>CM048746.1:43453825-44053825 GCA_026315105.1 Locusta migratoria | reverse complement strand
TGTCAGAAGCCTTCTGGAAATCTAGAAATACGGAGATTCCTTGTCGATAGCACTCATCACTCAATCACATAAAAATAATTTTTACAGTTACCATTTGCATAATGCTGCAGAGTTAACGTTAAAAACGTAGCCATGACGCACAAATATGATTCGACATCATGACAATGAGATACCGCGCCAATGTCTCTAGACTTAAATGAAAATGTGGAACAAGAAAGAGCAGTATGTGTATGAGAGTAAAAGTGTGCAAAACGAAAGTGACAAAAACACTAGACAACAAGTAAATATTGAAATATTGACGAGGAGAAAATTAGTGACACCGTAATAGTGTAAAAATAAGATTGTATCGCAGTGCATTTATTTATTGCCAATCAAATTAGAAGCAAACAGTTAAATCGAATACAAAATAACTGTAAGTATATCACTGATAAGTGGAAAGAAGGTAGGAAGTTTGGGCGAAAGTAAGTAGAATGATGGAAGAGAAAGAGAAGATGGGGAGAATTCAATTATTTACTTACAGCGTAATGTCACTATACAGCAGCGCTTCCCAACCTGTGATCCGCGGGTCACTAGTGATCTACAAGAGGGAAAGATGTAAAATTTCAAAATTTTATTCGTTCCAAATTATTAAATCCTTGTTACATGGTCAGTCAACCGTGCTGTGTGCCCACGATAATTTGACAACTTCTATGGCGATGACAGAAGTGGATAACGTCGCTAATTCTCTATTAATAAAAATCAGGTGCCTCATTTATGTAAATGCATTACTCGAGAACGACTTGACCGATTTGTCTAATTTTTGTTGTTTGTAATTCTCAGAACAAGGTTTGTATCAAAGAAAAATTTTTGAAAATCTATCGGGGAATCGGAAAAGTGCGCTTTTCAGTGTGTTTTTAAATGAGTTCAACACAACTCACGATTCGGACGATGGAGAGCAGTAATTCTTTTTGTTTGCTTTATTTACATATGGTTCTGCAGAAGCTTTCATGAAACAAATTCGCGACATCTACAAAAGAAAGCAGGAAAATTCGAACAAAGTATAAAAATCATAATGTTTGTATGTACTCTCCGTCTTAGCTGACGATAGGGTCGACATATTTCGTTTAAACGATCATCACATTTTGAACATTTCTGTGCTTTTTCACAGAGAAGATTTTTATGCTCCGCAATGCACCGTACGGCGCATGGCACACATCGATCCTAGATGGTCTCTGCAGAACGGCTAGACAGATTTGGCTGATTTTATTGTTGTTATGTTCGTAATCCGCAGGAAAAGGTTTGTATGAAAGAACAGTTTTTGAAATTCCACTGAATAAGTCTGAAGTCTTGATGGTACTTTTGTACGAATGTCTCAATAAAAGAATTGTGACTACCATTTTGACAGTTCCACTGTCACCTGTTTTCGTTAAAAAAAAAGTAAAGTTTAGTTTGTTAGTTCTGCTGTCGCATGTTTTCATAAGAATAACAAAACCCGCGTTGAATACTGATATTTTGAAAACAAGATTACAACTGGAAGTGATAATTTAATGTGTTATTGGTCGTGATGATATGTTTGATGTTACAGTGATTGAACTGATGTCATTTAATGATAATTTGGTGTGTTGCAAATATTCAGTTAATTTCCGTTCGTGGTTTGCGGTATTTCTTTAGAAAAATGGCCGGCCGCGGTGACCGAGGAGACTGAGGCGCTCCAGTGACGGTCTGCACGGCCACTACGGTCGGGGGTTCGAATCCACCCTCGGGCATGGATATTTGTGCCGTCTTTAGGATAAGCTAGTTCATAAGTAGTTTGTATGTTTAGGGACTGATGACCCCGTAGTTAAGTTCCATAAGCTTAACAAACATTTGAACATTTTATAAAAGCGCGATATTACTCACCTGTCAGTGTACTTGGGAAGTAGTGTGGACCGATGATTTCATCCCCAAGGATTCCACACCACACGTTAATAGACCACCTACGTTGACGGTCGACAGGTCGTACCCATCGAGGATTGTCTGCGGCCCAGTAGTGCATGTTATGGCGATTCACTGCACCATAATTTGTGAACATGGACTCATCAGAGGACATAACACTTCGTAAAGACTCCAGCGTGAAATTACGCATGTCCCACTCACAGAATGTCACTCTTGCACGGAAATCGTTCCCATGTAGCTCCTGGGTCAGTGACAGGCGGTACGGGTGAAACCTGTGGCCGTATACTATACGCCATACAGATGTGAGACTGACACCAGCGACTGCAGCAACGGCCCGTAAGCTGACATGAGGCTTGTGGTGTAGTGCAGCTAAAACAAACACCTCCGTCTCCTCACTTCTTGCAGTTCTTCGTCTGTTACTGCGGCGCATTACCAAGCTGCCTGTTTCCCGAAGTCGTTGTTCGGCACGTAAGAACGTAATGGCTGCCGGGGCTCTTCGCCTAGGATATCTCATGGCATACGCCGTGGCTGCTTCAGTGGCATCGTGTCGGCACTCGCCGAGCATCAGAATTAGCTAGTTCATAAGTAGTTTGTAAGTTTAGGGACTGATGACCCCGTAGTTAAGTCCCATAAGCTATACAAATATTTGAACATTTTAGAAAAATGAAACTAGTGAGGCGAAGGATCATCGGCCGGTGGACACGCAACACGATAATAAATTTCGCATTGAATATTACTGTTTATCTAAGAAGAAAACAATTGAAAGCGACATTTCAGTGTGTTAACCAGTGATCTCTATGCTACCTGGATGTTGAACTACAGGGTTTAAAAAAATGTTCAAATGTTTGTAAAGCTTATGGGACTTAACTACGGGGTCATCAGTCCCTAAACTTACAAACTACTTACGAACTAGGACGGCACAAATATCCATGCCCGAGGGGGGATTCGAATCCCCGATCGCAGTGGCCGCGCAGGCCGTGACTGAAGCGCCTCATTCCCCTCGGCCACCGCGGCCGGCTACAGGGTTCTGAGCGTGCTACCCGAAGATGTTCATATTCTGTTTCTTGACTAATTACAACATGGTTACTATGAAGTGTTACAAGGAAAGGAAAAGGAAATTGTTTCGACTAGCTGCAAGTACCCGGCTTTGCCCGGGTTAAAAATAAGGTTTTCTGTAGAAGCGTACAAAATCGTTTATTTGCATTTAATAAAAGGGTACATTGATGTTAAAGCAGAGTGATAAACAACATTTTTGGCAGTTGACAGTAATTTTCAAGTGTCCAAAATTTCATCAAGATCGGAGCAAAACTTTGGATTTTGGCGAAATCGGTAAGTACCCCCCACCATGCACTGAATGAAATGTTTTCCAAAAATTGGAAAGAAACCTGTTTAAGAACGTTCCCCATGTAATTCTGTGTACGTGTACCAAATTTCACGTTATTTGGTTGTCTGGATCTTGAGTTATAAGAGAACAGACAGACAGACAACAAATGTGTCTTTTAAGTATAGAGATTCCGTACTCCCACGGGTCTGTTACTTCACATATTGATGTAAATTTCAAACCCAGAGGTAATCCAGCTGTTATTTCTCACGTACTATCTGATGGAAATTCGGTTGACTAATTACAACATGCGGACAATGCCAATTCGTGTGCAAAACATATGAATGGGCAGGCACGCTACAGTTCTATGCTCAGACACCAGAGTTATAAATCCAGTTTGTATAGAGATCACTGATGTTAACCGATCATATCTTTAGAGCCTTGCAAAGATAGAATTGATGTCAGTTAGTGGCATTTTTGTGTATTTCAAACAAAATGAGTACAGATCACAGTACATTTTTAAAAATATAAAAATGCCTATATTGAGGCATCGCAATATCGGTCAGCGTACACGCAAAGCAATCCATGGATTGCAGTCTTAGAAAATCAGGTGATGCTGAAGGAATTAGATTAGGTAACGAAGCAATAAATTAGGTAGATGAGTTTTGTTACTTGGGTAGTAAAATAACAAACGACGGTCGCCGTACAGAGGCTATAAAATGCAGAATGGCAATGGGAAGAAAAGCATTTTTGAAAAAGTGAAATTTGCTAACATTGAATATTAATTTAAGCGTAAGGAAGTCTTTTCTGAAGGCATTTGTGTGGAGTATTGCCTTGTACGGGAGTGAAACATGGACGATCTACAGTACGGACATGAAGAGAATAGAGGCTTTTGAAATGTGGCGCTACAGAAGAATGCTGAAGATTAAGTGGGTAGATCGCGTAACTAATGAAGAGGTACTGAACAAAATTGATGCGAAAATGAATTTTTGTTATACCTTGACTAAAAGAAAGGATCGATTGGTAGGACACATTCTTAGACATAGAGGAATCGTAAATTTAGCATTGGAGGGAAGTGTGTGGGGTAAAAATCGCAGAGGGAGACCAAGAGACGCATAAAGTAAGCAGATTCAAGTGGATGTGGGTTGCCATTCTTATGAGGAGATGTAAAGGCTTACTAAAGATAGAGTAGGGTGGAGAGATGCATCAAACCAGTATCCGGACTGAAGACCATAAGAACAACAACAACAAAGGAAAGTCGGAAAATTCGGACAAAGTGTATGAAGCATAATTTTGTACGGAAACTTTCATAGCTGACGGTGGGAACGACATATTTGGGTTAACGATCACCATTCAAATAGGCGCAGTTCGGTATCTTTTCATTGTGAAACTTTTATGTTCCGCAACCTGCCATTGTTTAAATCAGAATTAGGGAAGAAGGAGATGTGCAGAAACAAGAGGGATGGACGAGGGAGGAGGAGACGAAAGTAGATGAGGGGGTAGAGACGAGGGCATGAAATGGATATAAAGAAAGGGAGGAAGAATATAAACGCAGAGAGAAGAAACTGAATAGTGTAGGATAAGAGATGTGCAGGCAGAGGGTGAAGGTGATGGAGAGAGATGTGGGTGAGGGGATGGACATAAGGAAAGAGTAAGAGGAGATGGAGAAATAGAGTGGAGAGGAGGAGGAGAGAGAGAGGGGGGGGGGAGTAAAGGAGACTAGATTGTGTATCGAATTCCATACATTTTAGAAGTTCCAAAGCATTGCTGGGGCCGCTAGTTTGAAACACATTCGTTTGTCTCCTAGTGTTGTGACCTCTTATTTAATTCCAAAGTGATAGAAACGCTAATATCACATTTGTTGTAAAAACGCAGATTCATTCAGTAACATTCTGGGAATCGACTTCCTCCATCTTAAGATTTTCTCCAAGCCTTATTTAAATGAACAAGTGTTTCAAGAATCAGTCATTTTATTTATCATAGTTTTTTTACAATGATATTGGTTTCGTCATAATACAACACGAAGTACTTCATACATGATAATGAAATAATGTAATATCAGTTAGTATACATTTAAAGATGGCAAAAATGAAATACACCATGAAAGTTTTTAATTGTCAATGCTAGAGGCTTTTCTACCAGTGTTGTTTACAAAGTGGTAGTCAGTCTTTAGATACACATACATATACACAAAGATACACGCGTGCACTCTGCGCAAACAAATGCCGTTGTTCACTCACCTGGTTGTCAATAGTGGTGATCTAAGTTTTTCATCTGGGGTCCATGGCGCGAAGCAATGGAATTTTGTTCTGTAGGGTTCTGTTACCATCTTATAAGAACATCTGAAGTTCCCACCGACGTCATAATGAAGAATATAAGTGGATGTGGTTCCTGTCTTTTGAAGCTATCTTCTTCCTTTTCTTCTGCTTTAATCAGCAATTTCATTTCTTACCTCTCTGTATGAGTACCTGTCTACGTCCCTCTTTACATACAGCCTCTTATTTACGCATCAGACGCATTGCTTTTTATTATTATTTTTTTACTAGTAATTTTACCCTCGGGGTATGTCAGAGATCTATCACGCTAAAACATAAACAAATACACTGTCTCTCATACACAACGCATATACACGCACATTAATATTTTAATACACGTAAAACTTACACTCACATACTCACTGATTAAGTAAGTTACTGAAGTACTTCTGGAGATATGGTGACGATCCTTAACTTAAGGTCATTGCAGTGAAGAATGAGTAAATTTTATTCTCTGACTCTAAAAAAGCTTTCACCAGCAACTTTTGCTTTAAGAATCATCACTCATTTTGGAACATAACTACTTTAAAATCAGCTGACTTTGGATACTTTCACTCATTAATGAGTTATGGCATAATATTATGGTGTAATTCATCAGTCTCAAAAAAATATTTACAGGCTCAGAAGAGAGCAGTCAGAATCATGTGTGGCGTTCCTCCACAAGCCTCATGTAGAAAACTTTTCAAACAGTTAGGAATTCTGACAACTCTCTGATGAATTTTGTCATTACAAATCACGCTGAGTATGAAACCAATTGTTCAATCAAAAACTATAGTACTAGAGGTAAAGGAGATCTCCATTTCGAACTAAAAAATTTGTCACTTGTACAAAAGGGATTAAAGTATGCTGCTATTAAATTTTTAATGTACTGCCTAGTTATATTAAAAGTACACGAGGAAAGGAAACATTGTTCAAGAAATACCTGCTTGACCATCCACTGTTCTCCTTAGATAAATTCTTCTCCAGAAATAATGAACTTTTTCAATAAAAGAAGTGTATTTTTATTCAGTTATTAGATAGATGGTACAACACTAAGATAATCTTAAATATTGAATTACAATACTAGTTAAATGTTAGCTAGTAAATAATAAAAATATACATATTAATATTTATATTATTGTATTATATTGTAATTCTGTAGCATTTATTGTTTTGGTACAATTGTATTGACACGTTGCACAAGCAAGCGAATCACTCGCATTTGCGGATCCATGGAACATGAATGTTAAATAAATAAATAAAAATAAACACTCGTTTGATTTCTGAGATAAGGAATGGAGAGGAAAATTTCGATTTTATGTAGACTGACGAGTGGACGTATGTGAAGTTTAATGTGGCTACTTTGAGGTGAGAATAAATGAGAAGTGTTATAAAAGAATAGTAAATAGTAGCAGAGAAGGTAGAGGCTTAGGTAAAGAGAAGGAAGGTGACGGAAAGTTGTTCTTAGTGAGCATCGAGGATATACTTATCAGGGAGCCATGAGAGGACCTGATGCGACGTGATGGTTAGACATGATGGAGGTTCCTAACCCATTTTTTTTTTAATTTTTAAAGTGCTACATTAATGAACGCAAGGAGTTCGTTCCTACTTACAAGTACTCAGAGTTTGTTCGCCATAGTTTCCAACTGAGTAAAGCAGTAGAATTTTCACCTTGAAGAAACAGAATTTACTGTAGTGCACGCCTCCAATCCTCATAGATGTATTTGTGTGAATGATGATGTTAATTACGTAGAGGACACTACTTTATGTGTGATTTCATTGGCCGAAACTCCTGTCATAATCTTATGAAATTCTCTTTTGACATTAACTCATACAAAACAAAATATGTAATGTGTTTATTTACCTTATATACAGAATGTTATCTGAATAAGAAATAGGGAAGGGAAATTTGATATCTTGTGTCTGAGAAGAGGGAAACTTAGTGCTACAAATTGCACTACATGTCCTAATACAATCACCAGAGAATCAAATCGTCTGCTTTTGTTGGCGTTAGAGATTTTGAGGTCAGATACTGTGCGCGAATTCCTGTTTGTGCAGGTGTATGATGTCCGCACACAAATAGTAAGAAGAAGGGAACGGATGAAATTTGTTGCAAGGAGTGATGTGTTGAACTCGTCACAGAAGAAGTATTAAAAATTATGAGCTCTTAGAGCTCTGTTATTGCAAGCGTATGTCTTTTTCTGGGATGTGGATTCGTTATGTTTCGAGCTTGCGACATGAGATGTACTCTCTCTCTCTCCGTGGTAGACAATATGGAGGGTAATGAAGCCAGATTTGTGTAAAAATTAAGAAATAGTCTCTGAGTAGATTATTTCACTGTAGTAGAGAGAATTTTAAGGCGCTGCAAGACGACGCCGATCAAGTAATATGAATCAAGGTACAATACGAAGTCAGATATTATCCAACTTACGTAATTGCTGGTTTCTGGAATCTGACCAACGGGGTTCAGACTTCTGCAGACACAATTTAATTGCAGAAAGTATCCTTGTAGAGTAACTACTACACTGAATCTATGTGGCACTGTTATACCAAATGTTCCGGACAATGCAGTGAAACTACTTTATAAAAAAGGAGAAATGAATAATGTAGACAACTTTAGACACATTTTATGCCATCGGTATTTAGTAATATTATCGAGAATCCCATCTATTCAATGTTAACTGATCTTTTGAGTTCCCATAATCTGCTTTCAAACGTACAGTTTGCTTTCAGAATTGTGTTAACAACAGAAAATCCTCCATTCTCTTTTCTGTGAGAGGCACTGGATGGATTTAATATAAGGCTGCGAATGCTAGGCGTATTATTTGATTTAAAAAAGTCGTTTGTGTTGGTCCCAAAATACTGTTGTGGAATTTCAAACATTATGGAATAAGGGGAGTAGCTCACAACTGCTTCACGTATTACTTTAACAACAGACAGCCGAAGGTAATTCTCTAGTGTTAAATTGGTTATGATATGCACTCACAAGGGGACTCAGGTTTGGGGTGGGGTGCCCCAGGGTTCCGTTCTGGGGCCATTGTTGTTTCTTATTTAATTATATGCCTTCTAGTAGTATCCTGATGACACAAGATTGGTAGTAAAGGATGTTGTTGGCAATATTGGTGCAGTTTCAAAAACGCAGTTGAAGAAATAAAAATAAATTAATGTTAAAACACAGTGAGGCTCGATTCTTACAGTATCTAACTGACTATTAAACAAAAACTAACATTTCATTACTAAGAATCGGCATATGGTTCAAATTTTTGTTTGTTGAGATAGATAGTAAGTTTTGGTGGAACAATTATGTTCAGGATATTGTTTAAAAACTGAATGCTGCGTTGTTTGACCTTAGGAAAGTATATAAACTAAGTGATAGTTCAACACAAAAAGTAGTTTACTTTGCTTATTTTCATTCGATAATGCCGAATGGTGTTATCTTTGGAATAACTAATTCGTGCAATATTTAGTGTAAGCTGATAAACCACTTGTCAACCCCTGTTCATTATCCTGGGAATTCTGACATTGGCCTCTAAATACATGTTTTCTTTAATGTCGTTTGTTGTTACAACTATCATCTTATGCGCAAGAGTTAGCAGCTTTCTCTCAATTAATACTAGACAGAAATTGTATCTGCATTTGGATACACCTTCTTGAACCACATGCAGAAAGGTGTGCAGTATTCTGGTGCATCAATTTTCACTAAATTGCCACAAGAAATCAAAAAGTTTAGCAGTAATTCAGGCAATTTCAAGTCTAAAGTGATGAGTTTTCTATGGCCCATCCTTTCTATTCTGTCAAGGAATTTCTTGAAAAATTAAAATATTAAACTAAATCCTGGACAAATTAAAAAAAGCTAATTTCGTAGATTAAATCTCAAGAAACTGCAAAAAGATATAAAAGTAACGTCATGGAACCTGAATAAAGTGAAGCAACCAAAAGTTATCGAGAGTTTCAGAAAGAAAGTTAGGAAAGAACTGACCAAACAGGCGAAAGTAATACAGTACAAGAAGAATGGGTAGCATTGACAGATAAAGTGATGAAGGCAACAGGACGTAAAAGGACAAAGCCTAATATAAATCCCTGGAAAACACAGGAGTTACGGAACTTGAAGATAAGAGAAAATATAGAAATTCAGAAATTGAAGTAGACAACAGAGAGTACAGGCAGCTAAAATGAGTTTGAGTGGACGTACTGAATGGGTAAACGGGAGTGGCTAGAGGACCATACAAGACCGTATAATTAGGGGAAAGATAGATATCGTCTACGGAAAAATAAAGGAGACGTTTGGAGATAAGAAAAGTAGCTACCTGAAAATCAAGCGCTCAGATAGAAGAAGGGAAACCTGAAAAGCGGAAGGATTATATAGAGAGCTTACACAAGGAAAATTGACTTGAAAGCAGTATTGTAGAAATGGAAAAGGAAGTAGACGAAGATGAGACAGAAGATATGAAACTATGAAAAGAAGCGAGGAACTGGGTGTAGATGATATTCCCTCTGAACTGCTGATATCGTTGGGAGAGCCAGTCATGAAGGAATTGTTGCACCTTGTGTGCTAGATGTATGAGGCAGGGGAAATCCCTCCCGACCACAAAAGAAACATACTAAAACCATTTACAAAGAAAGCAAGTGGAGACAAGTGTAAATATTACAGAATTATCATTTGATGAAGTCGTGCGAATGTATGCTTTCCTGGCGTATAATGCTGATGAAATCTTCTCTGAATAAGTCATGGTTGCAAAACACTAACGCTAGTTATTTACAGACAAAGAGAAAAACTGGTGGAATTCAACCTCGAGTAAGGTCAGTTTGGATTTAGGAGAAATGTAGGGACATGTGAGACAATATTCACATTATGACTTATCGTAGAAGGTAAGTTAAGGAAAGAATACCTTCGTTTCTAGCTTTTG
Organism: Locusta migratoria; assembly: GCA_026315105.1. NCBI lineage: Eukaryota > Metazoa > Arthropoda > Insecta > Orthoptera > Acrididae > Locusta > Locusta migratoria. The sequence continues at coordinate 44,043,389 of CM048746.1, read as the reverse complement.
TAAATTGGTAGAAAGTTTTTGACAATGTTGACTCTAATACACTATTTATAATTCTGAAGGTAGGAACGTTAATATATATGTAACTTGTCCAAAAAGCAGCAGCAGTTATTAGAGTCGAAGGGCGTGAAAGGCACTCAGTATTTGGGAAGGGAGTAAGACAGGTCTGCAGCCTTTCCCCAATGTCGTTCAATCTGAACATTGAGCAAGCTATGAAGGAATACAAGGAGAAATTTGGAGAGGGAATTAAAGTTCAGGGAGAAGAAATAAAAACTTTGCTGTTTGCTGATGAGATAGCAATTCTGTCACAGAGAGCAAAGGACTAGGAATAGCAATTGAACGGAATGGGCAATGTCTTGTAAGAAGGGTATAATATGAACATGAACAAGAGTGAGAGAAGAGTAATCGAATGTAGTCTATGAAAATAAGGCAATGTTGGAAGAATGAAATTTGGTAATGAGACAAGAAAAGTAGTAGATAAGTTTCGTTATTTGGGTAGGAAAATAACATCTGACGTCCGAAGTAAAGAAGATAGAATGGGTATGGAAAGAAAAGCATTTCAGAGGAAGCGAAATTTTGTTGACATCCAATATTAATTTAAAAGTTACGTAATTCTTTCTGAAAGCACTTTTCTGGAATGTAGCAATGTATGAGAGTGAAATGTAGAAGATAAGAAGGTGAGACAAAAAGATGATAGAAGATTTTACGGAGATGAATTCTGAAGATTAGATTGGTAGTTGATGTAACTAATGAGTAGGTACTGAACGGAACTGGGGCTGAAAGAAATTTCTGGCATATCTTGACTAAGAGAACGAATAGGTTGGTGAGACATCAAGGAATCTTCAGTTTAGCATTGGAGGGAAGTGATTCTGGTAAAAAGCGTACGGGCATATACAGTAAGCATGTTCCAAAGGATGAAGGTTGCCGGTTTTATTCAGAATTGATGAGGTTTGCACGGGCAGGGTAGCGTAGAGAACTGCATCAAATCAGTCTTTTGTCTGAAGACAACAACAACAACAATTTTTGTATTATATTGTTGATTGTTTTTAGCTATGGTTCGGCATGTCGTGTGCACATGATTGTCATGTGTTTAATTTTATCTGTCACTGTTGTAGATAACATTAGACTAATATATGTTCCAAAGGTCATGAATATGAAATTGGTGAATGATGTGAAACGTGTTTGTTACAATTTGTTGTAGTGACTCGTTTAATGAGCATAGAGGCTTGCTCCTCACTGGGTACCTGCGGAAATAAATAAATAATCGTCGATATGTTGAACTGATCTTTAAATGGGCCTAATTTTGATTTCTTGTTATTACTCTCATCGACGTTTTATATAATTTTAAAACGACGTATTTTGTGAATTTCATTATTTAGTAACTAAGTGTGTATATGAGTAATATGCAATTAAAGGCACTGACTATAAACACTTATCAAAGGCCTATAATAACATATGTGCATAAGACTTTCTTTTTTAGAAATATCTATGTGTTCACGTCATTTCAACTAACAATAAGACTCAGTATTCGTCCGTGGAAATTATATTTTGTTATGCAGTCAATAGAATCACCATTTACATTTAACATTTCATTCCATTCCATGATGGCTGGTGCAGCAACAGTGTTGAATAATTAAATAAGTCTCATTCTCTGCAGAATACTGCAACAGAGACTGAGAATTATTTAATTTACATTTAAATTGAAGGTATATATTGAGAAATATCTGCATGAGCAAATATATTTAGTGTGTTTCATTGTAAATACAAGAAAAAATATGAGGAAGATTAAACTATTGTCATAACTGTGTCAGATGGCGTTGAAACATAACAGAAATATTAGATAAATTTTTGACCTGTCCAAAAATATTCCGGTCCGCAGTGTCAGACATTTATCTAGTCATATTTGCAATCGACTTACATGTAGTGTAAAGCCAACGAGAATCCAACGAGAGTGTTGTATACAGTATGATGAATATTCTGGTAGATGGATGTTCAGGTATACCACATTTTCTTTTTCTAGAAGAAAACGTTTGCGAACAGCCTCCAAACAGTGTGGAATAGCAACCTTTTTTGCTTTCAAGTCTGTTTCGTTTAATGTAGTACAAGGAAACATATAACTATGCTGACTTACCCCACATAATGCTTAGCACCACTGTAGCTGACGAAGTTTCCTCTACGGAAGTCACTGCTTTGATGAGCTTACCTGGTTGGTTTTGGCAGAATCACGGTCTTCTGCACTATGTAACGCTTCATATATGAGTAATACGTGCAAGGGTCACTCTGAAACTAATGCATTCCACTTTTTTTTTTTTTTTTTTTTTTTTTTTTTTTTTTTTTTTTTTTTTTTGCAAATGTAAGTCATGCAGGAAACGGAACAATACAGCTAAAAGTAGCTATCCAAAACAATTTTTCCGCAATCATCTCGATTTATTAGGCAATTTTCTATCAATCTACAAGAACCTGGGAGACGCCTACGAAGAAACCTGAACTAGTTGAGGTTAGCCATTGTGTTACAGCTACGACTAATAAGCGTGTGTAAAGTCAAATAAATCGCAATTTACTATCAGTTATGGCTTCACTGTATGAAGTTTAGATGAAATACCCAAGTGCGGCGAATGAAAATTTGTGGCCGGCAGGGATCTCCTGCTTACTAGGCAGATGCGTTGACCACTCTGCCACCGAGGACACAGTGACCAACCCCACTGTAGAGGACTCTTCCCTGCACGTCTCCCGCCACACACAAATCTCCATTCGCCACGCTCTCTCTTCCTATTATCACTTGGGTATTCCATCTAAACCAAGTACAGTGAAGCCATAACTGATCGCAAATTGCGATTTATTTCATTAGATGAACGCTGTAAAGTCGTCAAAAAATATATACGGGTGTAAAGTGTTTAAATAGCCAGTCGTTCACAGCCCCGAGAAAATGGAAGGTTGAATGCCCTTGCAGAAGATCGACACCCTAGGAAGAGCAGAAAATGGACACATCTCTCCGCCTTTACACCGAGGTGGCAGTTGCAAATGCGCAGGCACAGATGTCGGTAGCATCGCGCCAGACAAGGCATAAGAGGCCGGTGCAATGACGGAGCCCTTCATTCACAGCTCGCAAGGTGTCATGAGAGAAAAGGGCAAGCTGGGTTTTGCACGATCGATGCTTGCTTAAGCCGTGCTGATGCATGGACTGCCTCAAATCATTCTCGTCTACTGCACAGTTCCGTCAGAATATCCCGTCACTCCTTCCTTTTACGTTATTTTGTATACTTATAGTATATCTTTTCTTTCTTTTCGGATTTGGGACACAATATGGAAGAAAGTGTTCTAACAAGTGCATCTAAATAAAATATCACTATGTTGTAAAAATTGGAAATTTATTCTAAATAATCAGGGGTGTGAAGTCGTCCACATAAGTACGAAAAGAAATCCGTTAAACTTTGTTTACAAGATAAATCACTCAAAAGTGAAGGCCGTAAACTCCACTAAATACCTAGGAATTACTATTACTTCACACATAAACTGGAAAGAACACGTAGATAATGTCGTGGGAAAGGCGAACCAGAGACTGTGTTTTATTGGCAGAACCCTTAAAAGATGCAACCGATCTACAAAAGAAACTGCTTACACTACGCTTGCCCGTCCATTTTTGGAGTATTGCTGCCCAGTGTGGGATCCTTATCAGATGGGTTTGACGGAGGACATCGAAAGAGTTCAAACAAGGGCAGCTCGTTCTGTATTGTCACGATACAGAGGAGACAGCGTCACGGAAATGATACAGGGCCAGGGATGGGAATCATTACAACAACGGCGCTTATCGCTGCGGCGTGGTCTACTTACGAAACTCCAATCACCAACATAACATTCTCCTCCGTATGCGAAAATATATTGTTGACTCCCACCTACATAGGTAGAAATGATCATCAGAATACAATACGAGAAATCAGAGTTCGAACGGAGAGATTCAGGTGTTCTTTATTCCCGCGTTCTATTAGAGAGTGGAATAGGGCACTGATTTGCTGAGTATCCCATGTTGATGTAGATGAACGTGCACACACCGGGAAAACCATAAGAGGCGGGATTTTGTGTCGATATTACAGGAAGAAATTCCAACAAAGCCATTTCTGTAATAGCAACAAAAACTCTCCAGATATGCATCGATTTTGGATGGAAACAGGACAGGTGGTCTACCAAACACGCCAACATACGTGTGCAAATGTGGCGGATTCTGTGAACAGAACTCGAAAGAAATTCATTGCGAATAAGATCTGCTGAACTTGGAATTCCAAAAACTACTATGCTGAAACACGGTACAAAAGGTGAGTAGTTAAATTCTTTTTGGCCAACATTTGTAAATTAGTTGTGTTGTGGCGAGAACATGAAGCTTTTTCAAGATTAATAGATGTGTCCGTGATGCTTCCACAGCGGGACAAGTTTTCTTCTCAGACGAATGTGCAGTGCATCGATCTTAACTGAAGAGAAGTATCTTTTTTTCCCGAAGAGCAAGAAAGTCTATATTGTTCTCAAGAGTTAACCATTTCCCTGGTGTTATGACCTGGGTTACAACGTCTAGCAGGCACCTCATATGGGAGTATTTCTCTGACGGTGTAGTGACTCTACATTCTTCCTTGTTGCGTGAATGGTTTATTCTGGAGTTCCAGACACTGTACACTCTTCGTGACAGATGGACCTACTACACACTGAACTCTCCACGTTGGAGAATTTGAGTAGACTCTCGGGGAGTTGTAGTGTAACATTGCACTCTAGTGTACAGTGAGTAAAGAAACCCAACACTTCAGCATCACCAGTTCTCATCCATACAAGAATAGGGGCATTCTTATTTCCTAATCTTAAATGTTTCCTGTGCACTATATCCCTATGACCAATACCTAAATCAAAACCTCATGTACGTGTGTGTAATTTTATGTGCTGTTGTATTATAAGTGTGATTATGTAAGATTTGTGTATAAAATGTTTATGTGAATAGACATGTGTGTGTATATGTGTAATTTTTTGAAAGTTTTAACGTGTTATTCTTCAGGCGTACTCTCAGGGTAATAAATGGGGTTGTAGTCCGTTAAATGGAGAGAAAATAAGTCTGCCACAGGAACCGGGAAGTATCTCCACCGAGATCAACGTGCTCTGTGTAAAGAAGGAAACAAAAACCCATGAAAAGAAGACAGGAATGAAAAAATAGGAAATCAGGAAGTTGGAGTGAAGAAAAAAGAAAGACAGATAAATGAGCTTGGATAAGAGACAGAAGAGGTGTAAATGGGAAATTGATGCAGGTAGAAAGGAGTTGTCCTCAGTGAACGAAGAGGTGAAGAGAATGGTTATTGTGGGTTATTAGTAGGGTAAGCAGACCCAAGAAAGAGGTTGCTATCCTATGTCAGGAGCCTAAAAGAGAGGACCTAACTGATCCAGGAAGGGAGTACAGTCCAGGAAAGGCTTGCTGTCACCTAGGAGTAGACAGGATATGCTTGCTAATCCGAATGATTTACAATGTGCGTGTGTGGGGTTGGGGGGTAGATTTTTTTACTTGAGGCAGCAATAGGCTACCTATCTTTCTATTGAATTGAAACCTCAAATTCCCAATTAAAGAGGTTACCCGGTTACCCAGAAGGAATTCGAACGTCTCTAGAAAAAGAATTTTACAATGCATGTTCCTTATCCTGAACGAGGTATCAGTGAGATTTCAGAGATGAAAAGTTTGAAGAAATTATTTAGATTTGAACCCAACTTTGAAATGAAAGTACTACTGTATTGGAGTATAAAGTTTCTGGTAGACTTGAATACTGCTGACCTATTGTGAAGCTGCTTACCGTATTTGTTATGTATAACAGATTGCACTCCCCAAATAATTAATGTATTGGGAGTTTTCACAGTAAGCAATTTGATATCTTGTGTCTGAATTGGGGGGGGGGGGGGTAACATTGTACACTACTGGTTCCTAGCTCGATCCAAGATATTCAAATAATTTATTTTATAAGGGGTTTGGCACTGTATGAGCAAATACTGCCAGACGGAATTTATTTCGGCAGGTTTGGGCTCACTTGTATGGAGTAAAAGAACTGTAAAGTGCCATGGAAGAAAGAATATTTATAATCTCTGTGACAAATTATCATTTGTTTTATATGTAGTATTTATAGTCATTATTAACTGAGATTTCATCCGAAATAAGTCAGACTAATTATGTCCAGCTAATGTAGCAGCTTACCTCTGAATGTTAGTAAAGTTCTGTATAATCTTAAGGAAGAGTTCGTCTTTCATCAGTGAAACTAAGAAGTAAATTTCCAGATGTTCTAATAATTTCACGAAGACAACTTCGGAGTCGAGTCAGATCTTCAAATATTATTTCCTTGAACACAAGGGATGGACTAGACGGACCTTGTAAAAGGAGCATCTTATCTTCTGTATATTCGTATCTAAGGACTAACCATCCTGAAGGGTATTGTGCTGTCGAAACATGGAAGAAAACACACGGTGACAGTATAGAGTCTAGACCTGACATCATTTGGGAAATAATTAATGAGCATGTGGCGGAACAACGATACCAGAGAAATGAAGAATTAGTACAAGTGCTTATAAAAACTTTCAAGGAAATAACATTGCCCGTGCTTCGTAAAATTTTATACAGGACTTGGCGCCGTGCCATTTTATGAGGTAATAATGATGGTGCCCCGCACTGGATCACCAAACAAGCTGAAACGTGTAAGTAGCAACATTTGCCACACATTTGCTATGACATGTTAGAAATAAAGAAATAAATATACACCATGACACAAAGGGAGTGACAGCACCATTGCCAACAGACTGCATCCTCCCCGCACACATCAGCAAAAAGTCGTTGAATTTCAACTGACACAGTTAGTTTGGGGCGAAGAATGCAATGAGACACCTCTGTTTAATGTATGTATCGATGTTACACACAATTTTGAAATGTTCTCGTGCTGATACCATCTGTCGCGAGATACTACAACCGACAGAACATTAACAGGAAGAATCTGTGATCAGTATTACAAAATAAGTAAATAAAAATTCTGGTAGAGGCTGCAGCAGCAAGTAGGCAAAGAAGCCATTTATACACAGTCAAAGAAATCTCGGGATATATATTCCGTGGTTGAACAGTGTACATAGTTACTGAAACAAAAGACTGAATCATTGATTATTCTGGTGCTGAATGTCAAGCATGTATAACTTTCTGAATATTATTCTGTATAGTTATCACTATAATAAATAGTGGATTTTAAAGTTACTTCTCCACTTTAAAGTTTTATTCAGTGATATACTTAAAGAGAATATTATATAAAGACATGTTTATGACAATCACAACTAAAGAAGAAAATTGATAGAGGCACAACTTAAGTTGGACCTCTCTCCTTAATATGGTTTCTAAATAATGTTTCATTCCAACCAAGTAAGACTAAATCTTCATTAAGGAAGATATATTTCATATATTTCTATTCAGTCTACACCAACTTGTGCTAGGCTGAACTTTTTATAAAGAACTGTTACATTGGTTAAAAATACCAGGCTATTTCCATCACAGAAGCCAACACTAGTAAGATTTCAACGCTCAACAGAAAATAATGGGAGACAATAATTTTGGTATGACCCTCGTAGTTCTTCCAAAAATTATAAGCTACTGACAATAAAAGCAACAAATTCTGATAAACACGTTTATTACAGTAATATACACTTAATTTATACAAAACACCGAATAAAATTTACAGAACTGACTCAGTTGTCAGAATGTGTAACAATCATAAACACTTTGAAGTGAGTCACAACTTACAAGCAAGGTATGGCAGGGAACGCGTGGACGGGTCTGCCTGTGCGGAGAACACGTGAGACGCGCTGTCTTTGCCGTGATTGCCACTTACAGGAAACTCTTTGTACACGTGAAACGCTTTGTACGCTTGCGCCTGGTATGCTTCCAGACACATTGGTCTATAACTTCTCTTTGACCACCAACACAGGCCGCATTCTGGATATCTTCGTGTGCGTGTCATGTGCCAACCAACTAATGGGACCCAACTAACAGTTTCTACAAAGAACAGGTGTGGTTCCCTTTGTTCCTGTCTGTCTTACGTAATGCCAATGACAATTTTGTATTTTTTGTTATCCGCGAATAATAATTGTTTTTGCTCTGAGATACATTTCTGAAACTGGAGACTTAGGCATAATAATGGATATAAAAAGAAACTTCAAAGTTGGTATCGACAAGGCGACTTGGTCCTGTTTGCGGTAGTATGCCGTCGCCTTCTTCCGACATCAGAATTCATTTATACATCCAGTTATAGGGAGACGTTCAGTAGCGTTGCTTCTATAACACCTATCCGTCTCGACATGTTTCACATTAACTAATCTCTTACAGGCGAAACAAGCGATAGGTGACAGAAAAACCAATAGATCCGATTGGTATCAAGCGCCAGACCTTTTGGTTTCTCGAGTTGCACATAACGGTTATTACATCTAGTAAAATCTTTACGACCATTATGGGAATTATTTTGCTTAGACGATACCTGACTACCTCATCAATTATTTATCAATCTTTCTATTACAGTTATTTATTTGCAGCTTCTTCTAGCCTGACATTACTACTTACTTCATGACTTGCATATATACTGTCTACGAGTTAAAATACGCGTTACTTAGGATGAAATGTGTAACGTTTGCAAATTCGACGTGATCATAGCCACCTGTCTTTTCTCTTTTCTTTCCTAAGATAGTAGAACAACATCTAATTTCGTCAGTTGCCAAGTAGACCTGTTACAGGTCCCGTGTCACAGTTACAGAGACTATTCTGTTTGATGCTCTCCCGGCGTATTAGTTCCTTCCATGGTTCACGGACGTCGCTTCGAATGGTGTTGTCAAAGCTGCACAATATTTCTACGAAACATCTGCTCGTCATCATGTGCTTTACTTTAGCACGTGATGATGGCGTCCGTGAACCACGAAAGAACAGAGACAGTTGCTAAGATTACTTAACAGACGAATTACCGTTGGGCAACTGAGCTTCAGTTCTTGCTTCCTTCGCTACCAGTGTTTAGCAAGATTCCTACTTGGCTTACCCCTCAGCACAGCACTACTACCTCGTAATAGCTCTTTCGATGTATTAGCAACTCCACATCTGGTCCTGTCATAAGCATATTCATTTACTTATGCATATTTATGGCTTGTTTTAAATATGCTAATCAAAGTCCTCCGCTTTTCATTTTCCCCTGTAATCTGGGATTTTTGGGAGAAACTACTGACTTATGCGTTCAATTCGTTTCCGTTGGATGGTTTTCATAAGTGGCTCTTTCATCACCAACATTGTCAAAAACCTCCTACTTTTCCGCTGATTAAAAAATAATAATTATTGAGTTTTACCTGCAGACCACATTTTACTGCTCCAGAGTATTGTGTTGTGTTCCAGTTGCAGCATTGAATTAGCTTTTCCCTACTTCGGCGCTTATGTTGGTTTAAGAAAGCCTTAGTTTGACGACGAATATCAATTTTATTTCTCTAAGACTTTGCAGCATACAACCACAGTTTAATCCCCTGTCTCAAAGCCTAAGCATCGTATGCTGTTGTTTGTCTGTTCTTTCCTCCGATTTTAACGTATTCTTTTACAAATTACATGAAGCACACTACTATTACAGCGATATTTTTATTAATTTCGATTTTTGGCTAGTTTCTCATTTCGATTTTGTATCTAATATAGCATTGTTTCCAAATCTTTAAAGATTATTAGGGATTGGAGACTCAAAAACAGAACAAACGTACATGTTGCACAATCTGTAACGTTCATGTACAACAAACACATAATAGGCACCGTGGGCATGAAAATCAAGAAGTAAGCGTTTCGCTAGTGTGGTGACGACTATAACGCCAGTATAGTCAAGGGCAAGCAGGCGTCAGGCGTTGCTCCTCGCTTGCTACAGTGGCAAGCGAGAGAACACCAATGTTGGTATTCACCTCAGGGAACTCATGTTGAAAACATCACAACGAAGTATGAAAAAAAATCAGAAAGTGTTACAACTGATCTAATTTAAACACAAAGAAAACCGCAAAGTCAATGGTTATAGTTTCCTTTCAATTGATGTAGCACCGCTGTTTACCTTTTAGATCACAACGAACATTGTCAATATTTGGCAAACGGATTTTATTTTGATTGTAACTATATGTGGTCCAGCAAATTATATTAGCCATATACATGTGGTTTTTATCCCTCCTATTGTTTTGTTAGCTTTAAATCCGAATATTTTAGATTAGGCTTTACCGTGATCTAGTTGACAGCAAATGAAACTACAAATTTACCAGCTTTAATTCTATATTGAATTTTATAATATGCACAGGAAGGCATGCGGACGTCGCTATTTCGCCTTTACCTATTCTTCCTGTACAAATTTACTGTTACCAGTCACAAGTTACAATAACAGTATAAATAACTAATTCTTAGTCCACAAGGAGATAGACTCAATTTGTATTTGTATTTGTGTGTGTGTGTGTGTGTGTGTGTGTGTGTGTGTATGTATGTGTGTGTGTGTGTGTGTGTGTGTGTGCACTCATGCACACATAATTAATCATCTATTCTGTTGCTGAATTTGGAAATGAAGTTTGTGTAAACGTTCTATTTTTGTTATTTACAATGGGAAAAAGTTTGTCAAAGGGAAGAGGACTACATAAGTACAAAAGCTATGGCCCGTTTTAAAGATATTAGGGATAAGTAAAAGATACATAAATTTAATGAAAATCATGTGTAGAAATATTAAGACGATAGTCCAGATCAGAAATAAAAACTCTGTCCCATTTTCAACAACAAAGGCGATGAAGGAAGGATATTGTCTTTCACACACTTTATTTAAGATATATTTAAGTGCTGCTGTAGAAGAGTGAGTTAGAAAATGTAGTCCGATAGGAATACATCTCTGAAACAGGCATTTACATACAATCGTATATACATCTTTGCAGATGACGAAATAGTAACAGCAGAAGATTAGCAAAATATGTATTATATGCTTGAAAAGATAGTTGAAGAAATGGTAAATGAGGTTTGGAAGTTAGTACTCAGAAAACAAAGTATATGGTAATGGGAAATAAAGGATAAGATATAGAACTGGACGGGTAAATATGAATATCTAGCAGTTATATTTGTTGGAGATGGAAGAGATGAGAACGACACAAGGATAAAACGTGTCTAATCAGACAATGAAGAATACATTTGAGTCGATAATAGAAGCAGTTATGATGTATGGGTAGAAGAGTGGGTTACAGATCTACATGCTACAGAGATATACTGGAGAAGGTGCTGCAACTTAACATTATTTGATCACTTGAGGAATGAAATAATTAGAGGGAGGATGTCAGCTACAACCACCATTATGGATGCAATTAATGATCAAGAACGAAAATGGTATGGACATTTGTGACAAATGAAACAGTGAAACATACCATTACACGCATGCAGTTGGATTCCGCCACAAACAAATAAACGAGGAGAGACTACGTTGCTAGTGGAAAATAGTATTTGAAATGAAATGGAAAAAGAAGGATTGGAAGAAGGAGTTTGGGTAGACAAGGACTGATGTGCTTAGGATACGAGAAGTGGCACCGGTGTTAAGAACACTCAATATAATAATAATAAAAAGGAATGGACTAAGGTTATTTTCTTTAGTGGTAAAGTATTTCAGGGATGTTACATTTATTTTTATAAATGGAATGCTGATACTTTTGTATTTAACGTGGTATGCGGTTACAAGCAAATGGGTGGCTACTACTGATGTGTGGAGTCATTTGTCTTTTTCTTTTTTTAATCGCTCGTACATGTTCCTTTAACCTAATATAAATTTCTGCATGACTCATTGAGAAGATAAATGGAGGGATATGTGATGGAATACAAGTAGGAGGAATGTCCATAATGGAAACATACCTTCACAAGTCACATCACAATGGTATCACATTGTCAAAGACAAAATGGCAACAAACGAAAACTTAAATAATATTCGTCTGTGACCCACGATGGCTAGGATATAGTTGGTGATGGATACATTCATTCATTGATTTACACGAAGCCACGCTTTCACCATATTTACGTCTGGCGCCACAAAATGTCAGTTACAGATTTCACAACTCCAAAGTATATTAATGTCAAGGATCTTATTTATCCTCAGAGTTTTAAGTTAAAACAAATGAAGAACAGTGCTGAAACATGGTTAACTGGACACTACCTGACTTTCATACCAGCGAAATGTAATGCAACATTAGAGGATTATTATGCATATCTGGAATATGAACATTACATAATAATAGTAATGAAAAAGGATTTATTTTTTTTTATTTTTTGCCATTTAAAGAAGAACATTCCATACTGATTTAATTCAAAAAGATCTGTGGGAATAATTTTAGATACTAACACACTAAAAAGATATATTATTTTTTCTATTTTGATTACAGTTTTAATTCAGTTTATGGAGAAGATGACCACTGCACTGACTACAAACATAACTGCTTTTCAAACGAAAAATCTTGTCCTGTTATTCTTGTATTATACAAATTAATGTTTATTTATTTCCTCATACAGTGGAGGAATAAACCTTACTTTCAGAAGACTGAATATTTGTTTATTTTCCCCTAATGCCAATTTAATGAACCTTATTTTTTCTAAATATTTATATCATTTAAGTATGACTTTTATATAAAAAACTGTTTCTTTTAAATTTCCTGGATGTTATATATTTACACTAATCGAAGTGCACTATCTAAAATGAGAACAAAATATACTTCAATCATATAAGTTCTACTAATATTTTTATTTCCGTTTAATTAAGTACTTAGTGACAACTTTGGTGTTTGATGTATTTTCTGTATGTTATGCAAACTGTTAAGTTCAAACTGTTTACATAGTATTAAGTGCTGCAAAAATTTGTAATAAATAATGTAGAAAACGTCGTGGTCAAAATATCGTCTTCAGCAGTAATATGCTGTTGTGAGTTTCTTTATTCTGCTAAGAGGTATGTTCTGCCCAGTGTTGTTGCAGATAGTGAAATATATGTTTTACCTATGTATTTAAAGACATAAGCAAATTGACAGGAAATATTACCCAAAAACATCATGTGATGATGTTCTCTGTGTTTTTGTTGTTCAACATTGTTGAGTCTCAGTGTATTTACAGTGGAGCTGTAGTTATGTTTAGTGTATATTTACTTTTGATTTCCTTTGTTGCTTGAATTTAAGTTCAGGCTTGTGTATTACACAATTAAATCAATGTACATATGGACAGATGACTGGTAACAGTAAATTTGTTCTTTCAATTTAAGTTAATTACCGGTACCTGAGATTCATTTTTCTTCCATGTTATTACACTAACTCTTATTAAAGCACTAATATTTTGTTCTCATCTAGAATACTTTCACACTTTGTATATCGTTTTGTTCTCGAATTGCTCTCGGTCATCCAGTTGAGTGGCACTGAGCAGATTGTGTAATATTTCGATGAACGGAGTTGTTGGTAAATTGGACTTTCAGATAATTATTTGTTACATGTAACAGTTTGTGTGTGGGTTGTAAAAAATTTGGCTAAATTATTTACAGTTGTTAATGGAGTAGAGAATGCAAAAATAGCCTCTAACATCAATATACTTTATGAAAATTGATGTAAAATGATACTTGTGCATTTGTTAATCCATCAAAAAAGTAAACAATTTAGCCAAATACTAATGCAACCCACAAAAAAACCGGTAGCTTATAACAACGTTTTCAGAAATTAAAGACAAACACACAGAAGACAGCACATAAGTCCTGATTCATGCTTGGAAGAATACATACAGAAAGGTGTCTTGTATAAGATGGAATTCTTCTCCAGTTTATCTTAGCAAGCATGGTCCTAATTACTAAGACCATCTGAAAATTTCAACGAATCAGCTTATCGAAACATCCACAAGGTAACCCTATTTCTATTAGTTTGCGATGTTTGTTTCTGCATGTCTATAAGGGATTAACTGATTCTTTCTGAGGTTTGTATGCTGGTTTTGGCCACGTTGAAGACCTCCTACCATCATTAATTTTCTGTCTGGGTTGTTGTGCATTGCCTTTTTAAGGATCCTCTTTTTACAAAGGCAGCAGTTAGGTTGCTTTTCCTTTCAGCTCCACTGTACCAGAGACCATCTTCTCTGTTGGACCAAACATATTTTTCCAGACAGTTATTCACTTCCTGCTTTTAGGTAAAAAAAATTACTATTTCAGCCTCCTGTTTCAGCTTACACTACTTGAGAAACTTCATTTTATTATTACATAGCTGTGATGAGAAAATGTGACGCTGGTCGTAAAGTGGCCGAAAATTGTAATAAATAAAACTTGGTGCTTCATAGTTATTCTCATGGACAAGATAAACAGTTATAAACTAGCAACAGGGGAAGAATAATTACAATTATTAATATAAAAAATGACATGTACATTAAAGTGAGTAGAAATTTACTCAGTTATTTTGTGATTATGAGTTCTTTGTTTTTGCGTCCTTTTTGTTAGTATAAAACATCTTCTGAAACATATGTGTAATATAAAATACACATTTCTTTCAATAACAGCTTGAAAGCGATATATTTGTGAGCATAAATCCACTTTACAATTGATGTGTGGGACCTACTACCAAAGCTTGTCCAAATACTTTTGATACCTATTTCATGTTCTCGTTAGTTAAGCAGGACAACCTATTTTGATCTTCTCAAAATAGCATAAAAACCAGATGTGCACTGAGCTATTACTTTCTTCGTTATTAATAATCGCTCACTGTTCCTTTCCTGTTCCGAAATGGTAATGACTAAATTAAAAGTTGCCGTGGAGTAACAACAAGATATACTTGATGATGTGTTTCAATTCAATGAATGAACCGACATGCCTGGATTGGAAGCAATGAATGGCTCTGGAATCTATTGCAGGTAAAGTAAATATGAAAATAAAGCTTGGTGGAAAACTGCTCTAAAAGAGCGCCTCTGCCCCAAACCAAATTTTCAACACTAGTGTAATATGTAAGTGAACTTTTCTATTATTCTCTCTTTACAGATATTCTTATCCATGTTCATTGCACAACAGAATAGCCATTTTCTTCATCTAAACATGTCACGACATATTCACAACTGTACAAACAGTAAATTACGCCTTAATCTGTTGTAAAGTTTGTCAGTCAGATTAACTTTCGTGCAACACAAAAATGATGTCTTATTGATATCAAAATTTCTTTATATTTCCATAAAGAAGCTTGTAGACCTAAGTCACCAGTTTGCTGACTATGATTAACTGTGTGCAGCAAACATAACTTTGCGTTATGTGTGCGTTATTACTTGTTTCGAGGGACATGATTTAGCGACAACGTAGAGAATCGATTTATTGACCAACTGGTTTGTTCACAAGGGGAACCCCCGTGTCCAGAGCGCGCTGGTCACGAAGTTCTCGCGACAGCCGCTCGATGTCGCTAGTGGTCGCTGCGCGCTGTTCATGCGACAAACCTTGGCTCTACGAGACATGAATTAACAACTTAATTCTCGACTTCTCCAACTTTTATTATTATTGAGCTACCTATGTGACAACTCAAAAGAGCTGTAAAATTGGTATAAAGTGAAGAGACATGGATTTTGTGTATGAGAAATTCTCTGGCTGTAACTAAATTAACACACACTACACAGCACGAGAAACATGTTCAGAATCAATATCTGTTGGATGGGCCGCCTAAATCTAGAGAGAAACCATCTGACAAGGCAATGTGGGCATTATACCTCGTGAGCTGTGATTCATTCCTTGTCTTATTGCAGAATGCCTCTACTTGTGTAGAAGAGCAGCTATGGTGTTTCGTGGGACGGAATAGGACATTTTTATTAAGATATAACTTAGGTGCAATATGCAACATGATGTTGTTCCTACGACATCATTTAAAATTTAGTTTGTTCTTGAGCTGCCGAATACGGAGTGGCTTGAGCGACAGAAACGCACACAAAATTCTAACTGCAGAATGTTTCAGGTACATAGGAACGCGCGCTTTCATAGTATTCGTACATCCTGGAAACTGACGTCCACAGCTGATGCAAGTCAACTTCAAATTAGTTAACGAGCATTTCGTATACTGGGACCCTAGACTACACCCATTTTCCGCATCATTACCAGCTGCTAGAGAATTTAATTTGACCGTTACTTAGAAAATATCACCTTCATGGCGCACATTTCCGAGAACGAGATTTGCTTCCAAAACTGAAAGTAATATAGAAAAGATTTACATTGCAAAAACATGGTGTGAAGTCATTCCTAACGCAACCAACAAAAATAACTGACTTTTGTTTGAAACATAATACTTTGTACACATAATTTAGCTGTTTACATTGACACGTACACGAAGAATTTCCAGAGTGACGTAAATTCCCACCATCAGAATACTAGTCACCTGGACCCAAAAAATCCCTCACATCATATCACATTTCATCACATTATATCACATTACTTCACATGGCACCGTATTACCAAGTCCACGTTTTCTCCTTACAGCTTCATGACTAGCTCGGACAGTATCTGGGAGTAGTTGTGCTCGACGCTCAGAGATGGCAGCACTACCGATCTTTCACCAGCTCCCAGGGACACGGTGGCCAAAACCTGTGAACATAATGTTCCCCACACAATTAACAGCATTGTCACTGCAAAGAATCTGGTCTAAATGGCACATACTGTCATATTAGACACCTTCACTGAACCAACAAATTACTGACAATTAATATGTTTATTAATTACTCGGCAAATACATGGTGTCCCATTCAACTGTTTCACCCCAGATATTTCTCAAACTACAAGAGATATTGAAAAACGACTTTTACGGTCATGAACGTAAGGCAGGGGCTTATGAAAGTAGGTACTATGAGACACTCTAAAACGTAAAGAAATATTATTTTCAAAAGAAACTTATCCCATATTATTTCTTAAGCAATCGATAGGATGAAAAATCACAAAAAGAATGGTGTCGGTTGCATCGCGATGTGTCAATGTGATCAACTTCGCTTCGCAGTTCTCCGGAACACATTGATGCATCGCGATGCAATCGACACCATTCTTTTTGTGATTTTTCATCCTATCGATTGCTTAAGAACTAATGTGGGGTATCCATTAAAAAAACATAAGTTTGTGTTGAAAATAATATTTCTTCACGATTTGAGTGTCTCATAGTACCTACTTTCATAAGCCCCTGCCGTACGTTCATGACCATAAAAGTCGTTTTCCAATATGTCTTGTACTTTCAGAGATATCTGTGGTGAAACAGTTGAGTTGGACACCCTGTATAATTGGCTTAACTACGATATACAAATGTTTGTAAATCTAAGGGACTTAACTGCTGCGGTTATTAGTTCATAGGCTTACATACTACTTTAAGTAACTTATGCTAAGGACAACATACACACACCCATGCCCGAGGGAGAACTTGAACCTCCGACGGCGAGCAACCGCGCTCTCCACAGCAATGCGCCTTGGAGCGCTCGGCCTCTCCACATCGACTACGATATCCAAATAAGTGAAACTACGTTTTACTTTCTGCATCTTCTTACCCTCACCTAAATCATTCACGTACTAGCTTACCGAATTCCTCCTTGTAAACACCTGCCCATATTCTACACATTTTATAGACTCTAAACCACCAACCACATCGTTTCTAAAATGGTTATCTACAACGTGCTTCTAAATTACACCCACAAACTTCGAGGAGTCGAAGTGCTCATACCCACGTTGAAACCACCAACTCTCCTCCCCTAGATATGAATCAACTTGGTCTGGAGAACGGACAGTCGTAGCTTAATAGCCGAGTGCTCTAAGGCGCCTTGGTGGTGAGCACGTGATAGCTCTTCGTCGGAGGTTCTACCTCGGGCATGTGTGCAGAGCATATTTTAAGGGATTTTCACTGGGCGACATTGGAAGGATGATCCGGGGGTTCCGGGGGCCCTCTCCCGGAAAAATTTCAAAATATTGATGCCTAAAACCGTATTTTGAAGACTTTTTTTTTATTAAAATCAAAGCTGCTTAATTTTTCCTTAATAGATTTTTATTCATATATACTTTAATGATAAATAGAAATGTTTGTGGAACAATACTAAATTTGGACTTTGAAGAAATCATTTCTGTCTCCTTTCAATTGTTTTTGTTGTCCCTTTTTTTTGTTTTTGTTAAGTAGTTAAACAGAATGCAGTACCTGTTATAAATTCACTATAATTTGATATGGCTATTAAATGAAAATAGTATTAAATTAAACTAATATCAGTACTGTGATTACTTAAAATACCGAGTATTTCATTGCAAGAAAATAGGACTAATATTTTGACAGCGCAAGATAAAATTTCAAGTTTCATCCGTAAGCTGGAACTTTACCAACGCAGGATTCAAGTCGGAGATGTATCGATGTTTAAGCAACTGTGTAATCAATCAGTAGGCGGGGAAAATAAAAGAATTGTGTTTTAAACTTCCGTTATTTACCATCCGTCTGCAGTTATAAACTCAATTAAGCAATATTCCTCAGCTATGGATAATCAGCAGGTCAACATTTGGATACTGAGACCATTTTCTGTTGAAGAGGAAGTTTCAAAGATATTTCAGCCAAAGTAGAATACTTCTGATTGCTCTAAGATAGAACATTCAAAATGGAATTTCAAAATTATGACCTTGTTACATTTTGGCGAAAAGCAGAAGCCGAATATCCTGTTACAGCTAACGTTAAGACAGTTCGGTACCACTTATAGATATCAGAGTGGCTTCTCAAAGCCACTGACAATAAAAAGTAAGACCAGAAACCGTCTCATTGTGGAACATGACCTGAGATGCGCCTTAAGCAAAACAAAACCAAACATTACAAAACTTGCGACTGGTAAACAGTATCCACCTTTTCATTGAATATAATTGTTTCATTGCTGCATCGAAAGTGTAAAAGATATGTGTCTTATGCAGTGTATCATGCTTGACAAGGATTGGTAGTGTTTTGATGTATTGCTTTATTTGATAATATTTTAATGGGTGATTTTTTTTGGGGGGGAGGGGGGGTCTAGTAGGTCTTAGGGGTAACAAGACTGAAAAGGTTGGGAACCTATGCTCTGAAAGATTTAAAAGAGGTTATTTTTTAATTCCCGGTACGTTTGATATGTCATTTAATAAAAATAAATTGCCGGCACTACCCATAGCCACTGGGCGACAAAATCTCAGCACTGGGTGACTCGTGTCGCCCAGTTAACACGTTATTTTATGCCCTGCATGTGTGTGTGATGTTCTTAGGGTACTTTAAGTTAGTTTAAGCCTATGGATTGCTGAGCACAGTAGTTGAAATGAAATGTTCGTATGGCGTGTCGACGATGACAAAAATGATGAGGAAAACACAACACCCAGTCCCCTGCCGGAAATCGAACCCGAGCCCCCTGCATGGTAGTCAGCGACGCTGTTGACTGAGCTACGGGGATGGACATCACAGATGTTAAATCCCATAGATTTAAAAACACTTGAAGATTTTTGAGAACTGACACTAACACGCACAAGAATAAATTGGCTACGCCCCTGTTATTAGCTCTTAAGGTATGATATGATTAGACTAGATGCACTCTTCTTGCCAGTTGGTGCAAACTGAGGAGATTCTCTTGGTTGTGGAACATTCCAGAGAACAAGATAAGGTCTATTCCTTTAGAAATCAGACGAAAAATGAGAAAACTGACCTCCTATTTTTAAAATTTATTAATAATTTCTACATGTGCCAATTAAAGAAAACAAAAAGAATATGTTCAAATGTTCGTAAGTCTATGGGAGTTAACTTTTTGGTTATTAGTCCCTGAGCTTACAAACTACTTAAACTATGTTAAACTAACTTATGCTAAGGACAACACACACGCAAACACACGCACACGCAAACACACACACACACACACACACACACACACACACACACACACACACACACATGCTCCAAGGAAGACTCGACCCTCCGCCGGCGGGCAACCGCGTGCTCCGCAGCAAGGAGCTTTAGAGCACTTTGGCCACTCCACCGCGGCAAAGAAAACAAATGTCATCAATTTATCTCTTAAATTATTACCATATTTCGAGTTAAAACTCAGTAAAATTAGCGTTATTTTTCAAACGCGACACGTTGTCTGCTGTGTTAACTCAAGAACCTCATACAGGATTTCAGTTAACTACACTTAATCGGATAGGTAAGTTAGAAAAATTGAAAACAGAAATGGATAGGTAAAGTTAGACATGGTGGGGATTAATGCACTTCGGTGGCAGTATGAACAGCAGTTTTATTCAGGTGAGTACAGGGTTATAAATACAAAATCAGTTGGTGGTAACGCAGTAGTAGGTCTGATAATGAATAAGAAAATAGGAATGCTGGTAAGTTACTATGGACAGCATAGTGAACGCATTATTGTAGCAAAGATAGACACAAAGCCAACACCGACCACAGTAGTACAAGTTTATATGCCAACTAGCCTTGCCAATGATGAGTAGATCGAAGAATTTTATGAGGAGATAGAAGAAATTATTCAGACCGTCAAAGGAAAAGAAAACTTAACTGCGATGGGGGATTGGAACTCGGTAGTAGGAAAGAAAAGAGAAGGAAATGTAGTAGCTGAATATGGACTGGGGAAAAGGAATGAAAGAGGAGATAGCCTGCTAAAATTTTGTACAGAGCACAAATTAATCATTACAAACACTCGGTTTTATCAACACGGAAGAAGGTTATATATGCGGAAGAGACTAGGAGACACTGGGAGGCACCAGATTGACTTTATAATGGTAAGGCAAAGGTTTAGAAACCAGGTTTTAAACTGTAAGGCATATCCAGGGGCAGATATAAACACTGACATAACTTATTGATTTTGAAATGTAGATTAAAACTCAAGAAACTGCAAAAAGGTAGAAAACTAAGGATATGGAATCTGGACAAACTGAAGGAACCAGAAGTGGCTGAGAATTTTAGAGGGAGCATTAGGCAAGGATTGGATGACACGGAGGGAAATAATACAGTAGAAGAAGAATGGATAGCTCTAAGAGATAGAGTAGTGGAGGCCACAGAGGATCATATAGGCAGAAAGACAAGAACGAATAAAAATCCTTGGATAACACAGCAGATACTGCACTTAATTGATGAAAGGAGAAATATATAAAAATGCATCAAGTGAAGAAGGCAAATAAGAGTACAGACGTCTGAAAAATGAGGTTGGAGGGAAGTGCAGACAGGCTAAGCAGGAGTGGCTTGAGGAGAAATGCGAGACCGTAGAAAATTGTATAACTAGGGGAAAGATAGATACCGCCTATAGCAAAATAAGAGAGACATTTGGAGACAAGAAAATCAGCGGTATGAATATCAAGAATTCAGACGGAAAAACCAGTACTAAGCAAAGAAGGGAAAGCTGAAAGGTGGAAGGAATATATAGAGGACCTATAGGAAGGAAATTAACTTGAAGGCAGTATTCTAGAAGTGGAAGACGAAGATGAGATATGAGATACTATACTGCGAGAAGAATTTGACAGAGCACTAAAAGATTTGAGTAGAAACAAGGCCGATGGATTAGACGATGTCCCGTCTGAACTGCTATTTTCGTTAGGAGAGCCTGTTCAAATGTCTGTAAATCTATCGGACCAAACTGCGTGGTCATCAGTCTGTAGGTAAACTAACCTAAGGACAAACACACATACCCATGCCCCAGGGAGGACTCGAACCTCCACGGCGAGCAACCGCGCGCTCCGCAGCGAGACGCTTTAGACCGCTCGGCTACTCCACCGCGGCGAGAGCCAGTCATAAACAAATTGTTCCACCTGGTATGCACGATGCATGAGACGGGGGAAATTACTTCAAGAAGAATATAGTGATTTCAATTCCTAAGAAAGCAACTGCAGACAAATGTGAAAATTACAGAACTATCAGTTTAATAAGTCATGGGTGCAAAATACTAATACGTATTATTTACATACGAATGGACTATCTGGTGGAATCCGACACTGGGTAAGATTAAATTGTATTTAGGAGAAATGTAGGAACACGCGAAGCAGTACCCACATTACTATTTACCTTAAAAAGATAGGTTACTGAAAGGGAAACGTTTTTTTTTTTTTTTTTTTTTTTTTTTTTTTTTTTTTTTTTTTTGGAATACACTACTTCAGATTCTGAAGTAGCAGGGGTAAAATATAGGGAGGAGTGAAGAGATATTCAACTTGTACAAAAACAAGACAGCAATTATTAGAATCGAAGGGCATCAAAGGGTCGCATTGGTTGGGAAGGGAGTAAGACAGGCTTGTACCCTTTACCCAATATTGTTCAATCTAAATATTGAGCTAGCTGTGAAGGAATGCAAGGAGAAATTTGGAGAGGAAATAAAAGTACAGGGAGAGAGAATAGAAACCTTGCGATTTGCTGACGACATTGTAATTCTGTCAGGGACAGGAAAGGACCTGGAAGACAAATAAAATGGATGTACATTGTCTTTAAAGGAAGATATAAGATGAACATTAATAAGAGTAAAACGCGTGTAATGGAATATAGTGTCATAAAATTCTACGATACTGAAGGAGTTAGATTGGGTAATGATACGATAAAAGTAGTAGATGAGTTTTGTTATTTAGGGAGCAAGATAACTTCTGATGGCCGAAGTAAAGGAGATATAAAATGCAGAATGGCTATGGGAAGAACAGCGTTTCTGAAAAAGCGAAGTTTGTTGACATCCAAGTTTGAATAGTAGGAAATCATTTCTGAAAGAATTTGTCTGGAGTGCAGCATTGTATGGGAGTGAAACGTGGACAATACAAAATATACAGCATTTGTCTGGAGTGTAGCATTGTACGGGAGTGAAACGTGGATAATGAAAAATATACGCGAAAGAAACATATTAAAGATCTGTTAAAAGAAACGTACAGTTTGCACCATCAATGAATGCTGTCTACTTATTTCCATTTCCGGTACTATCTGGTACAGGGCGGTTTAATACGACAGCACTGCTGTGGCCATACGGTGAACTAGGGTTCACGATTAAAGGTCATACTGATGTTACTTCACGAACTCACAACGGGACGTGAAGGTGGGAACTTCACTGGTATTGTTTTGTATTTTTCTGAAGACTCACTGAACAGCCGTTTGTTTATTATTCAATATAAAGTGCAATTTCACGAGAATAACTGGAAACCACCTGGGGATCACAGCCAAGGTGCTCCGCACACCTGCCCTGGCACTGTGCTTCTCTGCAGCGCAGTCTGCAGAAACTCAACACATGCCAGAGGTGGATACGGCGCTAAATGAGACTGGACGCATAGTGACTGGTTGCCTTCGACCAACTCCTGTCAGAAAAATCTACGAAATTATGGGCATAGCGCCTCCAGACATACGCAGAAGAACAGCTGCAAAAACAGAGAAAAAGAAACGGGAAACCGATCCCAGACACCCCCTCTTCGAAAATGAGCCAAGAAAATCTAGGCTTAAGTCAAGAAGGAGCTTAATGAGCACAACAACGTCAACTGCATTGAGGCCTGGAACTCGGAGAAGAAAGTTAAGGCAGAATTCATAAAACGAAGGGGCCGGAGAGAACATCAGAGAGGAACCTGCCGAAGGATTCCATCTGCCGCATGCAACATGGAAGGCACTAAACACACTGAGGACAGGAGTGCCACGCTGCAAAACGAATCTCAGAAAGTGGGGCTTCACAAACGAAGATGAACTCTGTGACTGTGACGATGTGCAGGACCCACAACCCCTCCTGGTCCGCAGAAACCTGCCCAACCCCTGCACCATAGAGGACCTACACGCAGCAAATGATGTGGCCATCAAGGCAGCAGAATTCTGGAGCCTGTGGTCCATCTAGCAGTGTCACCTCTTTCCTTACTTTATGTTTATAGTTTGTAATTTGTGTATTTTAACTGTATATTTATTGAATTGTAATTTGCTCATTATAATTGTACACTGTAAACATATATTTAGTGAATTTGCTGTCCCTAGATTGTAAATTGCTTATTATAATTGTATTTGTAGATTTATTGATCGAAAGATATGTCTTAGTTCTGGACACGTAAAATAAATAAACATATTTTGCGAATACAGCGCCATCTACCACGACTGGAAAATGATGTGTCAATCAAAGCCTAGGTATTTGTTGGGAGAAGAAAACGAATTTGCATAAAAATGGGGTTCACTATTTAAAGTTTCAATGTCTTTCCCTGCCCCCAAGGGAGCACGGTGAGGGGCGGGGGTCAGTGATTTGAGGTCAGATGGATTTCCCCTTCGAGATATTCACTTTGTGGCAGGAAAATTTTTGTATACAATGCCTAGATTTAGAGTTATTTCGATTTGCCTTGTTGCTATTCAACATGTCATTTCATATCCATCATTCGGATTTGTTCTAAAAATTATTGAATATAAGGTCAGCTTGTATTTATGTGATCATCAGTGGGTTCTCTTTATTTAAAACTGAGAAAACGGACATATTTTAGTGGCTACCTACACTACTGGCAATTAAAATTGCTACACCAAAGAAATGCAGATGCTAAACGAGTATTCATTGGACAAATATATTATACTAGAACTGACATGTGATTACATTTTCATGCAAATTGGGTGCACAGATCCTGAGAAACCAGTACCCAGAACAACCACCTCTGGCCGTAATAATGGCCTTGATACGCCTGGCCATTGCGTCAAACAGAGCTTGGATGGCGTGTACAGATACAGATGTCCATGCAGCTTCAACACGATACCACAGTTCATCAAGAGTAGTGACTGGCCTATTGTGACCAGCCAGTTGCTCGGCCACCATTGACCAGGCGTTTTCAGTTTGTGAGAGATCTGGAGAATGTGCTGGCCAGGGCCGCAGTGAAACATTTTCCGTATCAAGAAAGGCCCGTACAGGACCTGCAACAGGCGGTCGTGCATTATCCTGCTGAAATGTAGGGTTTCGCAGGGATCGAATAAAGGGTAGAGCCACAGGTCGTAACACATCTGAAATGTAACGGCCACTGTTCAAAGAGCAGTGGATGCGAACAAGAGGTGATCGAGACGTGTTTCATCCGAAAAAATGACGTTTTGCCATTCGTGCACCCAGGTTCGTCGTTGTGTACACCATCGCAGGTGCTCCTGTCTGTGATGCAGCGTCAAGGGTAACCGCAGCCATGGTCTGCGAGCTGATAAACCATGCAGCTGCAAACGTCATCGAACTGTTCGTGCAGACGGTTGCTGTCTTGCAAACGTCCCCATCTGTTGACACAGGGATCGAGACGTGGCTACATGACCGTTACAGCCATGCGGATAAGATGCCTTTCATCTCGACTGCTAGTGATACGAGGCCTTTGGGATCCAGCACGGCGTTCCGTATTGCTCTCCTCAACCCAACGATTCCATATTCTACTGACAGTCATTGTTTCGCGACGAACGCGACCAGCAATGTCGCGAAACGATAAACCGCAATCCTGATTGGCTCTAATCAGACCTTTATCAAAGTCGGTAAAGTGATGGTACTTATTTCTTCTCCTTACACGAGGCATCCCAACAACGTTTCACGAGGCAACGCCGCTCAACTGCTGTTTGTGTATGAGAAACCGGTTGAAACTTTCCTAATGTCAGCACGTTGTAGGTGTCGCCACCGGCGCCAACCTTGTGTGAATGCTCTGAAAAGCCAATCAATTGCATATCAAAGCATCTTCTTCCTGTCCGTTAAATTTCGCGTCTGTAGCGCATCATATTCGTGGTGTAGTAATTTTAATGGCCAAGAGCGTATATACGAAAACATGGCCTGAAGGCAGTATACTTTTGTTTTAAATTATTACCGTAATGTGTGCATCAGATCTGCTGCAAAACGAAATTATGTGAAAAAAGTTTGGACGGGTTTGCACTTCATTTTGTGTAGCAAAAATACAGTTTTGGTATATGGATGTCTTTGGAGATCTTTCGTGCATACCTTTTTTTTTCCCACGTAATAAAAATATGTCCACGAAACATTTCTAGAGAACAAAATTAGATTTGTTCTTTACGAAGTAACGTGTTGACTCGTCTATAAAATTTTCACATGAATTCATTTGCTTGCAGATGGCATTGATACCAACATCTGTTCATGTAAAAACTATACCGCACAACCACCTAATGTAAAACCACATACTATATAAAAACAAACATATACTGACTTTAAGCTTAATTTAGCTTTTTCACAGTTTTAAATGAAGAAAACCCACAGAGTTGGAGAAACATCTTTGGGTCACATGAAATGAAAGTGTTTTATATAACAGGCGGATCTTACATGCAGTGCACATTATCTGTATCGACATAGCGATACAGGAATAGAAGGTGGCCCCTATTACTGGGTCGAGCCTTCCCACCTCAGGCAGTGGTGTTACCGTGGTGAGCCGCACGAAACGCTTGCTTGGCCGGTGGCCTGCGTGTCTTCATACAGCGGTTCTCTCTCTCTCCCTCTCTCCGTATCGACGGCTAAAGTAGGGGCCAGTGGGTCAGTTCAAGGCACAGTCGATACCAGCTGCGTACGAGGGCCAGAAGTCGATACTGAACAATCGTCTGTGTAAGCGCCACGTTTCTATTCACTGGCCCAGTATCATTTATCGAAAGGGTACGAAATTGTAAATTTTGTACTAACTACTGTGCCAGGTTATTATGGGAAACTTCCTGTCCTACTGTTACGAGTGGGAACCAGTAGCTGATACCTACAGGGGTGGACAACATAATATGAACGCACAATGTAGAGATAGTCTTCTATATTTAAAGAATCTACGAAAACTAAAGTCAGTCAGCCAGACCAAACTACCCGGCCGATTTCCCTAATTTTTTATTTAAACGAAAGGTATTCATCCACAAATTTGTCATCAAGTATCAGAATTCACATAACTCTCGCCTTCCTTTTTCTATACTCAACGCGATGTCCTTCTGTATATTTCTTATGGGGATGTCCTTGCTGTAAAATAAAGTCAGTCGGTCAGGCCGTTCTATCTGACCGATTTCCTTCATTTTTGCTTTAAACGAAATGTATTCATTCGCAAACTTGTCATCAAGTTTCAGAATTAACTCAAGTCTATCCATTCTTTAATTTCATTCAAACTCGGTATCCTTTGTCCTTTCATTGAAGATTTTAATCGGTTTGTTTTACGATATTTTCGTTTCTAATTAAGGTAAGCAGTTCTTTTTGAGCTAAAAACACTAAACGGATCAAGCACTTGAAATTGCGCTTTTCAAATGTTTGTTAAACTTAAGGGACTTAACTGCGGGGTCATCAGTCCCTAAACTTACAAACTACTTATGAACTACCTTATACTAAAGACGACACAAACATCCATGCCCGAGGGGGGATTCGAACCACCGACCGTAGCGGACATGGAGACTTTGACTGGAGCGCCTCAGTCCCCTCGGCCACCGCAGCCGGCTTCTTGGGACAACAGACTGGTAAAGTTTCCTTACAGTATCAAATATCAAATGTTTGTAAAGCTTAAGGGACTTAACTGCGGGTTTTTAGTCCCTACACGTACAAACTACTTATAAACTACCTTATACTTAACATTTTATTAGTCCGTAGCTTACAGTCTAGTTAAACTAAGATAAACTAACCTAAGGAGAAACACAAACACCCATGCCCGAGGGGGGACTCGAACCCCCGACGGCGAACGGCCGCGCACCGCAGCACGGTGCCCCAGTTAAGCACGACTAATCAGCCGCGGCGGGAAAAAAAAGAAAGAAAATGTAAACAATCGACGCGCCCGTTTAAGTATGTATGTTCAAAATTGTGAATTAAAGCAATAAATTACCTCATTTATGTCTCTCATTCTCTCGTGTTTCCTCTTTGCTCTTTCTTTCACCTGTTCTCATAGCATTCACATAAAACCTATAAATTTGCAGTGCTCAATAAATTCCAGATACATCTTTTTTTTCATTTTCATTACTTTGCAAACACAGTAGGTCGAATTTCGACCACAGGCAGTAATATAGCAGATTTAATAGGAAGCAAGTGAAGAATAGGTTCACAGATTTGTGACTGGCTGGAAGCTTCCTAAGTAATAGAACGTAGTACGTTGTTCTCGACGGCGAGTATTCATCAGAGACGAGTGTATCGTCAGGCGTGCCCTAGGGGAGTGTTATAGGACCACTATTATTTTCTATCTATATAAATGATCTGAGGGGAGGGTGTCGTCTTTAACTGGCTGTAATACCATACAGGATGACTTAGACAAGATTTCTAGCTGGTGTGAAGAATGGCAGCTACCTCTCAATATAGAAAAATGTAAGGTGATGCGCTTGAGTAGGAAAACAATTCCATAATGTTCAAATACAGCATTGGTAGTAAGCTTCTTGATGCTGTCGCGTCGTTCAGATATCTAGGCGTAACATTGCAGAGCGATATGAAATGGAACGAGAATGTAAGGACAGTTGTGAGTAAGGCGGACAGTCGACTTCGGTTTATTGGGAGAATTTTGGGAAGATGTACTTCACCTGTAAAGGAGACCGCGTATAAAACGCTTGTACGACCACGTCTTGAGTATTTCTCAAGTGTTTGGGACCCGCAGCAGATCATAGAAGCAGTTCAGAGACGAGCAGCTAGGTTTGTTACTGATAGGTTCGACCAATGCGCGAGTGTTACGGAAATGCTCCGGCAACTCAATTGGGAATCGCTGGAGGAAAGACGACGTTCTTTTCGTGAATTTCTGTTGAGGAAATTTTGAGGGCCGGAATTTGATGCTGCGTGTAGTACGATCTTGCTGCCGCGTATTTATATTTCGCGTAGTGATCACAAAGACAAGATAAGAGAAATTAGGACACGTACGGAGTCATATAGGCAGTCTTTTTTTTCTCGTTCTATTTGGGAGTGGAATAGGAAAGAAAATGCCTAGTAGTGGTACAGTGTACCCTCCGCCAGGCACGTTACGGTGGATTGCGGAGTATACGAGGTATGTCCACAAACTAACTTCCGTTTGGTTATATAAAACAAACGTGTACAGATACAGGAAAAATATTTATTGTACAAAAATATACAAATATTAATCTACATTTGTACATAGCTTCCGAAATTTTGTAGGCATTTGTCATAGCGTGGCAGAAGTCTTTGTATGCCTTCTTCGTAGAAGGTCGCTGCCTGTGTATTCAACTATGTGGTAACATGTTCTTTCAGCTCGTCATGATGGCTGAAGTGTTGACCACCATGGACACGTTTTAGGTGTAAGAAGAAAGTCGTTAGGAGCGAGACTGTACGGAGGATGATCAAACACGTCCCAATGAAATTCCCATAAGAGTTGTTTGGTAACAATCGCCTTGTGAGGTCGGGCAGCAACGTGAAGGGAAGAAGAAGACTCCTTTCATCTCTTCTTACACCTAAAATCTGTCCTTGGTGGTAACACTTCAATGATGATGAGCTGAAATAACATGTTTGCCACACGGTTGAATACACAGGCGGCAACCTTCTATGAAGAAGGCACACAAAAACTTGTCCCACGCTATGACAAGTGCCAACAAAATTTCGGAAGTTATGTAGAAAAGTAGTTGAACAGTTGCAGATTTTTATACAATAAATATTTTTTCTGTATCTGTTCACGTTTGGTTTGTATAACCAAACGGAACTTACTTTGTCGACATACCTCGTATATGTAGAAAGCAGGGAAAAAAAAAAAAAAAAAAAAAAAAAAATGGGCTAAAGGTTGTTAAGATTGTTTCCCCCAGTAGAAAAAAAAGTCGTGTCAAGTGTGTTGTTCAGTGTTTTGAAGGTGTTTGTATAGTGAGAGAGAGGGTTATTATAGTGTGTCGTGCGCAGCTGGGCAGCAGTGGTGTACTGCCGAGGTGCAGTAGCAAATGTTCAAATGTTTATATAGCTTATGGGACTTAACTACGGGGTCATCAGTCCCTAAACTTACAAACTACTTATGATCTAGCTTATCCTAAGGACGGCACAAATATCCATGCCCGAGGAGGGGATCAGTCCCCTCGGCCACCGCGGCCAGCGGTGCAGTAGCCGAGCGGTCTAAAGCGTCTCGCTGCAGAGCGCGCGGTTGCTCGCCGTGGAGGTTCGAGTCCTCCCTGGGGCATGGGTGCGTGTGTTGTCCTTAGGTTAGTTTACCTAGCTTTAAGTAGTTTGTAAGCTACGGACTGATGACCACGCAGTTTGGTCCGATAGATTTACAAACATTTGAACATTTAGTTGAAAACAAACAAGTCGCCAGGTCCAGATGGTGTACAATTCAGTCTTACGAGTACTCGGCGGCATTGGCCCCTTACTTAGCTTGCATTTATCGCGAATCTTTGACCCAACTTAAAGTACCGAAAGACTGGAAAACGGCGCAGGTAACTCCCGTGTATAAGAAAGGCAAAAGAATGGACCCACGAAATTACAGACCTGTATCACTAACATAAGTTTGCTGCAGAATTCTTGAACATGTTCTCAGGTCTAAAATAGTAAATTTCCTTGAGACGGAAAGGCTATCAATGCATCAGAATGGCTTTAGGAAGCATCGATCGTGCGAAAGCCAACTTGCCCTTTTCTCTCATGACACCTTGCGTGCTACGGATAAAGGGCAACAGGTAGACTGTATATTTCTCGATTTTCGAAAGGCGTTTGACACGGTACCGCACTAAAGACGGCTAACGAAGGTACGAGCTTATGGAATAGGTACCGAAATATGTGAGTGACTCGAAGACTACGTAAATAATAGAACGCAGGGAAGTGTGATAGGACCGCTATTATTTTCCATCTTTATAAATGATGTCACGGACAGAATGAGTTGCAGTCTGCTGGTGTAGTGGTACCTGCTGGTGCGCGGCGGCGTGGCCTCGGATGAGCGGCAGGATGGGGTCCGCCACGGCGCTCACCAGGCACGGGTCCTCCTCCCGCGTCACGCGCCACGACGCCGCAGACACCTTCTTAGGCCTGCCAACAACAAAAAAAAATACCACAGGGCACTCAGCTCGCACTGCAAATGCTTGTCCTCGTCAGCAGAGTCATCGCAGAATTATACGAGGTGCATTCAAGTTCTAAGGCCTCCGATTTTTTTTCTCCGGACTGGAAAGAGATAGAAACATGCGCATTGTTTTAAAATGATGCCGCGTTCATTGTCAATACGTCCCAGAGACGGCAGCGCCGTACGGCAGATGGATTTTTACCGCCAGCGGCGAGAATGAGAACTGTTTTAGATACTTAAAATGGCGACGTTTTTCCTTACTTGAACAGCGTGCAATCATTCGTTTTATGAATTTGCTTGGTGTGACACTAATTCATCGACAGTTGAAGGAGACATGTGGTGATGGAGTTAAGGATGTGTCGAAAGTGCGTTCGTGGGTGCGACAGTTTAATGAAGGCAGAACATCGTGTGACAACAAACCGAAACAACCTCAGGCTCGCACAAGCCGATCTGACGACATGATCGAGAAAGTGGAGAGAATTGTTTTGGGGGATCGCCGAATGACTGTTGAACAGATCGCCTCCAGAGTTCGCATTTCTGTGCACACAATCCTGCATGACGACCTGAAAATGCGAAAAGTGTCATCCAGGTGGATGCCACGAATGCTGACGGACGACCACAAGGCTGCCCGTGTGACATGTTGCCAAACAATGTTGACGTGCAACGACAGCATGAATGGGACTTTCTTTTCGTCGGTTGTGACAATGGATGAGACGTGGATGCCATTTTTCAATCCAGAAACAAAGCGCCAGTCAGCTCAATGGAAGCACACAGATTCACCGCCACCAAAAAAAATTCGGGTAACCCCCAGTGATGAAAAGATGATGGTGTCCATGTTCTGGGACAGCGAGGGCGTAATCCTTACACACTGCATTCCAAAGGGCACTACGGTAACATGTGCATCCTACGAAAATGTTTTGAAGAACAAATTCCTTCCTGCATTGCAACAAAAACGTCCGGGAAGGGCTGCGCGTATGCTGTTTCACCAAGACAACGCAACCGCACATCGAGCTAACGTTACGCAACAGTTTCTTCGTGATAACAACTTTGAAGTGATTCCTCATGCTCCCTACTAACCTGACCTGGCTCCTAGTGACTTTTGGCTGTTTCCATCAATGAAAGACAGTCGCCGTGGCCGCACATTCACCAGTCGTGCTGCTATTGCCTCAGCGATTTTCCAGTGGTCAAAACAGACTCCTAAAGAAGCCTTCGCCGCTGCCACCGAATCATGGCGTCAGCGTTGTGAAAAATGTGTACGTCTGCAGGGCGATTACGTCGAGAGGTAACGCCAGTTTCATCGAGTTCGGGTGAGTAGTTAATTAGAAAAAAATCTGAGGCCTTAGAACTTGAATGCACCTCGTAGAACGAATCCGATATTCTCTCAACTTGCCATCTATCCGCATTAGTCTGTTAATGACCATCTGTATATTTCAAATAGTGATCAGTCTCTCTTGCAAACTGTAATTGTTTATTCGTCCTATTACAGGTTCCTCGTAGTTAGTGCACCATCAGACTGGAACGATAAAGAAGATGAATTCGAAATATTGAAACATTTCCAGCGTTTAAGGGCGGTGATATAAATTCAACTGCGAACTTGAAAATTTCTGCTGGCCCGAGATTTGAATCCGGATTTTCCGTTTTGCGCCAGCGGTCGCTTTAAGCAAACAGGCTATCCAGGCACGCTTCCCAGCATCCCCAAATTATCAACTTATAGCATACTACACGAATCATTTACAGAAGGATGGAAAAGCTGGTAGAAGCCAACCTCGGGGAAGATCAGTTTGGGTTCAGGAGAAATGTAGGAACACGGTAGGCAATACTCACTTTACGGCTCATCCTTGAAGATAGATTAAGAAAAGGCAAACCTACATATCTGTAGATTTGGAGAAGCTTTTGACAATGTTCATTGGAATAAACTCTTTCAAGTTCTGAAGCAAGCAGGAGTGAAATATAGGGAACGGAAGGTTATTTACAACTTGTACAAAAACCAGACAGTGGTTGTCAGAGTTGAAGGGCTTGAAAGGGATGCAGTGGTTCGGAAGGGAGTAAGACAGGGTTGTAGCCTTTCTCCAATGTTATTCAATTTGTACATTGAGCAAGGAGAAAGGAAATCAAGGAGAAATTTGGAGAAGGAATTAAAGTTCAGGGTGAAGAATTAAAAACATTGCGTAATGCCGACGACATAGTAATTCTGTCAGAGACAGCAAAAGACCTGGAAGAGCAGTTGAACGGAATGGACAATGTGCTGAAAGGTGCATATAAGATGAAGATTAACAAGAGCAAAACTAGGGTAATGGAGTGGAGTCTAAGAAAATCAGGTGATGCTGAAGGAATTTGATTAGGTAACGAAACAATAAAGGAGTTAGATGAGTTTTGTTACTTGATCAGTAAAATAACAAGATTAAAATTGTGTGCCGGAACCGGGACTCGAACCTTGGACCTTTGCCTTTCGCGGGCAAGCGCACTACCGACTGTGCTATCCCGACACGACTCACGATGCCGCCTCACAACTTTACTTCCGCCAGTACCTCGCCTCCTACTTTCCAAACTTCACAGAAGCTCTCCTGCAAACATGCAAGACTAGCACTCCTGGAAGAAAGGATATGGTGGAGACATGGCTTAGCCACAGCCTAAGGGATGTTTCCAGAATCAAACTTCACTCTGCAGCGGAGTGTGCGCTGATATGAAACTTCCTGGCAGATTAAAATTGTGTGCCGGAACCGGGACTCGAATCTGGCACCTTTGCCTTTCGCGGGCAAGCGCACTACCGACTGTGCTATCCCGACACGACTCACGATGCCGCCTCACAACTTTACTTCTGCCAGTACCTCGCCTCCTACTTTGTTGTGAGGCGGCATCGTGAGTCGTGTCGGGATAGCACAGTCGGTAGTGCGCTTGCCCGCGAAAGGCAAAGGTCCCAGGTTCGAGTCCCGGTTCCGGCACACAATTTTAATCTGCCAGGAAGTTTCATATCAGCGCACACTCCGCTGCAGAGTGAAGTTTCATTCAGTAAAATAAATTATGGTCGCAGTACAGAGGATAAAAAATGCAGAATGGTAATGGGTAGAAGAGCATTCGTGAAAAAGAGAAATTTGTTAACATCAAATATTGATTTAAGCCTAAGGAAATCCTTTCTGAAGGCATTTGTGTTGACTGTTGCCTTGTATGGGAGTGAAACATGGACGATAAACAGTGCGGACAGGAAGAGGATACAGGCTTTCGAAATTTGGTGCTACAGAAGAATGTTGTAGATTAGGTGGGTGGATCGCGTAACTAATGAGGTGGTACTAAAGAGAATTGGGGAGAAAAGGAATTTTTTGCATACCTTGACTAAGGGATCGATTGGTAGGGCACATTCTTAGACAAGAAGGAACTGTCAATTTAGCGTTGGAGGGAAGTGTGTGGGGTAAAAATCGCAGAGGAAGATTGTTCAAATGTTTGTTAAGCTTAAGGGACTTAACTACGGGGTCATCAGTCCCTAAACTTACAAACTACTTATGAACTAGCTACAACTAAGGAGCACAAATATCAATGCCCGAGGGGGGATTCGAACCCCCGACCGTAGTGGCCGTGCAGACCGTGACTGAAGCGCCTCAGTCCCCTCGGCCACCGCGGCCGGCGCAGAGGAAGACCAAGAGATGGATACACTAAGTAGATTCAAACACATATTGGTTGCCGTTCTTATATGGAGTTGAAGAGGCTTGCTCAGGATAGGGTATTGTGGAGAGCTGCATCAAACTAGTCTCCGGACTGAAGACCACAACAACAACAGCATATTATATTGGTAGTACCGCCTACCCACCACTCCATTTTGCTCTCAACCTCTACTGCATTCCCACAAGGAAATGTTCAAATGTTTGTAAACCTGTTGACCAAACTGCTATGGCCATCTGCCCATAGACTTACAAAAATCAAATGATCGTGTGGGATTTTTGGCCGGGAAATCCCGTCTGGGTCTGTTCGTCCGCCTGGTACAAATCTTTTTACCTGACACCACTTCGGCGACCAGCATGTCGATGATAATGAGAAGAACACACCACCCAGCCCCTGCCGGGAATCGAACCCGGCCCCCTGCTTGATAGTCAGCGACCACTCCCCTGCTGGGAATGGAACCCGTCTGAGCTACAGAGGTGAACGTAGACTTACAAACTACTTCAACTAATTTGCAGTAAGGGCAACACACACACACGAATGAGGTCTCGAACCTCCGTTAGGCGCTGCCATCTAGACCGTAGCATCATGTCTTACAAGGGAACTACATCGGTATCGGATTTTAGAATTTTTTGGTATTTATGGCAATTTCGAAGCAACTCTAAAAAATTCTCGAGAAAATTCACGTTAAGTTTTGCAAGTCATCATCATCATCTTCATCAACAACAACAAGTCAGCCTTTTCCCACGTCACGTTGGCGATGCTTTGCTCTATCCTTCTCCTTCACAAATCTCTATCCGGTGCTTCTTCTCTGGGCCATCCTTTCTGCCGTATGTCCCCTGCTACCTCGTCTTTCCACATCACTTTTGGACTTCCTCTTCCCTTGATCTTCCTATTTCCAGGTCTTCAACCCCTCTTCTCTGCACATGTCCATATCACCTTAGCCTACTTTCTTGGATGCTATTCCTTATGGGTCCCACTTTCCCTCTTCTCCTGATGTACTCATTCACTGTTCTATCCTTCCGTGTCTCCCCACTCATCCACCTTAACATTCTCATTTCTGCCACTTCCATCTTTTCCTCTTGGACTTTTGTAATTGGCCACGTTTCTGCACTATACAACATCGCAGGGCTCACCGCAGACTTGTAAAGC
Source organism: Locusta migratoria (assembly GCA_026315105.1). NCBI lineage: Eukaryota > Metazoa > Arthropoda > Insecta > Orthoptera > Acrididae > Locusta > Locusta migratoria. Next base: position 44,007,699 of record CM048746.1, on the reverse strand, counting down.
TTTCCTTTCATTATGCAGCTAACCCTCTTATCACACACTACTCCGCTCAGTTTCCTCCGTTCATCCACCCACTATTTATCATTTGCTGCATTTCGGCCTCCAGTCCTCCATCTCTTTGCATGTAAGAGCCCAGGTATTTAAATTTCTTGACCAGCGTAAGTTATTCTTCTTGCAGGTTAACATACTGATCTCTGGCATCCTTTGTACACATATACTGTGTTTTAAACTTGCTAATTCTCATTCCCCTTTCCTCTGGAGCTTTTCTCCACTGTTCAACCTTTTCTTGAAGTGCCTCATTGGTGGGTTCACAGTTTACAACATCATCGGCAAACACAATGCTCTAAGGTGCCTCTTTTTTCCCATCTTTGACTGATACATCCATGACTAGGTGAAAGAGATATGGGCTGAGACCAGATCCCTGATGTAGTCCTACTCTCACTGCAAATGCCTTTGTTACACCTGCACTGCTCCTGACTTTTGTCATTGCACCTTCATACATGTCTTTTACCACCCTGGTATATTTTTCTGGCACGTATTTACTTCTCAGACATATCCATATCTCTTGCCTCGGCGCTCTGTCATATGCCTTCTTAAGATCGATAAAGGCAAGTACAAGTAAGTACCAATAATTAAAAAAGCTGCAGCATCTGTCGCTGTAGCTCAGGTGGTAGCGTTGTAGCCTTACAACCATAGGGTCGGTGGTTCGCTGACAGATTTTTTATTTCTTTTCGTTGTGTTCGTATACTTACACAATTTTAATATGTAATGGTAATATTTACAAAAAATGCACATATTTTCGTAGAATTAGAGCTCCAAAAATGTTTTATATAACTCAATTTTAATGAATTCTAAGACAACGAAAAAATCTAGAACGGTACCACTTTTTTAAATTTATTTTGCTCTATGTGTAGTTCCGTTCCTTGCGGTCGCTGATCGTATTTGTTCGTTGTAGTTGGATATGTTCTTGCCTCAGCTTTCTTTATTACATAGGACGTTTAGACGTATAACCTGGCGTGCTGAGCCACGGCACCCGGCATTCTGAAATTGTTATTTAAGTTCTGAACTTCACGCACCATAAATATACAGAAATTCTTAAATCCTATACCCATGTGGTCTTCTTGTTAGACCACACGGCCCCACGAGAGATCGGGCGTGTTTGTGAATCCACAAAAATAATGTCAACTGCCTATTGCACAAATTTTCAAGTTCGTCGATGAATTTACTGAAATGTCCTGAAACGGTCGAAATGTTTCATTATTTCGAATTCATAGAGTTACGGCGATTAAAGTCAACGAATGGTGTTTATTCTTTAATGTTCGAAAGAACGGACACTACATCAATATTTCAATAAAAGAAATATTGTTACAGCTCAAATACAGATCTAGTAAAGCTAAAGGTGAATACGAAGTTGAAGCTTACTTATTTGAGTGCTGATGGTGTGTGAATATGGGACCTTGCATTTCACATCATTCTAAAATTGACGCGAGATCTAAGGGACCAAACTTGTGAGGTCCTCGATTCCTACACGTACACACTAGTTTAACTTATGCTAAGGAGCGTATATCATGTGTGGTTGTGTGCATTGTAGTGAAACCGTAATCCCCATATCTGTAATAAAAATGTATTGCAGAAGGCTTGTGTGAAATAGCGGTTTTCAAGTGCGTTCAGAAACAAATGTGCTACAAACTATGCTAGGCACCCTCCCTCTGCAATGTCGTCTGTTTATTTATTCAGGCGTATGCTAAAAGACAAGTAATTCTATGAGGTAAAAGGTCGGGGGACAGAGATGAGCTTATCAATTTCATCTCGATTTAATTTGCCATTTCTAGACAGCTTGTCTAAGACAACAGGAAGTGCTTCTTGAACGGAAACAGCATATAGATTATGTATGACGAAAACGGCCAGGCAAGAGAATGGTGGGAACAGATTTCCTTCTAGTCGTTGATCTAAAGTTTTCCAGTAGATGACAGAGTAAGCGTTTTAGTACGAATTTGGAGATAGATGCAGGACGGATGTTTTGATCTTCTACCTGACTGTTGCTGACACTTCATGGGTAGTAACGCCGAAACTCGTCACGAGATAGCACTGCAGTTTTGCAATTTCACACAAGGCGTCCTAACAGAACGTACTTAGGATGTTCCACCTAAGTCTGTTCTTGTATATATTTCCGAAATGAAAGAAAAGTCAAATACAATTGGCAAGGGATGTCCCTATGTTACGAGCTCATGAAATGGGTACGACTGCATAAAACCAGTGTTGTCACCTCTTTTACACGTACTTCGGCTAACCGAACTTTGAAAATCTGCTACAAACCGGCCAGGAAAAAATATCTGTGTAATAAAAATTTATTCTGTTGTTCCTTGATGAAACGGAAGTGTATACATTGAAACAAATTATGTTTCTTCTTTTTTTCTAAGCAATTATTCCATATCTATGGTATATGTTGAAACTCAGTAATTAGAATCGCTGCGCATCCAAAAGTTTTTTTATTTTTTTTTTTTACATGGTTGTTGTGGGCGCTTTTAATGTAGATTCAATTACTTTTCTGCAGCTTAGATAAAAAGCAAATATTCTGCTTCAGTTTTACAGTTAAAATAACAAACTGAATAAATGTGGCAATACTGAATTCCACAGAACTGTAGCACTTAATGTATATACAGACTTACTAATGTCATTATGTCATTTACAACAGTCATTATAAAACTTTATCCGTGGTTTATGTGCAAGTGACAAAGATGCATATGTTTGCAATTCGTTGGTATGTATTTCATGGCATGTTCACAAAACAGAACAAATGCACTTTTCAGAGAAAGCGCTGTTACGTTTGAACAAGTCGGGATATTGCAGAACATAGTGGTATTCTATTAACAAGTTTGTATAAAAACCTTTCAGGAGCAAAGACGGAAAAAAAAGAAATTGGAAGTGGCGGGTTTCGAACTACTGTCTAACATCTTCATACATCATAAAACAAAGAGATGCCATCTACGCTAAGGCGAACAGTTACAAAAGAGATATAAAACTCAAGGAAAGGCATTGAATTAAATTTGTGCGATGGATGGGATTCGAACCTGAGACCTCCTCCTTAATAGGCAGGCGCTATAACATTAAGACACCACGAGTAATGAATATGGCAACTGCACATCTCCTTTTACAACAGAAAGATAGACCGAACAGTCACTGTCATAGTGGCTTAATGGTATGGTGCCTGCCTAGTCAGCAGAAGGTCCCGGATTCGAATCCCAGCCATGGCACAAATTTTAATTCGATGGCTCTCCTTGAGTTTCATATCTCTGAAATATATTGAAACAAAATATGTCTCTGGAAAAATATTTTATTATTTGATATTTATAGTTACAGAGAATTCCCGTAATTTTTGTACAATTTATGACAGGTGTTACCAGCTAACATGGCAGTTTTAGATATTAAATTGTAATTGATTGTACTGAAAACAACGTGAATTTGATAACTCTTTAGTGCGCCAATGCTTTGAAATGACGCTGCATCAGTTATAATAAAATCATCAAATACAGATAGCAAGAGGGCGTATGCAAGAGTGTGTTGCGGGCAAGGGATGTGACGTGATTGATTTCCAAATTAAAAAAAGTACACCTTGTTCCTTCCAGGCTACAATCACCCACCCCAATGCCAAATGTACGCCGTGTTCCGCCCACGCTACAGTAACTCGATCAACGCCTAATGTACGCCATCTTTGTGTGTTCGTAGGTTTTCCCGGCGAATATGCTGAGTGAAGATCTCTCGGGCGTGCAGCCGGATGGATTGATCGTTGTAGAACGAATTTTCGATAGCGTAACGTGCCATCATCATCAGGTTACTCCCGCTCCCAGCGGGAGTAACCTGATGATGATGGCACGTTACGCTATCGAAAATTCGTTCTACAACGATCAATCCATCCGGCTGCACGCCCGAGAGATCTTCACTACGCCATCTTTCTTCCAGGCTACAGTTACTCATCCAGTGCTAAATGTACATCTTGATCGTTCCAGGCTACAGTAAATCGTCCGACTGCCAAATGTGTGCCATGTTCCTTCCAGGCTACAGTCATTCGACCGAATGCCTAATGTATGCCATCTTCCTTTCAGGCTACGGTCACTCATCCAATGCCAAATGTACACCGTGATCCTTCCAAGCTACAGTAACTCGTCCGAATGCCAAATGTGTGTCATGTTCCTTCCAGGCTACAGTCACTCATCCAATGCCAAATGTACACCGTGATCCTTCCAGGCTACAGTAACTCGTCTGAATTCCAAATGTATGCCATGTTCCTTCCAGGCTACAGTCGTTCGAGTGAACGCCTAATGTATGCCATCTTCCTTCCAGGCTACAGTCACCCATTCCAGTGCCAAATATACGCCGTGATCCTTTCAGGCTACAGTCACTCGTCTGAATGTTAAATGTGTGCCATGTTCTTTCCAAGCTACAGTCACTCGACCAAACACCTAATGTTTGCTGTCTTCCTTCCGAATGGTAAATGCATGCCGTGTCCTTACCAGGTTATAGACACTAGTGTGGCTAACAGCTAGAGAGGGTCATCTCGAGCAAGGGTCGCCAGTCGCGTCTGCGGTCCGTGAGCGCGTCCTGCCCCAGCTGCTGAGGGTACAGGCTGGGTTAGGCGTATGCGCCGGCTGTCAGCTGCAGTGGACGCACCTGCCCCTGCGCGCGACCCTGGCGGCGGGCTGTTCGTGCTGCTCGACGCCGCGGAACAGGCTGAACAGCAGCTCCGTGTTGGCGACGCTCACCACGCGCCGCTGGTCACGCTCCTCCGGGGGCGTCGCCGGCCGCAGACCTGCAACACAGCGCAGGCGTACACACCTGGTGCTCTCAGCTGCTCACAGCGCCATCCAGTCAGCCAACCAGCCGCAGGCCGCTACGTGCCAGAAAATGGGGATGATCCAACACCGCCTAGAAGACAAGGCCTCACAACAGGCCGTGCCACCTCAGACCGCGAGGCCGCTGACACAAGCTGATTGGCTGGCCGCTGCGATGTCGTGGACGTGCTCCAGCGGCCAGCCAGTCAGCTAGCGTCCGTGGCCTCTCGGTCTGAGGTGGCACGGCCTGTTGTGAGGCCTTGTCTTCTAGGTGGTGCTGATCATCTGCATACTGCCGTGCCTTCTGAGACGGCATATCCTGGTTTGCGCAGCCATTGCCGTCAGTGGTTTGACTTCTCCATTGGGCATCGATATGTGTGTTGTCCTTAGATATGTCAGTTTAAGTAGTGTACTGAGTAAGTCTAGGGACTGATGACCTCACCATGAAGTCTACAAACAATTCTCAATCCCGATATGCGCTGGCAGATCAAATGCATTATGTAAGCAGCTACTCTGGAGTCATGAAGTAGTCACTGTACATACAATGTGATTAAGGAAGAATGTCACATCGATTATTCTTCCCAGATCACTGTTAACGACCACCGCATTTTCTATACATACAGGGTGTAAACAGTATAAGCCGCCAAAATTATACAGATGATACATCTCGGTGTGGTTAACAATAAAGTCTAATGGAAATATTGTTGTGTCATGTACTTCTTTTTTGTATCCGTAAAAACCAATATTTGTTGGAGTGTTTCTGTTTACATTGGTGACTGACGATACACGTCTAGAGAGCCCTGTAACCTCGTGGCCTGTCCGCACTGCCAGCATGCTCCTCGGGGTGTGAGAGAGAGCCCGTGAATGCACTACGTGACGAGAAATGTAAGCAATGGACGTGTACAACGACGCGGCACAATGGCTAGGTGCTGCTGAAACAAGCAATGTGAACAGCCATTGGGTTGTCAAGAATGAGTAATTCATTATTCATATACAATAACTTAAGTACAACCAGACTTCTCTCCTTTACAGTACCATTATGAAGCTACCGGTAGTAAAGAAAAGCTAATAATAAAGAAAATGTGTTACTCTTAGTAATATGTTACAATGTTTGTAAATCTATTGCACCAAATTGCGTGGTCATCAGTTCGTAGCTCACAAACTACTTAATCTAATGTAAACTAACCTAAGGACAAACACACACACCCATGCTCCAGGGAGGACTCGAACCTCCGACGACGAGCAACTAAATGTTCAAATGTTTGTATAGTCTCTGGGACTTAACTACGGGGTCATCAGTCCCTAAACTTACGAACTAGGACGGCACAAATATCCATGCCGGGGGGTGGGGATTCGAACCCCCGACCGTAGTGGCAGTGCAGACCGTGACTGGAGCGCCTTAGTCCCCTCGGCCACCGCGGCCGGCACGACCAACTACTCTTAGTACAAAATCAACCAGTTACCTAGTAATTTTGCATTACTTACAATCAACCATTTCCTCTTTTTACAACACAACCGCATCAAAAACTAAATTCAGTTCATTTTCCTTTTATACAACACTAATGAGAATGAAACTCAAATTACTTTGTTTCCTGTTACACAATACCATTCGATCCTATACATGATTCATGGTATGTTTTTCCAAGTGACATCGGAACTCGTGTGCAAGAAACGGTTTTCGCGCTCGTCTAGGGTCCAGTCAATATGGTAAAAATCCCAGGCAGGCACTATTAGCAACGGCTATCTCCTGCCATAGCCCATTAACGCCAAATTGCACCCCATTATCCTAACGCTGAAACACGTCCACTGAAAGTGTGGTCGTGTTCCATTTTGATTTATTCATTAACCTAGAGTGTTTCTGCACAATTAATGTTATTTATCTGTGTGTGAATTATTTTATTATTTTTATCAATGTCAATCCCCCATGATTATGCATGTTTGCTCCATATTTATATATGTTTGTGAATGAACTTGCGTGATCGAACTTTTGTGTTCATGTGAATGTGGATGGTTGCTTTTAATATTGACTGACTGCCGCGCAATGGTTTACAGTCGCCGCCTCGCGCTTTAGGCCTCGTTTTACTGTAGCTGAGAATGCATGGTTTCGTTTGTCGTCTGCGCTGGCGTCTGCTGGCTGGCCAGAGACAAGCTTACTTGGCAAGGTGGCGAGGTGGCCGTGTTCTTAGTATTGTACCAACCTAATCTTGGACGAAAGAGGTGACAGGAGGCCTCTCTGGGAGTGGTTGTGCAAGGAATTGTCTTGCCCTGGTAACAAGTTTTGGCGAACACTAGTCTCTGAACGCACTCTGCGTCGCTTTTAACGCGCTCTACATCCAGTGTATGGTGGGGGGGGGGGGGGAGGTTTTTCTGTGGCCTTAGAGTTCCATTCTTCATTCTGGCTTGTGAGATAACCGCCTAATAGAAATACCGGTAATCAATAGCATTTTATAATTAAACAGTATGAAGTTTACTGCAAACATTGACCATGCCAATGCACTAAATGTTACACAATTTTAATCTTATTAATTATGGTAGCAATGTATGTACACAGTTGGGTGACAACATTTATAGTAAGGCCATAGGTAGAAATTCTCCACGTTGAGATTTGCTGTGTGCTTGTAGCTGACGGGAGGCCAGCGAGCAGGCCGACGTTGGTGGCTTGTTCCAACTTAGGATTTTACAGTTCGTTTCCGGTGAGGGGAGAGAGGGACAATGGCGAGTGCCAGGCACAGTGCAGTGCACAAATATTGTAATACTACTGGCATTTGAAGTAATACGATGCAGTTAGGAACCTTTAAGGCCCTCATTACAAAATAGCCTGTTGACAAATAAACAATACATTAGCTGATATAGTCACATCTGACGTAATATGTTTAATTGACAATGAAAAGTAATAAATTATCAACGAAGACAAGACAGTTACACAACTAGCATGGCAATGTTTGTTTATAAAAATAATATATTAACTATTTCTCATTTTATTTTCAATTAATCTTGTGTATTTTATCTTGAAGTATTCAGTTAAATCACTTATCTGTGACATAAGAAATTGCACGATTATGATAAATAGTACAAAGGATGTTTATACTAATATAAAAACGTAAGCAAATATTTGTTTAATGTGTAGTGTAATTATTTTGATTTTAAGTGAAGTTTTAGAAATGTATTGGCTGAGCGCTGTACATTGGCAAATCGGTTAGAACAGCTCACATGCGGAAGTTGATGACGTAGGGGAAAAAACCCCGGCAGTTGAGCTTTTGGTGCACGCACGCGCGAGGGCAGGAAGTGAGGACTCCGGAGCACGTGGTGAGCTGGCCGGGCGGCGTCGCTCTGTATCAGTCGGCATGTGGATCTCGAGGTGGTGACTTGAGATTTGTCTGTGGAAATCGCCACGTTTGGTTGCTCGTCGTAGACTGTACCAAGTTAAATCGAGTGCTACTGTGTGTTTGTGAATATTTAGCCGGTGGAACAAGGTGTGCATTGCATTGAATTAAAGTGACTGTGATTTGTTAATGTAACACGTGTCGTCGCATAGGCATGTACATAAATGGTGTTTGAGACAGCCACGTGGTGTGAAAACAATTCGCGACAAATATTCATTTTTGTCTGGGGGCTCACGAGCTATAACTTTATTTGGTAAATGTGTCGACGTACAGACGTATCAGCCACAGGGTTCAAATATTGTGAAATAAACAACATAAAGTGAACTTTCACGTGTTTTCAAAAATAGTAGTTAGTACACCATTTTCTCTCATGAACTTGATTTTATTATGAATTTGTTTTGTTAATCATATGCAGGGAAGGAAAGCTGCGAACATGTGATATCATCCCCTAGAAAACAAGTCAAACAGTCGCAATCTCAGTTCCAGTGTTTTTGCATGTTTAGGAAATTGGTTCGCAGCTGGTGGTTGTGAGTTTTAAAAATTAATCTTTCCCTATTTTAAACTCTCACCCCGACCTTCACGCTCGCAGGCTCCGACGACTGTGGAAGTAAGTACTTCACTGAATCATGCTGAGGGGAAGGCATGCTGTTAGGACCCTGCTTTCTTTGTGGTAAGGCAGTCGTGGTTTTCAGTGATAGTTTTCTTGAGTAATTCTTTCGCGAAGTGTTTCCTAATTTACAGAACTCATGTAATATAGTGTAAATTTATCACCTGCATTTTCATTCCAGTGATGATTTTGTGTCCAGTTTTGCTCAAGTTAGAATACACATGTGTGGTCTTCAGCCTTTCTGTAAATTTACTGTGTTTGAATTTCCTTGCTGTTTTTAACTAATGTATTCACATCACATCTGTATCCGCGAGTATGCTAAATATTTCTTAGATTTTCTTGTTTGATTCCATCTTTCCTGTCTTGTATGACCCATTGCACCACATGCTTTCATAACGGTCGTTACTTCGGCCTTCAGGCATGGTTTTATTAATACCAGCTTTCTTCTATATTAATTCTCATGTGTGCTCTATTCCCTTATTCTGACTTAATTTCCTTTGTAAATTCCTATGTAATTCACTGTGGTCACACACCACATGGTACTTAAGAATAGTGAGCCACTGCCTCCCCACACATTAGTTTGTTTAGTGCACAGTATAATTAAATTTTTGATCAAGACACCCACCATCTCGTCAAGATGCCGCCGACGCTTTGTTTTGCCACTACTTTCAAGTGTTCCAGTTTTGTAATGTACCGCCATACATTATGCACATGTCTGTGAATTAGTGAATGTGCTTTCTGCTACCCATTGTGTGTTTGCAAATTTCCTCCCACCTTACCTCCATATTCATAAAGGGCAGAAACAATAATAAGTTAGTTTAAGTAGTTTGTAAGTCTAGAGACTGATGATGACAAAATGGTTTGGCCCCATGGATTTAGAAACGTTTGGTTTGTCTGTGGTGAGAGGTAATGTGGTATTCTCGGTACACGGTTGGCACTGTGGATTTCACTCTGGGAACTGAAATGCATGCATGCAGCTCCAACTATCATCCCACGTTCAAAGCCTGTAAATTAGATAATCAGGTGGGAAATCTTTTCACATAAATCACCCTCATCTACATCTACATCTACATGGAATACTCTGCAAATCACATTTAAGTGCCTGGCAGGTTCATCGAACCACAATTATACTGTTTATCTCCCATTCCATTCTCGAATAGCGCGTGGGAAGAATGAACACCTGAATCTCTCTGTTCAAGCTCTGATTTCTCGTATTTTATTCTGATGATCATTTCTACCTATGTAAGTGGGAGTCAACAATATATTTTCGCATTCGGAAGAGAATGTTGGCGATTGGAGTTTCACAAGTAGCCCACGCCGCAGCGATAAGCGCCGTTGTTGTAATGATTCCCATCCCAGATCCTGTATCATTTCCGTAACGCTATCTCCCCTGTATACGAAACGAGCTGCCCTTCTTTGCACTCTTTCGATGTCCTCCGTCAAACGCACCTGATAAGGATCCCACACTGGGCTGCAATACTCCAAAAATGGACGGACAAGCGTAGTGCATGCAGTTTCTTTTGTAGTTCTGTTGCATGTTTGAAGGCTTCTGCCAATAAAACGCAGTCTCTGGTCCCACGATATTATCTATGTGTTCTTTCCTATTTAAGTCTGAAGTAATAGTAATTCCTAGGTATTTTTTGGAGTTTAAGGCCTTCACATTTGATTGATTTATCTTGTAAACAAAATTTAACGGATTTCTTTTCGTACTCATGTGGATGACTTCACACTTCTCATTATTTAGAGTCTATTGCCAATTTTTACACCATACTGATATCTTATTCAGAACGTTCTGCAGTTGGTTTTGATCTTCAGATGATTTTACTAGACGGTAAATGACGGCGTCATCTGCAAACGACCTAAGAGAGCTACTTAGATATTCCCCTAAATCGTTTATGTAAATATGGAACAGCAGAGGACCAATAACACTATCCTGTGGAACGCCCGATATCACCTCTGTTAGTCAATGCCTTACCATCGATTACTACGAACTGTGTCCTCTCTGAAAGGGAAATCCCCTACCCAATCGCAAATTTGGGGCGATATAGCATAAGCACACAATTTGATTAAAAGCCGTTTGTGAGGTACGGTGTCAAAAGCTTTCTGGAAATCAAGAAATACGGAATCGATTTCCGAACCTTTGTCGAACCCTGGTACAAACGGCAGCTCTGCCAATGCTCTAGTGAACGTGGGGCTACCGCCACTTGTACCTGTGCATATCACTAACTCACGATATTCATTACCTCATTGTATTGGAAGAATTAGATAAGCCAAATGGCTGCCATCTTCAGGTGAGAGCGCTAATACACTAACTCGCCGGAAACTGAGGCAGAACGAGAAACAGCAGTCCCTTTGTACATTGGCCAAACGATCCGTACAGTTCAGGATCGGTGTGTGGAGCACCGCCGTTATACTCGTTTGTTTCAACCTGAAAAGTCAGCTGTTGCTGAACATTGTCTGAATGAGGGACACAAGATGTTATACGATGAAACTAAACTGATTGCTCCTGCTGCCCGATACTGGGGATGTGTTCTTAAAGAATCCATGGAAATTCGTATGGCCGATAATATTATTAATAGGGACAAGGGTTTTCCACTAAGTAAAACTTGGAACCCGATCTTATCTGACATTAAGCAACAACGGTCTTCATTTCGAACTGCTGTTTCTTTTAACTAGCCTTGTTTTCAACCCATCGTGTTTGCCGATTTTCTCCACCGGCGCCCTACTAGTTCTATTGCGCCTAGGTGGCTTCTACTTTGGTTTCGCGCACGCGCGGTGGGTCGTCTGCGGTGTATAAAGGGGCTGCTGTTTCTCGTTCTGCCTCAGTTTCCGGCGAGTTAGTGTATTAGCGCTCTCACCTGAAGATGGCAGCCAGTTGGTCTGCCGAAATATCGTGTCTAGTTGACGACGGTATCCGGCTGCATACCCGAGATAAATATTATCAGTTACTACGCCGAGAAAGTCTACGCAACCACAGATATGTACCGTTCTTCGTCAAATACAACAGCGCTTCTAGGTGATTTGTCTAGCGACTGAATTTATGTTCAAGAATACATCTCTCGTGGAGCTTCCATGTTTTTCGTCCAACTACTCTAATTCATGGCGATGAACGAGTGCGTGTCAGTCACGTGTACGTAATGAGCACAGTGAGGCGGGACGACGGGAATAGATTCGTCGGGTCGGTCGATGTATCAACGCGCCCCGGCCAACGTTTGTGTAAGGAGAGCCTACCTTGTGACATAGCGTGAGATCTGCGGCCGTAAAAAGAGCCTTACTGACAGGGGCTGGAGAGAAGCTTCAATGACAAACGGCTTCAAAGCAGGCAGCAATTGCTGCTACCAGTGAATGCACGTCCACCTCAAGCAATTTCGGAACAACCGCTGCGAAAATGATTGCGCACAGTGAACATTTGGAGTTGAGATCTTCGCATAAGCCGTTACTGGTCAGACTGGTACATAAAGCTACACCTCTTAAATAGTCAAATTGTTGATTTCAGGCGTGTAGTACGGTTTAAAGAGCAGTGATTTGTCATGTCTCTTTTGGTGTCCGCCTTGGCAGACACCGCAGCGCACAACTGGTGTGTATGTTGGGTTGCCGCCCCTCCAGGCGATCAGGCGGTGAACAAGTCGTGGAACGTTTTACGTCCTGACCCCACACAAACTCGAGTTGTTTTCGCCTTAGACTCGCATAGCTTCCACGGCGTTACGGGTTGCTAGCCTCCGTGGATACCGCGTTAGGCTGCACCTACATTGCATCCGGAAGTCGTCCGTTCCGATCCGATCCGGCTGACAGCGGAGAGAAACACAAACACCAGTTGGCTAATGTACGCGCCTAACTTGAAGGCAGGAGCGCCGTACGACGCCGTCCGGCACCGGAGTGCCGAATTGGCCGACCAGACGCGTTTGTTTCCTGTCCGGCAGTGCAGTTCGGCGGAGCACCATGAGTGGGCCGATCGACAAGGAATTTCTGATTCATCTCGTGAGGAAGGAGCCTCGCTTGTGGGGCCAGCGCATTAAAGGCTACCATAACCGGGATATTAAGCGAGGACTGAGGGAATCTGTTCAGGAGCAACTGTCAGTCAAACGCACTCGATGTTATATTTCAATAGTTTTAATACTGTCTTTCATATCACTACATGTTATTGCAAATCGTTACTAATTTCAGTCATATTACTTTTAAAATATAATTTTTGAATCAAACTGTGAAAAAGAAATATTTTTAATTGTTAAAATACTACACGATGCATTCGTTTTGCCATCGAACGGAGCCAATCCCATTGAAGTATGATTTGAATTTGTCTCTGATAATTTGAGCCTGTTGTGACGGTCAGTTGAACGATCTTGTGAACCACTTTCCTGGCGTGGTGATGCACTTAAGTCTTGTTCTAAATTTACAGAGTTGAAGAAGTCACCATTTTCACGGCCAATAACTATGTTGTGCAGTAAACAAATACATTTCACTGTCCTCTCCGCTTTCCCAGGTTCCCTTTCAACACATTTTCCCAGTAAACGCCACTTGGCAGTCATGATTCCGAAGGCACACTACACACATCTTCTAGCCCTAGAGAGCCTGTAACTGAAAACTTTTTCTTCGTGTGAGAGATTTCTTTTGCAATAAGGTTTCATAAGAGAAGTTTTCAAAGGATATGCATAATCTCCAAACAAGACAAACGGCACATCAGTAGTAATTCCTTCGACAGGCGAAGATTGCGGTGCTGTAGAATGACAGTTCTCCAAGAATGCAGTAAAAGTAGATGGTATGTTTGGTATGTGGCACAGACCTCGTGCAGCCATGGACCAAAATTGTGAACAAGGGACTGTAAATAGGTCATGACAGTGTGACCTATTTTTAGATGGAATGGACTAAGTTCGGTCCGACTACACCGATAACTGACTGGAAGAGGTTATTTTTGGATACTCGAAGAAAGTCTGTGACCATTCGTGGATTTTATATTCTCAAACAACTATGGAAATTGTATCGATGACAATGGTGCGAGCAAGCAAGAGGCGAATGAATTCGTGGAGGGATCTAGGATATAAGGATGGATGCACTTCGCAGCCAAGTATTGTGGTGTGATGCGAAGGGAATCGTGTGGAAAACAAAATAGAAGCTCTTACAAGGAGAGGAGGGATGGATTTCTTAGATCTGATTGGAACCGATCTCATGGTCAGGTAAGGGGAGGCGGCTGCAGTGTTGTTAGGCGAGGATGTGGAAGTGTACCGAGGTAGTATACGAGGCAGTGGATGTCAGGAGGTGCGCCAGAAAACGAGGAGCAGAGAGCAGAGGGAGCGGAGAGACGGATTAGAGTCATTTGTGCAGGAAAAGCTGATCTGGAAGGTTAGGCGGAGACGCGGTGGAGTGGCCGAGCGTTTTGAGGTGCCTTGCTGCGGAGCGCGCGGTTGCTCGCCGTCGAAGGTTCGAGTCCTCCCTCCTGCATGGGTGCATTTTTCGTTTACATCTACATGGGATACTCTGAAAATTACATTTAAGTGCCTGACAGAGCGTTCATCGAAACACCCTTATACTATTTATCTCCCGTCCCATTCTCGAATAGCGCGCGGGAAGAAAGAACACCTGAATCTCTCCGTTCGAGCTCTGATTTCTCGTATTTTATTCTGATGATTATTTCTGCCTATGTTAGTGGGAGTCAACAATATATTTTCGCATTCGGAGGAGAATGTTGGCGATTGGAGTTTCGTAAGTAGCCCACGCCGCAACGATAAGCGCCGTTGTAATGATTCCCACCCCAGATCATGTATCATTTCCGTAACGCTGTCTCCCCTGTATCGTGACAATACAAAACGAGCTGCCCTTCTTTTGACTCGTTCGATGTTCTCCGTCAAACCCACCTGATAAGGTGGCAGCAATACTCCAAAACAGGACGGACAAGCGTAGTGCACGCAGTCTCTTTAATAGTTCTGTTGCATCTTTTAAGAGTCCTGCCAATAAAACGCAGTCTCTGGTTCGCCTTCCCCGTGACATTATCTACGTATTCTTGCCAGTTTAAGTCTGAAGTAATAGTAATTCCTAGGTATTTTGTGGAGTTTACGGCCTTCACATTTGATTGATTTATCTTGTAAACAAAGTTTAACGTATTTGTTTTCGTACTCATGTGGACGACTTCACACTTCTCATTATTTAGAGTCAAATGCCAATTTTTTTACACCGCAGTGATATCTTATTTATATCGCTCTGCAGTTGGTTTTGACGGTAAATGACGGCGACATCTGCAAACAACCTAAGAGAGCTGCTTAGATTTTCTCCCAAATCGTTTATGTAAATAAGGAACAGCAGAGCACCAATAACACTACCCTGTAAAATGCCCGGTATCACCTCTGTTTTAGTCGATGCCTTACTATCGATTACTACAAACTGTGTCCTCTCTGACAGGAAATCCCCTATCCAGTCGCAAATTTTAGGCGATATACCATAACCACGCAATTTGATTAAAAGCAGTTTGTGAGGTACGGTGTGAAAAGCATTCTGGAAATCAAGACTATGGAATCAATTTGAGAACCCGTGTCGACAGCACTCATCACTTCGTGTGAGCAAAGATCTAGTAGTGTTTCACATGAACGATATTTTCTAAATCCTTGTTGACCTTGGGTCAATAGATCATTCTGTTCACGATAATGCATAATAATGTAATATAGGATGAATTCCAGCAGTTAAGTCTCTTAGATTCAGAAACATTTGAGTTAGAGAAGTGTAGGATTTTGGAAGTTTGTAATCCCTATGTTTCGCAAGTTAGTAGTGTTAATTTTTTAGGTCTGCTGCGGGCTTTCTGTTCAAGGGTTAGCAGATGGTACTTCCGTGGTAATTGAGAGTCACGTGTTGTACATTTAGTGGCGCAATTTTTGTCTCGGCTGTTGGTAGGTGTTGTTATCAAACAACAAGGACGTATGTAAATTTATGACGAGGCCGGGACCCGAACCCAGGGCCTCCTGCTCACTAGGCAGCTGCGTTACCCCTTGCACCACCCAGACACACCGGCTCGAGACATCTGCTCTGACTATTTAGGCCTGTTCCGCATCAGACCCAAATCCCTACACGTCCTTCTGTTTGGCTATGGTTCTCCAAGGCTCGCATCTACCCCTGTATTACCGCCAGGAGTGCGACACTCTTATGGATCCGAACTGATATAAGCACCAAACCTCCACTTGGTGAAATAAAATAAATGCAGAAATGCATATCCGAAAGAACAGACGCTGCATTTCTTAATTCCACGATATTGTTCACTTTTTACAATCATACTGAATATACTTAATTCTTTTCCAAACATATCTCTTCTTGTGCAGCCCTTTTATTTGCAGGTTTAATTAATTATTTATTTTTGTGGTAACCGAGCTTTCGCTTCCGCAGGACTGCACAGGAACTGCCATCACGTTATAGAATTTTTCTGCTTTACGGCCCAATGTTGTCATAATGGTACCACAGACAGATTGGAGTTTGTGTATTTTCTTCAAATTCAAATGGTTCTAAATCTAATGGAATTAACTGCTAAACTGCTATGGTTATCAGTCCATAGGCATACAAACTACTTAAACTAACTAATGCTAAGGACAGCACTCACGACCATTCCTGATGGAGGACTCGAACTTCCGACGGCGAGCGACGGCGCGCTCTGCAGCAAGGCGTCTTTGAGCAATCGGTCACTCCACCGCGTCATGTATTTTGTTTTTAATGTCGAAATCGTATCGTAACTATATTACACGACACATGCGAATACTTCACATCTTAGAGGCGAGTGTTGTTAAGTGGAAATAAGTAAGATCTTAATCCGCTGAGTGTTCGTAGAGAAAAAAGAAACACTCTGCAACTTAATTAGTTCCGCATATTTGGTTGCTGGGGCAAATTAAGTTGAATGAGCATTCACAACTTTCTTCCGAATCAACTGATGTGTTTAAACGCTCCAGTGATTGCTCTGGATCTGCTAAGTGCTCTATGGGTAAAATGAATTGCGTGCCTTAAATAGGACCGTAGCTATGCTTGTTAGATTGACGAACAATGTTGGGAAAAATGGAAGTTGAATGTGCATTTGAGCGATCTTCAGAATCAAACGTTTAAAAGTGCAATTGAAAGACCTTGATCCACTGAGCGTGCTTGGGCTGAAACGAAATGCGTACTTTAATTAGAAGAGAAAATATCGTAAAACAAACCAATTAAAAATTCACAGCAAAGACAGAAGTATATCCCATTTGAGTATAAATAAAGGAAACAAGGTGAGAGTTAAGTGAATTATGATAATTGATGACAATTCTGTGGATGAATACCTTTCGTTACAAAAATAAATAAATAAAAAATGAAGGAAATCGGTCAGATAGAAAGGCCTGGCCATAAGAAATATACAGAAGGAAATCACGTTTGAGTATAAATAAAGGAAGACGAGTTTTAGTGTATGATGACAATTGGTGACCAATCTGTAGATGAATACCTGTCGTTTGAAACTAAAACGAAGAAAATCGGCCGGATCGAATTGCCTGGCCGACTGACTTCAGTTGTCATAATTTTTAATATTAATAGCAGACAATAAGTAAAACTTACGGGACTGTTAGTGTAAAGCTGAATTATCTACACCTACATCGACGTATTTACTCTGAAAATCACATTTAAGTGCCTGGCGGAAGGTGTATCGAATCCCATGAAATTTATCCTCCGTTCTATTCGCTAATAGCGTAAGGGGAAAAGGGACGCCTAAATATTTTCGTTTTCCATGTGATTTGTCTTCTTGTGATGATCATCGTGTCTCCCTATCTAGATGGGTGCTAGCAAAATAGATTCGTATTCGTTGGAGAAAGTTGATGAAAGACGTTTCGCAAAAAAGATCTCGCCGCAGCAAATAACGCTTTACTCTTAAAAAGTTATTAATACCTTGCTTCAATACAGTTCTTAAATATTTTTTATATATTGCGCCAAAGCTGTTTTTTTTTCTTTGAAATGCTGACTAGTTTCGGGCTTTTCCCATCTATTACACAGAACAATGCTCAATTCTACTGGAGGATACATGAATACAGTAGTTCTACACGGTATGTTGACTTATTCATGTGGTAGTTATTTACATTCGTTAATATCACATTTGCCTCTGCCAGGCACTTAAATGTGATTTGCAGAGTATCTATGCAGATTTAGATATTTGGACACTGTCTAGGCCACGCTGTGTGTTTATTTTCTTTTAGTGATTTTCACCCCAAATCGTGCATAATTTACATGACACCTTTTCTAAGTCCTCCGTCAGGCCCACCTGGTGAGGATCCCACAGTCACCAGAACTACTCCAAAATAGGACGGACAAGTGTATCGTCGGCAGTCTCTTTGGTGGAACTATTGCCACTTCGAAGCGTTCTGCCAATGAAACGCAGCCTTTGGTAAGCCTTACCCACGATATTTTCTATGTGTTCTTATCGAAAACAATTTTGATTAGATTCGATAGTTTCCTCGGAGAACTATTATTTTAATTTTATTACTAGAAACCAGTGTCGGCTGTTGCTTCAGATGACTGGGGGTTCACTTCTTTGAGTGCTGGATCTTGACAGTGGCACCCCCCCCCCCCGCCCCCCACCGCTCGGTGCCCAAAGAGAGAATTGGGCGCACCTCTGCGAGTGACGCCGGGGCAAAGCGTCCCAGTTTGTCCCCCCCCCCCCTCTTTTATATATATTTTCGTTAAAAGATCAGCAGAATATCTTACCTCAGCTTGTTTGCGCTTGCTTCACTTGAGCTGAGGCGTCAGCCTATCAAGCTTCTTTATTTCACAGTTTTATTCCAAGCTTAAAGCTGAGTAATTCATTTCTAAAAGATATTGAACGTTGTTTACTTTTCTTTCATAATAAACACCAGGAACATATGAATATGCACATGAACACTAAAACACAGTAAGTAACTGATTACACTGTTAAGTGACTGTAACAAAATGAATCTGTTACGATCAAGAGACAAGCTGTCTTAGGGTCGCGTGACACTGTAAACAGCACCGTCTCCTAACCTTATGCATACGCAAAGACTGCTCTCCTCTACATCTTTTCAATCAGCTAAGTATTTGTTACAAAGAAGAGTATAAATGTCATTTACTCTCAAAATCGCGACACATTTGCTAAAACGTCCAAAGATATATGGCAAGTAACAATACAAAAGTCATTGTTGTTCCTGTGAAGAAGACTGGGTTTAAAAAAAAATTGCTTGCAGTCGTCCGAAACCAGTACCTTCGACAGCGCAGACCGAAGTCGCTAACCTCACGACTAATCTTACTTCGTGGATAGTAGTCACTTCATTATTAATCGTGATTTGATTAGCTGAAGGCTTTTACAGTTAATGCGTCTTTCATTTATAATTGTAGGATATATATGCATGTATGACGTGTTTTTCATGAATCTTCAATGACCCATAAACTAATATGAAGGGCGGATGTTACTGTCAGGGAGGATTTGTTCAAAAAATGTTCAAATGTTTGTATAGTCTATGGGACTTAACTACGGGGTCATCAGTCCCTAAACTTACAAACTACTTATGAATTACTTACGAACTAGGACGGCACAAATATCCATGCCCGAGGGAGGATTCGAACCCCCGACGGTAGTGGCCGTGCAGACCGTGACTGGAGCACCTCAGTCCCCTCGGCCACCGCGGCCGGCGGAGGATTTGTGCTTGCGGAAGACGAGGTTCGCAGTAGCTCCATTGTACTGCTTCGGGATCATTCGTGCGTAACCGCCAGAGCTCGAGTAGCCAGGAGCTGGCGTCTCTACCAGCTCCAACGCCAATGTTAAAAGCGGCGTTTCAGAAGAGAATTAGAACCTCAGCCGAGCACGCGCACTGCAACGCTGCGGTCACAGCCACCTTTATTAAGCGGCCGCTACGACTCGAATACGTGCTCTGAGCTATAAAACGTTTCTCATGCAATAAAGATACTTTGAATGTCCATATAAAATGATCTGATAGAAGAACGAAACGAAGTATGTTAGTTTAAAAACACTTTTTAATTAACGATAAAGGTGAAGCAATGAATTAAAATTTGTGATGCAGCGTGATTTTATCCGCGGTTTCACTGAGCCACTGAACACATAGGACGCGCCGCCTCTACTAGAAACTTTAAAGTCCCATTTGTTGTATATTCCGTTCTGCTGGTATCTAATATTTGAAAGCCATCTTCATGAATAAGGATGTCATCTACAAACAAAATTAACCATTGTAAGTAATTGCGACGCGGCCACGTCAGCCACTGCGCCTGCCAGCCACTCCTCGTGCCCCCCTCTTGACCGTCGTCCTTCACCGCCGCCGCCCGCCGTGTCAGGGTCAACAGTCGGCCGCCGCGGCTTCCAACCCCCCCCCCCATCCCCTCCCCAGACGCAACAACGAGGGCGGCGCCACGCCCCGTCACCTACAAGTAGCGGTCGATACCAAGGCATTCGCCGCACTGCATTATTCATCACGCTGTCGATTCTCGCTAGGGTCGACTCTCGAAACACACCTCTCGACGACGTCACAAGTCCCCGCCGAAGTTGCAGCCCTGTCGCCCACGAGACCGCCCATTACGACTGAATTCGTAATTTAGGCTCCCGTGCATCAGAAAGAGTTAACCTAGAGGCTTTTGCCGGAAAGGCGAGGACGCCATGAATATAACCAGGAGCAGTAATGCATGGCAGTGAGAGTGTTATTAGTGACCTGGTGGAACACAAAGCTCTGTTGTGACCCAGATAGTGGGAGGACAAGCTAGAAAAGCGTGCTGCCCTCGTTTTCAACTGCTGAGTTTAAGTTTCGAGTGGCGGTGTGTTTCTGAGTTAGTCTACTAAAAATGTTCAAATGTTCGTAAATCTAAGGAACTTAACTGCTGTGGTTCTGTCGCAAGGCTTACGCTAACTTACCGCTTCAAGCAACACACGCATGCCACGATGTCTCGACCGTGAAGTTTACTTAGATTAGATTAATACTTGTTCCATAGATCATATATACGATATTTCGTAATGTGGAATATGTCAGTCTAGTAAATGTTGTCTACACTTCAAAATCAATATTTTAAGGATTTTTTGTTACATTTTTTCTTTTTAATTTTTTAAATTTTTTATTTATTGATTATTATTTTTAAGTTTTATGTAATAATTCATCTGCATTGTAGAAGGAGTTGCCATTCAGAAATTCCTTTAATTTCTTTTTAAATACTAGTTGGTTACTGGCAGACTTTTGATGCTACTTGGTAAGAGATCAAAGACTTTTGTGCCAGCATAATTCACCCCTTTCTGAGCCAAAGATAGATTTAACCTGGAATAGTGAATATCATACTTTCTCCTTGTGTTGTAGCTATGCACACTGCTATTACTTTTGAATTGGGCTGGATTGTTAATAATAAATTTCACGAGTGAATATATGTATTGTGAAGCTACACTGACGATCCCTAGATCCCTAAATAAATGTCTGTAGGATGCTCTTGGGTGGGCTCCAGCAATTATTCTGATTACACGCTTTTGTGCAATGAATACTTTTACTCAATGTTGAATTGCCCTAGAATATGATCCCACATGAAAGCAGTGAATGAAAATAGGCGTAGTAAACTAATTTACTGAGATGTATGTCACCAAATTTTGCAATGACTCTGATAGAATAAGTAGCTGAATTCAAACGTTTCAGTAGATCTTCAATATGTTTCTTCCAATTCAGTCCCTCATCAATGCAAACACCTAAAAAATTTGAATTTTTTACCTTAGCCACAGATTTATGTTCAAAGTCTAAATTTTATTTAATGGTGTCATGCCATTTACTGTATGGAACTGTATATACTGGGTTTTATCAAAGTTTAATGAAAGTCCATTTGTAGAGAACCACTTAATACCTTTCTGAAAGATATCATTTACAATTTCATCAGTCAATTCTTGTTTGTCAGGTGTGATAGCTATACTTGTATCATCAGCAAAAAGTACTAGCTTAGCATCTTCGTGAATGTAGAATGGCAAGTCATTAATATATATTAAGAACAGCAAGGGACCAAAGACCGAACCTTGTGGGACCCCATTTTCGATAACCCCCCAGCTAGAGGAATTAATTGTTTCATCTATATCATGTGAACTGCTTATTTCAACTTTCTGCACTCTTCCGTTTAAGTATGATTTAAACCATTTGTGCACTGTCCCACTCATACCATAATACACCACACTGGATGTTTAATATGGAGAGATTGGTTGTTCAAAGATAGCGGCCCAAATATATTTATTTATGACTGAACCAGCTTTTCTGTTTCCATTATAATATTTCTGCAGCACATCAGACTTCACTGATCCAAAGATTCAGTTTTTGTATCATCTTATACTATTAATTCCATCTTACATCATAAATAACTTCTTCTTATATTTTTAATTCTTTTCAAAGTTTTATTACATCCTATTACATCACTAAGTATTGTATATTAACTGACTTTATGCAGACAAATGTAAAAATGATAATACAGAATTCTCTTAGAGAAGACACAGCTTAAACAACACATCTTTTATTTTTTTCCGCCATGGTGCTTCTAGCTATACGAGGCGCGACAATAAAGCAATGAGACTGATGCGAAAAATAAATGTTGCTTACCGTTTTAGTCAAGTTTAGTGTTGTCTCTTTCAAGGTAGTTCCCTTCTCATTTCACACACTTTTTCCAGCGCTTCTGCCGTTGATTGTAACATTTCTGGAACTCACCTTCCGTAATATCCTCCAAGACCCTCGTCACAGATTTATGCACATCTTGTGTTGTTTCAAACTGGTGTCTCTTGACCGCCATTGTGACCCTTGGAAATAGAAAAAAGTCGCACGGAGCGATATCTGGTGAATAAGGTGGCTGTGGTTGTACTGAAATTTGTTTTGAGGTTAAAAATTTCTGTACTGACAGAGCAGTATGGGATGTCGCATTATCGAGATGCAGAACCAATTATGAGCACTGTTGGCACGGACACGAAGAACTCTTTTACAAAGTCTTCCTGAAATTTCTTTGTAGTAATATTGGTTAACTGTTTGTCCAGGAGGCACCCACTTTTTATGAACAATTCCCTTGGAATCAAAGAAGCACACAAGCATGCATTTGACTTTTGACTTTAACATGCGAGCTTTGTCGGTTTTGGGTGATCCCTTTGAGCACAATTGCGAATTTTGGCGTTTTGTGTCCGGTTCGCACTGAAAAAAAAAAAACCTGCTCAACAGTTCTGGGTTGACTTCCATTTGCTCTAACAGATCGGCTGCCACATTTAGCCGTGTTTCTCGCTGTTGTAATGTGAGATTTTTGGGGACCATTTTTTGCACAAATGTTACTCATACCAAGATCTTCAGTTATTATTAGACAAAACGTTTCTCGATAGATGTTCAGTTCTTCTGAAATCATTTTCACGGATAACCTTCGATCAGATCGTACGAGTTCACACACCCTGGCCAAGTTGACATCCGTCCGTGAAGTTGATGGGCGTCCACTGCGGTCTTCATCTTCAACATTCGTCCTGCCTTCACTAAAAATTGTATGCCAATGAAATACTTGAGCTCTTGACATAACCTCCTCTCCAAAAGCCTTCTGAAGCTTACCATAAGTTGTCGTCGCGTTTTTGCCCAATTTAACGCAAAAAGAAATGGCATACCGTTGCGCAGTATTATGCGGTTCCATTTCCGTGACGAGAGATACAAATTCGTGTTAACTTATTAACAGCACGATTGAGCATATGCATCGATGTGCCGCTTGGACAGAAGCAGCTTATTGACCAAGGCCAAAGATATTGTTTCCAGAGTGAAACTTTCACTCTCCAGCGGAATGTTTGCTGATATGAAGTTGTGAGGGCGGACTGGGAGTCATGTCGGGATAGCTCAGTGGAAGAGCGCTTGCTCGCGGAAGGCAAATGTCCCAGGTTCCAGTCCCGGTTCCGGCACACAATTTTAATCTTCCAGAAAGTTTCATGTCAGCGCACACTCCGCTGCAGAACGTTTCATTCTGGGAACATTGCTATAGTCACAGCCTTCGTCTGCTTTCTCGGCTACCCGCAATGCAGACTTGGTGGACAAGTAACCTGCTGCCGGGGGGTGGGGGCACTGCTTTGACTGACCACTAGACCTGCGCGTAATAGTTCGCGATCGGGAGCGCTCACTTTAGCTCTGCCGCGAATTAGTTCTTTCTTTTAGTTCGTCCGCTCCCAGTGACGGCTGAGCGTCGTGGTCTGCACATGCAGGTGGAGGGAGAAGTTCCCCCACCTAGCTGCTTCATGCGCTTGCTGCTTGAGCCGCTAACGATATCACGCAAACCAAAAGAAACAGTTTGTGGATAATTTCAGCGTTTAAGTTTATTTATCTCTATATCTTGGCATTATGGGATTTATTAGTCAGATATTGCAGAGTGGAGAATACTTCAAAACAGAAATTTTGTAGCACTGAACTATGTAAGTAGACGCTCACCTCGAAATGGCTCGCATCAGCAGAAGGCAAACACGTGATTTTTAATTCTGCTGCGCGCCCTCTCGCTATTGCCCGTCAGTCTTCGGAAAAGTAGCGGATGAACTAAGAGGCGAGGGATCTGCGAACTAGTTCGCGTAGTTCGCCTGTGGGAGAGCTCTTCCGAACTAATTCGTTCGCAAACTACACAAGACTACTGACCACAAGCATTCATAAAAACTAGCCGGATTGTGACGACAAACATCACGACCCGTTTTTCAGTAGAGCTTCGTCACAAGGGTCGCTAGACTCGAGACTTGCTCGCGATCGTAACGACAGTGCCACAATCGAGTTCACTGCTTTCATCCACCAATCCCGTGCTCTTCATAAAAAATGTTCAAATGTTTGTAAAGTCTATGGGACTTAACTACGGGGCTATCAGTCCCTAAACTTACAAACTACTTATGAACTAACTAAGACTAAGGACGGCACAAATATCCATGACCGAGGGGGGATTCGAACCCCCGACCGTAGTGGTCGTGCAGACCGTGACTGGAGCGCCTCAGTCTCCTCGGCCACCGCGGCCGGCGTGCTCTTCATACGTCGAGTAGATGTCACTCTGCTGAACGTGTGTTTCAGGTGTCGCTCTTTCGTTCTCGTGCTCTTCGGATCATAGAGGCACTAGGCAGCACCGTTGTAAAACGATCCCTACGATCTGCGGCCTGCGATCTCAGCAGACATCCAGTCTGGCAAATAGGTCACCGCAGCCACGACGCGCAGACAGACATCGCTTAAGGTACTTCACGTCTTCCGCCTTGGCTTTCCATTGGACCGGTGGTATTCCTCTGTGCAGCTTACACTGTACCCTGTTGTGGCAGTCATTTCACGTCATAGGAAATATCCTGATCTTATATTTCCATGAGAACTTTGCAATTGGCCGGCCGCAGTACCCGAGCGGTCTGCGGCGCGCCAGTCACAGTCTGCACGGTCGCTACGGTCGGGGGTTCAACACACCCCTCGGGCATGGATGTTTGTGTCGTCTTTAGTGTAAGGTAGTTCATAAGTAGTTTGTAAGTTTAGGGACTGATGACCCCGCAGTTAAGTCCCATAAGCTTAACAAACATTTGAACGTTTTGAACTTTGCAATTCATACTTAAGTGCCTAGCAGGGCGATCATAGAACCACTTTCATACTATTTATCTACCATTCTGTTCTCGATAATCTTTGTGTTAGAGCTCTTATTTCTTTTGTTTTGTTATGGTGACCATTTTCCCCTATTGTAGATGGGGTCAAAAAATACATTTTCGCATTCACAGGAGAAACTGTTAATCAAAATTTCGTAAGTTGATCTGGCCGCACAGTTGCACAGTGGTAGAGTGCCACACTACAAATCCAAATGGTGCGGGTTCGATCCCCGCCAGGTCCTAGGATTTTTACCTGTCACTTTCCACTTCTTTCACCTCTGGCAGTATTGCTCATGTGAAAAATACCGAGTAGCACCTTGGTTCGGAACCCACGTTAAACTGTAACTCCCCCTATAACTGGCTGGGTAAGTCAGTTGAAATGTCGGAGGAAGGCAACGGCATACCACCTCCATGCCTAGTAAAGCACTGTGGTGTTCAAATCAATCTTTGGATGGTTGACTGCTTTACCCCCTTTTTTTAATTGTAATTTATTGGTACTTATTTCATTTGACGTCTTTTAAATCGAATGATTTATACCATAAACGAATTTTAACGGATTGCTTTCAGTAATCATTTCGATGTCTTTACAAATTTTGTTATTTAGTGTCAATTTCCAATTTTCGCACTATACTGACATCTAAATCGTTCTGCCGTTGCTTTTGATCTTCAGATGACTTTACTACACCAATGACTGCATCATCTGTAAACAACCTAAGAGCCCTGCTGAGATTTTCTCACAAGTCGTTTATAGAAATAAGAAACAGCAGAAGACTTGTAATACTGCCCTACGGAACGCCAGATATTATCTCTGTTTTTAGTCTATGCCTTTGCATCAAAAACCATTTCGTGGCGTCAATCTTCGTGATTCCTTCAGGAAAAGGTGTCTTTCAAATGTTCATCATAAAGACTAAATGGTATCTTGGTTAGTCAACCATTATTCCATGGTAAGCTTCAATGCACTGACTATACACAGATAGTCGAGTTAGAGAATTTAATTATATTCTAGAGCTAGTGTTGAACTGATAAATATCGGTTGCACATGCGAACTCTTTTAAAGTTTTCCCTAAAAGTTGAGAAATTTATTGATCACTAAGCATCATGTACGCACGCTCTTAATGCATCGCACCCACTCCACAGAGCCCATGGTTTCGATTTATTGAAATCTAAAAACATATTTTTACATCTAACCCTTCCAGTGAATCATCCTCAATAACAGAAATCAAGCGTTTACTTCAGATGCCACCAGTAGCGTTCTGCTCCAAGCAGCTGCTTATTGGAAGGCCTTTTAAAAGGTTATTTACAACAGGTGCTGATAAACCACCTATAAAATCACTCAATCTAGAAATCACTACAGTAGACATCAAGCACAACTGTTTTAGAAGGATTACAGAAAGTCTGACCCGTCATCTCGTGACTCTGCTAGAAAGCAGCTCTAACTTTTAGAATAGGTAGTGGATTGACCGTTTCATCCAGAAAGATATGTTACAATATTAGTGAATTAATACTATTCTCTTCTATTTGTCCCCATTAATGTAAAATAATTGTATATGTTGCCTGCTAACGTTATGTGATATTACGATATGCTAACAGATGGTATCTTATTTTTTTATCATCGTATCTGCCATGACAGTAACAAGAACACCGTGCATTTTTCCTGAAATTTAGGGTGAATTTTTAAAAAGTTGTGAACGAATCACCAGAATATCTGAGTCTTTCAGCCTGAAATTGCCAAGACGTGTTACAAAACCCAGAGAGTTGTGAATGTGGTGGGAGTATTTTCCTACATAAGGACTAAATATTTCCGCAGTTATTTGGCCAGAAAAGACTGTCATCAATCTCACTGACATCGAGATAACTGATGATGCAGTTTCAGTTCTGAAGAAGGGACTTCACTTTGCTTCCACCCCAAGTTCACACCGATAGCATACATCGCCAGCGTACCTAGGCAGGTTGCAGCGCGACTACCATCTGAAGCATCTGAAGAAGTACGACGGGAACCTGCCGTGCTCTGACGAGAACCAAGCCTACAAAATCGAATATCATTCGAGACCTGAGAGAGTGCCCTCAGATTGTTGTCTTACTTGCAGACAGAGGCAACGGTACTATTCTTCTTTCCTATAAGGATTACATTGAAAAGATGCAGATCCTACTTGATGACGACTCTTACAGGATGGTCAACGCTGATCCCAAAATGAAGGTGGAAAACAAGACTAGGCTTTTCTTGAAGGACAAGTCTCTATTGACTCCCTAAATCCTCAAAGAAGGATTACCTTTACGCCCAACTTCGCAGAAACATTAGGGCATGTACATGTTTGCTGGACAAATACCTGGCGTAAATTCTTAGTCCTTGTGTAGGAAAACGCTCCAACAACATTCGCAACTCTGTGGATTTTATAAAAAGTTTCGGCAACTTCAGGCTGAAAGACTCAGATATTCTGGTGAGCCTTGTTGTGGTTTCGTTATTCACCAAGATGCCGCTACGAGAGTCAATGGAACTTATTGGGCAGAAATTTGATGAGAAGACGACCGACCTCCTTAGGTACGTCCTAAACTCCACGCATTTCTGTTTAATGGAGAATACTACGAACAAAGTGAAGGATTCAGGAGTCGCAATGGGCAGCCCACTCTCTCCTGTGGTGGTCGTAAATATGTGCATGGAGTACTCCGAGGAGGAAGCCATGGCGTCATCAAAATAGAAACAACTTTTTTTTCTTTTCGTTATGTGCATGACACATTCGTCATCTGGCCCTGTGGAAGGGATAATCACCTGCACTTTCTTACATACCTGAACTCCGTACACCCGAACATCGAATTCACTACGGAGATCAAAACAGAAGGAAGATTACCATTCCTGGACGTCATGGTTAAGAGAAGAGTTGATGGCCCATGGTGTTTACCAAAAGGAAACGCACACTGGCCTATATTTGAATACAGACAGCTGCCATCATCCTTCGAAGGGGAATGGGGTGCTAAAAACACAGGCACATAGGACGCGCATCATTTCAGATGCAGAGAGTCTGTCCCAGGGGCTGGAACACCTCAGAACAGTATTCCGAGAAAATGGGTACTCACAATAGCAGATACAACTTGCTCTCCGTTCCACCACTACAGTCACGGAGGAAGAGTTAGCTACGGCCTTTACGCCGTACAATGGCTCACTATCGGGAAAAATAGGACGTATATTAAAGAAACTGTCTTTTGCCCGCCTAATAAAACACGAACTTTATTGGAAAACGTCAAAGACGATCTCGGTTTGCGGAAGGCCGGCATATACCAGATTCTGTGTCAGTGTGGGAAGACTTTTATCGGACAGCACCATTGAGGATCGTTGCCGTTAACATCATAGAAGCACTCGAAGAAAGCCTCCTAACAAGTCGGCGGTTGCAGAGCACTGTTTGTCTGAAAATCATGAGATGGATTACAAACGTACCAGGATTTTGTCACAGACTTCCAGATACTGGGACAGCGTTGTTAGAGAGGCCATCGAGATCTTCACCAGGGTAGGGCTCATCAACCGAGACTACGGCTACGTACAACGGGAATAATGTTTACAGGGGGTATGTTAACCGATCATATATCATTTCATTTCCTCCTCCATGTTGTCATGGATGACGCACAACAGTCTGCGTTTGTACCGCAATGGCAGTGTACGCGAGGGTTGTAGTAACTCCCCACTCACTGTGTGAAGAGTAGAAACTATAAAAGTTCACCAACCTGACATCTTCTATAGATGTCCCCAGGCAGATGATAGCACGCAGGTCGGAGTTGTTGATTGAGGATGAAATTGTTATACTATTGTCAGGAAGTGATTCAATTACGGAATAAAACTCTGGTAGTTCGGAACGCCAGCTGATTTATTTAAAGTAAGCAGAAAACCAGCAAACTGCATAATAACGTCAACTTGTCACATATTGTCTTATCTGAAAGTAAATATAAAGTTATTTCCCTTGATCTAAGATGTTTAAGCAATGTTTTATGACCGCCTACGTATTCATGTTACTCCATCGAGTGCGCGTACTAAAGTCTCATGTTACTCTTCCGAGTGCCTCTTCTGAACTGAATTCTGGCGGCTCGATGCAAGGCTGCCTTCGCTCCGCAATTTGGCACGTAAACATGGCCGCCGTGCATCGTCCGTCTTGTATTAACTGTTTTGTTTATGTTTTTAGCAATTGTTAATATGTTTTACCTAGTCAGGGCATAGCTTCGCTTTGAGGGGTTTTTATTAACTGTGTTTGACATTGAATATATTATGAGTTTATTAAATATTAATATAAATATGATTGCGTTTAGGCGCGTGACCGCCAGTGCTACAGCCAATCGGCGTCCAGTGCCTGCCGCTCGGGGACTTCCCTAGAATTAGGAGTGATTTGCCAGTGATCTTTCCCATGAGAACCCGACGTATTGTATCATCTGTCGTGGTTCTCACCAGCTTTTACCATCTGTCACCTACAGGTCCTAACTGGGTGCACTGAAGCAATACTTTGATCTTAATACGATGGCCTTAAGCCAGAAATATTACATACGATATGAGCAAGGCTTGGGAACCAGCACTGAGTCTAATTAACAAGACACCCAGCTAAAAAAACTATCCGGCGACTAGAGATGACGAGGCAAGTACATCGACGCGACCATGACGCAGACACCAGTGTCTCCAGGACCGCCGATGCGTGACCGCGGACTGAACGCCTCGCGGGATATAAGGAGGCCACCTGCCCTCAGGACCTTATTACGTCCGGGCACCTGACGATGGCGACATTTCTGGTCGCCGAAATATTGTGCCCGTTGCACACTATGAACCGCCAGTACACCCGTGGACTGTTCGAGCAACAAATACGTCAGGAGAAACTAAAGAATCACGCGATTAAAATTACTTGTTGGTTGACACTTCACGCGTTAGACTCCGTCCCTCCAATCAGAGAGTTCAACGTCACGTCCTAGTGCTCACCGTGCCAAACTGCCGCAAGTGATCAACTCACTTACAATTCTAAGTCTTTCTTTCTTTCTTGATGTGTTTTGATCCCAATTCACAGTTTTGTCCTTTTTATTTCGCAGTGCATCACAAATAGTAACCAAACCACAGGGGCCGTCCGCGATGGTCGAGCGGTCTGTGGCGCGCCAGCCACGGTCTGCACGGCCGCTGTGGTCGGGGGTTCGAATCCCCTCCACGGGCATGGATGTTCGTGCTGTCTTTATTATAAGATACTTCACAAGTATTTTGTAAGTTTAGGGACTGATGACCCCGTAATTAAGTATCATAACCTCTACAAACATTTGAACAAACCACAGGCAAGTCGCGCACAACAATGATAATGAAATAAATAAGTTTCATAAACATAACTAATGCGACATTACTGGATTTGGATCCTTTCACCCAAGCTATTCTATAGTGTCACAAATACAGTTATTATAATCACAGAGGTCAGTTGACATTACAAGAGTTTCGTAAATTTGAAGCCTAAATTTTCGAAAGTTGCAATTGAGTTACGCGGCAACAAAGTAGACAACGTCGTCGAGTTGTGGTGTGACGCAGTGGTATGATTTGTAGTGCTGAAGGTTGTTGGTCCTAATCTCATCGAGGGCTAGATCTAACCAAAATGACTAATTTTTATTTTTTTATTCAATTCGACGCAGCAGTTCCTGCAGCCTGTAGCCAGTGTGAGTATATTTTCAAGTAACCAACGATCGCGACACATTACGGTTCACTTTTTACGCTGAAACTGAATGTGTTCAAATGTTCAAATGTTTGTTAAGCTTATGGGACTTAACTACGGGGTCATCAGTCTCTAAACTTACAAACTACTTATGAACTACTTACGAACTAGGACGGCACAAATATCCATGCCCGAGGTGGGATTCGAACCCCCGACCGTAGTGGCCGTGCAGACCGTGACTGGAGCGCCTTAGTCCCCTCGACCACACTGAATGTGTGCTGTCTTGAATGTGCCCTTAGAGGCTAGCTTTAATCGCCCTGAAAGAAGAGGCTTTGACCCTAGTTCTGCCGCAGATTTCTGACCGCCGTTTTCTCGGAAGCGTTCCACATCACGAGGTTGCTGTTAGTGTAGGAGATGAGTTCAACTTCAGGGCTGCAACACGGGTGCTTTGCCACAGTTGAATCGCTGGTCACTCAAAATCAGCTGTCGCCTTCTAAACATAACTCGCGGCGGTCGTTTCGAACATGGCTGCGCGTTACCATTAACAGTGTTTGCGAACTGACCCGCAGAGTTCGCGTGTCGCCTACAGCCGAGCGGTAACCGGCCGCCAATGTAAAAACACGGTAGCGCTACGTGACACACGTCAACTAGCGAGCGAGTTTAATCGGACTATAGCAATCAGTTACTGTTGGAAGAGTCGGTAACTACGCTATCATGCTGCTAAATCAGAACTGTGCAGGCCGAGGGGACTGAGGCGCGTCAGTCACGGTCTGCACGGCCACTGCGGTCGGGGGTTCGAATCCTCCCTCGGGCATGGATATTTGTGCCGTCCTTAGTGTTAGCTAGTTCATAAGTAGTTTGTAAGTTTAGGAACTGATGACCCCGTAGTTAAGTCCCATAAGCAATACAAACATTTGAATTTTGAAAACTGTGCAAAATTATTAATACCACGGCTCACGTCAAGAAAACTGTCAGCAAGATATAGACCCTAGGTTTATTGCTTTATGGATTATCATTGTCTTCAGTACTTCAGTTAAGTAATTGTTGATTCTGCACAGATTAAAGCATTAGTTATGAATCTATAAATGTGTATGTTGACGATTATAAACCTTTCTCCTACTCCACTGTAACGTTTTGTTGTTGTCTTCAGTCCGCAGACTGGTTTGATGCAGCCCTCCACGCTACCCTGCCCTGTGCAAGTCTCTTCATCTGAGAATACGTATGGCAACATACATCCTTTTGAATCTGCTTACTGTATTCGTTCCTCGGCCTCCCTCTACGATTTTTACCCCACACACTTCCTTCTAAAGCTAAGTTGACGATTCCTTCATGTTTCAGAATGTGTCCTACCAACCTATCCCTTCTCTTAGAATATGCCAGAAACTCCTTTTCTCCCCAATTCTGTTGAGCACCTCCTCATTAGTTACATGATCTACACATCTAATCCTCACACTCGTCTGTAGCACCACATTTCGAAAGCTTCTATCATCTTTTTGTATGAACTCCTTATCGTCCACGCTTCAAGCCCATAAATGCAACATTCCAGACAAATGCTTGCAGAAAGTACTTCCTAACAATTAAATTAATATTGGATGTCAACAAACTTCGCTTCTTCACAATCGCTTTTCTTTCCACAGACAGTGTGCATTTTATATCTTCTTTACTTCGGCCATCAGAAAATGTTCAAATGTTTGTATAGGTTATGGGACTTAACTACGGGGTCATCAGTCCCTAAACTTACAAACTACTTATGGACTAGCTAACACTAAGGACGGCAGAAATATCCATGCCCGAGGGGGGATTCGAACCTCCGACCGTAGTGGCCGTGCAGACCATGATGGAGCGCCTCAGTCCTCTCGGCCACCGCGGCCGGCCGGCCATCAGAAGTTATCTTGCTACCTAAATAACGCAACTCATCTACTGCTTCCATTGTCAGATTACCCAATTTAATTCTTTCAGCATCAGCTGATTTTCTAACACCACATTCCACTATCCTCGTTTTACTCTTGTTAATGTTCATCTTATACCTTCCTTTCAAGACACTACCCATTCCGTTTAACTGATCTAGCAGGTCTTCTGCTGTCTCTGGCAGAATTACTATGTCGTCAGCAAACCGCAAGGTTTTTATTCTCTCTCGCTGGACTTCAATTACACCTCCAAATATCTCCTTACATTTCTTCACAGCTTTCTCAATGCACAGATTGAACAACATTGGGGAAAGGCTACAACCCTGTCTTACTCCCTTCCCAATAATTGCGACCCTTTTATGCCCTTCGACTTTAATAACTGCCGACTGGTTTTTGTACAAGTTGAATGTAACTCTTCGCTCTCTTATTTTACCCCTGTTACCTTCACAATTTGAAAAAGTTTATTCCAGTCGACATTGTGAAAAGCTTTCTCCGAATCTACATGAGCTAGAAATGTAGGTTCCTCTTTCTTTAGCCTATCTTCTAAGATAAGTCGCAAGGTGAGTATTGCCTCGTGTGTTCCTACATTTCTCATAAATCCAAATTGATCTTCCCCAAAATCGGGTTCCTCTAGTTTTTCCACTCGTCTGTAAATGATTCGTGTTAGAATTTTGCAACCATGACTTATTACAGTGATAGTTCTGTAATTTTCACATTTGTCTGCACTTGATTCCTTAGGAATAGCAATCATTATATTCCTATTGAAGTCTGGGGTTATTTCCTCTGTCTCATACATCTTGCATAGCAGGTGAAACAATTTCTTCATGACTGGCACTCCTAACGATAATAGCAGTTTGGACGGAATATCATGTACTCCAGGGGCCTTGTTTCTACTCAAATCTTGTAGTGCTTTGTCAAATTCTTCTCGCAGTATCTTCTATCTCATCTTCCTCTACTTCGTGTTTCCACTTCTAGAATACTGCCTTCAATTTTATTTCCTTTGTGCAGGCCTTCTATATATTCCTTCCATCTTTTAGCTTTCTGTTCTTTGCTTAGTACTGGTTTTCCATCTGAGTTCCTGATATTCATACCGCTGCTTTTCCTGTCTCCAAAAGTTTCTTTTATTTTCCTATGGGAGGTATGTATCTTTCCCCTAGTTATACATTCTTCTACGGTTTTGCATTTCTCTTCAAGCCACTCCTTCTTAGCGAATCTGCACTTCCTGTCAACCTCATTTTTCAGACTTCTGTAGTCCCTTTTGCCTGCTTCATTGGATGCATTTTTATATTATCTCCTTTAATATAGGCGTTCAGTACTTGATTTCCAAGAAAGTGACTAAGTCCACCGCAAACTAATTAGTATAATGGAAAGAGGGATACCACACGTACTACCGCCTCCTGTGGTAATACGAGGCGCGTCCAGAATGTAAGTTCCGTTTCAATTTATCTCCGCTGCAGCGCTGCGATTGCAGTTCCGCACATGCGCTGTAGACGATGTGTATCAAGGAGAAGAACGTGCGCCATTTGGAGATCGCTGTCAGTTACGAACGCTTTGTTGTGCTTGTTTGAAATGTCGGCGTTGACTGAAAATCCTGCCGCCTGTGAAATCAGGTCGGTGATTCGGTTTCTGAATGCGAGGAAAGTGAAACCAAGTGAAATTTAGCGGCAAATTTGCGATGTTTACGGACCAAATGCGATGAGTGATTCGATGGTGAGAAGATGGGTCCGACAGTTCAATGGCGGGCGTAGTGATGTGCACGATGAAGAACGAAGTGGGCGTCCATCTTTGGTTTCAGAAAAACTGGTTCACGCGATTGATGACAAGATCCAGGAAAACCGCAGTTTTACAATTAGTGCTCTCGCTGTGGACTTCCACAAATTTCTCTGTTTCCAACTGGTTGAAGACACAGGTGGCAGATTTCTATGAAGAAGGTATAAAAACCTGGTGCCACGCTATGACAAATGCCTGTTATGAAACGCGCCGAACAAACTAGTCTCCGAAGAGGCAGCTGATTTTCATTCGTTGTTTGCGGATTCACATGGTCGTTATTCTTTATTATTTGTCTGATTGCATGTTTGACAGTATACACTTTCAGTTTATTTTTTATTTTATCTTTATTTATTTTTATTTATTTATTTATTTATTTTGCGGTGACTAGAACGTGCTTACTGGTTATACGGACATTTTATTACTTCATAGTTGAGATTCGAGTTGTGGCAGTAAAACAACGGAACCTATGCTGCAAAATATTTTATTTCGAGAATATACGAGGCGCGTCCAGAAAGTAAGTTCCGTTTGGTTATATAAAACGAACGGGTACAGACACAGATAAAATAGTGATTGTACAAAAATCTACAACTGTTAAACTACTTTTCTACATAGCTTCCGAAATTTTGTAGGCAATTGTCATAGCATGGCACAAGGTTTTGTGTGCCTTTTTCATAGAATGTTGCCGCCTGTGTATTCAACCATGTGGTAACATGTTCTTTCAGCTCGTCATCATAGTTGAAGTGTTGTCCACCAAGGACAGATTTTAGGTGTAAGAAGAGGATTACTGTTAAAAGATTTTTTTCACGATAATGCCTCACCTCACACACCGAATATGACCAAACAATTCTTTCGGAAATTTCAATGGGACCTGTTTGATCATCCTCCACACAGCTCGGATCTCTCTCCTAGCGACTTTCACCTCTTCTTACACCTAAAATCTGTCCTTGGTGGCCAACACTTCAACGATGATAAAGAGCTGTTACCACATGGTTGAATACACAGGCGGCAACCTTCTGTGAAGGGTGCATGCAAAAACTTGTGGCACGCTATGACAAGTGCCTACAAAATTTCGGCAGTTATGTGGAAAAGTAGTTTAAGAGTTGTAGAATTTTATGCAATAAAAATTTCTTCTGTATCTGTGTACAATTTCATTTTATTACCAAACGGAACTTACTTTCTGGACGCGCCTCGTATTTTGTGTCCCTCCAGAAACAGTCTGTATACCACGGTGTAACCAGCAACTGAAAACATCTGGATGCGTTTCTGACATGGCGAGCCTCGTGAGGTGACTTGTTAGTGCTGTTTTCCCACCGACGCAACTTGTGACTACTGCTGGCTCGTAAGCTGGTGAGGCGGTCACGCGAGGCTTGTGCGATATTTTCGCTCAATGTCCCTCCCACACCGTCCACTGCAGTGGGCGCAGTACATCATTACGTCACGTGCACACGGCTAATAACGATTCTAATCGGTACTACTTTTGTCTGTATAGCCATCTTTCGCAGCAACGGTTAAAATTAATTATACAGTATTTCAGTTTTATGCTGACTGTAATTACGACTGTTATTTGACACCAGAGGCGTTTCACTTTTTATTTATAAAGCATGTTCTGTGATGCTGTAAATACTGATACATATGTTTGTACATTTCATTTTGCATACGTAGATTAAAAGCACAACAATTAAAAAACACATAACTTGCACAAAATTTAAAAAAACCGTTTTTTATTTATATATGCAAAACTAATTGTACAAAGGTGTGTATAAATCTTTAGAGAACCACAGAAGATACTTTATAAATAAAAAGCTGAACGCCTCTGGTGTGAAATAATGCTCCTCATTGCAGTCAGCATAAGTCGGAAAATCTATTATAGTTTATTCACTCTTCGTGAATCCACTGTTGATTACGATTCCCAAGCTGTTTGGAAGCAAATAATCTCCTTCACGACACTGTTCGGCTTTCAACAAGTTCCAGTAAACATTATTTGTAGATTCCAGAGAACTTTCGGTAAAAATTTCGCAAATGTAAGACTATAGGCTTTCGCGGCCTTGATTGTAGACGACTTCTTTTTCGGATATTATTGGTTATAATAAAGGCGAAAATGTAGTCAAATCGTTTGTAAAGTGAGTGGCCGAAACTTCCGCGAAGGACTATACCATTTGAGGTCATGGAATGTATAACACCTGAGACGAATAGGGCTGTTGTCGACACGTCTACGGGAATGCGAAACTTAGTACAACCGGTCATCTTTTGTGACGGTAAAATATTTTATTATCTTGTTTCTGTTGAACTAATCTCCTATTAGAAGGAGCGGGATGGTTGGCAAGTAAGTACCTCACAATGTGTCACTAAAAACAATAAAGAAAGTGAAAATGTTTCGAAACGTATTTCAAATTTCATTATAACTGCAGGTGACCTGTTGAAGCTATGAAAACGACACTCATATTACGCGGTAAGAAAATGTAATATGGCGTACAAGATTTCGTCTGTAACGGCGTGCGTCCATGTGGTAAATACATTTGTCTGGAATAGAGGCACATTCGATTTCCTTTCCAATTTTATTGTAAATATTAAAGTACCAGATACATTTCACTCGCAGCAGCTTATGATCCAATCACTCGAAAATTATTACATTGACCAAAATAAACAATCACAAACTTTGAATTATTGGCATCCCATTAATTACGTTCGAAACATTATAACAAATACGATGTATGATGAAAGAACGTTTGCTCTGTTTTGTAGTTAAAATGAGAAACTATAACACTCTGAGAAGCTAAAGAAACGTACGGGCGCGTGTGTGTAAACACAGATATACAGGGTGAGGCAGCTAAGTCATAACACCCCTTGTATTCCCCAACCGTGACAGATAGAAAGATGCCATTTGGACAGTAAATTGCAGGGACAGGGCTACTCGAATACATCACATTTCAAGTTTGTGCTATTTTTTATTACAGAGATATGAGGCCATGTTTTAAATGGAACCCTATGTTAAATTTTAGCGTAACATGACAGGCTTAAAAAGACGTTTCCAAATATCATAATATTTAGGCGAATAGTTTTTGAAACACAGACATGTTCTCCTATCGTATTCGGCCTTCGAAGCGGCGTTGATAAAAAAAAAAGTTCAAATGTGTGTAAATCTATCGGACCAAACTGCGTTGTCATCAGTCCGTAGCTTACGAACTACGTAAACTAAAGTAAACTAACCTAAGGACAACACACACACCCATGCCTTAAGGAAGACTCGAACCTCCGACGGCGAGGAACTGCGCACTCCGCAGCGAGACGCTTTAGACCGCTCGGCTACTCCACCACTGCAAGCGGCGTTGTCCAATACGACCTTTCCTGTTGTGTAGGATACACGGTAAACGTCGCGAGTACGTCCTTCACAAACAACGTCACTTCGATGGACGAATACGATACGAGAACATCTCTGTGTCTCAAACACAATTGGCCTAAATATTATGATATACACATATTTTAAACCGTCTTTTTAAGCCCAAAATGTTAGGCTAAAATTTAACATAGGGTTCCATAACAAAAACTAAAGATGGTCTCATTTCTCTGTAATAAAAATAGCACAAATATGAAATTCTATGTATTCAAGTAGCCCCTGTTCCTGCAATTCACTGTCGAAACGACATCTTTCTATCTGTTGGGGCAACGTAAGGGATGTTTGTTATGACTTAGCTGCCTCACCCTGTATGTAAACATTAAGAGCATGGCGCTGAGTTGTTTAAATTTTTGTAACGCTATGGGACCAAACTGCAACGGTCACCAGTCCCTAGACGTACAAACTACTTAAACTAGCTTATGCTAAGGACAACACACACACACACACACACACACACCCATGCTCGAGGGAGGAGTCGAAAGTCCGACGGGGAGAAGATACGCACTCCGCAGCTAGGCGCCTTAGAGCACAACAATCAGGTGTCTGTCGCAGGCCTTAGATCGGTTATTACTGTTACAGTGGCTGAAGTCTGAAGGTTGTGTTATAGCGGCGCACGAGCGATGGGACCCATCAACCCCGAGGTAGAGCTGAGGTGGGAATTTCCCCATACAATTATTTTACGAGTGCACCTTGAATATCAGGAACCAGGTTAAAAATCAAATATCCGACATCGCTACAGCCAGAAAAACTACTAATACCGTATTCGAACATTATGGAATTATTTCACCTGCTTATCTGCATCACCTTACATTTTCTACATTTAGCTCTAGCTGCCATTCCTCACACAACCTAGAAATTTGCTGTAAGTCATCCTGCATACAGCTACATTCAATGACGACACCTTCCTGTACATCACAGAATCATCAGCAAACAGCCGCAGATTGCAACTCCCTTTGTCCGTCAGACCATCCATATACACAGAAAATAACAGCGCTGACCTTACTGTAGTCTCTGATGAACACTCGCCATCGACCACAACTTACTGGGTTCTATTACTTAACACGTTCGGGATGACTGATAGGTGATTTATTTACACTTGGGCCGGACTTCTTTTGTGACGTAAATTGAACCTTACGTCGCCAATAATACGATATATACCAAGAAAAAAAAAAATTGTTACCACGATATCACGCCACAGTGGCGTGCGAGGGCGATGGAATAGTGGCGTCAAGGTAGGCAAACCCGCATAACAAACAACCAGCAACGAAATGTCTGTAAATCTATCGGACCAAACTGTATGGTCATCAGTCCGTAGCTTACAAACCAGCAACGAACCTCTATCTATGTCGCAAATTGTTGTTTTCCAGTTTGAATTCATATTTTGAACGGTATATTTCATATTATGATCTACTTTGTAAGTTACTAATTTTTATTATTACTTTTCATGGGATATCCTGCAGCAAACAGACCAACGATGCAAATTCACCTGCCAGAAGAGAGGAAAAAATGTTCAACTGGAAGAACGCGTCGTAACAGGTGTAAACAATGTAGGGACACGAAGTAAAAAAAAAAAGAGGACACTCTAAGTTTAACTCATCATCCGTCGATTTTCCACACTCGGAGCTGCTAAGGCTTTCGTTTGATGTTTACGTTTTTCTTCTTCTACTTCCAGATGGTCCGATAAATAGACTCTCTGACATCTAAAAAATGCGAAATAGGCAAAAAATTAAATGTCATCCCTGGGAAATATTAGTTGTAGAAATACTAGTGTATGTTTATTATTTACTTATGGAGGAAAAGTAATTCCATTAATGACCGTTTTCGACTA
Organism: Locusta migratoria; assembly: GCA_026315105.1. Taxonomy (NCBI): domain Eukaryota; kingdom Metazoa; phylum Arthropoda; class Insecta; order Orthoptera; family Acrididae; genus Locusta; species Locusta migratoria. The sequence continues at coordinate 43,967,790 of CM048746.1, read as the reverse complement.
ATGGAAGAAATACGTTTTATTTATTTTTTTACAACTTTTTACGTCGGTCGCAGACTATGCCCGAAGAAGTCACTGATTCGGCGCTAGGAAACATCCATAAAATGACTAGACGGACATGAACTGACACTATGTGTTGTACATACCTCGAACAGACCAGGACGCAGCCAGAGGTGTTTCGACACCCTCCCCAATTTCATGGAAAAGCCCAGGCCCAGGGTACCTCCGACTAAAACCTTCGATGTGTCCCTGGGAAATTGGTCTTATGATAACTTACCTTTTAGAACGAAAAATATCCAAGTTGTGGGGTAATGAAGATGAATATTCGAAGATAAAATCAGTTGACACTTGAACTGACGGACGAACCAGCCTCAATGACAGCAAGCTGTCTACTGAGGGCGTGACCAGAGCGTACCTCCTAACGTGCAGGCCGGATGGAGCCTATGAGCCTTGGTCACGCGAGGGCCATAAACATGCCAGTTGCGAAAATGTGTTGTAAGATGTGTGCAAATGCGGAAGTTATTTCACCAATGCAGGACGTAATTTCATCTCGACAAATGCAGGTAACAATTCTCGGTACTTCAGAGTATGTTTATTATAAGATCCTTGCATTAACGCCTGCGGCAACGTTCTCACCAAAAACTAACAACTGTGGCGTTATTCTACCGTTAAGTGAAAAACTGAAGCAGATGTAAAACAAAAATACAGTAATAAAGTCATCGAAAATGGAGTTACAGCTCCGAAACGCGTCGGACAATAAAAACAATAAAAAAAAGCACTGACGTGTTTTACGGCCCACTTTAGATTTGTAGTTTTATAAGTTTTTTCAAACATTTTGGACAAAAATAATAAAGTAAAAAATAAAAAAGTAATTAATAAGAGTGTCTGAAACCCTTTTAGGAAAAAAACTTTTAGGTAGTGGCGGATTTTGAACCACTGTCCTTCAGCATCACAGTCCAACACATTGCCCACTACGCTACAGCTAACACTTAAGAGTTGTGTTCTTAAATTTCATACAATTCATGGCCGTTATTATCTGATACTAATATGGCATTTGTAGACACTAGATTATCATGTATCGTACGAAGGACGACGTGTTTTTGTTAATTCTTCAGTGCGCCATTGCTTTGAAATGAAGACGTGTAAGTTAAAATAAGAAAATCATCAAATACGCAACGCAAGATGGCTTATGCCAGAGAGAGTTCTGGGCGATGAATGTCACGTGACATATGCGAACTGCTGGTTTTCGTTAATATAACGGACGGTGTCAAAACTCCGTTATTTTTGCAAATATCTCTCAAACGATACGAGATATGAAAAAAACATAAGGGAACAAAGTTGTAGAGCATTTTCTCCTCTACAAATTCGGTTTATTCAATTTTCGTGTCAGATGCATGGTTAAGCCGATATTTTCATTTAAATTTCGAGCTGTCAAAAGACGATCGTAAAGGCCCACTTTTAGTGTTACTACCGTAACCTAAAGTGGGCTAATATTGTGACCGAAGACAGTTTATTATTATAATAACAATACCCATAACCTAAATTCTCAAAGCCTGGTCCAACCCATCTTCCAATTTCTCAAACTTTTTAAAAGTATTTTTGTAATATCTTTGTATGATTTTGTAAACTGCACCTTGTTGCAAGTGTTGTTTGTCCTACTTAATGTGATGACGTGTCAAAAAAGAGAAATGCGTCGTAAATGATAAAGAAAATTATTTTCCCAACTATCACTACATTTTCAAGAAATCCACAACCGGTTTCTGCACAATACGTCTGCATGTAATGGAATCAATTTTATGCAGCTGTTTAGTTGATATCAAATATGACACTTGGTGACTGCCGCGGCAAGAAGGTGGAGACAGTGTGCGGATTACGGTGTTGCCTCGGGTGCAGGGGGTCTGCATCCAACCCCTGGCAGTCTACGCTAGGCCTGTTGATAAAATATCGATATACCGATAAATCGGCATTTATCCAACAATATAGATATATTATTTTACTGCAGTATCGATCTATGGATATCAAAATGCAAATATCGGGTGCCAATATTTTTATTTTACATTTTTTTTTTCAATTTTTGGTAAATATTATAATTTTTCATTTGAAACTGTAGTGAAATAGAACTAATTTCGTTGTGTGAAGGAATCTTGCTATTTTTTCCAATCCATTCTTTCTCAATGATTGTGTGGATAAAAGTAAAGGGGGCGCTGATGACGTAAATGGCGCTCAGGGCTACCAACATAAACTGTACATTGCTGGCGTTGGCAGCAATGTGTACAGATGACAATTAACGTGAGGTGTTCTGGACAGGTCCGATAGGTAACAAAACCGAACGACATACCCATCGGCCATCTTCACTGTGACATTGTTGGCAAAGTGGCAATCATGTCATCAACAGTACAGTCGTCGGTTACAACGAGCATCTCAATGGAGCACTAGAAAGTATCTTCTTGCAATGATTGCACTGTGTAAAATATTTTGACTGTTTTCTCCATCAGCATGAAATAAGGTTTATTTCGACAAGTAGTTAATGACAAAGAAACTGAGGTATGAGAGGTTAACGGGAATTAAATGTTGGTAATTCTATGGGACCATACTGGTTTGGTCATAAGTCCCTAGACTTACAAACCATATGAGCTAAGTTAAACTAACCTAAGGTCAACACACACATCAATGGCCGAGCGAGGATTCGAACCCCCGACGCGGGAGGCCGCGCGATCCGTAACGTGGCACTCCAGACCACTCGGCTTCTCCCGCGCGACGTTAACTTGAATGAAATATATCTGTTGACACTGCACAGGAACGAAGTGAGAGAGGGGCTAAGGGCTGCATACCTGCAAAAACTTTCCATCAGATCAGACCCCTCCTCCACCCATCCCTACAGACCGAAATCCTGGCTTCGCCACTGACACTGTATGATGTACGTAGTTGTTAATTAGCAACGCAACATTCGACCAAGACTATTTTAATAAAGCTCTTCATCTGTAAAAAGCGCAATTATTAGAAATTTTATCATTAAAGTGTGTTCCTTATTCATGCTATGAGGGGAATATGTATTTTTAATCATTATTTAAATATACAGCTCTAAAACCAGTAGTATATTTACAATGTGCTGCCGATATTTTTGTAGGCCAATTTTTCACTATTTTACCTCCTATAGTTTGTAATTCTGTCAGAGACAGCAAAGGACCTGGAGGAGAAATTGAACGGATTGGATAGTGTATTGAAAGGAGCATATAACATGAACATTAAGAAGAGGAAAACAAGGGTAATGCAATGCAGTCTCAGAAAATCAGGTGATGCTGAAGGAATCAGATTAGGTAACGAATCAATAAAGGTGGTAGAGGGTTTTGTTACTTGGGCAGTAAAATAACATACGATGGTCGCAGTACGGATGATCTAAAATTCAGTATGGCAATGGGAAGAAAAGCGTTTTTGAAAAAGATATTTGTGAACATCTAATATTAATTTAAGTATAAGAAAGTCCTTTCTGAAAGTATTTGTGTGGAGTGTTGCCTTGTATGGGAGTGAAACATGGACGATAAAGAGTGCGGACAGGAAGAGGATCGAGGCTTTTGAAATGTGGTGTTACAGACGAATGTTAAAGACTAGGTGGGTGGATCGCGTAAGTAAGGAGGATGTACTGAACAGAATAGGGGAAAAAAGAAATTTCTGGCATACCTTGACTAAAAGAAGGGATCGATTGTTGGACACATTCTTAGACATCAAGGAATTGTGAATTTAGCGTTGGAGGGAAGTGTGTCTGTATGGGGGAGGGGGGAGGCAAAGAACGAGCAGATTGAAGTCGATGTGGGTTGCCGTTTATATGAGGAGATGAAAAAGCTTGCTCAGGATAGAGTAGGGTGGAGAGCTGCATCAAACCTATCTCCGAATTGTAGGCCACAACCACAACATATCAATATTTTTCGTTAATATACAGGGTGTTTCACTAAGTGTGTTTGCCTCTGTAACTTATAAAATAATGGGTGACGGGAAGTCTTAATGCGGTAGGTCAACACAAGAAATGTTACACTTTCTGCGGAGCTATGAACATAGTTTATTGTATCATTTTCCAAAGAGTTACACCACAAAGATATAATTTTTTAAATGGAACAATAGTTTTTTCTATCGTGCATTGGGTTCGTTGAAACCAGCTGCGTCCAAATCAATTTAAACTACATTCCTATCTCTGTTACTTTGAGAGCTACAACTCTTCAAAGTTTCAGGGGCTGCTACCATACGCTGTACATAATACATGACTGTGTGGTGGGGTTGGGGCGCCATAGTCCTCATTCATGGCCCGCAAGGTCACCCGATTTAAGACCAGTAGATTTCTTGTTGTGGGGATATCTAAAGGATCGTGTTTATGTCACTGAGCCCACATCCCCAGATGATCTAACGGCGCATCGAGGACGCATGTCGCTCCGTCACACCGGCGATGTTACAACTCGTCTGCAGGTCCTTTTGACGGCGCATTGCATTATGCATTGAGGAACTTGGACACACATTTGAACATCTCATGTAAATCAACTTCCCACCGCCATAACATCCATCACCCACCTCACAGCTATGTATTATGCACAGCGTGTGGTATCTGCCCCTGAAACTTTGAAGGGTTGCAGCTCCCAGACTAACAGTGATAGGAATGTAGTTCAAATTGCTGGTTTCAACGAACACAATGCACGATAGAAAAAACTATTGTTCCATTTAAAAAATTATATCTTTGTTCTGTAACTCTTTGTAAAATGATACAATAAACTATGTTCATAGCTCCGCAGAAAGTGTAACATTTCTTGTGTTGACCTACCGCATTAAAATTCCCCGTCACCTATTATTTTATAAGTTTCAGAGGCAAACACACTTAGTGGAACACCCTATATATAATAATAATATTGCAAGAGGGCGAAGCCAGAGAGGGGCTAAGGGGCTGCACCCCTGCAAAAAATTTCTATGAGCTCAGAAACCTCCCCTACCCCCACCCCAACAGACCGAAATCCTGGCTTCGCCACTGCCACTGTATGATGTAAATAATTGTTAATTAACAACATAACATTCGACCAAAAGCTATTGTAATAGAACCTTCTCATCTGCAAAGTGTAATTATTAACTTACAAATTGTCTCTTTAAACGTTTTCCTAAATCATGCTATGAGAGGAAGATCTAATTTTAATCAATATTTAAATATACAGCTCTAAAACTAGAAATATATTTACAATGTGCAACCAATATTTTTGTAGGGCAATTTTTCAATATTATACATTCGATGTATCAATAGTTTGTAATTCTGTCAGAGATATCAAAGGACCTGGATGATCCATTGAACGGTGGGGACAATGTGTTGAAAGGAGCGTATAAAATGAACATTGTTTTTGTTATGGTCTTCAGTCCGGAGACTGGTTTGATACAACTCTCCACCCTACTCTATCCTGAGCAAGCCTTTTCATCTCCTCATAAGAACGGCAACCCACATCCACTTGAATCTGCTTACTATACGTGTCTCTTGGTCTCCCTCTGCGATTTTTACCCCACACACTTCCCTCCAATGCAAAATTTACGATTCCCCGATGTCTAAGAATGTGTCCTACCAAGCGATCCCTTCTTTTAGTCAGGGTATGCCAAAAATTCCTTTTCTCACCAATTCTGTTTAGTACCTCTTCATCAGTTATGCGATCTACCCACCTAATCTTCAGCATTCTTCTGTAGCACCACATTTCAAAAGCCTCTATTCTTTTCCTGTCCGCGTTGCTTATCGTCCATGTTTCACTCCCGTACAAGGCAACACTCCACACAAATGCCTTCAGAAAAGACTTCCTTACACTTAAATTAATATTCGATGTTAGCAAATTTCTCTTTTTCAAAAATACTTTTCTTCCCATTGCCATTCTGCATTTTATATCCTCCGTACTGCGACCATCGCATGTTATTTTACTACCCAAATAACAATACTCATCTACCACCTTCATTGTTTCGTTACCTAATCTAATTACTTCAGCAACGCCTGATTTTCTAAGACCGCATTCCATTATTTTTGTTTTGCTCTTGTTAATGTTCATTTTATACGCTCTCTTCAACACGCTGTCCATTCCATTCAACTGCTCTTCCAGGTCCTTTGCTGTCTCTGACAGAATTACAATGTCATCAGCAAAACGCAATGTTTTTATTTCTTCCCCCTGAACTTTAATCCCTATTCCAAATTTTTCCTTGCTTTCCTTTACCGCCTGCTCGATGTACAAATTGAATAACATCGGAGAAAGGCTACAACCCTGTCTTACTCCCTTCCCAACTGATGCTTCCCTTTCATGCCCTTCGAGTCTAACAACTGCGGTCTGGCTTTTGTACAAGTTGTAAATAACTCTCCTTTCCCTGTATTTTACCCCTGCTGACTTTAGAATTTGAAAGAGTGTATTCCAGTCAACATTGTCAAACACTTTCTCCAAATCTACAAAAGCTAAAAATGTAGGTTTGCCTTTCCTTAATCTATCTTCTAAGATAAGACGTAAAGTGAGTATTGCCTCCCGAGTTCCGACGTTCCTCCTGAATCCAAACTGATCTTCCCCGAGGTCAGCTTCTACCAGCTTTTCCATTCTCCTGTAGATAATTTGTGTTAAAATTTTGCAACCATGACTTATCAAACTATTGGTTCTGTAATTTTCACACCTGTCTGCGCCTGCTTTCTTTGGAATGGGGATTATTACATTTTTCTTAAAGTCTGAGGGCATTTCGCTTGTCTCATACATCCTACTCACCAGTTGAAATAGTCTTGTCATGGCTGGCTCTCCCAGACACTTTAGTAGCTCTGAGGGTATGTCATCTACTCCTGGGGCCTTGTTCCGACCTAGGTCTTTCAAGGCTCTGCCAAATTCATCTCTCAGTATAGTATCTCCTATTTCATCTTGATCTACTTCCTCTTCCCCTCCTACAACATCGTCTCTAAGTTCATTTCCTTTATAGAGCTGCTCTATGTACTCTTTCCATCTTTCAGCTTTCCCTTCTTTGCTGAGAACTGGTTTTCCATCTGTGTTCTTGATATTCATAGAGCTGTTTTTCTTATCTCCAAATATCTCTTTTATTCTTCTGTAAGCTGTATCTACTTTTCCCGTATTTATACAGTCTTCTACATCCTTGCATTTGCATTCTAGCCACTCCTGCTTAGCCATTTTGCACTTCCCGTCAATCTCAGTTTTTAGTCGTCTGTACTCCATTTTGCCTGTTTCATTTACTGCATTTTTATATTGTCTCCTTTCATCAATTAAATTTAGAATTTCCTGCGATATCCAAGGATTTTTTGTAGGTCTTGCCTTTCTACCTATTTTGTCCTCTGCTGCCTTCACTATTTCATCTCTCAATGCTACCCATTCCTCTTCTACTATTCTATTTCCCCCTGTTTCTGTCAATTGTTGCCTAAATCTCCCTCTGAAATTCTCCAGAACTTCACTTTCCTTCAATTTATCTAAGTCCCATCTCCTTATTTTCCTACCTTTCTGCAGTTTTTTCAGCTTCAGCCTACAGTTCATGACTAACAAGTTATGGTCAGAGTCTATATCTGCCCCTCGGTATGTCCTGCAGTTTATAACCTGGTTCCGGTACCTGTGTCTTACCATTATAAAATCTATCTGATACCTTCCGGTGTCTCCTGGTCTCTTCCACGTATATAACCTTCTTTTGTGATTTTTAAATCACGTGTTTGTTACGATTAAATCATGTTCCGTGCAAAATTCTACCAGGCGACTGCCTCTTTCATTCCTCCTGCCCAGTCCATATTCACCTACTATTTTTCCGTCTCTTCCTATTCCTACTACCGAATTCCAGTCTCCCATCACAATTAAATTTTCCTCTCCCTTAACTGTCTGAAAAATTTCCTTTAGCTCCTCATATATTTCTTCGATCTCCTCATCATCGGCAGAGCTAGTTGGCATATAAACCTGTACTACTGTTGTCGGTGTTGGCTTCGTATCTATCTTGACAATGATAATGCGATTACTGTGCTGCTCATAGTAGTTTACCCGCATTCCTATTTTCTTATTCATTATCAATCCTACTCCTGTGATACCCCCAACTGATTTTGTATTTATAATCCTGTACTCACCTGACCAGAAATCCTGTTCATCCTGCCACCGAACTTCACTAATCCCCACTATATCTAACTTCAACCTATCCATTTCCCGTTTTAAATTTTCTAATTTTCCTATCCGATTAAGGGATCTAACATTCCACGCTCCGATCCGTAGAATGCCAGTATTGTCTTTCTTGATGACAACATCCTCCTGAGTAGTCCCCGCCCGGAGATCCGAATGGGGGACTATTTTACCTCCGGAATATTTTACCCGAGAGGATGCCATCATCATATTTTCATACAGAAGAGCTGCATGTCCTCGGGAAAAGTAACGGCTGTAGTTTCCCCTTGCTTTCAGCCGTTCGCAGTAGCTGTGTGGCAAAGCCACATTAGCTGATGTTACAAGGCCAGCTCAGTCAGTCATCCAGACTGTTGCCGCTGTAACTACTGAAAAGGCTGCTGCCCCTCTTCAGGAACCACACGTTTGTCTGGCCTCTCCACAGATACCCCTCCGCTGTGGTTACACCTATGATACGGCTATCTGCATGGTTGAGGCACGCAAGCCACCCCACCTCGGCAATGTCTGTGGTTCATGGGGGTGGAAATGAACATTAACAAGAGCTAAACAAGGGTAATAGAGCGCAGTCTTTGAAAATCAGGCGATGCTGAAGGAATTAGATTAGGTAATTGAACAAGAAAGGTGCTAGATAAGTTTTGTTACTTGGGCAGAATGGCAATGGTAAGAACAGAGTTTTTGAAGAACAGAAATTTGTTAACATCGAATATTAATTTAAGCATAAAAAGGAAGTCCTTTCTGAAGGAATTTGTGTGGAGTGTTGCCTTGTATTGGAGTGAAACATGGACGATAAACAGTGCGGACAGGAAGAGGATAGTTGCTTTTGAAATGTGGTGCTACAGAAGAATGCTGAAGATTAGGTGGGTGGATCGCGTAACTAATGAAGAACTGATCAGAATTGGGGAGAATAGGAATTTCTGGCATATCTTGAACCAAAGAAGAGATCGATTGATATTCTTCTTACATTCTTAGACATGAAGGAATTGTAAATTTGGCACTGAAGGGAAGTGTGGAGGGGGAGGGGGCGAGACCAAGAGACGAATACAGTAAGCAGATTCAAATCTATGTAGGTTGCAGGTCTTATAAGGAGATGAAGAGGCTTGCTCAGGATAGAGCAGGGTGGAGAGCTGCATCAAACCCGTCTCCGGACTGAGGACATCTACATCTATATGGGTTACTTTTCAAACCACATTTAAGTGCCTGGCAGAGGGTTCATCGAACCACCGTTATACTATTTATCTCCCTTTCCATTCTCGAATAGCGCGCGGAAAGAAGACCACCACAACAACAACATATCAATATTTTTCGTCGATATCCAATGTACAAATGTTTGTACAGCTTATGGGACTTAACTACGGGGCCATCAGTCCCTAAACTTACAAACTACTTATGAACTACTTATGAACTAATTTTACGAACATGCCCGAGAGGGGATTCGAACCCCCGACCGTAGTGGCCGTGCAGACCGTGACTGAAGCGCCTCAGTCCCCTCGGCCACCGCGGCCGGCTTCGTCGATATATATCGGTCCGCTAATAATATATATATATATATATATTTTATTTATCGATATATCGAATTCAAGATATTTTTAAAAGTAACAACAGCCCCAGTCTATGCGGTCCCCACTGTGAACTTTGTGTCGCCTTCATACAGGTAGCGGATCTTGTTCGGCAACTTACCCTCGGCCAGTAGCGTCAGCCGGCCTGTCTTCGCAGCCGGACGCTTCGACTTGCAGCAGCGACCGCCCAGCCTCCTCAAGAAAAAAACAACCGGCTGTAGTTTTCCGCCTATCGAGCGGCGGCATAACAGGTGTTTAGTGCGCCGGCTGACCCACGCGTGCCGCCGCCTTCAATTATCGATCGCGCGGGGGTCGATGTCGGCAGCGGCGGCGGCGGCTGGACACAGTGCTGTGGACGGTCACCAGCGGCAGCGCGTGGCCGGCGGCCGGGGCGCGCTTCTGGGTCAGGGGCGACGGCAACACCTGGGCGGCGCCTGCGGTGGCGCGTCTGACAGCCGCCACGCACCGCGCTACACCAGAGACTGCGAATCCACATCTACACTACTGGCCGTTAACATTGCTACACCAGGAAAAGCAGATGATAAACGGCTATTCATTACACATATGTGTTATACTACCTGAAAACCAGGCGTTGTCCGGGTATTTATTTATTTATTCGAGCCTTGAGTTAGTAACCTTCCTATCCACTCTCTCTCTATCTCTCTCTCTCTGTCCATCTCCTTTTTTTCTAAAAACATGTTACATTTCTCACAGAATATATAAAAAATAAGAAATAACAAGTAAAAATGTACTCGTTTCGAAGAATCCAATCACGAAATACACCAATAATGATTGTAATAATATCACAGATCGATCAAATGCTGAAATGCGCAAAACGTGAAATAGATTTTTTTTGAAAGAGATGTATTAAAAGAAATTTCTTTTTTAGTGCTTTATTTATTTATTCTTATGTTTCCTTATTCCTATCCTTATCCTCACAGAGAAAGACCTGAAGACATTATAGCACGCTTAGACCAAAGATACGGTCTGTGGCATCACGTTTCGCTGTATGTAACCTCTTTCCTATATAGTCGCAAACGTCATCGCTGGTCTTCATCCGAATTTTTTTTATAATTTGACGACTTTCAATCACCATATCTTCCACCCCCTTTATAGCTATCGGCATGGAACTGCTATGGTGTACAACGGGAGACTTCAGACAATAATTACACACAGACCATTCGTTTACGTTCTGTAGTTTTCGCTGCAGAGCGAAATATTAGCGCACACACGCACGTAGAATTTTATATACACCGATAACTTCCCATCCCAATACACTCCACCCTTTTATCATTATCAATCCTCAACCAACAATGCAACCAATATAACCATTTTCAAAGAGTAAATATAATTTTCAAAGAGTCATTATTCCTTCGCATTTTGCGTTACATTCTTCAAATTGCTAAATATCTATCACATCGCTGTAAAACCGTGCCTAAAATATTTCTCAGGTATAAATTAGTAACTGCACAAACATTTAAGTCTCTGCCTCTTGTCATTCGGACGTGATAAGCGTACACCGAACAGACATTCACATTAATATATATAGATAAATAGCTATCCGATCGCCATAAAACTGTGCCTAATGCCTTCTCCGGGTAGACATTAGTAACTGTACAAATTTTTTAGCTCTTTTTGTGTTGTGGCTGAGACGTGATAAACGTACACCGAATAGACATTCGCATTTATAGATGACTAAAACTGACATGTGATTACATATTCACGCAATTTGGGTGCATAGATCCTGAGAAATCAGTACCCAGAACAACCACCTCTGGTCGTAATAACGGCCTTGATACGCCGGGGCATTGAGTCAAACAGAGCTTGGATGCCGAGTACAGTTACAGATGCCCATGCAGCTTCAACACGATACCACAGTTCATCAAGAGTAGTGACTGGCGTATTGTGACAAGCCAGTTGTTCGGCCACCATTGACCAGACTTTTCAGTTGGTGAGAGATCTGGAGAATGTCATGGCCAGGGCAGCAGTAGAACATTTTCCGCGTCCAGAAAGGCCCGTACAGGGCCTGCAACATGCGGTCGTGCATTATCCTGCTGAAATGTAGGGTTTCGCAGGGATCGAATGAAGGGTAGAGCCACGGGTAGTAACACACCTGAAATGTAACGGCCATAGTTCAAAGTCCCGTCGATGTGAACAAGAGGTGATCGAGACGTCTAACCAATGGCACCCCATACCATCACGCCCGGTGATACGCCAGTATGGCGATGACGAATACACGCTTCCAATGTGCGTTCAATGCGATGTCGCCAAACGCTGATGCGACCATCATGATGCTAAACACAGAATCTGGATTCATCCGAAGAAAAATGCCGTTTTGCCATTCGTCCACCCAGGTTGGTCGTTGCGTACACCATCGCATGCGCTCCTTTTTGTGATGCAGCGTCAAGAACAATCGCAGCCATGGTCCCCGAGCTGATAGCCCTTGCTGCTGCAAACGTCGTCGAACTGTTCGTGCAGATGGTTGTTGACTAAGGGACCGAGACGTGGCTGCACGATCCGTTACTGCCATGCGGATAATATTCCTGTCTTCTCGACTGCTAGTGATACGAGGACGTTGGGATGCAGCAGGACGTTTCGTATTGCCCTCCTCAACCCACTGATTCCGTATTCTGTTGACAGTCATTGGAACGTGACCAACGCCAGTAACAGCGTGGCGACACGATTAACCGCAGTCCCAAAAGGCTACAATCCGACCTTTATCAAAGTCGGAAACGTGATGGCACGAGACATAACAACAGCGTTTCACCAAGCAACGGCGGTCAACTGTTGTTTGTGTATCAGAAATCGGTTGAAAACTTTACTTATGTCAGCACGTTGTAAGTGTCGCCACCGGCGTCAACCTTGTGTGAATGCTCTGAAAAGCTAATCATTTGCATATCACAGCATCTTCTTCCTGTGGGTTAAATTTCGCGTCTGTAGCAGGTCATCTTCGTGGTGTAGCAATTTTAATGGCCAGAAATGTACATCTACATGGGATACTCTGCAAACCATATTTTAATGTCTGTCAGAGGATTCATCGAACCACCTTTATACTATTTATCTCCCATTCCATTTCCGAACAGCGCGCGGGAAGATAGAACATCTAAATCTCTCTGTTCGTGCTCTGATTTCTCGTATTTTATTCTGATGATGATTTGTTCCTATGTACGTAGAATTCAGCAATATATTTTCGCATTCGGAGGTCAATGTTGGCGGTTGGAGTTTCGTAAGTAGACCACGCCGCAGCGATAAGCGCCGTTGTTGTAATGATTCCCATCCCAGATCCTATATAATTTCCATAACGCTGACTCCCGTGTATCATGACAATACAAAACGATCTGCCCTTCTTTGGGCTCTTACAATGTCCTCCGTAAACCCACCTGATTAGCATCCCACACTGGGCAGCAATACTCCAAATGAGCACGGACAAGGGTAGTGTACGCAGTTTCTTTAGAAATTCTTTTGCATCTTTTAAGCGTTCTGCACATAAAACACATTCTCTGGTTTGCCTGTCCCACGACATTACCTGCGTGTTCTTTTCAATTTAATTCTGAAGTAATAGTAATTCCTGGGTGTTAAGTGGAACGTACGGCCTTCACATTCGATTGATTTATCTTGTAAACAAAGTTTGACGGATTTCTTTTCGTACTCATGTGGACCACTTCACACTTCTCATTATCCAGAGTCAATTGCCAATTTTACACCATACTGATATTTAAATCGTTCTGCAGTTGGTTTTGATCTTCAGATGATTTTAGTAGACGATAAATGCAGGCGTCATCTGCAACAACCTAAGAGAGCTGCTTAGATTTTCTCCCAAATCGTTTATGTAGATAAGGTACTACTTAAATTAACTTAAACTAAGGACATCACACACACACACACACAGATATACACACACATGCCCAAGAGAGGATTCGCACTTCCGCCGGGAGCGTCCGCGCAGTCCGTGGCATGATGACTCAGACCACGCGGCTATGTTTGTGTGTTGTTCTTAGCGCAAGTTTGTTTAAGTAGTTTGTAAGTCTAGGGACTGATGACCATAGCTGTTTGGTACAATAGGTTTACAAACGTTTGAACATTCCATTTTTCTTATTTTTGCTTATTATCTTGGTTTTACCTTTGGTGGTCATGTAGTATCGTTTTTTAATATACATACACACGTGACTTCATACAATAGAGAAGAGTTCAAGACATTGACAAGGACAGACAAAGCACAACACACAAATGGAACCAAATGGCGCATGCTCACCTATGACAACAAAATAGTTCACAGTATAGGAAACATGTTAAGGAAGCAGGGACTCCAAATAGGATACAGGACAGACAACACGCAACTGAAAAACCTCAGAACACATATAACAGAGAAATTCAACAGATCAGGCAAATACGAATTCACACGGAACAATGTCAATCAGAATTCCTAGGAAAAACCCGTAGGAATTTCAAAACCTGATAAAAAGCACTAAAAAGTCGCACATCGAACAGCACGTTTGCAGGCAACATAATAGTACATAACCAGCATCCAACCAAAATAAAAACAGACTTAAAAATATTAATGTAACGCCACAGCCTATACCACAAATTAACTATAGGAAATAACTACCACATTCAAAAAGCAATAGCGAAAGGAAAACTACTTATGAATAAGTGAACGACAGTATGCAGAAACACATTATTTAACACATTAAAGGAGCTATGCCCCTATGAACCACAGACATTGCCGAGGTGGGGTGGCTTGCGTGCCTCAACGATACAGACAGCCGTACCGTAGGTGCAACCAAAGCGGAGGGGTGGAGAGGCCAGACAAACGTTTGGTTCCTGAAGAGGGGCAGCAGCCTTTTCAGTAGTTACAGGGGCAACAGTCTGGATGATTGACTGAGCTGGCCTTGTAACATCAGCTAATGTGGCTTTGCCACACAGCTACTGCGAACGGCTGAAAGCAAGGGGAAACTACAGCCGTTACTTTTCCCAAGGACATGCAGTTCTACTGTATGAACATATGATGATGGCATCCTCTCGGGTAAAATATTCCGGAGGTAAAATAGTCCCCCATTCGAATCCCGGGCGGGGACTACTCAGGATGATGATGTCATCAGGAAAGACAATACTGGCATTCTAAGGATCGGAGCGTGGAATGTTAGATCCCTTAATCGTGTAGGAAAATTAGAAAATTTAAAAAGGGAAATGGATAGGTTGAAGTTAGATATAGTGGGGATTAGTGAAGTTCGGTGGCAGGATGAACAGGATTTCTGGTCAGGTGAGTACAGGATTATAAATACAAACTCAGTTGGGGGTATCACAGGAGTAGGACTGATAATGAATAAGAAAATAGGAATGCGGGTAAACTGCTATGAGCAGCGCAGTGATCGCATTATCGTAGTCAAGATAGATACGAAGCCAACACCGACCACAGTAGTACAGGTTTATATGCCAACTAGCTCTGCTGATGATGAGGAGACAGAAGAAATATATGAGGAGCTAAAGGAAATTATTCAGACAGTTAAGGGAGAGGAAAACTTACTTGTTATGGGAGACTGGAATTCGGTAGTAGGAAAAGGAAGAGAAGGAAAATAGTAGGTGAATATGGACTGGGCAGGAGGAATGAAAGAGGAAGTCGCCTGGTAGAATTTTGCACGGAACATGATTTAATCATAACAAACACCTGGTTTAAGAATAACAAAAGAAGGTTGTATACGTGGAAGAGACCAGGAGACACCGGAAGGTATAAGATAGATTTTATAATGGTAAAACATATGTTCTGGAACCAGGTTTTAAACTGTAAGGCATACCCAGGGGCAGATATAGACTCTGACCAGAACCTGTTAGTCATGAACTGTAGGCTGAAACTGAAAAAACTGCAGAAATGTAGAAAAATAAGGAGATGGGACTTGGATAAATTGAGGGACCCTGAAATTCTTAAGAATTTCAGAGGGAGCTTTAGGCAACAATTGCTAGAAACGGGGGGAAATAGAATAGTAGAAGAGGAATGGGTAGCATTGAGAGATGAGATAGTGAAGGCAGCAGAGGACAAAATAGGTAGAAAGACCTACAAAAAAAATCCTTGTATATCACAGGAAATACTACAGTTAATTGATGATAGGAAAAAATATAAAAATGCAGTAAATGAAACAGGCAAAATGGAGTACAGACGATTAAGAAATGAGATTGACAGGAAGTGCAAAATGCCTAAGCAGCAGTGGCTAGAAGCCAAATGCAAATCTGTAGAAGAATGTATAAGAAGGGGAAAAGTAGATACTGCCTACAGAAAAATAAAAGAAACATTTGGGGATAAGAAAAACAGTTCTACAAATATCAAGAACTCAGATGGAAAACCTGTTCTCAGCAAAGAAGGGAAAGCAGAAAGGTGGAAAGAGTACATAGAGGAGTTCTACAAAGGAAATGAACTTAGAGACAATGTTGTAGGAAGGGAAGAGGAAGTAGATCAAGATGACATAGGAGATACGATACTGAGAGATGAATTTGACAGAGCCCTGAAAGAGCTAGGTTGCAACAAGGCCCCGGGAGTAGATGACATTCCCTCAGAGCTACTAAAGTCTCTGGGAGAGCCAGCCATGACCAAACTATTTGAACTGGTGTGTAAGATGTATGAGACAGGCGAAATACCCTCACACTTTAAGAAAAATGTAATTGTGGTGTCGCACAAGTACAAAGTGCGCGCCACCTACTTTCGCCGCGCGCCGCCATGCACGCACGGCGCGGCGTTCTCACGACGACAGCCACGAGCGCCCTCTGCTGCAACCCCGCTCGTGGCCACCACGGAAAGACATCTGGCGCTTGGGACTGAGTTAGCAACCAGTTAGGACCTTCGTAATCAGATAGGCACCAGTGAAGACTTTGCTATCGTACAGGCACTAGGCAGGCCTCTAACAACTATGTATCAACATTCTGCAGTACTATGTAAAAGTTAAGTATTGTTACATTCTGTGCAATATATATCTCTTTCTAATTTACTCTAGTGTTTATAGTTTCTGGCTGCTCCCCTCCGTACCTGCACCAGCGTGCTATCTATATTCCTGTGTCGGTCTCATTCACTCGGCCACCGACACCTACGACGAGGCTGGGACACAAAAGCGGCGACGAAGTTGGGACACAAAAGTGGCGACGAGGATGGGCTAGACGAACCTTGGACCAGCCCGCTTGCAGCAGCCAGACAGCAGCAGTCGGAGCACGCAGAAATTGCTCCCGCCCACCCACCCTTAATATAAGAATTTTTGGGGAAAGATATTTTGTTACGTGTTTTGTGGACTTTTTTGTTGCAGAGCGTCCTCTTTCATATTGCATTTGTGTTTTGTTATAAGTTACTTGTGTACGCGGCGCGTAATCGGTCAGCATGGCCACTACCCCGAACCCAAACTTAATGGAAATTATTCAGTTACAGACGGCGCAAATCACTCAACTACTGCAGGCCGTGTCGCAGTTGACGGCACAGGCTGCTCACCAACAACAACAGCCGTCACATCAGCAGCCCACTCCGGCCGCTGCACCGCTTCCTACATTTCGCCAGTACAACGAAAGTGAGGAAGAATGGAGCGACTATTTCGCACAGTTTCAAGAACTCGTCGCGGCTCATCAACTTACAGGTCAGACTGTTAAGCATCTTTTATTGTCCGTGGTGGGCCCCAAAACCTTCGTATTACTGCAGAAACTATTCCCCAACGCATCTCCTCGTGATGTAGACTTTGAACAAATTGTAGATGCACTGAATGCTCATTATGAGAGAAAAGTTCTCGTAGCTGCGGCACGGTACCGATTTTTCAGACTTAAAAAATTACCAGAACAGTCACACCAGCAGTGGATTACGGAACTGAAGGGCTTAACCCTCCAATGTAAATTTACTTGCTCTTGTGGACTTTCGTATAGTGACGTGATGTTGAGGGATGCGATTACGCAGAACATTCAGGACCCCAGAATTAGGGCAGCAATTCTAAAACAGTCAGACCCTTCATTAGACAGTGTACTGCAGCTTATTGAAGCACATGACACTTTTGACTTAGCAGATGTAGAAATGCAAAGCCACAGTGTAAATTCAGTGCGCCGTAACGGACGCTTTCCTAGCCGTAGTTCTCAGTATAGCACTAGTGATTCTTATTTTTCTACAGGCCGTGCTGAACAGACAGTGAACAGTAGCCAGTGTAAAAGTGCGACACAAAGGTCGCCCCGTCGTGTTAGAAACAGTGATTTGAATAACGGGCGCCAACGCTCATTTCAGAAAAATGTACGTAAATCTTGCCCCCAGTGTGTGTCTCGCCACAAGCGTGCTCATTGCCCTAGTCGCAACGCAACCTGTTATCAATGTGGCAAATCAGGACATGTACAGTCTGTGTGTATGCAAATTAAAAACTCAATGAACGGTACCGTTAGAAACAGTGCTTCGCAGAGTGCGAGAACAGTTCATTCTGTAAATGTTATACGGGCGGTGGAATTGAACAGTGCTTTCCTTGGATCTCAATTGCAAGAAAGTAGTTCTGCGCCTATGGCAAAACTATATAGTGCACCACGTAGCAAGCGCCGACGAGCGCGTAAAACAGTGCAACGGAAAAGGGTTCAGGACAAGTAAAATGATTATGTACAGTGCCATCCTGTAGTGAAAATAGTGCCTTCTGCAACTGCTCCTTGTAATAGTGCCCAGTACTGTGTAGCTAGTGACAGTAGACATCAAGTAGCTACTCAAAAGTGTAGTGTAGTAGTTAGTGACTCTGTAGTAGCCTCGCATTGCGCGGACGCCGATCCGGCGGTAGTGTCATCTAGTGACAGTGTGGTTAATCCGCTGTGTGCCGAGTATGCGCCGCTTCCTACCGCACGCAACCCGCGCAAGCGCAGAAAACAATATGTATTAGACGTTGCCCACATTCGCGCACCGGTCGTGCGCCAGAAGCACAAGCTGTTTGTTACTCTCTCTATAGAAAATGAGACTGTGCAATTTCAGCTTGATACTGGTTCCGCTGTTACATTAATAAATAAAGACACACATGAACATCTGGGTTCGCCAAAATTGTCGCCGTGTCAACAAGTGTTAACAGCGTACACAGGTCAAAATATTCCCGTGCTAGGAACGTGTAGCCTGCCCGCCTCTTTTCAAGGTGTAACAAAAACAGTTGCTTTTGTAGTTCTTCAGGCCAAATCGACACAGAACATTTTTGGACTAGATGCTTTTGACTTGTTTGGTTTATCAATTCAAAGAGATGTGCTTCAAATTTCGTCAATAGTGCCTCAGGATAAAATCAATGCATTGTGTGACAAATATAGTGACTTGTTTTCGCCGGAACTAGGTTGTGCAAAAGACTTCGTGGCACATGTAACTTTAAAAGAATCTGCAGTTCCAAAATTTCGTAAAGCTAGACCAGTGCCTATCGCCTTGCGTGATACAGTTGCCGAAGAACTTAAACGTTGGCAAGATAGTGGGGTGATTTCTCCTGTTTCTGCGAGTCAGTGGGCCTCGCCTTTAGTAATTATACCCAAGCCGTCAGGAAAACTTCGTCTCTGTGCGGACTTCAAATCAACAGTGAACAGTCAAACAATTGTAGACACTTATCCCCTGCCC
The DNA here is from genome assembly GCA_026315105.1 of Locusta migratoria. Lineage (NCBI taxonomy): Eukaryota > Metazoa > Arthropoda > Insecta > Orthoptera > Acrididae > Locusta > Locusta migratoria. Next base: position 43,948,543 of record CM048746.1, on the reverse strand, counting down.
AGACCAGAGGAACTGATGGACAAATTAGGACAGTCTCGCTTCTTTTCTAAGATTGATTTAGCAGAGGCATACTTACAGATTCCGCTTGATGACGAGTCCAAAAAGTTTTTCGTCATTAATACTCACATGGGCCTTTTTCAATTTCAACGCCTACCCTTTGGCAGTTCTTCCGCTCCCGCTATTTTTCAGCGCTTTTTGGAACAGCTGACAGTTTCTGTACCGTGTTGTTCGAACTATTTAGATGATATTGTGGTATCCGGACGTACAGTTGAAGAACATTTAGCAAACCTGGAGTGCCTTTTCAAAGTTTTGACTGCAGCAGGTCTACGTTGCAATAAAGCAAAGTGTTCGTTTTTTCAAACTGAAATAGAGTACCTAGGCCATGTGATTAATGCCCAAGGAATTCATCCCTTACAGTCACATCTTCGGGCAATCAAAGACTTGCCTCCTCCTAAGAATGTGCACGAATTGCAAGCAGTAATGGGAAAGCTGAACTATTATTTCAGGATTATTCCCAATGCGTCTCAGATTGCAGCTCCACTGCATCGCTTACGTAGGAAAAATGTTCCTTTTGTTTGGTCCAAAGATTGCCAGGTTGCCTTTGACAACTTAAAGTCTTCACTACTCAGTGATGCATGTTTGATTCCCTTTGACCCACAGAAGCCTGTAGTGCTAGCAGTCGATGCCTCATCGTACGGTCTGGGCGCAGTAATCTCACATCGTATTGGATGTCATGATCGTCCTATTGCCTTTGCATCCAAGCTACTGACGCCGACGCAACAGAATTACAGTCAGATAGAAAAGGAGGCCTTAGCAATCATTTACGGCGTCACAAAGTTTCATCATTATCTCTATGGCAGAAAATTCTATTTGTTGACAGACCACAAGCCTCTCACGTCGTTGTTCTCACCCACAAAGCCAATTCCGCCACGAACGGCACAAAAGCTTCAGAGATGGTCCTTGATATTGTCTAATTATCAGTATGAGATTTTGTACCGACCTACCACTAAACATGCTAACGCGGACACACTTTCCCGCCTTCCGGTTGGCCAGGATGTATCATTTGATTCTTCAGAAATGGCATGTTGTCAGATAGACTCCAGAGATGCTTCCGCTGTCGCAGACTTTCCTTTGAACTCTCGTCGGGTTGCACAGGAAACAGCTGCGGATGCAGACCTAAGTGTGGTAGCACGTTTTGTTCGCTCAGGGTGGCCTGCCAGAGCCAAAGACATTGATCGGCTTCTGGTTCGACGTTATTTTGCACAACGTCATCCATTATCTTTAAGTCAGGGTGTACTGTTGTTGCATACCGACAACGACCAAGCAAGAGTGATTGTTCCTCGTTCCCTGCAACGAGAAGTGTTACGCCTCCTGCATCAAGGACATTGGGGCATTGTTAGGACAAAGCAACTGGCCAGGCGTCATTGTACCTGGGTTGGTATGGACGCTCAGATAGAGACCATGACATCACAGTGTACAGTTTGTGCGGAGCATCAGGCGGCTCCTCCACAGCGTTTCTCAGACTGGCCACGCCCCAAGGGACCATGGCAACGTTTACATATTGACTTTGCCGGACCTTTCTGGAATACGCGCTGGTTAATTGTTGTAGACGCTTTCAGCAAGTTTCCTTTCGTGATTGCCATGAACTCAACAACAGCGTCTAGTACAATCAGTGCCTTAACGTCAGTGTTTTGCATCGAAGGTTTGCCTGAAACTATCGTCAGTGACAATGGACCACAGTTTGTTAGTGCGGAATTTCAACAGTTTTGTCGTGTGAATGGCATTCAGCATATAACCACCGCACCTTTTCACCCTCAGTCCAATGGTGAAGCAGAACGTTTCGTTCGAACATTCAAGTCACACATGGAAAAGATGAAAGGTCAGCACTCCAGGCAGCAAGCTCTTCAAATTTTCCTGTCTACGTATCGATGCATGCCACGTGACGGCCCGTCTCCTGCCGAGCTGCTACACGGCCGCCGTCACCGCACTCTCCTTCACCTGCTGCAGCCTCCCACGCACCGAGTCGGTTCGTATGGCGCTTCGCGTTTTCAGGTTTCTACGCCGGTGCTGTACAAGGTGTTTGCTGGCAACAAGACAAGATGGACGCCGGGCACCATTCAGCGCGTGCTCGGGCGCAATATGTATGTTGTACGTTCTTCCACAGGGTCGGAGCTGCGGCGCCACGCAAACCAATTGCGCCTGCATAGGCCGCGCGATCCTGTCTCCGGTTTCTTGATTCCAGACCCCGTTCGCCGCCAGGGAGCACAAACACATCGTTCGTCAACGGGTCCAGCGTCCCCGGACTACGAGATCGTCCCGATGGAGATCGACGCGACGCCGCCACTGTCGCCGCCGCAGATGACAGCGTCACCGAGAGGGACTCCGGGACCGTGCGTGCCGCCACCGCCTGGGCCACGCACCTCAGAAGAAGATGACCTGCTCCCTCTGGGCGGGGGCGGGCGCCCTTCCGCTGGTTTTCGCGGGTTTTCCAGCGGATCGCAAGGTGTATACCGGGGCGCGGACGGCGTCTCGATCCCAGCCTCAGCTACGACGCCCGTCCCACCAGTAACGCCCCCGCCCAGGCCCTCCTCCCAGTGCCGTCGCCGTGGCCCTCAGCCCTACGCCACGACGGCGCGGCGGTTTGGGGGGGAGGGGTGTGGTGTCGCACAAGTACAAAGTGCGCGCCACCTACTTTCGCCGCGCGCCGCCATGCACGCACGGCGCGGCGTTCTCACGACGACAGCCACGAGCGCCCTCTGCTGCAACCCCGTTCGTGGCCACCACGGAAAGACATCTGGCGCTTGGGACTGAGTTAGCAACCAGTTAGGACCTTCGTAATCAGATAGGCACCAGTGAAGACTTTGCTATCGTACAGGCACTAGGCAGGCCTCTAACAACTATGTATCAACATTCTGCAGTACTATGTAAAAGTTAAGTATTGTTACATTCTGTGCAATATATATCTCTTTCTAATTTACTCTAGTATTTATAGTTACTGGCTGCTCCCCTCCGTACCTGCACCAGCGTGCTATCTATATTCCTGTGTCGGTCTCATTCACTCGGCCACCGACACCTACGACGAGGCTGGGACACAAAAGTAATAATCCCCATTCCAAAGAAATCAGACGCAGATAGATGTGAAAATTACAGAACCATCAGTTTGATAAGTCATGGTTGCAAAATTTTAACACGAATTATCTACAGGAGAATGTTAAAGCTAGTAGAAGCAGACCTCGGGGACGATCAGTTTGGATTCAGGAGGAACGTAGGAACCCAGTAGGCAATACTGAATCTACGACTTATCTTAGAAGATAGATTAAGGAAAGGCAAACCTACATTCTTAGCTTTTGTAGATTTGGACAAAGCATTTGACAATGTTGACTGGAATACACTCTTTCAAATTCTGAAGTCAGCAGGGGTAAAATACAGGGAAAGGAGAGTTATTTACAACTTGTACAAAAGCCAGACCGCAGTTATTAGACTCGAAGGGCATGAAAGGGAAGCATCAGTTGAGAAGGGAGTAAGACAGGGCTGCAGCATTTCGCCGATGTTATTCAATTTGTACATCGAGCAGGCGGTAAAGGAAAGCAAAGAAAAATATGGAATAGGGATTAACGTTGAGTGGGAAGAAATAAAAACATTGCGTTTTGCTGATGACATTGTAATTCTGTCAGAGACAGCAAAGGGCCTGGAAGAGCAGTTAAATGGAATGGACAGTGTGTTGAAGAGAGCGTATAAAATGAACATTAACAAAAGCAAAACAAAAATAATGGAATGCGGTCTTAGAAAATCAGGTGATGCTGAAGGAATTAGATTAGGTAACGAAACAATGAAGGTGGTAGATGAGTTTTGTTACATATACTGAATAGAATTGGTGAGAAAAGGAATTTTTGGCCTACCTTGACTAAAAGAAGGGATCGCTTGGTAGGACACATTCTTAGACATCGGGGAATCGTAAATTTAGCATTGGAGGGAAGTGTGTGGGGTAAAAATCGCAGAGGGAGACCAAGAGACGCGTATAGTTAGCAGATCCAGATGGATGTGGGTTGCCGTTCTTATGAGGAGATGAAGAGGCTTGCTCAGGATAGAGTAGGGTGGAGAGCTGCATCAAACCAGTCTCCGGACTGCAGACCATAACAACAATACATGCAGAAATGACGATACACACATCCCACCGGAGAAAACTGAAAGCCGATTAGTAGGTACGAATAATAACAAAGCGTACACAGTAGATTTTGCCGAAGTGTGAAGTGATGTTGAAAGAAAAATGTATGTGAAATATGTGTACTGTTTGTATGTTGTCGATAGGTATGTATAAAGGAAAGTGTCCTCCAAAATGAACCATAAATAATTATATTATAATAGACAATAAAGGTTAATTTTCGAAAATTTATGTTTCCACACACGAAATACTGCGTTAACACTGAATTATTTGATTGCATATAACAACGCTACCTTTGTCTGAGTACGTAAAAAGGCCCCTTATACGACCGCGAAATGGAAAACCAAAATAATAACCAAAAATACACACGAAACACTGTAAGATCGAAGGCGAAACAAGGCCACTAGAGCAGATGATATTCGCTCAGAAGGAAAATTAGTCCTCAACGTCCCGTCGACAGCGTGGTCATTAGAGGCGAAGCTCACGCTCGGGTTGTTTGGGTAAGGATAGGGAAGGAAAGTGGCCGTGCCCTTTGAAAGGAACCATCCCGGCATTTGCCTCGAGTGATTTAGAGAAATCACGGAAAACCTAAATCTTGATGACCGGAGGTGGATTTCAACCACCATCCTTCCGACGAGTCCAGTGCGTTACTACTGCGCCACCTCGCTCGGTATATTCGCTCAGAGCTGCTGAAATCTCTGGAAGAGCGAGCCATGACATAACTATTTCACCTGGTATAGGAAAATGTATGAGATAGGAAAATTATCCTCAGAGCTTAAAAAAATCTAATATTCCACATTCCAAAGAAAGCAGGCGCAGACAGATGCGAAAATAACAGAACCATCAGTTTAATAAGTCATGGTTGCAAAAATTTTAACGCGAGTTAGTTACAGAAGAATGGAAAAGTTGGTAGAAGCCGACCTTGGGTTAGACCAGTTTGGATTCAAGAAGAAATGTAGGAACACGGGAGGCAATCTTCACTTTACGGCATATCTTAGAAGATAGATTAAGAAAAGGCAAACCTACATTTCTAGCTTTTATAGATTTGGAGAAAGCTTTTGACAACGTTGATTGGAGTACACTCTTTCAAATTCTGGTCAGCAGGTGTAAAATATAGGAAACGGAAGGTTTTTTAGAACTTGTACAAAAACCAGACAGCAGTTACCAGAGTTAAAAGGGCATGAAATGGAAGCACTGATTGGAAAAGGAGTAAGACAAGGTTGTAGCCTTTCTCCAATGTTATTCAATTTGTACAGTGAGCAAGCTGTGAAGGCATTAGAGTTACGATGAAGAAATAAAAATATAGCCTTTTGTTGATGACATTGTAAGTCTGTCAGAGACAGTAAAAGACCTGGAAGAACAACTGAACGGAATGGACAATGTGTTGATACGAGCGTATAAGATATACATTAACATGAACAAAACAACGGTAATGGAATGCAGTCTTAGAAAATCAGGCGATGCTGAAACCATTAGATTAGGTAACGAAACAATAAAGGTGGTAGATGAGTTTTGTTATTTGGGCAGTAAAATAACATACGACGTTCGCAGTACAGAGGATATAAAATGCAGACTGACAATGGGAAAAAAAGCGTTTTTTAAAAAGAGAAATTCGCTAACATCGAATATTAATTTAAGTGGAGGGGGGCTTTTCTGAAGGCATTTGTGTGGAGTGTTGCCTTATATGGAAGTGAAACATATGCACGATAAACAGTGCGGACAGGATGAGGATAGAGGCTTTTGAAATGTGGTTCTACAGAAGAATGCTGAAGATTAGGTGGGTAGATCACGTAACTAATGAAGAGATATTGAACAGAATTGGGGAGAAAAGGAATTTGTGGCATACCTCGACTAAAAAAAAAGGGATCGACTGGTAGGACACATTCTTAGACATGGAGGAATTGTAAATCTAGCATTGGCGGGAAGTGTGTGGGGGAAAAATCGTAGAGGGAGACCAAGAGTCGAATATAGTAACCAGATTTAAATGGATGTGGGTTGCCGTTCTTATGAGGAGATGAAGAGGCTTTGTCAGGCTAGAGTAGGGTGGAGAGCTGCATCAAACGTGTCGGGACTGAAGAGCAGAACAACAACAGCAAGAGACGGCCGCAGTGGCCGAGCGGTCTGCGGCGCGCCTGTCACGGTCTGCACGGCTGCTGCGGTCGGGTTTCGAATCCCCCCTCAGGCATGGATGTTTGTGCCGTGTTTAGTGTAAGCTAGTTCATAAGTAGTTTGTAAGTTTAGGGACTGATGACCCCACAGTTACGTCCCATGAGCTGTATAAACATTTGAACAATAACAAGAGACAGGACGGTTAGGCCTAAAATTCACACATAGCTTAGTACTAAAATAATGTTTTTTTTTATTATTTTCATGGCTATAAATAAATGGAAAAATGTGCACTGATGATGGCACAGAGGTGCCGAAACATGTTTGGGTGAAAAATGGAAACCATGTTTTGCCTATCTGGCGGAACTCCTACCCACAAATTGTAAATTTTTTTCCGATTGGCCGCTGGTGGCTGGAGTCGTAGAACTGCTTTGAGAGTTTAGGCATTTAATCCAGGGTTATTATCGATATTTTTCACTATCATTCCTGCTATCGTGGGGTCACCAATGACCCCAAAAATTATTAGTCTTTCCATTTACTTGGATTTAATTTTTCATGGTTATCGTTTTATACTCATTCGTTCCAACTTGTTTACAAGTATTTTATTCTAAATATGAGGTATTAGAAAGCCAGACACTCATACAAAGCACGATAATTTCAATGCCAACATTTTTTTTTCAATTCTCAATGCATAGGTAACTTTAAGTAACAAAAATTCATTTTATTAGTAACTCTTCTATTTTACTTTACCTGCCTTGTTGATTAAGGTCAAAATTAATCTCTGAAAGGGGAAATGTAATTTTTTAATACAAAATAAAGAAATTAACGGCACTGAGCAATATTATTAGATTTTTTCGTCCTAGAACTACTGGGCGGTTCTGCGACCATTTGAACCTGTTCTTTCCATAGTAGTAACTACTAGAATCATTTTACAAGATTTATTCTTTTGGCACATCCAAATCGGAAATTGTTCTGTATGTACTGTGAGCACTGTGTTGACTTTCAAAATTACCTATATCGGAATCATGTTCCTGGCTTCGTTCTTCTCTGGCATATTCATTTTTTATATTATCTAAAGAGTCCATAACCTCTTCCGGCGTCATAACATGTCCGTCGATGAAAATAGATTCAGTACTAATTGTTAGATTACACACGCAACTCAGTAAACACAATGGAATATTGAGAATTAATGTGCGCGTAGGTACTATCTTGGGGGTCTTCAGTGACGCTGAAATCCAATTACTCCGTAACAAATAATGTCAACACTTACTCTGCCACCTTTCCTTCAAGACAACTGACTTCTAAGAGATTACATAAAGTCTTCGGCGCAAGAGTGGCTCTATTCCAGAGATAAATAAGATAACGTTCACTTTAGGGGCCAAAAATGACCCCACTGGCGTTTATGCTGCCACCTCGCTGCTCGCTGTTCGCCGACATGGCATAGCGATGATGAATCAGACCCACAGAGTCTTACCGGCCCATTTAGCGTGCACCATCGCAGCTAGCCCAGCTCGCTGCTCGCTGATCGCTGTTCGCTACGATCCTCGCCAGGCGACGATATCAAACTGGTTTGTGTTTCGCGCTATGGCCATCGCCGCCCGGTCTGAAACTTGCACTGTGATAGGTTCCTTCAAGGTCACGCTAGTAGAGCGGCGTTTGACTGGTGCGCGCGTGGATCTCTCGTGCCCATCGCACACAATATTGTTTGTTAGAGGAAATTTCAGTACAGGCAGCAATGAGTGAAGATCTGAAGCAGATGATTATTATGTCTGAAAAAGCGATCTGGATAGTTTTTGAGCGGTTGGTAGTGCTTGTGAAAGTATCCGTAGTTGAGGACGTTTAGCATTCAAAGGATGCACTCCATACCTCCTCTTCCATCTCCTTTCCAATAACAACAATTTTGCAGCGAACAAATCACTGTCACTGTCGTCAGACGATGTGGAGAACATGTTTGACGCTTCACGCCACTGCAGTTGTGTACTCGGCTTTAATGTAACCGCTGCAGGAGAATACACTCGGCGAGCAGCGAGGTGCCTGCAACGTGAATGCAATAAGGCTACCGGCGAGCAGCGAACTGCAGGTGCCAGCAGCGAGCTGACAGCTGCGAGGTGGCAGCACAAACGCACCCTGAGGGTTAAGAGTGTAGCAGGTGAGACTCACCCGCGTCGCCGTCGTCCTTGCAGCAGAGCGGCGGCAGCACGGGGTAGACGGCGCCCGGCGACAGCCCGCCCGCCGCGTTGGGTTGCTGCCAGAACGACTGCGGCAGCGCGCGCAGCTTCATCGGCAGCGGCTCTGCCAACAACCAGAGTGCACCACTCGTCAAAACGACATGTCATAGTTTTAAAACTTCATGAACTTACTGGAAGTAAGTGGTTATTACATATAGCTCGTGCAAGAAGTCGTGGTCCCTGCTTTCTCGGCTTGGGCGCAGGGCGGGTCCATTGCTTTGTTTTGGAGGGGCGGCAGCGTCAGCTGCGTGTGGCTCACTGGTCGCCATTCCCGGCTGAGACGCCGACGTGTACGGATCGCTGCTCGACTCGCTGCAGGTCAGATTTCCGCTACTCTAGCACTCGACGTTCACGCTTCTACATGCCTGGACGCGGAATGGGAGGCAAGGGAGTGCCGAAGAGCGGCCTTCTAGAGGCCATTATGCAACACCTCGTTGGTGAGGTGATGGATATGGCCGCCGACGGCGGAACGAAGAAGAAGCAGAGGAAGAAGAAGAAGCAGCAGCACATGCAGTGTTTCCGCTGCCAGAAGATGGGACACATCGCAGCGCAGTGTCATGGCGAAGTAACGTGCATGCGCTGCGCACAACGTCACGATACTCGCGACTGTGACAAGGCGGTGTGCTCCCATCTTGCACCAACTGCAGCGGCGCCCACGTCTCTAATAGTCGCAAATGCAGCTAGCTAGTGAGCTGGAGGCACGGCGACTAGGGTAAAGGGTGTTGCAAAGGACGAGAAGAAGACGACGGGTTAGAAAAAGAAGAAGCGCCTGCCGCCCCGCCCCCTTACCCAAGAAAGGGACGCGCGCCGCGCAGACGCGACGCAGCCTCACACCACGACCTGACGACTGCAGTTGACGATGCAGTGGCCGCCCTTCAGGCCACACTGGAGGTCGAGATGGAGGCTACGAAGAAGAAGCTGGCGGGGCTACAGCATGAGATACAGCTCCTAAGGGAGGAGCTGCGTCTGGTCAAGGACCAAGTAGCACCCGCTACATCGACACGGCGTGAGCAGAGACGCAGACGGACGCCATCGCGGAACCTGTTATGGTACAGGAAACCGTGGTGACGTCAGAAGATGTCGCAGCGACCAGCTCCGTGGCCACTGCAGCAATGCAGGAGGTTGTGGAGGAGACACCAGAAGAAGAGGCGAAACCACGCAACAGGCAGCGCAAACGGTCGACCCACTCCAGGAGCCGAGGATGACGAGAGAGGCCGCACAATGCGCGGCGGTCAACGACGCAACCATCGTCATCCTCGCCCAGAGTCAAGAAAGGGAGAAGACAGAAGACGCCGGCGTGGTTTATCTCCAGACGCACTTTAGCAGTGAGCAGTTGGAGCTGCTCCTCACTGTAACGGACAAGGAAGGGATGATGGATTTCTATTCTAAGCACTCCCACCAGGAGTGGGAAGTATATACTGCACAAGTCATAGCTCAGAAGAAAGCTGGAGAATGGGATAAACACATCGCCAGCTTAGCAGCAACCAACAAGAAGAAGCAGAAGAAGAAGACCAGAAAGAAGTAGACCGCCTGGAAACCTCCAAGAACTCCAACGGCGAGAGACGCAGATTACAGGATGAGGTAGTAGACCAGCGAGATCCTGACCCGCTCCATCATCATCTTCATCATCCATCACTAGCAACTAGCTAGCAGTCCTGGTTAAATAATCACGCTCACCGTACCAAATACTTCCTGAACAGTCCCCAGAAATATCCAAACCATACCTAGTGGAGTAAATGTCACAGGACAAAGACTCCACCTGAGTCACCCTCAAGAGAGGGTAACCTATAGAGCCAGTGCAGCAACTGGTTGCAGGGCGCAGTTGACTGCTGACTGAGGCACGAAGCGTACTGCTCGGCCGGCAACAGGCCTCCAAAACAACGGAATGGACTCCCCCTGTGCACAACTCAAGAATGTGTTTCTGGACACAGGCCACGACTTCTTGCACGTGCTATAACTCTTCAAGCTTTCCTGGTGATCTAATGAAATCGTGGGTTGTCCGGTATTATGCCAGATAACAGTGTCGAACGTGCACAACAATTTGGCTATGTAGCTCATAGCCTTCTTCAGGTTCGACCTGAGACTGCTCCTCGAGGTATTTTCTTTTCCTTTCTTTTTTTTCGCACTTTTTATTCCTCTCCCTGACGGGGAGAGGCGGGCTGTTCTAGGGATTACGTCTCGCCCTTTTCAGTCTTTGGGTTTTGAGGTGTTTTTTAATGTTTTATTATAATTTATTAGGTCTAATGTGCTATCTTGTTATGCAAGGATTTAAACAATTACTATTAAAATCTGCTAAGTAATACCGGGCTTTAGTGTAGGGGATCTGTGACCGTGAGCCTTAGACTTTCGGCGCCTTTCGAACTGGATCTTCTTTGTCTCTGCCATTCGTAGCTTCTTCTTTCTTCCAGTGCCATTAGCGTTCTTGTGGCCCCCACACCTTCATTAGTTTGCACCGCTCGATTTACAAGCTAGCGCTTGTTTCGGTGTCGTTGTCCGACGTCTTCTTGTTCAGTTTTCTTGGAGTGTTTGATCCTTCGTCGTTGGTTTGCGTTCCTGAGGAATTTGCAGCATGGGTGGTAGTCTCCTGCCACGCCGTCTGTCGACGTAACGCCTCCCGTAGTAGGAGACAAGCGGCCTCCGTTTCCGTGTGCAGCGCCATCCTGAATCTTGAATGAAACTTTTACTCTGCAGCGGAGTGTGCGCTGATATGAAACTTCCTGGCAGATTAAAATTGTGTGCCGGAACTGGTACGCGAACCTGGGACCTTTGCCTTTTGCGGGCAATCTGCCAGGAAGTTTCATATCAGTGCATACTCCGCTGCAGCGTGAAAGTTTCATTCTGCAAACTTCCCTTAGTCTGTGTCTAAGTCATGTCTCCACCACATCCTTTCTTCCAGGAGTGCTAGTCTTGAACGTTTCGCGGAACTTCTGTGAAATTTGGCAAGTAGGAGGCGAGGTACTGACAGAATTGAAGTTGTGGGGCGGCACAGTGAGTTTTGTCGGGATAGCTCAGTGGTAGAGCACTTACCTGTGAAAGGCAAAGGTCCCAGGTTCGAGTCACGGTCCGGTACACAATATTAGTATGCCAGGAAGTTTCATCCTGAATCTTGATTCTGCCTCTTCCAGTGCCGCCTCAATGTCGATGCTCCTCTCTTTGGCAGAACTGCTCCTTGGTGCGCTACCTTCTGCCACTATAACGGCTTTTTCCTGACAGTGCAGCAGCGGTTGCAGGTTCTGCGCATCTGTGTGCTGACCTTCGCCCCTGCCGCCTTTCTCACCAGCGGCGGGACCTCCAGACCGCTCAGGAGGTCAGTCTCCCACTGTGCCACTCTTCTGTTGCTTCAAAGATGGGGCTATTTCTTTCTTCTGGCGCTTCCTTTGTCTTCACCGCCCTGGAGTCTTGCTGGCACCATTCCTGCAGGAGAGTGCCACGGAGCCGCGCCAGCTGACAACGTGCGCTTCACCACAGCAGCTGCACGGCTTTCTACCTGGGAAATCATAAAAATGCGACTGTCATGATTTACAGCGCACTTGACACAGAATTTCCGATTCTTGTAATGTTTTGCAACGTAGCCCACTCCCTCGCATCTGAAGCACTGGTGCTTCGCATCCATCTCCGCCGGCAGAGGCACCACCTTCATGTCAGTGCCAAGGAGCTCGTCCACGCTGAAAACAGCGTCAGCATGTTCCCTCCACAGCTACTTGGTCGGATCCACCACCAAGAGGAAGACTGGAGGTGTCTCCTTATTAGTCCTATTGTGTAGCCTAATGGCTACACTGGGGAATCCAGCACTTTCTAGTCCTACACAAACCATGTCTTTTGTGACGTGCCTGGGCAGTCCCATGAGGAGAGCTTTGACCATCGGTGTTTTCTTCATCCGCTTCTTTGGCGACAGCTACTCGGGTGTCGGGACGATATGGATCTGGTCCAGTATTTATGTCTGTGGGGACAGCTCCTATTTGCTGAGATCCGCTGTGGCACTATATGTTCCCTTTGTGGTCTGCACCCATCAGACCCGCTCCCAGGTTTTCCAACTTCAGACTGACACCTATGAGGTCCGTGCCAGCTCTCCGCGTTTTGCTGGAGTGTTGTAGATTCATCTGGCGTCCGCTACGGTTCTTAGTGCTTCCTATGACGTCCGCGCCCGTCAAACTCGTTTCTGAGCTCTCCTGACAACGCTCCAAGAAATCGTGGCAAGCGGTCTCAGACCACATACGCGTCAGTCAGAAGTTGGGGAGTCCAGGAACGAGTTTGACGGGCGCAGACTCATAGGAAGCACTCAGAACCGCAGCGGACGCCAAATGAATCTACTACGCTCTAGCAAATCGTGGCGAGCGGGCGCGGACCTCATAGGCATCACTCCGAAGTTGGAAAACCCGGGAGCAGGTATGGTTGGTGTGGACCACAAAGGAAACATAGAGCTGCAGCATTTCACACTGAATGAGCGCCGACCGCAGACGGAGCAGGTAGAAGGTTCCTGGCATAAATACTTGACCAGATCCACTCAAAGAGGAGTCTCAGGCTGCACCTGAAGATGGTTACGAGCTATGTAGCCAAAATATTGTGCAAGTTCGACACTGTTATCCGGCAGAACACCCGACAACCCAAGATGACAAATGTTTATGATATTTATTTCATATATCCCGTCAATACTTATATTAGGTGAAACCACCCCAAATTCAATATGTAAAATATGTGAATACTTATATATCATCAGAATCCATATTTGGTAAAAGCAGATGCTTGCAAAGATATTGAAATGAAATGTTTGTTAAGCTTATGGGACTTAACTACGGGGTCATCAGTCCCTAAACTTACAAACTACTTATCAACTACCTTATACTAAGGACGGCACAAATATCCATGCCCGAGGGGGGATTCGAACCCCGGACCGTAGTGGCCGTGCAGACCGCGACTGAAGCGCCTCAGTCCCCTCGGCCACCGTGGCCGGCTGCAAAGATATTGATTGGGGCAGTTGTCAGTTTGGCGTGCATGGGGCAGCATGTAACTCAGTTTTGGTTTATATTTTTTTACTATGAATGTTAATATCTTGAACGTGGTTTACGGCAGCAACTGTAGGAATTATCACATTTATAAGCTTACATGCAATCGGTTGCATGTTGTTGTTGTGGTCTTCAGTCTGGAGACTGGTTTGATGCAGCTCTCCACAATACCCTATCCTGTGCAAGCCTCTTCATCTCCACATAAGAACGGCAACCTACATCTGTCTGAATCTGCTTACTGTATCCATCTCTCGGTCTTCCTCTGCGGTTTTTACCCCACACACTTCCCTCCAACGCTAAATTCACAATTCCTTGATGTCTAAGAATGCGTCCTAACAATCTATCCCTTCGTTTAGTCAAGGTATGCCAGAAATTCCTTTTCTCCCCAATTCTGTTCAGTACCTCCTCATTAGTTACGCGATCCACCCACCTAATCTTCAGCATTCTTCTGTAGCACCATATTTCAAAAGCCACAATCCTCTTCCTGTCGGCACTGTTTATCGTCCATGTCTCACTTCCATACAAGGCAACACTCCATACAAATGCCTTCAGAAAGGACTTCCTTAGGCTTAAATCAATATTCGATGTTAACAAATTTCTCTTTTTCAAAAACGCTTTTCTACCCATTGCCATTCTGCATTTTATATCCTCTGTACTGCGACCATCATTTGTTATTTTACTACCCAAGTAACAAAACTCATCTACCTCCTTTATTGCTTCGTTACCCAATCTAATTCCTTCAGCATCACCTGATTTTCTTACACTGCACTCCATTACCCTAGTTTTGCTCTTGTTAATGTTCATCTTATATGCACCTTTCAGCACACTGTCCATTCCGTTCAATTGCTCTTCCAGGTCCTTTGCTGTCTCTGACAGAATTACTATGTCGTCGGCAAAACGCAGTGTTTTTAATTCTTCACCCTGAACTTTAATTCCTTCTCCAAATTTCTCCTTGCTTTCCTTTATAGCTTGCTCAATGTACAAATTGAATAACAATGGAGAAAGGCTACAACCCTGTCTTACTCCCTTTCCAACCACTGCATCCCTTTCATGCCCTTCAACTCTGACAACCGCTGTCTGGTCTTTGTACAAGTTGTAAATAACCTTACGCTCCCTATATTTTACTCCTGCTTGCTTCAGAACTTGAAAGAGTTTATTCCAATCAACATTGTCAAAAGCCTTCTCCAAATCTACAAAAGCTAGAAATGTAGGTTTGCCCTTTCTTAATCTATCTTCTAGGATAAGCCGTAAAGTGAGTATTGCCTCCCGTGTTCCTACCTTTCTCCTGAACCCAAACTGATCTTCCCCGAGGTCGGCTTCTACCAGTTTTTCCATCCTTCTGTAAATAATTCGTGTTAATATTTTGCAACCATGACTTATTAAACTGATAGTTCTATAGTTTTCACACCTGTCTGCACCTGCTTTCTTTGGAATGGGGATTATAACATTTTTCTTAAAGTCTGAGGGTACTTCACCTGTCTCATACATATTACACAGCAGGTGAAACAGGTTTGTCATGACTGGTTCTCCCAGAGACTTTAGTAGCTCTGACGGAATATCATCTACTCCAGGGGCCTTGTTTCGACTTAGGTCTTTCAGAGCTCTGTCAAATTCTTCTCTCAGTACAGTATCTCCTATTCCATCTTCATCTACATCCTCTTCCCTTCCTACAACATCGTCTCTAAGTTCATTTCCTTTGTAGAGCCCCTCTATATACTCTTTCCACCTTTCAGCTTTCCCTTCTTTGCTGAGAACTGGTTTTCCATCAGTGTCCTTGATATTCATAGAGCTGTTTTTCTTGTCTCCAAATGTTTCTTTTGTTTTCCTGTAGGCTGTATCTATTTTTCCCCTATTTATACATTCTTCTACATCCTTGCATTTGCCTTCTAGCCACTCCTGCTTAGCCATTTTGCACTTCCTGTCAATCTCATTTCTTAGTCGTCTGTACTCCATTTTACCTGTTTCATTTACTGCATTTTTATATTTCCTCCTTTCATCGATTAAATTTAGTATCTCCTGTGATATCCAAGGATTTTTTGTAGGTCTTGCCTTCCTACCTATTTTGTCCTCTGCTGCCTTCACTATTTCATCTCTCAATGCTACCCATTCCTCTTCCACAGTTTTATTTTCCCCAGTTTCTGTCAATTGTTGCCTAAAGCTCCCTCTGAATTTTTTAAGAACTTCAGGTTCCTTTAATTTCTCCAGGTCCCATCTCCTTATTTTCCTACCTTTTTGTAGTTTCTTAAGTTTCAGCCTACAGTTCATAACCAACAAGTTATGGTCAGAGTCTATATCTGCCCCTGGGTAAGTCTTACACTGTAGAACCTGGTTCCGAAATCTATGTCTTACCATTATAAAATCTATCTGGTATCTCCCAGTGTCTCTTGGTCTCTTCCACGTGTACAACCTTCTTTTGTGATTCTTGAACCATATGTTTGTTATAACTAAATTATGTTCTGTGCAAAATTCTACCAGGCGGCTTCCTCTTTCATTCCTTTTTCCCAGCCCATATTTACCTACTATCTTCCCCTCCCTTCCTTGTCCTACTACTGAATTCCAGTCTCCCATAACAATTAAGTTTTCCTCTCCCTTAATTGTCTGAATAATTTCCTTTAGCTCCTCATATATTTCTTCGATTTCCTCATCATCGGCAGAGCTAGTTGGCATATAAACCTGTACTACTGTTGTCGGTGTTGGCTTCGTATCTATCTTGACAATGATAATGCGATCACTGTGCTGCTCATAGTAGTTTACCCGCTTTCTATTTTCTTATTCATTATCAATCCTATCCTGTGATACCCCCAATTGATTTCGTATTTATAATCCTGTACTCGCCTGACCAGAAATCCTGTTCATCCTGCCACCGAACTTCACTAATCCCCACTATATCTAACTTCAACCTATCCATCTCCCTTTTTAAATTTTCTAATTTTCCTACCCGATTAAGGGATCTAACATTCCACGCTCCGATCCGTAGAATGCCAGTATTCTCTTTCCTGATGATCACATCCTCCTGAGTAGTCCCCGCCCGGAGATCCGAATGGGGGACTATTTTACCTCCGGAATATTTTACCCGAGAGGATGCCATCATCATATGTTCATACAGTAGAGCTGCATGTCCTCGGGAAAAATAACGGCTGTAGTTTCCCCTTGCTTTCAGCCGTTCGCAGTAACTGTGTGGCAAAGCCACATTAGCTGATGTTACAAGGCCAGCACAGTCAATCATCCAGACTGTTGCCCCTGTAACTACTGAAAAGGCTGCTGCCCCTCTTCAGGAACCACACGTTTGTCTGGCCTCTCCACAGATACCCCTCCGCTTTGGTTGCACCTACGGTACGGCTGTCTGTATCGTTGAGGCACGCAAGCCACCCCACCTCGGCAATGTCTGTGGTTCATGGGAGTGGATCGGTTGCATATACTTCTGAAATTCTTCGCATTGTTGTTACGCCTTTATCCCCAGACAAACTTGGAAAAGAGCTGCAACTAACAAAAACTGTAGCATATAGTAACGATTCGAGCCCCGAGCCATTGTCAAAATTTACAATAAGAAAATTATGATAAAAACAACTACATTAGGCGTATGCAGAAACGAGAAAAATCAACATGGAATTTATTTCTCGATTCACTTTATAGGAGAAATGTCATACAAACTTAGATCATAAGTAGCTAAGAAATATGATTGTGAAGTAACATTTTCTACTGACAACAGTCTACATTAAAATTTAATCCGTAACATACAGTCCGCAAATGACCTTTTAGGCCACTCAGGAGTTTACAAAATCAATTGTGCCGACTGACCAGTATTTTACATCGGACAGAGTGGTAGGGCCAAGTATAAAGAACATCTATTGTACAAAAAAGGGTACTAATGTTTATAATTCGACATTTCTAGAACATCTGTTAACTGCAAGGCATAAACCAAAAGCAATAGACGATCTTGAAATTCCCCTTAAGGTAAAAAATATTGGAGATTTTATGCCTTCGAACAATTGCAAATTTTTAGGCATGTTATGAGGAAAGATAGCTTCCTTTTAAATAAACACTTAGAGTTAAAGAACAGGGGGTTCTTTAATAACTTTAAACTGCTTTTCCCAGATCTGTAAATCGCGTCGCAGTGACCCGTTTGACGACACCACTCCCTCTATGGAAACGCTGTTTTTCTCAAAGATGCTCATTGTAGTTTTCTGTATTCTCACGAGATTACGATATTGTCTGAGAACTTTCGTATCATCCGTGGCCACTATAATTGATTTTGTTTCCAAATTTTGGCGCTGTTTGCCTCTGTATGAACAAAATATTTATTTATTGACTATTTTCAAAATGATTATATACCACTTTCTATGGCAAGTGATTTATTATTAAATTGCTGTGTCTTCAAAGCACCATTTTGTTTCCAAATATTTCAGGTGCCAATATTCTGTACATTTCACTGTAAGGTTTTTAAAGGAAACGCCCTTTGCTACTGCGAATGAAGGGTTTTATTTTTATATTTATAAGTCACCCATACGCGTTTCGCCTTTCTCTCAAGGCATCATCAGTGGGTGTCCTGAAATATTTACATCTTTTTGTTTACACATATAGGTTAGGTCTCTTACATATCTACAAAACATTTCATTTCTGATTTAAAACAGTTCGTTGATGATGCCTTGAGAGAAAGGCGAAACGCGTATGGGTGACTTAAAAATATAAAAATAAAATCCTTCATTCGCAGTAGCAAAAGGCGTTTACTTTAAAAACCTTACAGTGAAATACAATTCAGCTGCTGCTCAAAATGGCCACTGCATGCAACGTATTCTGTACATTATTTATGTCCCATTTACATTTACGTGTTTCATTTCACGTTACATTATCACTATTGCACTCTGAGTAAATTATAAAATTCAAACGGGCACACACTAGCCCATCACGTGTGACTTGTTCTAGGCTACTCCACGTCAACTATGTTCAGTACTGCCACACGTTCAGTCTGACCTCGATCATTATGTCATACCAATTTCATCTAGTGGTGTATTAACTGATTTTACTACCTTTTAATTTTACGAAGTGAGCATTATGTCACGATACCAGGTAACACATACATGTAATCTAAGTAAGTAAATCGGTTGTATTTCATTATAAATTTTCACTGTTTTTTTTTTTATTTTTATTTTTTTTATTTTTTTTTATTAGCTTATGGGACTTAACTACGGGGTCATCAGTTCCTAAACTTCGGACTACTTATAAACTACTTAGGAACTAGGACGGCACAAATATCCATGCCCGAGGGTGGATTCGAACCCCCGACCGTAGTGGCCGTGCTGACCTTGACTGGAGCGCCTCAGTCACCTCGGCCACCGCGGCCGGCACTGGTTTTTGTAATGTCATTTAATAATCAGTATTAATTCATTGTATTTCATACATCGTTTAGGTTACATTTACTTTCCGATGAAGACATCCTTAGTAGTGTATAAGACCTGCAACTGATTGGTTGTAAGCTTATTAATGTGACTATGAATGTTCTTTGTATACGAGACGCACAGGGGAGGCGAGATGGATGATACATTTTGTGGACGATATGCTCATATCGTACCATAAATGTACCCGCTAGGTAGACGGATTTGACATTACAATTTCCCTGTTGTTCCAGTCTGACTATGCGCTATCCACGCGAAAAGCGTAATTGGATAGAATATAAACAAAACATTGCAACAGAGACTGCCGGTTGTTTGCTGCACCAGCCGCCACCGTGGAATGGAATGAAATGTGCCATAAATGTGTTTACGACATCTGCAGTAAGAGATCAATCTGACCTCATATTAACAATCTTGGGAAAATTTGACCATACCACCGAACACAACGATGCCATCTACGTCTTCGAGAATTAAAGATTAGTACAAATAACAGAATTTTGACTTTAGAAATTGAAACAGACCCAACCTTAGAAACACTTATATACGCAAAATGAACTCCTATTCATAAAGTTTATTTGAAACCCAGTGAAAGATGTGTGAATCTTTAATTAGCACGGAGGTTGTTTCAATGTGCGCAATTTCTAGCATCTACACTGACAAGGGAAACTTAGGGATATGTTGGTGCAGTGTGTAGCTTGTCAAATAATGAAAGCAGATGCAGCATGAAAACGGAAAGAAGGTGTACTGTAGTGTGGAGAAAGAAGCAAAGTAGAAACAGTGAACGGTCCAAGTGCAAGATGCATAACACTAAGGAAATGACAGCAGCCATGCGACCATGGTAATGTGAGCAGGTGTTGCACAGCAAGCCGGAAGATTGACATTCGATTCTCCCAAGTGTTGTATATTTTTATTTTCTGTTGCGACAAATTCTGAAATGTCCGATCATTGACAAGTTGTTTACTTTATGAACTTTTGTGTCAGTGTTGTGGTGTAAAGCCCGTGCCGGTCGCGGTGGCCGAGGGCCCTGAGGTGCTCCAGTCACGGTCTGCACGGCCACTACGGTCGGGGGTTCGAATCCCCCCTCGGGCATGGATATTTGTGTCGTCCTAGTTCGTAAGTAATTCATAAGTAGTTTGTAAGTTTAGGGACTGATGACCCCTTAGTTAAGTCCCATAAGCTTAACAAACATTTGAAATTTTTGAATCTGTAAAGCCCGTCTCGCATAACTACTCTATTAGCAGACGAAAGGCAGTGGCTCTCGAATGGGCGCCGCAAACGTTTGATTATAAGGCGACAACTCACAGACGACATTTGTGACGGAATGTGCATCGTATGGCTGGAATCGCTTGTCGACGCATGTAACTTCAACGCCCGGTGAGTCATTGAGATATGCCTTCTTGTCCGGATTAGGTGTCAGTAAAAAGAATTGATGAAAATCGTAAATGCAACAGATGAAAGCAACAGTTCCAGAATCACACAATTTTCCCTATGTCCTGTCGAAACATATCTTTTCACATTTTCAAAATTCCCCAGAAGTACAGTTGAACATGTCCCGGAATTTCGAAGAGCGATGTTGATTACGTGTGGGGGCTTGGACTAACCTAGTTCACAGGCGTTTATTTGTTGTCTTCATTTCTGCGAGAGAACTAAGAGGCAACGCGCCAGCACTCTCTGTCCATCCAGTCTGGCTTGCACTTCATTCAGAGGTCATGGGACAGATGACCTAGCTGTTTGGTCCCATCCACCCATCAACCAACCCAACCAACCAACTCTGACGATCACATTTACATGCGTTGGCAAAATAGTCTTACCACATGACTTATATTCTATACCAATAACTACAGAGTGTCTCACGAAAGACGCCTGCCAGGCGTCCGCGGACGCGCGGTACGGTTCCCAGCCGCCGCCACCACATCCGCCGGCCACGGCAGCGCCCGATTCTCGCACTCTATTGTGCCGCGGGCGCATACACTGAGTTAAAGTCTAAAAAACATGGCCATCTGAGTAACCTAAGCTTACCTTTATTTACAGTAGATGTACAAAATGATGTCCCTCTATGGAAAGAGCGGCCTGACATACCTTTAACACACTTGCGAACACTCGACGAAATTCGGCTGCCGAAATCTGGGAAAATGACTAGTCGAATCCTGTCTTCCAACTCTTCGAGTGTATGGGGATTGCTTGCATACACCTTATCATTTAACATTACGCAACAATAAAAGTCTCAGGGATTTAGATATGGATAACGAGGAAGCCAGTCAACTATCCTACCATCAAAAACATTTCGTGTTTCTGCCATAGAAGCATTGGTAATGTTTGGTCTTGCATTGTCCTGCATGAAATAACTATACAGCTTTTCGTTGGGTGAAAGTTCTTGAAAAAATGGATGCAGGATATTGTTCACATACCTGTCAGAATTTATTTTTTTCGTGAAAAAAGATTCGAGTAGGCATTTCCAAGATTTCGGCAGCCGAAATTCGTCGAGTGTTCGGAAATGTGTTCAAGAGATGTCAAGCCGCTCTTTCCATAGAGGGACTGCATTTTGAACATCTACTGTAAATAAGGATAAGCTTAGGTTACTCAGATGGCAATAGACTTTAACTCAGTGTATGCGCCCGCTGCACAATAGAGTCCGAGAATCGGGCGCTGCCGTGGCCGGCGGATGCGGTGGTGGTGGCCGGGAGCCGTACCGCGCTATCCGCGGACGCCTGGCAGGCGCCTTTCGTGAGACTCTCTGTAGTATGCAGAATACCAGCTGCCAAGGCTAGAAAAAAAAGGAAATCAGATGCCAATGACAGGACGGGCAGTACATAATTTTATGAAATAAAGTAAAAACACACAGTCCGAAGAACATTCTATTTCGTATCACTGTCCAGCGTTACGCCTAGCTATTTAATTGACTCGACTCTGTCAAGCAACACACTACTAATGCTGTATTCGAATATTACTGGATTGTTTTTCCTTCTTATCTACATAACCTTACAGTTTTCTACATTTAGCGCTACTTTCGATTCCTCACACTACCTGGAAATTTGGTCCAAGTCATCCTGCATCCTACTACAGTCATTCAATGAGGACACCCTCTTGTACACCACAGCATCATCTGCAAACAGCCGCAGATTACAACTCTCTCTGTTCGTGCGATCATTTATGTAGATAGAAACTGATACTTCCCTGGGGCACCTCTGACAATACCCTAGTCTATGATGAACACTCGCCATCGAGGACACCGTACTGGGTTCTGTAACTTAAATAGTCTTCGAGCCACTTATATATTTGGATGCCTATTCCATAAGCTCGTATCTTCATTAATAATCTGTAGTGCGGTACCTTCTCAAACACATTTCGAAAACCTGGAAATATGCAGTCTGCCTGGTTGCTATTCATCGATAGTACGCAAGATATCTGACAGAAAAGGGCACGCTGGGTTTCGCACGATCGATGCTTTCTAAAGCCGTGCTGATGCATGGACATAACCTTTTATTTCAAGGCAATCTTTATTTATAATGCAGAGTGTCCATGTTTTTGTGTGTACGTATTGCATACAAATATACAGTTTTATATGAAAGTTCGCACACGTAAGCTTCAACCCATGAGGACGGTTTCCGTAAGTGTAAGGATCACGTACAACACCTACTTTACGAGATATGACGTTGTAAACAATTATATGCGAGAAAAACTGCTGCATTACGCGATAATGTTGCCCATTTTTTTCTAAACCACTGGACCGATTTCAACCAAATTTGGTGCATATAGTCTTTAATGTGAGGTACCAATTTTGTAATCGTAAGAATCACATACGGTACAGACTTCAGGAGATATAACGTCATAAACAACACGAGTTCCAAGAAACTGCCACATAATGCGACGAGAATTTATGAATACAGTATATGAAAACGAGATTACATAGCGACTACCAACAAACTTTAAACATAATTTCAAATCTTTATTGAAATTTCTCTCCCTGACAACCATATCAAAATTATGAAAGGAAAAAAAAGTTTCTCGCTTACTACTTTTCCGCTGCTCATGGACTAAAACTACGGCATTCGGTGTGACGTTACAATTTATAATTTCTACACTATAAATTGTAGCCGCATGAAATTTTACAGACAGTATACACACATATAGCTGACCGTACCATCGAAATTGTATCACATTACGACTCGTAGTTGATGAAATATAAGCACATAAACAGTAACTTTCAAGGAAAACCGTCACATCACGCTTCAAGTTTTAATCTATTGCTTCTTTACTACTAATTGTATTCGCAACAGATTTTACAGACATACAGCACTTATACGAATCAATATACATCTGAAAAATTATACAATTGTAGAACATAATGCAATAAATATCAGATCGTGCGAATTTTATATGTTATTTGTATTTTGAGTATTATCTTTGTTTGGATACTGCACTTGTAATTTTGTACATTATGCGAGATGGCCTTATTTCTTATATATTCTCCGATAAATATGACATGGTTTTGGAAAAAAGGAGATGGACACAGAGAGAAGGGATAGGAGAAGTACTAACTCAAAGCAGGAATAAATAAATAAATACCAGGGCAACGCAGGGGTTTTAGGTAGTTTACTATATTAGAACTGAGAATAGGTTCAAGAATTGTTCAGCAAACTGATGTTGATGACATAGGTCCATAATTTCGAGGTCCGTTCTTGTGCCTTTGTTATACACGGGAGTTACCTGTGCCTCTGTCCAGTCGCTTGGAAGTTTTCTCTGGGTCAAAGATTCGCGTTAAATGCAAATAACTAAGGGGCCAGTGCCACTCAGTATGCTTCGCGAAACCGGATCGGAGCTCCATCTGTATCTACTTTTTTCCCATAGTTCGATACAACCTGTTGTCACGCTTGAACCGTGTATCTGTGGTCATTATTGGACGGGCTGTCCACTGCATTCAGCTGACCATTTCATCTGTGGCGGGAAGGGAGGGGGTGAGAGCGAGGAGCAGGATTTCCCTTGTCAGGAGACAAGAAGGCACGGTTACAGCTACAGATGACGATAGCTTCGCATATAGAAGATATGATGGGACGATGCATTGTCAGAGCTGCCATTTTTACCTACTCCGGTGATTCATGTCAAAAGCTTTTCGACGGGAATATGGCCACGCCACACTACGAGAACTGATGGACTTCGAATGCGAAATGGCTGTTGGAACTACACGCAAGAGACATTGCGTTTCGGAAATGGGTAGGAAATTTAACAGCGTCAAAAGTGTGCCAGGAATAGCAGATTTCAGACATCGCCTGTGTTCACAGATAAAGTTTCGGCCGACGGGCTTCACCCAATGACCGGAACCAGTGTAGCAAATCAAAATGTTCAAATGTTTATTAAGCTTAAGGGACTTAACTACGGGGTCATCAGACCCTAAACTTACAAACTACTTATGAACTACCTACAACTAAGGACGGCACAAATATCCATGCCCGAGGGGGGATTCGAACCCCCGACCGTAGTGGCCGTGCAGACCGTGACTGAAAACCAGTGTAGCATTATCACTGCTAACACACGAGGAACACCGTGTGGAATAACCGCAGGAAGCGATGTGGCGCGTACAGCGAACGTATGCATGAGGGCAGGCTGTGGCAGCAGACCACCGACTCCACTGCCTTCTTTAACAGCACCACATCGGCTGTCGCGCCTCTCCTGGACTGGCGACGGTGCCAGTTGCACCCTAGACGGCTGAAAATCCGTGGTTAGGTTAGATGATGATGATTTCGTGCAAGTCTTCTTAGCAGGCACCATTTCGGCGACTTGCGTGTCAATGATGATGAGGAGAACACAAGCAGAAAAAATCTACGACCTGGCCGGGAATCAAACGCAGGTCCCCTGCGTGGCAACCCACCACGCTGTTCACTGGATTGCGGAGGCGGACCACTGAGTCAGATGATTACCGATTACAGTTCGTAAGGCCTCATGGCTTTCTAGCATGGCGCAGACCCCACATTATCAACATGCCTCTCTGGAAGGTGATGGTGCCTCCATAATGCTACGCGTCGCTCGCCCTTATAATCGTATGCAACTAGCTGAAATCCTGAGTATTTATTTATTTATTCACGCCTGGACATTGCACTTCTGTATCCCTTCTGTTTCTGTCCATCTGTGATTTTTCGAAAAACATGTTATATTTTTGCGAAAATATATAATGAAATCGCTGTCTCGCATAATTAACAAAATAATAGCCGCAGTGTCTAAACAAAGAAATGTAGTGAGCAAGCCGCGGTGGAGTGGCTGATCGCTCTAAGGAGCCCTGCTACGAAGCGAGCGGTTTCCCGCCGTCGGAAGTTCGAATCCTCCCTGCCGCATGAGTGTGTATTTTGTCCTTCAGGGAAGTGTGACAGGACCGTTATCAGTTTCCATCTACATAAATTCGCCAATGGAGTAGCTACAGATACACTGATGAGCTTTCACTAAATTAATGAAATAAAGCACAGAATTCCCGTTTTCCCGCCATGTTCACAGGTCGAAACAGGGGCGTAGCTACCGGGGGTGTACGAACCCCCCTCTCCCTCCCACTAGAAGTTTTTTAATTTTTTTGTCACTCGTGCTAAAATTTAAAAAAAGACAATAATTTATGTAATGGATGTGAGAGTTAGTCTGAAAAACTTTGCCAACAAAGAGAGGTACCAGGATGTCTGTCAGTTTTAGTCGATGCTTAGTTGAGCTTCGTCTTCTTACTTGGTGTCGGGACACTTTGTTTCGAGTGTCTTATGGGTGGCCTTCGTGAGGCCTAGGCAAGCGTCGCGTACAACTTCCGCCGCAGTAAATCTCGTCAAATAATAAAAAAAAATTGATCATGTAACCACCACAAAACCATCAGTGACAATGAACAAGTATTTTTGAATTCCAGCCAGAAACACGCTCCACATACTGTTTGAAGTACCGCGCGAGGCTTGCCTAGCGTGTAACGAAGGCCACCGTGTCTTATGTTTACTACTGCTACCAGCTTCAGTGATCCAGAAGTGCCTACGGGGGGGGGGGGGGGGTCATGACGCAAGGGGGGGGCTTTATAAAACAATTTGCAAAAGATACTTAATTTCAACATTAAATGGCAAAACGACTTAATATCTCGGGTGTGTTTGTGTGTGGCGGGGTGGGAGGGGGGGGATCTATAACTTTACTTCTGAGTTGTACTTGACACAGGCAAATATATATTTTTAATGAGCGTGATTAAACGAGAAAAACTGTATGACATCACACCCTTATTACTTCCGTGTATAATTTACACCACAGATGCTGATCATCTGCACACAGGCATGCCTAAAGTGGCAGCATTGTATAGCAGACAGATTAAATTCCCCCTCTTACGTCCCTCCTCAAAGTGGCGTATTAGTTCTCCTTGCTGAAAAAAATTATAATAAAGTAGTATTAGCTGGCGAAGCTGTAATATTATTCTGCACGAAAAAAAAAACACACTTTTAATAAGATAAAAATACTTGTTTCTCTTATAGTGGAGCCATCCCCCGTACTCCCCTATATGTTATTTGTCTGAAGGCTTTAGATTTTAAACGATTCGTGACGATTGATGAATTGGGCCAGATGTGTGGAAGGTATTTCTAATTTACTAGTTCCTATAGCGATTACTTACGTTCTGAAAATTGGGCTTATTCTGTATGTAATTTACGGGAATATAGTTGGGCAACGTCTTCGACAAGTGAACACCTGTCATTTTCAAGATATACCAGAAAAGACTCCTCTTCATGTCTACAATCTTTTTCAATAACGTTTCATTCTTTTATCAACTATTCACAAAATTTTCCAAATTCGTAGAAAAAATCGTAAGTTTGTTTTATGGGGGTGGGGGGGGGCTGACAGCTTTGGCGCTGGCAACTGTGCGAGGGCACCTCAATACGGCCCTAGCTCTGAACTTGCCGCCCCCGCCTCTGGGTGGAAATATCGCTCGCGACTGATCGCTCAGAAGAGCGGCAAACGGTACTTACAGAGATATATCGCTTACGA
Source organism: Locusta migratoria (assembly GCA_026315105.1). Classification (NCBI taxonomy): domain Eukaryota; kingdom Metazoa; phylum Arthropoda; class Insecta; order Orthoptera; family Acrididae; genus Locusta; species Locusta migratoria. Next base: position 43,921,674 of record CM048746.1, on the reverse strand, counting down.
TATGTTGCGCAATAGCCGCGCGGGAGTAGCCGAGCAGTCTGGAGCGCCACGTTGCGGATCGCGCGGCCTCCCGCGTCGGAGATTCGCATCCTCCCTCAGGCATGGATGTTTGTGTTGTCTTTAGTATAAATTAGTTCATAATAATAATTTTTGTGGCCTTGGCGCCTTTTTGTTGTTTACTCGTCCCGGTCTAGTTGTCAATATAGGTACTGGTGCAGGTATCAAAGTTAACTATAACATCTATCCAGATTAATAGTACAAGTTTTATTGGCCGAAACTGATAATACTTAACTTAAGAACATAAGTCTGTTTCTTATTTCTTCTTGCTTCTTGTGTCGTCGTCTTTATGATACTAGCTGCGCTGTGACCTTGTTACTGCAAGTTGTAGCTGCTTCTGACTTTGTAGCTGCCTAGTAACTGCCTCTGTAGCTCACTGGTAACTGTCAGGTTGTCCCTAGTAACTGACGGGCTGTCCAGACGTATTCGGCCTAGATACAGCCGCTTGTAGAGGGTGCGCATCTTCGATTACTCCCTCCAGGATGCGCAGCGCCTGCTTGCTCTTGGCTTTCGGTCGATCGCTGCCTTCTCCGCGATCGTTCTCTTACGTCTGGTGTGTGGCGCTGACTTTACACCACAACAATAACAATTTCAAGTGGCTCATTGACCTGGTGCAAGTCTTTCAATTGGACGCCACTTCGCCGACTTGCATTTCCCTAGCCTACCTCAGTTATCCAATCAGGGAAAGGAAAGGGGACCTACAGCTTAACGTGGAATCCGAACCACGTGTCGTTTTTGGCGACTCCTCACATTGTTGAGGGGTGAAGGATGGGTTAAAGTGCTGACTGAAAAAATCCGAGGTCCGACTGGGATTCGAACCCGCGACCCTTCGGTTTCCAGTCGAGCACTTTACCCCAAGACCACCAAATTAGTTAATAATTAGTTTGTAAGTTTAGGGACAGATGACCACGCAGTTAAGTCCCATAAGCTTTACAAACATTTCTCGTGTGAACCTTTTCTGTTGCCTTCCTCTAGATTTCAACTATCAGTCCATGCGTGTCGCATATATCTCGCTTATCTTATATCGCCTTAGTGTGAACAGCGCTGAAGACGTGCAGAGGCGTGCCTTGTCTGTCGTCCCGCTGCTAGTGACCGGTTGGCAGCAGCTCGAGTTGACACTTCTGGGCTCGCAGACCCTCTTACCTGTGCGCTGGAAGCTGTGTGATCTGCCACAGTTACCCTTACAACACGACGCTATTGGCGGAGGTTGTCGTGCGCGGACGTCCAGAATCTCATCTTACGGTGAGAATGATCACGTAACTATAGCAACCAGCATTGTTGCACAACTGACACAGCACGTCCTTCTTGGAACTGTCTGAAAGGACCATCCCGCCACTTTGAAGGTCACAAGTTCGCTCAGCTGGCTGTAGGAAGCACAAGTGCCTCTGTGGCCTGGCGCCAGTTACTTCACTCGTTGACATCACACTGAGCCTTATGGCTATAAACTTTCCCTACTAAACGCTACACACACATGCCACTCTGTCAGCTGTCTAATTACATTGTCTGTTGGCGGTCGAAACTATTATCAGTAAATCTACCATCTCCCAGGTGGCATTTACCTTCATCAAATGAAAATCGACGTAGTATTTGCAGGTGTACCAATTTTTTCCAACAGTGTATATCACCTGTGACGCGGTCTGCAAGTAAAGAAAAGAAGCCAGCAGACGGTATCGCGCTGGTCTCGACTCTACTTGACTTTGTACTTGCAGTCACGTGTGTGTCAGTGGCCGTGGCTGCACCCTGACCCCCGGACCTTGGCGCGTGTTTCGCGGAACAGTCGATAGATGGCGAGATATCGCGGCAGCCGCTGCGTGGGCGGCCCGCCGGCCAGCCACGCGACGCGGCGTTAAGGAACGAACATGGCCGAACTGAGCTGAGCTGAGCTGCAGGCACAGCGCCGCGCCGTGGCCTAGGTCAGCGCGAGGGCCACTCTGCCGCACCGCGGCGCAGCGGAGGCGCCCACTTTTCGAAACCACTGTGGGTTCTCCGTATCACGGTTCACAAGTGTTCGAAACCAACCCTCCTAAAAATCATGTCCATGCCTTTTTGAATGAGCAATACTTGATAAAAGTAAATAGGCAGTTGTCTGGCCTTTTAAAGATACAAGGAAGAAGGAGGAGGAAGAAAAGGAAAGCATGGCTGCATTAGGACACTACAATAAAGCGATCTAATTGGCCGACGTGCATATTTCGATGAAAGCAACACCCCCAAAACTTCTACACGACCAATAAAATAATTTTTCACTATACACTAATCTAATACTTTTTGTGCGAAGCTATTCTTTCCGACAAAAGCGTTTGGTAGAACACCGACACCAAGGTTTAAAGAAATCTTTGAAATATTGTGAGATTTTGAAATCCGACATCAAATTTTTTTTCGTCACTTCCAAACAAGAGCTGTATACTTCATTGAAACTTTCATCACTTCTAGATAACTTTGCGATTTTTTTTTTTTCACTTTTTATTCCCTCTTATGGAGGAGGGCGGACTGTTTGAGGGCGTGCTTTGCCCTTTTCAGCCATTGTTAAACTAGGGTTGTTCTGTTTTAGCACAATTCATTATAAAATGTTCAAATGTTTGTAACTCTTATGGGACTTAACTACGGGGTCATCAGTCCCTAAACTTACAAACTACTTATGAACTACTTACGAACTAGGACGGCACAAATGTCCATGCCCGAGGGGGGATTCGAACCCCCGACCGTAGTGGCCGTGCGGACCGTGACTGGAGCGCCTCAGTCCCCTCGGCCACCGCGGCCGGCATTTCATTATATCTTTTACATTTATTGGGATATGGTTTTCATATTCGTATTTTCTTTTCTTTTTCAGGGGGACGGGGGGGGGGGGAGATTTGGTCCCAATTGCGAATATTACGTGGGCATGGGGACAGCTCCGGTATTCACCTTACAGCCAACAGGAAACCACGGAAACCTGGGCCAGAGCTGGTGGTGGTTTGCCACCTTATCTTTCGCTTCTTCTTCTTCTTTCTTGATGGTGGTGTTGTTGTTCTGGGCTTGACTTCGCGGTGGCTCAGTTGAAGAGTCACCTTGTCCATCTTTGCCACTGCTGCACCTCTGCGCCATTTGCGAGTGCGCGGTGGGAGCGGGTTGTGGCTTCTCTTTGTCATCTGCTTAGCGATGAAACTTGGCGTGTCTTCTTCTGTTGTCTGGAGCGCGTCGGTTGAGTGCTTCCATCTCTGCTTTCGATCTTCTTTCATGCTGTCTCAGGCTGTATGTCACATTTTCGAAGAAGTCCTCCTCGTTTCCGATAACTTCGTGACATCTCTGACAGTATTAATGTAGTCCAAGGTTTTTTTTTAAGACTAAGAGAAAGGCATTACAAAATTCAATTGAATCCATTCATTGAATAACAAGGGAAGTGACAAAGTGAATGAAAAACGATTAACTTAGCATCAGCATCAGATTCTTCGAGCTAAATTCCTAAAAGAACACAATTGAATGTTCATAAATACGTACACTTGAAAGGTCAAAAGGACCGACGTGCTTCACAATGAATAAAGCTAGCATAGTGGGTAAAACACGGACACTCATTACTACTCGCTTGGGGACCTGCGAACAAAACTGATCATTTCTTTCACGTGTGAAATATCGTCTCCCGCTATTGTCACGTTTTGTATTGCCTCTTCAGTCATAAGGTAGGTTTTGATTTTTCCCGATTTTTTAAAAATTTATACGATTTTATTTTCCACCCACGGGGTCGGCGCCCCTGCAACACAGAGACACCAAACCGGAACACTAATTCAGGCAGTTTTCAGAAATTCTCTGCTCCCAGTAATGCCAGATACTCCTATATTTCAAAAGTTCTGTACACTGTAAGCTGGAATTGAAGGGAATAATTTATTTTGCGATATACCTTTACAGTTGCATAAAATGTTTTCGGTTTTGTTGCCGCATCAAATATGGGTAAGAGCCCAAGCTTTCGACTATATCCTCCGTAGTCTTCGTCAGGGGTAAAACTAACTGACTGCCGTGAACCGGACGCTTCCGCTTATAAAACCAGGTGACGGCTTCTCATTGGCTGGCTTACGTCACAGCGGTAATGCCGTCCAGTTCACGGCAGTCAGTTTTACCCCTGACGAAGACTGTGGAGGATATAGTCGAAAGCTTGGGCTCTTACCCATATTTTAAGCGGCAAGAAAACCGAGAACGTTTTATGCAAGGACTCCATCGCGAAAGACTTCGTACTGATACCTTTACAGTTCTTTTGTATAATCTTGAAAAGCTGAAAAACTTGGCGCTGATCGGTTACCTTCTATTACTCTCCTCTTCTCCTCTCTCTGTGCATCTCATCCTCCTGCCGGCCGCGGTGGCCGAGGGGACTGAGGCGCTTCAGTCACGGTCTGCACGGCCACTATGGTCGGGGGTTCGAATCCCCCCTCGGGCATGGATATTTGTGCCGTCCTAGTTCGTAAGTAGTTTATAAGTAGTTTGTAAGTGTAAGTTTAGGGACTGATGACCCCGTAGTTAAGTCCCATAAGATTTACAAACATTTGAACATTTTCTCTTCCTCCCTTCCCTACCTCGGAATCTCTTCCTTTTCTGTATCTGCTCCATTTTCTTTTTCTCTCCATCCTCCCAATTTTTTTTTCTTTTTTTTTTTTTAATGATAGATGATAGGGAACGATATCGGCCGTGCCCTTTGAAAGGAACCATCCCAGCTTCCTTAGGACAGTGTTTTTGAACAAAAAAAAAAAAAAAAAAAAAAAAAAAAACAGGGGTTCAGTAATACAAAGACGTATGCCTAAGTGAAACATCATTCATGTTAAAATTACGGAGTTCCTTGAATAACATTCATTATAGATTTTTTTATAATATAGTGTGTTAATGATGAATAAGGGCGAAGTCTGAAAACTGTTTCAGGAACAAATCGATAGGTAAAAGAACTTTATACAATAATTAATCCTGAAAAATTCGAAAAAAGTCTACTTCTTTATAAATTTTCTGTACATTGGGACCTTTTTTAATGAGCAAATTCATCTACATCTACATGGGATACTCTGCACATCATATTTAAGTTCCTGGTAGAGGGTTCATCGAACCACCTTTATACTATTTATCTCCCATTCCATTCTCGAATAGCGCGCGGGGAGAAAGAACACCTGAATCTCTCAGTTCGAGCTCTGATTTCTCGTATTTTATTCTGCTGATCATTTCTACTTATGTAAGTGGGAGTCAATAATATATTTTCGTATTTGGAGGCGAATTTTGGTGATTGGAGTTTCGTAAGTAGACCACACCGCAGCAATAAGCGCCGTTGTTGTAATGATTCCCATCCAAGGTCCTTTTATTATTTCCGTCTCCCTTGTGACAATACAAAATGAGCTGCACTTCGATGTCCTCCGTCAAACACACCTGAGAAGGATCCTACACTGGGCAGCAATACTCCAAAAAAGGACGGACAAGCGTACTGTATCTAGTTTCTTTAGTAGTTCTGTTGCATCTTTTAAGAGTCCTGCCAATAAAATGTAGTCTCTGGTTCGCCTTTCCCACGACATTTTCTACGTGTTCTTTCCACTTTAAATCTGAAGTAATAGTAATTCCTAGGTATTTGTGGAGTTTACGGACTTCACATTCGATTGCTTTACCTTGTAAACAAAGTTTAACGGATTCTTTTTCGTACTCATGTGGACGACTTGCCACGTCTCATTACTTAGAGTTAATTGCCAATTTTTTACACCGTACTGATATCTTATTCAGATCGTTCTGCACTTGATCTTCAGATGATTTTACTAGACGGTAAGTGACGGCGTCATCTGCAAACAACCTAAGAGACCTACTTGTGAGTCTTGCCCGAAATACGAAACAGTCGTTAAGAGAAATATATTTTTCTGTCGGAATTCATGTAAAAATACGATGTCTTCCATTCCAACAAATACACAAGAAACGTCGTCCAAGAATTTAAGAGAAGGCCTTAAGACAATTGTTACGGTTCGCGATAAGAGGGTGGGGGGGGGGAGGGTTGCCACAATATTTTTTCTTGGAAGGGTATCGCTATTCCAAAAGGTTGAGAAACACTGATTTAGGGAAATCACAGAAAACCTAGCTCTGTATGGCCTTAGCCGGATTTGAACCACCATCCTGCGAGCCCATAGTGTTACCACTGCGTCATCTCACTCGGTCCAATCATAACAGTTTTCAGTGAAAAGATGTCGACATTTATAGGAAGGTACACTTCGACTAGCACCATTTCATGGTTTGCGAAGTCTAAAAAGCTTCTCTATTAACAAATTCATACAAATGGTAACTTTCATGGTGACTGGTCAAACTATTCCAAGTCTGTTATAAGGATTCCTGCACCGTGCAGCGAATGCAGTCTTATGTTGACAGTGAGTTTCCTCTTCTTTTGAAGGACAAGTGTTTAAAATTTAATGAAGATCTAAATAAAACTGCAGATATGCATGAATTACAAACGAATGAGCGCTCTTCTTTATCAAACCGTGCATGAAATTGTACGGTAAAAGTCAGAAGACCTTATAAGTGTGTGTTCGAAAATGTCGCGTGCGGTAAAGCGACTCTTCGGGGGCCCAAATGTCAGGTTTTATTGATCACAGAGATAACAGGTACTTCGTATAATCCTTTGTGAAGTAATTATCTGTATACCTGTCAGAAGAATGTAGCTGTCGTACTGAAGAAGATGAAACGTTAAACATTACACACTTCCTAAAACGAGTAAAATTCAGAAAATCGGTTGGGTTTTGGAAATTATGTGTAGTCTATGGTGGATTTTATACAGCTTTTTAAAGCAGCAATAGTTCAACAGCTATTCTAGAGAGAACCACAAAAAACTACTATTGTTGGGGAAAAATAGTATGAATAGTGGAGATGGCAACTCCTATACTTTTCATTCGCTGCAAATCGTCGAAATTTTTAACATGTTTTTTCAAGAATATATTTTCAAAATAACTTTTTTTTAATTTTTTCGAATTTTAATTCGGTTACCGACATCCAGAGGTTCAAAGTTAACTATAGCTTCATTCCTGTCGGCGGTTCGAGTCCTCTCTAGGATATTATTGTGTGTATTGTCCTTACTGTAAGTTAGTTTAAGTAGTTTGAAGTTATGACCATAGCAGTTTCTTCCAATAGTTTTACAAACAGTTGAATATATGAACTGCAATTATGCACAAAATTATAAAAACTCGCTTTTGCTGTTTGCTAACCGTGGACTGAAATATAGGCTTTGTGTATACCTTTAGGCCATACATATTAAATTCGCAGGAGGTAAAAAAAGTTTTCTTTAAATGGAGAGTAGAAACGTTCTCGAGACGTTGCTTTCATATCAGGGGCAGAACAGCGAACGCCTGCGGCTTGCCCTCTTATGTCCTGGCGGACGTGGCTGCCTGTAGGACATGTTTACATACCATTTTAAGTACACTATTCTTGATTTTGGACATGTCTCGATACACACACACACACACGCGCGCGCACACACACACACACACACACACACACACACACAACTGCCAGTTGCTGTATTGTGTTTCGAGATGTATGTAGAAAAAACCATTGCAGACTTTTCAAAAACGGATTATCTATGACTAGTTAACATTTACCTTCAGAAAATTGCTATTTAAAGCAATTATATCCCGCTCTAAATACAAAAACAATGTTTGCAAAAATTAAATATGTTAATTTTGGGGATATTCGAAATATTGCACTTTTGCTGGACGCGTTATGAAGTTAATGTTAAAGAAATTGTCCCTCGGACATGCGTTTGTGTGTTCTACCCTTAGTGTAACTTAGTTTAAGATCTCAAATATTTGGTTCCTTAGGTTTACAAATGTTTTACCTTTTTAATTTTTTTATTTATTCATTTCGATTCATTTTCGAGCCAGAAGTGCCATGGCGAATGCCGCTTTCAACAAGAAGAAGGCTCTGCTGACACGCAAGATGAGCTTGGCATTATAGTAGAAATTGGTGAAGGGCTACATTTGGAGCATTGCAGTGTACGGAGCTGAGACAAGGACTTTCATTAAAAAAAAAAAAATAATAAGAAAAAAAAGAAAGAAAAAAAGAAAACCTCGAGAAGTGCCAGAGAAGTATACTGTGCACAGTTCTTCAGAGATGGGCCAACTCGATCGGACACATTCTTAGACGCAAGAGGCTCATGCACTACGTCATCGAAGAAAAGATCAACGGAACTACTAGACGAGGAATAACAACCTGGATGACATAAAGGAAAGGGAAGGTGCTACAACAGGGTAAAGGAAGGAGCTCTAGACAGGGAACATTGGCAGATGCACCAGCAGTCGCAGCATGTTGACGTTACCTGAAAAGGTGCTTTTAGTGAAGCGGTATTATCAGAATGGGGAATGTGCAAGTTCAGCGCTACGATCCTATCGCCATAGGAAGGGGACTCGAACAGATAAAGGTCCGTTGACAAACGCAGCTGTGGCGAGAATGATTTAGAAATTCGAAGCCACGGGTTTTTTAGACCATAGACACCGTAGCGGCCGACCGAGCGCAAGGCGTAATGCTGCTGAGACATTTCAGGAAGAAATGGAGACTGTAGCGGGTTCGTCTATGCACGGGGAAGTCAGCACTCTTGCAGTCGCACGTCGCACCGGCATTCCATACACTACTGTTTGGTTGGCACTTTGGCGTACCCTCCGACGCTATCCTTACAAAATCCATCGACGTCATGAACCTGGCGATTTAGTGAAGCAGAGGGTATTTTCAGTGTGGGCGTTTCAAAAGATGGCGGAAGATGGCGATTGGTTGAGTAACGTGTTATGAACCAACGAAACTCATTTCACGCTCCGAGGGTCTGTCAACGCCTACAACTGCAGAATTTGGGCTACCGAAAAACCTAGAACTCTCGTGAAAACTCCATTGCACGACGAGAAAGTCACAGGGGGTTGGATTTACCACATCTACCGTTATCGGGCCTTTTTTCTTGGAGTAACTGCGTGATTCTGGTTTTGTAACTGCTACCGTGACGGGTGAGAGGTACGCCGATATGTTACAGAATCGCATCATCCCCAGCCTGGCTGATAAACACCTGCTCGAAAGTACGATTTTTATGCAGGATGGCGCTTCACCCCGTATTGCTAGACGCGTGAAAGATCTCTTGCGCGCGTCGTTTGGTGATGATCGTGTGCTCAGCCGCCACTTTCGTCATGCATGGCCTCCCAGGTCCCCACCTCAGTCCGTGCGATTGTTGGCTTTGGGGTTACCTGAAGTCGCAAGTGTATCGTGATCGACCGACATCTCTAGGGTTGCTGAAAGACAACATCCGACGCCAATGCCTCACCATAACTCCGGACATCCTTTACAGTGCTGTTCACAACATTATTCCTCGACTACAGCTATTGTTGAGGAATGATGGTGAACATATTGAGTATTTCCTGTAAAGAACATCTTCTTTGCTTTGTCTTAATTTGTTATTCTAATTATTGCTTTTCTGACCAGATGAAGCGCCAACTGTCGTGAAGCATTTGTGTCAATTTTTACCTCTCTACCAATATTATTCCGTGATGTATTAAGTTTTCAAATTTATACTGACTTTTTCATCACCCGGTATAAAAATTAATGATTGTTTGTTATCTTTTTGTCTGTATTTTATGCACGGCCATAGCATACATTCGTTTGTGATAAAACTTTGTCAATTCATTGCTTGCACTCGCACGAAAGTTATACGCATACTGAAAATAACTTCGTATGGTGCACGGCGGAGGGTGCTTAAGAATTAGTTAATTCGTTTCTTACGCCTTCGCGCTGAAATGGCTGGACGGATATGAGTGAAATTTGGAACAGTGGTAGTTTATACCCTGCATTAATACATGGGCTACCTTTGGTATGCCTCCGTGGGTGCATGGTGGAGAGTACACATCGAAATTGTTTAACTGGTCACCAAAAAAGTAATCATATAAATTTATGTTTTTATTAAGATTTTTATAATCTGTAAGCCTGTGAATTTAGCATAGCGGGGAGTACCTTGCGACTTTGACAGCGTTTGACCAGTCACAAAATGTTACTAAAAGTAGGCGTGGCAATTATTCTCTTGCGGAACATTAATCCATCCAGTTTGTGTAATGGAACAAGATTCACTGTGATGTAAACGATGGTGAATGTCATCGAGGCAACTATTCATACCGAAAGAAAAAGATGTGCTTGTACCACGCATTGCCATCTTTCGCAGCGTCATGCAATTTGATTTCAAACGATTGCAATTCCCGATTCGAGTTACATTTTCTATGACCATCAAGAAGGCGGATTGAATCTAGAAAATCCATTTTTTCACATGGCCAGTTGTACGTTACGTGGTCACGAGTCGGATAGCCAAGAAATTTGTTTGTTTTTGCTGAAGACGGAAAAACAAAAATATATTGTGTATCCTAAAGCACTTGAATAATGAGGTCGACAAAATGAAATGAAATAAAATGAATGTCAGTTATACTTCTCATTTATGTATCGTTAAATTTCAATAAATGTTTATATTAACTTAATATATATAAAATTTGAGGTGTTTGCGCTAATATTTAGCTCTGCAGCCATAACTACTCATTCCAAAGTAATAGTGATTGTATGTGGTAGTAGGTATCAGTCTCCCATTGCGCACTATGGTGGCAGCGGGTTGATAACGATAAAGGAGTGGAAGATATGGCAGTTGAAAGTTACCGGCTTATATAAAATTCTAGGTGGGGGTGTCAATATTTTGCTATTCATCAAAAACTACACAATGAACAAGAACGATCTGTCTGTGTTGTAGCCATAGCAATTCAGTGTCGATAGCTGTAAGACGGTGGAAGATATAGGGGTTGAAAGTCGTCAGCTTATATAAAATTCAAACTGAACACCAGCGATGCCTTTTGACACTATAATAGCAAAGAGGTTGTATACAGCGAAACGTGATGCACATTCTTCAGTTTTTTCTGCAACAAGAGTACGAATAAAGAAAACTAATGCATACTGCAGTTTGAAAAGTAAAACTAGCGAGAAAGATGCCAAAGCGTAAAAAAGAGATTTTAAGTTCTCGATCAGTTTATAAAAGACAGAAAACGGTGCAAAAAAGTGAATCTACAGACTATAGCAACTTGAAATTAGTAGACATTGATAATCTTAAACTGTAGGCATCAGCGATTTTTCGATATTCCCATCCCTTTTTTGAAAATACATTGCTATTAAGGCAATTTTGAAGCAAGAAATACAAAACTTCGGATTTAGATTTTTGATTGGAATTTCAAAAACACGAGTTTCGAAATTTTTGGAAATGCAACCAGTAATCTGGTGAGATGAGGTGAAATGTTTTAAGGGTGCTACTGAGATTATTTTGATGCTAGAAATGCGAAAATTTGAATTTGGAAGCATGGTTAGAATTTTAAAAAATGTGTTTCGGGATGTTTTGAATTCTGCCATCAATGGTGCAATATGGGGAGGCAATTTGTATCAAGATAAAGCTAAATCTATGAAAATATATATTTAGAAGTAGAAACAAACAATGCAGACCATCCTGTCTACGTGTGCGAAGCAGCGGGAATTAAGTTACTTGACTATAAATTGAATATATCAATCGTTCGTAATTAAACAAGCTAGCGCATTCTAAATTCAAACGTTATGTGCACAATTATTTCTTCGGCGACAGCATCGCGCCGGGTACCAGGTAGTACTGCACACTAATTTATCCATTTATTTTTACGTAATTATGAAAAACCGTGTTATCGTATTTGGGAATATTTTTGGCCATGTTTCCCGTCTGGGATCGAGTTTCATGAAACATATATTCCAGAACACGTGACTGTTAATTTCAATATGATTTAAGAAAAATGTGACGAGTCACTTTCACTTGAATTGATGCTGTTAATTCCGTTAACAGGTTTTCGAACCTTTTCAGATGGAGCATGTTACAGGATCATTTTAAGCGTCATGTTGGGTGCTGGTTGCGACTGTAAGGCCAGCTTTTTATAGTGAATTGCCATTTCTCGGGTCTTCTTGTGTTTGTATAACTATACCAAAACACTTTTTCAGTATTGGCCACTATGCTGCACTGTAAACACTACTTTACCAGCGGCCATACAGTCGCAAGCGAGCACACAACATGACGCTTCAAATGATCCTGTAACATGCTACGTCTCAAGGTGAACCTGAAGAGGGTTCGCAAACCGGTTAATGGGAATAAACACCATCATTTCAAGTGACTGGTTGCATCTTCCTTAAATCATACTTAAAATATTATTTCCTATTCTCCCATGATATCTTTTAAATGTAATAATTTTTCCAAGTGTAATACTCTACTGGCCATTATAATTGCTACACCAAGAAGAAAAGCAGATGATAAACGGGTATTCATTGGGCAAATATATTATACTAGAAAAGACATGTGATTACATTTTCACGCAATTTGGGTGCATAGATACTCAGGAATCAGTCCCCAGAACGACCACCTCTGGTCGTAATAACGTCCTTGATACGCCTGCGTATTGAGTCAAACAGAGCTTGGATGGCGTGTACAGGTACAGATGCCCATGCAGCTTAAGCACGATACCACACTTCATCAAGAGTAGTGACTGGCGTATTTTGACAACCAGTTGCTCGGCCACCATTGCCCAGACGTTGTAGTTGGTGAGAGATCTGGAGAATGTGCTGGTCAGAGCAGCAGTCTAACATTTTCCGTATCGAGAAAGGCCCGTACAGGACCTGCAACATGCGGTCGTGCATTATCCTGCTAAAATGTAGTTTTTCGCAGGGATCGAATTAAGGATAGAGCCACGGCTCATAACACATCTGAAATGTAACGGGCACTGTTAAAAGTGCCGTCGATGCGAACAAGAGGTGACCGAGACGTGTAGCAATGGAACCCCGTACCATCACGCCGGGTGATACGCCAGTATGACGATGGCGAATACACGCTTCCAATAAAGTGGGTTTACCGCGATTTCGCCAAACACGGATGCGACTATCATGATGCTGTAAACAGAACCTGGATTCATCCGAAAAAATTACGTTATGCCATTCGTACTCCCAGCTTCGTTGTTGCGTACACAATCGCAGGCGCTCCTGTGTGTGATGCAGCGTCAAGGGTAACTGCAGACAAGGTCTGCGAGCTGATAGACCATTCGGCTGCAAACATCATCGAACTGTCCGTGCAGATGTTTGTTGTCTTACAAATGTCCCCATCTGTTGACTCAGGGATCGAGAAGTGGCTGCACGATGCGTTACAGCCATGCGGATAAGATGCCTGTCATCTCGACTGCTAGTGATACGAGTCAGTTGGGATCCAGCACGGCGTTCCGTATTGCCCTCCTGAACCCACCGATTCCATATTCTGCTAACAGTAATTGGATCGTGACGAATGCGAGCAGCAATGTGGCGATACGATAAACGGCAATCGCGATATACTACCATCCGACCTTTAACAAAGTCGGAAACGTGATGGTACTCCTTTCTGCTCCTTACACGAGGCATCTCAACAACGTTTCACCAGGCAATGTCGGCCAACTGCTGTTTGTGTATGACAAATCGGTTGGAAACTTTCCTCATGTCAGGACGTTGTATGGGTCGCCACCGGCGCCAACCTTGTGTGAGTGCTCTGAAAAGCTAATCATTTGCATATCACAGCATCTTCTCCCTGTGGGTTAAATTTCGCGTCTGTATCACGTCATCCTCGTGGTGTAGCAGTTTTAATGGCTAGTGGTGCAGCAGGCCTCCAGAGACTGGCTGGCTGGTGCGCAGTGCCCGCTCCCTATGCAGCCGCAGCCACTGACTCACTCACCCCTCCTGGCGCGCGGCCGGTGCGGCGCCAGCTCGGGGTCGGCGGTGGGCGTGGCGGGCGAGGGGGCGTGTCCGGGGGCGGGCTTCTTCTTCTTGCTGCCGCTGGGCGCCGGCGACGCGGCGGGCGACGGCAGTGGCGGCGGCAGTGCGGGCAGCGGCGAGGGCCGCCCCCCGGCCGCCGCCCCCGGCTCCGCCCCCGCCGCCGCCACCGCCCCCGCGGCCTCGCCCTCTCCGTCATCGCTGACGTCGCCGCCCTCCTCCGCGGCCAGCCGCAGCGGCAGCAGGCGCGCCTCGGGCGTCGACGGCCTCCGCTTGCCGCTCATGGCCGGCCGCTCATGCCCAGACTCGCACTCGATCACCGGCACTACCAGCGCACTCCTGCAACAACACACCGACACCTTTAGCGCTAATTTTAAACTAAAGCCACAATGGTATCGATAACGTAGCCTCTACATCAGCGGTTCCCAGATGGTGGTGCGCTTACCTCTGGTGGTACGCCAGGATTTAGGCGTTTGCAAATTTTTAACTGTAACAAGAGACTTAATCCCGAAGAGAGAGAACGCTAGGATGTCAAAGAGATGCTTGTAAAATTACGCTTCTGGATAAAACAGCTTGATGTACAGGATGACTCTAAAGTCACTATACATTTCAGTGACGAAATATTTGTTTCTTGCAGGTACTACGACAAAATGCTAACCAAGGAAGAACGAATCTCTGATGTTTCTGCTTGTCTTTGTGGACGGACGTCTGAACAGGTGCGGACAGACTTTGCCCGTTGATTCCGGAAAACAGGCCCCGCCGGCCGCGGTGGCCGAGGAGACTGACGCGCTCCAGTCACGGTCTGCACGGCCACTACGGTCGAAGGTTCGAATCCCGCCCCGGGCATGGATATTTGTGCCGTCCTTAGTTGTAAGCAGTTCATAAGTAGTTTCTAAGTTTAGGGACTGATGACCCCGTAGTTAAGTCCCATAGACTCTACAAACATTTGAACATTTGAAACAGGCCCCACCACGCTTCCTATCAAGTCCGTAATCAGTAAATTCCAGCGTACTGGTAGATGAAGAACGTCCAGGGAGGCCAAACACCGTGCAAAGTGTGCAGGATGCGATCACACGTAACCCTACCGAATCTACCAGCAGACGTAGTGGGGAGCTCGGTATTCCTCAAACCACTGTATCGAGAGTTCTTCGTTACAAGCTGCACAAACGTGCGTGCCATATCCAGGTCGTACATAAGCTTGAAGCGGAGGACTATGCAACCAGACAATCTATGTGACATGACCTACTACAAGTTGTGAAAAATAAATATTTAATGCAAAATATCTTCTTCGGTGACGAAACTGCATTTCATACCTGTGGACATGGGAACAGACACAACTGCCGGATCTGGGCAGACGAACAACCAAGTGTGCTAGAGGAGTGGCAACGGGTCACAGCAAAAGTGAATGCGTGGTTAGGGATAATGAGGTCAACAGTGTACGGGCCCTTCTATTTCACAGAACAAACCGTTACTGCAGCAACATACCTAGATATGCTGGAACAGTTTTGGAGCCTCAGTTGATAGCTGATAGGTTATGTATACTGGTTTTTTTTGTTTGTTTTTTTTCTACAGGTTGGTGCAGCACCCCATCCCCATTTTGCCCTCGTTGTTTGGGGTTATCTGAATCGAGCATTTCCCGGCAGATGGATTGGTCGTGCTCTCCTGACTTGACACCCTCAGACGTTTTTGCATGTGGGGGGGGTTATCAAGTCTAAGGTATACCAGGTGAATATCCGCAACACTGAACACATACCACAGCGGGTTCTAGCCGCAGCTGCTGAGGTTACACCAGATATGCTCGGGCAGGTTTTTCGGACTACAGTGGAGGGCTGGGGGGTGTGAGTAGACATGCAAGGTGCTTACAATGAAATTTACTGAAATGTATCCTATTGTAACATACGTTTTACTACCATTACATATTGGTTATTAAAATTTGTTAAGTACAAAATGTATAGAGACTTTACAATCACCCTGTAGAACAACAGTTTAGTTTTCTGCTTGACACCCCGTCATATCCATAAGAGTACTTAGTCTTTAATCATTTGATTATTTACTCAATCTTCCCCTTTGCAGTATCATGGAGGTAACAATCTGGTAATGTTATTTTCTAAGAGGGTTATTTGGTTACTTATAGGAGCTAAGGTACTGTTTAATTATCTTTGTAGGGTCACCGTTGGTGGAACTCAGTTGATGGGAGGCAGGAAACAATAGCATGTAGCTAAGTATCTCTGGGCTCATCAATGAGTTTCGCGTTGGCTGCTATGAGCGAAAGTCGTCAATGTATAGCGCATATTTGGAATCGGTCGCGTACTGTCAGTCGTAGCAAGCAGTCGAATGGTGAGTAGTGTAATGAATTTAACAGCTGTTTGTCAACTAAATAGAATAAAATGCTGCAAAGGTATTAATGAACGTGTCCGATACTGAAGTAGTTAAAATTTTATTCGATTTTAGTGGCAAACTTTATTTTACTGTAATTCAATAACTGGTTCTAACATAGCATAAAAACCAATCTAACATCGGCAAGGAGAGGAGTCGTTCAAAAAAATTAAGCAAGAAGAGAGCTCACAACACGGAATTACACGGACTTTTCTTTCTCTGCGTAAATTGTGCGGCGGAGGTTATTGATCCTGTTCAGGAGACACTTCTCCGCTCTTTCCACCAGCAATGCTAAAACATGTGTGAACTTAGTCTCTGCAATATGTTTTTCCGATTCTGAGATTTTCTTTTCCTTCGTTCATTATTTCATCGACAAAGTAAATGCAGGATGTTACAAAAAGGTACTGCCAAACTTTCAGGAAACATTCCTACACACAAAGAAAGAAAATATGTTATGTGGACATGTGTCCGGAAACGCTTAATTTCCATGTTAGGGCTCATTTTAGTATTTCTCTTTAAATGTAAATTGAAATAATTCGTGCAGCCAATTGTCAAAATACCTAATTGTTTCGTTAGTATATACTGTACTTCCTCGATTCACCGCCAGATTTTCTGTGAACATTTGGGCAGGAATTGTTGGTGATGTCTTGATTGGACCTCATTTTGTTCCACCTACGCTCACTGGAACACGTTATCATGATTTCATACGGGATACTCTACCTGTGCTGCTAGAACATGTGCCGTTACAAGTGCGACACAACATGTGGTTCATGCACGATGGAGCTCCTGCACATTTCAGTCGACGTGTTCGTACTCTTCTCATCAATAGATTCGGTGACCGATGGAGTGGTAGAGGCGGACCAATTCCATGGCCTCCACGCTCTCCTGACCTCAACCCTTCTGACTTTCATTTATGGGGGCATTTGAAAGCTCTTGTCTACGCAACCCCGGTACCAAATGTAGAGACTCTTCGTGCTCGTATTGATACAATACGCCATTCTCTAGGGCTGCATCAGCGTATCAGGGATTCCATGCGACGGAGGGTGGATGCATGTATCCTCGGTAACGGAGGACATTTTGAACATTTCCTGTAACAAAGTGTTTGAAGTCACGCTGGTACTGCTGTGTGTTAACATTCCATGATTAATGTGATTTAAGGAGAAGGAATAAAATGAGCTCTAACATGGAAATTAAGCGTTTCCGGACACATGTCCACATAACATATTTTCTTTATTTGTGTGTGAGGAATGTTTCCTGAAAGTTTGGCCGTACCTTTTTGTAACACCCTGTATATTTTGGTGCCCAGGCTTGAATTAGGCACTTATTTCACGAGCGCTTCCACTTTCAGCTCTTGCAGATTATGCGTTTCGGTAATTCATAGGCATTCTTCTTACGAAGTGTATCCTCGAAAGTCGTCTTGCATTTTCGAACTCTTTCTCCACAAATACAGAAAAGCGCAATCAACTTCGTCCCGAAAGAATTCTGAAGCGTTATTTTCCATGATGATGATTTCGTGTGGCATATTTGGCCGTTAGACCCAACCTGGGATCGTGTTGGGCCTGCCTGGTGCTAGTCTTTAGGTGACGCCACTGGGAGACTTGCGCATCGTTGATGATGACGACGACACAACACCCACCCACGAGTGGAGAAATCTGCAACACGACCGGGAATCGAACCCGGGCCCCTCGTGCGTGGTAATCAGGCAGGCTGTACAATTGAGTACGGAGGCGAATATTATTTTCCAATTAAGGTAGTGCCCCCCCCCCCTGTAACACTGTCTACATCGCTGAAGTTAAAGCGGAAAGGAATAAAGAGAGGGCGAATGACGCGGGATCTTTTTCTGCTGCACGGAAGTAGGGTGTTTCTAATCCGGTAAGAGCTGCCACATCGACCGGAATAGGCGCTGCGAGCTTGGCGATCGGGCGCGACGCCATTCAGCCGTCAGAGCCACCTGAACCACTTCCCAGGCGCAGCGACGCGGCTCGATACGCTATTGGACGTCCAACAAGGACCTGAGGCACCACAGTCAATGTGTTTTGGGAGATAACAGTTTGCACAAACATACAGCACCGCGTGAAGTGAGGACGATGATGAAACCAGTGTCGTGTGTTGCCGCCATTGGTGGTTAAGACCGCTGCTGCGCGCCTGAGCACTTAGCCAAAGCGGCTCTGGACGTGGTGTTGGGGTTACAGGTCTGCATCTGACGTCTATACTCGCTCGAACTGGAGAATTCACGGAGTTCCGTGGCAGTCCGCTAGATGTCAATGTCGTGGCTTAGAACAATGCGATCAAATGCAAACGGTACGTTTATTGTGAAAGCTGTAAGAAGTTTATACAGCAGTTTGAAATAATAGTTACAAAAGCTGCTAACAGATGGCGCTGTACGCTGTACAGCTCATATCAGCATGTTGTTGTTATGGTCTTCAGTCCGGAGACTGGTTTGATGCAGCTCTCCACCCTACTCTATCCTGAGCAAGCCTTTTCATCTCCTTATAAGAACGGCAACCCACATCCACTTGAATCTGCTTACTATACGCATCTCTTGGTCTCCCTCTGCGATTTTTACCCCACACACTTCCCTCCAATGCTAAATTTACGATTCCCCGATGTCTAAGAATGTGTCCTACCAAGCGATCCCTTCTTTTAGTCAGGGTATGCCAAAAATTCCTTTTCTCACCAATTCTGTACAGTACCTCTTCATTAGTTATGCGATCTACCCACCTAATCTTCAGCATTCTTCTGTAGCACCACATTTCAAAAGCCTCTATTCTCTTCCTGTCCGCACTGCTTATCGTCCATGTTTCACTCCCGTACAAGGCAACACTCCACACAAATGCCTTCAGAAAAGACTTCCTTACACTTAAATTAATATTCGATGTTAGCAAAGTTCTCTTTTTCAAAAATGCCTTTCTTCCCATTGCCATTCTGCATTTTATATCCTCTGTACTGCGACCATCGCATGTTATTTTACTACCTAAGTAACAAAACTCATCTACCACCTTCATTGTTTCGTTACCTAATCTAATTCCTTCAGCATCGCCTGATTTTCTAAGACCGCATTCCATTATTTTTGTTTTGCTCTTGTTAATGTTCATTTTATATGCACTCTTCAACACGCTGTCCATTCCATTCAACTGCTCTTCCAGGTCCTTTGCTGTCTCTGACAGAATTACAATGTCATCAGCAAAACGCAATGTTTTTATTTCTTCCCCATGAACTTTAATCCCTATTCCAAATTTTTCCTTGCTTTCCTTCACCGCCTGCTCGATGTACAAATTGAATAACATCGGAGAAAGGCTACAACCCTGTCTTACTCCCTTCCCAACTGATGCTTCCCTTTCATGTCCTTCGAGTCTAATAACTGCGGTCTGGCTTTTGTACAAGTTGTAAATATATTTTACCCCTGCTGACTTCAGAATTTGAAAGAGTGTATTCCAGTCAACATTGTCAAACGCTTTCTCCAAATCTACAAAAGCTAAAAATGTAGGTTTGCCTTTCCTTAATCTATCTTCTAAGATAAGACGTAAAGTGAGTATTGCCTCCCGGGTTCCTACGTTCCTCCTGAATCCAAATTGATCTTCCCCGAGGTCAGCTTCTACCAGCTTTTCCATTCTCCTGTAGATAATTCGTGTTAAAATTTTGCAACCATGACTTATCAAACTGATGGTTCTGTAATTTTCACACCTATCTGCGCCTGATTTCTTTGGAATGGGGATTATTACATTTTTCTTAAAGTCTGAGGGCATGTCGCCTGTCTCATACATCATACACACCAGTTCAAATAATCTTGTCATGGCTGGTTCTCCCAGAGACTTTAGTAGCTCTGAGGGTATGTCATCTATTCCTGGGGCCTTGTTCCTACCTAGGTCTTTCAAGGCTCTGTCAAATTCGTCTCTCAGTATACTATCTCCTATTTCATCTTGATCTACTTCCTCTTCCCTTTCTACAACATCGTTTCTAAGTTCATTTCCATTGTAGAGCTGCTCTATGTACTCTTTCCACCTTTCAGCTTTCCCTTCTTTGCTGAGAACTGGTTCTCCATCCGAGTTCTTGATATTCGTAGAGTTGCTTTCCTTGTCCCCAAATGTCTCTTTTATTTTCCTGTAGGCGGTATCTACTTTTCCCCTTGCTATACATTCTTCTACAGATTTGCATTTGGCTTCTAGCCACTCCTGCTTAGCTATTTTGCACTTCCTGTCAATCTCATTTTTTAGTCGTCTGTACTCCATTTTGCCTGTTTCATTTACTGCATTTTTATATTTTTCCTTTCATCAATTAACTGTAGTACTTCCTGTGATATCCATGGATTTTTTGTAGGTCTTGCCTTTCTACCTATTTTGTCCTCCGCTGCCTTCACTATTTCATCTCTCAATGCTACCCATTCCTCTTCTACTGTTTTATTTCCCCCTGTTTCTGTCAATTGTTGCCTAAATATCCCTCTGAAATTCTCCAGAACTTCACTTTCCTTCAATTTATCTAAGTCCCATCTCCTTATTTTCCTACCTTTCTGCAGTTTTTTCAGCATCAGCCTACAGTTCATGACTAACAAGTTATGGTCAGAGTCTATATCTGCCCCTGGGTATGTCCTGCAGTTTGTAACCTGGTTCCGGTACCTATGTCTTACCATTATGAAATCTATCTGATACCTTCCGGTGTCTCCTGGTCTCTTCCATGTATACAACCTTCTTTTGTGATTCTTAAACCACGTGTTTGTTACGATTAAATCATGTTCCGTGCAAAATTCTACCAGGCGACTTCCTCTTTCATTCCTCCTGCCCAGTCCATATTCACCTACTATTTTTCCTTCTCTTCCTTTTCCTACTACTGAATTCCAGTCTCCCATCACAATTAAGTTTTCCTCTCCCTTAACTGTCTGAATAAATTCCTTTAGCTCCTCATATATTTCTTCGATTTCCTCATCATCGGCAGCATACATATCAGCATACATAAGTAAAATAATCGTATGAAAACACTCTTTGCAAACAATCACATCACAATGTTTTCAAAACGTTCACTATTGGCACTACTGAGGTGCCGCAAACGAAGAATGAAATTCGCCATCACATTTCGTAGTGTCTCAACCGAAATGGATTCACATGCCACAGAGATCGCCGATTCAAGCTCGTCCAGCGTGGCGGGATGCTTCGGGTAGACCACGTCTTTCACTGTGCCCCACAAAAAAAAAGTCGCAGGGAGTCAAATCCGGCGAATATGGAGGCCAATCCATGTCTGCACCAGTAAATTTGGGATATTCCACAGCAATGACTCGATTCCCGAAGTATTCATCAAGAAAGCGAAACACTTGTTTGGTCCGATGTGATAGGGCTTCATCTTGCATAAACCATTCAGTACCTGGTCGATCATGTAACGCTTGCTGTGTGGCGACAAATTGTTCCAAAATTGCAACGTAACGTGCACCAGTAACCGTTTCTCGAATGAAAAAGGGCCAATAATGCCTCTGCTGCATACTGCAGCCCACACAGTTACTTTAGGAGAATACAGGGGTTTCGCTTCACACCAATATGGCCTTTTGGAACCCCAAAATCGCCAGTTCTGCTTATTCACGTATCCATGCAGGTGGAAGTGTGCTTCATCTGCAAACCAGATGCATCCAAAATCAAATCCTTCACTATCAATCATTGTGAGCATCTGATTAGCAAAGTCAACCCTTTGTTGCACAGCTCGTACGGTTATGACCTGGTGCGTTTGAATTTTGAATGGAAACATGTGTAGGCTCTTTCTCAGTATTTTCTGCGTGCTGGAACGCTTCAAACCAGTCTCAGATGCAGTTCTAAGGACGGATGACATTGGATTTCGCTGAATAATTTCAGAAACTGTGGCGATATTTTCAGGCGTAACTGCGGTTTGCTTGCGGCCAACATGCCCCACTAGATCATCAGTTACGCTGCCTGTTCGTTGAAATTTTGCGAAGAGCGTACGAATGGTTTTCACATCGGGTCCTATTGGAACATTAAATCGTGCTTGAAAACTTGGCCTTGTTGCCGTAGGACTCTCTTCTAACCTGTGGTACTCTAGCACCAGAAAAACGCGTTGTTCAATGGAGTACATGGTTTTAATCGCTTCCTTCGGTACGCTAACCTCCTTTCACGTTTCAATAGTGGAACTGATCGCTCTGGGCTTCGGATCACTGTTTATACTAGGCATTACGTATGGCGATTACAGCGCCATCTGTTAGCAGCTTTTGTAACTATTATTTCAAACTGCTGTATAAACTTCTTACAGCTGTCACAATAAACACACCGTTTACTGCATTGCTCTATCGATCTTTGTTTTCGAGATATTTAATTTTGAAATCAGGGAGTCCTTTTCTGGACACCCTGTATATCCCTTGTGCTCCTTCGAGCGTGCCATACTCGAAATGCGCGAACGTGCACTCTGAGAAGAGGGTAATCATCAGTGGCGGCGCGTCCTATGTGTTCACCGCTTCAGTGAACCCCCGGAAAAAAAACTCATCATAAAAAAAGTAAATAAGATAAATAGTATTTTTAAACTATCATTCTTCGTTTCGTTCTTCTATCAGATCATTTTATATACTCATTCAAAGTATTTTTATCGCAAGAGAAACTTTTACGTCGCGGGGACAACACGTATACAAGTCGTAGTGCGGCCGTGTAACATAAGCGGCAGTGGTCGCAGTATTGCAATGCGCATGCCCAGCTAACATTCAAAAGATCAGATTATGAATAGTAATGGCGCCAGTACTCTCCACCTAGCAAGAATAGCCGTGTGGTTAGCGTCATCGGGCATCGCGCTCTGCTGTCGAAGATAGTGGGTTCGAGACCGACTACGAGAAATTTATTTTAAACCCAATCTTCTTTTTAACAGATATGGGAACAACAATGACTTTAATATTGTTTCTTGCCACATATATTCGGATGTTTTTGCAAATGTGTTGCGGTTTTGAGGGTAAATGTAATTTACTCTTCGTTGTAACAAATATTTGACTGTTTCAAAAGATGTGGAGGAGCCTTTGTGCATGCTTAAGGTTGGGAGGGGTGCTGCTTACAATGTCACGTGACCTGAAGGTAGTTTGTATCTTTAACATATCAGATTCATTTTTGTACAGCCACTTAACAAAGTCTTCAGCTTCCACTCTTCTTTGTTCCATGCCCATCAGGCAAGTAACTATGCGGGTATCCTGATTTCCACAAATATTTCGCGATCTTCTCTCCCTGCCTATTTTAATGTTGCTGTTTCTTCTCCGACTTGTAGTACGAACTCTGTCTCTGTCAGTAATTCTCTCTGAGCCTTGTACAACCTCCTTCAGTAGCTTCCTTATGTAATTCTAAACATTCCTATGGGTTGCATGTTGTAATTCTTAATTTTATTTTTCCGACTTTGTAATTATTTCACTTTTACGAGTTTTGGAGGCTGGACTTCATCCGTCTATGTAATCGCTCCCTAACGCGTATAACTGCATTTCTTTCACTTCTTCGTGTAATTATAAACATTTCTATGGGTTGCATGCCGTAATTCTTATTCTTATTTTCCGACTTTATAATTATTTCACTTTTACGAATTTTTGAGGCTGAGCTTCATCCGTCTCTGTAATCGCGTGTAGCTGCATTTCTTTCGCTTCTTCATGTAATTCTAAAAATTTCTATGGGTTGCATGCCGTAGTTCTTAATTTTATTTTCCGGACTTTATAATTCTTTCATTTTTGTGGTTTTTCTGAGACTGGACTTCATCTGTCTCTGTAATCGCCCCCTATCGCGTGTAGCTGTATTTCATTCACTTCCTTATATAATTCTAAGCATTTCTATGGGTTACATACAGTAGTTAATTTTCTTTATATTTCGGAAACTGAATTTGTTTTACCGGTTTTCGGAACCACGTGGGTCAGAGTTCCGACTTCCGGGGTTTGCAGCTAGTCGCCTGAATTCACGCCACTTCTCATATAAAACCCGTACCTATATCGATTGCTAACAGACTTCAACTTAAGAATCCACCGTGATTTTGTATAATGAATCCAATTTTCAACCACTTCACCTTCGGCGGAGTGCGTTCATGTAACGTAGCCGTGTGTCGCCGTTAGCGTGTGTGCTCGCGGTCCAATTCAGATGTAATTTAACTTGGTTATACACGCGCACCATCTCCAAACAGGCACGACAGACCAGAGCCAGCTTCAAAGTGTTTGTGTATATTGTGTTTTGTGCTACCTCCGAATTGCTTAATTTCGCCTACGAAAGCGGCGCCTGCTTCCGCCTCGTCTCAGCACGCTGATTTTGGTGAGTTTCGCTGTGGCATTGCGTGTGTGTGAATGAATGAGTGTTGTTTGTGAAACCTTCCCCCCAGTAGCTTTAAATCATGTATAATCTAGGCTGGGCACCGTCCGCATTAATCGATGTAAGAGATGCATTTTTAATGTGTTAACGAAGTTGGTTCCCCATTTTGCTTGTTTTCTATCTGAATAAACAAGTTTAAGTTCAGTCTAATCCGTAAGTTGCCTATAAACTGTAGTTTTAGAGCACCTTCCCTCTTTTATTTAATATTGTTCTTCACAAGTGCTGAGAACTTGCTCAGATGCAATGTTTCTCACGACTAAATTCCGTTGCGCCATACATGTTTTCTTAGCCACTTTTCCAAGATACCTTTACCTTTCTAAGATTACTTTACCTTTCTAAGATAACTTTAATTGTGGTGGCTTGCTTATTAATGTCTGTGTGTAATAACATGTGAGCTGCTATGTATATTGACCACTGTATTATTAACTTCCTGTTATTGAAGTAATTTGAAACGAGTCAGTTCTCAGTTTGAGCCAGGGAACAAGGCTTTGTAGCAGGGAGTAACCAGTAGTTCACACGGACCTCATTTACTAATTTTAGTAATAAAACAAAGCTCTCGTTACGTACAGTGGTCGACTTCTACAGTGTAATCAGTTACTTACTGTGTTTTACTTCATGTGCATATTTATATGTTCTTGGTGTTTGTTATAAAAGAAAGATGAACAACGTTCAGCATCTCTTAGAAACAAGTTACTCAGTATGGAACAAAAGCGTGAAATAAAGAGACCTGGTACGGCGACGCCTTATCTCGAGTTGAAGCAAGCGCAAACAAGTCGAGGTAAGACATTCTTCAGACCTTTAAACGAAAATATATCTAAAAGAGGGATGGGGAGACAAACCGTAGCGCCACTTGCAGAGGTGCGCCAATTTGTCTCGTTGAACGCCGAGTGGGGGAGGATGGGGAGGGGCACTATCAAGATACGACACTCAAAGAAGTAAACACCCATTCATCTGAAGCACCTGCCGACACTGCCACTACTGTTGCTTCCTTCTGCGCATACGCATTCTGCAGCACACTACAAAATTTAGAACTCCACACTGGGCACAACCTACAGATCACTACGTCATAGACGCACTCGCGACAGGGTTGGCTGATGATTCACACGCAAGCACGAAAGGCGCATTCACTTGGAGTTGTCGGTTTTCACCACGAAGTCGATCGTGTAAAACGAACTTTAGAGTCTGGAGACTGTTCAGTTGTTGCCTCCTTCATCGCTATGCTGCAGCTGCAGTTGGTGTTGTTTTGGGATGGTACTGGGTTCCAAACCCGCAGTCGCCCCAGTATGCTTTGTTGGTACAATAACCAGCCAGCGGCTTCGAGATCAGCACGACTGCTTAGTGACTGCAGGACTGCAAGGTTTGAATCCCGCCTTGGCTTAAGTTTTCAACTTACCCAATGATTTACAACGTCTGACATAAAATGCGGTGAATAGTCGTGTAACATGAACCTAGATGAACTATGCACTACAACTATGTTACGTCCCTCGAAGTAGTCACCTCCAATACATATGCACCGCTTAATGCTGCGAAGACTTTGCACGAAATCTTCCTTTGGGTTGGTGTTCGGAAAACTCGTGAGGTGTTGTAGGATGACAGGAATAACGGTAAATCGCTTTCAATGTGAGATTTATTTATTCATACACTCCTGACCATTAACATTGTTACACCACGAATATGACGTGCTACAGACGTAAAATTTAACCGACAGGAAGAAGATGCTGTGATATGCAAATGATTAGCTTTTGAGAGCTTTCACACAAGGTTGGCGCCGGTGGCGACACCTACAACTTGTTGACATGAGCAAAGTTTCCAACCGATTTCTCATACACAAACAGCAGTTGACCGGCGTTGCCTGGTGAAACGTTGTGATGCCTCGTGTAAGGAGGAGAAATGCGTGCCATCAAGTTTCCGACTTTGATAAAGGTCGGATTGTAGCCTATCGCGATTGCTGCTCGCGTTGGTTGCGATCTAATTACTGTTAGCAGAATGAAATCGGTGGGTTCAGAAGGGCAATACGGAACGCCGTGCTGGATCGCAACGGCCTTGTATCAGTAGCAGTCGAGATGACAGGCATCTTATCCGCATGGTTGTAACGGATCGTCTCGATGGGGACGTTTTCAAGACTACAACCATCAGCACGAACAGTTCGACGACGTTTGCAGCAACATGCTATCAGCTCGGAGACCATAGCTGCGGTTTTCCTTGACGCTGCACCACAGACATGAGCGCCTGCGATGGTGTACGTAAAGACGAACCTGGGTGCACAAATGGCAAAACGTCTTTTTTTTTTCGGATAAATCCAGGTTCTGTTTTCAGCATCATGATGGTCGCATCCGTGTTTGGCAACATCGCGGTGAACGCACATTGGAAGCGTGTTTCGTCTTCTCCATACTGGCGTATCACTCGGCGTGATGGTATGGGGTATTGGATACACGTCTCGGTCACCTCTTGTTCACATCGAAGGCACTTTGAACAGTGGCCATTACATGTCAGAGGTGTTACGACGCGTAGCTCTACCCTTCATTCTATCCCTGCAAAACCTTACATTCCAGCAGGATAATGCACGACCGCATGTTGCAGGTCCTGTATGGGCCTTTCTGAATACGGAAAACGTTCGACTGCTGCCCTGGCCAGCACATTCTGCAGACCTCTCACCAATTTAAAACGTCTGGTCAATGGTGGCCGAGCAACTGGCTCATCACAATACGCCAGTCACTACTCTTGATGAACTGTGGTATCATGTTGAAGCTGCATGGGCATCTGTACCTGTACACGCCATCCAAGCTCTGTTTGACTCAATCCCCAGGCGTATCAAGGCCGTTATTACGCCCAGAGGTGGTTGTTGTGGGTACTGTTTTGTCAGGATTTATGCACCCAAATTGCGTGAAAATGTTATCACATGTCAGTTCTAGTATAATATATTTGTCCAATGAATACGCGTTTATCATCTGCATTTCTTCTTGGTGCTGCTATTTTAATGGCCAGTAGTGTACATCTGATACAAAACACAGCTTGAACACAAATACAAAAATGGAAATAAAGGAATACGAATACATATTAACCATTAATAATACACATATTTACAAGTCCAGTTTTAACAGTACAAAAGTCTTTTCCCCAAGATTAAACTATGCTAGCCCAAAATCTGGCTACATCACACGCATCACGGGTAGTATCCGTCAGATCCTCGATGGTACAACAGGCTGGGCAAAGCTCACACTGTAGCCGATGCTCGGTGGTTTGTTCTTTTCCGCACTCGCACTAGACAGATGCGTCAGAGACGCCCATCCTTCTCATGTTGCCTTTGGTTCTTGCTTCGCAGGCCTGCAGTCTATTGGGGAACTTCAGCGACATTCAGTCCTCCTCATAGCCAGGTGGGAGTGCTTCCTGTGGCGTCATCCAGCCACCGACGTCCCCGCTCTTTGCTCTCCACATCTCTAGCCTGGTCAGTTTGGCTGATTTTTCGAGCTCTGTCGTTGCACGTAGGAAGCTTTTCCTTGATTTGAGTCTGCTATGGGCAGGCTGATAACCAAAAAGGGGAAAAGGGGATGTGTTGTTCGTTTCATTCTGGCTAACACTTCCCTTTTAATCAAAGACGACGCTATATCGGCAAAGCAGTATAGTTTTTTAACTGGCGTTGGCCTTCGGCATCTCGTGACAATGAGGCAAGTTTTGTAGAGAGCCACATCTACTTGTTTAGCGTGGCATGAGTTACACCATGCTGGACACGCGTATTCTGCAGCTGAGTAACATAGGGACAGAGCTGTTGTTCTTAATGTATTGGGTTGTGCACCCCAGTTTGAACCTGCAAGCTTGCGAACAATATTATTCCTAGCAGCTACTTTGTATGTGGTGTTCATACATGCGAGATTGAGTCGAGAGAATAGGAAGTCGCCTGCAGGATTGAGATCCGGTGAGTATGGTCAGTGTTCAAGTTGTACTATCCCTTTTCGTCATGAACTGTTTCATAATATTGGCTGAGTGTGGACGAGCGTCATATGGATGACCTCACACTTATCATTATTAAGGGTCAATTGTCAATTTTTCAACCCTGCAGGTATCTTATCTAAATGGTTTTGCAGTTGCTTCTGATGTTATGGTGACTTTACTAACCGATAAAAGACAGCATCATCCGGGAACAGTCTAAGAGCGCTACTCAGGTTGTCTCCTAAATCATTTATAAAAATAAGGAACAGTAGGGGGCCCTCTAAGACTTCCCTGGGGAACGCCAGACGTCACTTCTGTTATACTCAATGACTTACCGTCACAACGTACTGTGTCCTTTCTGACAGGAAATCACGAATCTAATAACGCAGCAGTGGCGATATTTCATAAGCATGCAATTTCATTAGAAGACGCTTGCCAGGTACAGTGCTAAAAGCCTTCCAGAAAACTGGAAATAAGATTTTACATCCCTTGTGGTTAGCACTCATCACATCATGTGAGCAAACAGGTAGCTGTGTTTCAGAAGATCGATATTTACGAAATTCGTGGTTACTATGGGACAATAGGTCGTTCTCTTTTTGGTAGTTCATAATGTTTGAGGAAAGTATATGTTCTACAATCCAGCTGAAAACCGACGACAGTGATGTAGGCCTGTAATTTTGCGGGTCATTGCTATTGTCCTTCTTGAATATCGGAATTACCAGTGTAACTTTCCAGTCTTTGGGTACGCAACGTTCGCAACGTTCGCTAGGTATTGGGCTATTGCATCAGCATTCTCTGAAAGTAACCTAATTGTATACAGTCGGGACCGAGACACTTATTGTTATTAAGTGATTTAAGTTGTTTAATAGTCCATGGATATTTACTTCGAAATTATGCACGGTGGATTCTGTTCTTGATAGGAATTTGGAATATTACTTCGTCTTCCCTAGTGAAGAAATTTCGGAAAGCTGTGTTAAGCATTTCTGCTTTAGCCTTCTAACTGTTGATTTAACCAATATGTCAGTCCATTCTCGTACGACCATATTACAGTTGTGATGACCCACGGTCTCGAGCTTAAAAGTCGATCACTGTACTAAACAAGAGCCTTGTTTTATCACTAAGATTAGCAAATGAGGTCCGTGTGAACTACCGGTTACTCCCTGCTACAAAACCTTGTTCCCTGGTCCACAGTGAGAACAGACACGTTTCAAATTACTTCAACAACAGGAAGTTAATATTACAGTGGTCAATATATATAGCAGCTCACACGTTATAACATACAGGCATTAATAAGCAAGCCACCACAATTGAAATTATCTTAGAAAGGTGGCTAAGAAAACATTTATGGCGCAACGGAATTTTGACATAAAAATTGCATCTGAACTTGTTCTCAGCACTTGTGAAACAATATTAAATAAAAAAGAGGGAAGGTGCTCTAAAACTACAGTTTATAGGCTAATAACGGATTATGCTGAACTTAATCTTGTATATTCAGATAGAAAACAAGTACAATGGGGAACCAATTTTATTAATACAATAAAAATGCATCTCTTACATGGATTAATGCGGACCGTGCCCAGACTAAATTATACATGATTTAACGCTACTGGGTGGAAGGATTCACAAACAACACTCATTCGCTCACACACACGCAATGCCACAGCGAAACTCACCAAAAACAATAGGCGGAAGCAGGCGCCGCTATCGTAGACGAAATTCATCAAGTCAGAGGTAGCACAAAACACAATATACAAAAACACTTTGAAGCTAGCTCTGGTCTGTCGTGCCTATTTTGGGATGGTGCGTATGTATAGCCAAGTTAAATTACATCTGAATTGGATCGCGAGCAAACACGCTAACGGCGACACACAGCTACGTTACCTGAACGCACTCCACTGAAGGTGAAGTGGTTGAAAATTGGATTGATTATACAAAATAACGGTGGATTCTTAAGTTGCAGT
Organism: Locusta migratoria; assembly: GCA_026315105.1. Classification (NCBI taxonomy): domain Eukaryota; kingdom Metazoa; phylum Arthropoda; class Insecta; order Orthoptera; family Acrididae; genus Locusta; species Locusta migratoria. The sequence continues at coordinate 43,891,283 of CM048746.1, read as the reverse complement.
CTGTTAGAAATCGATCTAGGTAGTGGTTTTATATGAAAAGTGGCGTGAATTCAGGCGACTAGCTGCAAACTCCGGAAGTCGGAGCTCGGACCCATGTTGTTCCGAAAACCGATAAAATTGAATAAATTCAATTTCCGAAAAATAAAGAAAATTAACTACAGCATGCAACCCATAGAAATGCTTAGAATTATATAAGGAAGCGAATGAAATATAGATACACGCGATAGGGAGCGATCATAGAGACGGATGAAGTCCAGTCTCCAGAACTCGTAAAAGTGATATAATTTCAACGTCGGAAAAATAAAATTAAGAATTACAACATCCAACTCATAGAAATGTTTAGAATTACATAAGGAAGCTATTGAAGGAGGTTGTACAAGGCTGAGAGAGAATTAGTGACACAGACACAGTTCGTACTACCAGTTGTAGAACGTACAGCAAAATTAAAATAGGTGGGGAGAGAAGATCGCGAAATATTAGTGGAAATCAGAAGGATACCCGCATAGTTACTTCCCTGATGTGCATGGAACAAACAAGAATGGAAGCTGAAAGCTATGTTCTATGAAGCAACCACGTGGAACACATATCACTCATGGAAGGAAACGATGAGAAGATTTTTACATGCACTGTACAAAAATGAATAAATCACCTATTAGAAATTGATCCCCACAAAGCTAGAAAGTATTTACACAGAGTTCATACACCTCCACATGATCACAAAAGGTTTTAACATACCAGGCCGTTATCAAACTGCAACTAGAATCACACACACCGCGTTTATCTATTGGAAATCACTTAATTGAAAAATGAGAACACATTTCCACACACGATCGGAGAAAATATTCCAAAAAATGATTCAAAGTTCACGAATCTAAGTTAAACGTGCTAGTCAATGAAACGCTACCATCTCCAGAAACAAGTGCAGAACAAACCTTACCTCACCAGACGACCAGCCCAGAATGATCAGACTGAGCGTGCACCGGGCGCAGGAAGCCACTGGAAGACGGAAAATCCAAGCAACAGCGGTGGTGGGGACAGAGAGCGAGTACACTCGCGCTGGAGAAGGCTCGCCGACTACACTGTAACCAAAGGGTGTAGAAACCTCTTTGGTAACCTCTGAGCCAGAGAGAACGATGCAAAGCGAGCTATCACTCCCTACATTCAAACTGCCATAGATTCTCGCACATCCACTTAAAAGTAAGACAAGTGCACATTGTTTCAAACGTTTGTATAGCTTATGGGAGTTAACTATGGGGTCATCAGTCCCTAAACTTACAAACTACTTATGAAGTAACTAATTCTAAGGACGTCACAAATATCCATGCCCGAGGGGGGGGGGAGGATTCGAACCCCCGACCGTAGTGGCCATGCAGACCGTGACAGGAGCGCCTCAGTCCCCTCAGCCACTGCAGCTGGCAGTGCACATTGTCACAGGGACAGTGGCATAGCGGAGAAGCCGTACTTATGCCAAATTAATTAATATAATAACAAATTATTAACATAACTAAATAAGAAAAACCTAGCAATATTAACTAATATTTTAACACATGGAATTAAAATGCTATTACTCCTGGAAAAAAGAGGGGTTCAAGTTTTAACAAAATGATGATCTAGCGAGATTAAATAAATTATGACTTTACAGAAATATAGAAAAAATATATGGAAGACGACAGACGGTCGTCTTTCAAGCTCTGGTTGTAACTGCAGCACTCGACAACGTAGACAAGATAGAAGTGGCGGCCACTGAGCGATAATGAGAACACGCGTTACTCGTTTGTATCAAATTTGTCACAAAAGGTCGCACTCACAATCGGCGCACGAAGACAAAAAATTCAACCTCCTGCAACGGACAAAGCGAGTGTTCGGCACATGGGCAGGGGTGTCCAGCGACCGCAGGACGGCCGCCTGTGTCTCTTGTGACGATAATTATTGATCAGCTGAACAGGAGCGGCGAGGTGCGGGGAAGGCCAAGTTCGCGGAGGCGAGGCCAGGCAGCTACTTCCACGTACCGCCGGCCAGCCTTCCACTAACGCCGCCCCATTACCACGAAACACTCGATTCTTCTCAACTAGAAACTAAGCCGGCGATCGTGAACTTCTGAAACAGTCGCGCGTGAGAGTTTCGGTCGTTTCCCTTAAGTTTGCACAGTAACTTAAGCTCCGATAAGTTTAATATGCTCCAAGTAGCTCTCATAGATTGTTTGCAGATGACGCCGTCATTTAATGTGTAAGGAAAGAAAATATTTTGTTGGTAATATTTTGTATTGGTTGAAAGGTGTTTATTTTATTGAAGAAAAGTGTGAGTGGAGGTAAAAAAAAAAGTTTTGATTTATTAACTGTGGTGGCTGTTTTTGTAATGTTTGAGCAACATAACAAAACCTGACCTTAATTTCGTGGTTGGTTACGTTAAACTCGTGATTAATCCAAGTGGTGTAGTTAAATTTTGAAAATATTAAGCAAGACAATTAATGTAATTAACAAATACTATGGCCATATCTGACAAACTTTGCAAAAGATCACTCACCTTTCCTTTCCTTACAAAATCTCCTACAGAGACTGTGCACACACCGATAGCAGGAATTAACTTACTCCGTCTGTGCAATGCGTACGACTCAATTAGTACGCTAATGGTAATGATAATTTAGAAAATTATGAATAGTAGGATTTTTTAACATCAAGTGATTGGCAAATGGGTGCAGTCCAACCGTTGTAGTCAGTATCTAATAAAAATTAATTCACTCAAGCAAATAGGAAATTTAAGTAAATCAGTCTTAATTGATGCTATGCATACGGCAATTGTACGAGTTTGGTTCTTTATAGGATAGATGTGGCGGTGGCTATTATTGTTGAACTCAGTGCAAAACGAAATAGAAAAATTATTCATTAATTCAACTGTCTGTTATCTTCTACCATCAATTTTAGCAAAATTGTCTCAACAGAAATTAATTTAACAGATTCTAACAATTAATGACATTCACTTGATTGTAAAATTGTGTAGAAATATTATTCATGCATTATTGAGGATTGTCATATTGTTAGTTGTTCAAATAAGATAGCAAAAGTACTGTCTAATGTTTCTTGTATTTTAACAAAACTTAAACATGCATTCACAGTAAATTACAACCAATAGCATTTAACTTATCTCATTTATCAGTCCAGCGACGTGGTACTCTGCAGTTATATAAATGATACACAAATTCATACAGAAATCATTTTGATGGTGGCTCCACTTTGGCAGCTTGCTAGCAGTTCACCGTGATGCTTCGCGAATCGCGTAATTAATCGCGACCGTTAGCGTCCGCGATGACGCTACCGCGTTTGGACGTCTGGGACGGTTACCGAACACATAACGAATTTCTGCCTCAACAGAACGAACGAATAAATGTTTCATTAAGATCAATTCTTAGTTCACTTATGTTCACTGGTTTCACGTAAACTTTCATATCGTTGCACTTATAACAAATTATAACTTTCACTTTGTTCAACTTTTTTACTTATATTGTTTGAGCACTCCGCGGACCGCGTACGAACGTCTGATTTACGTCACGGGGCGGCAGATACTGCTGCTTGCCTGCTCTCCCACAGGCGAGCGCTGCTATACGATAAAGTCTCTGATCTAAGGAGCCACGTCGATTACTATTCAGATCGATATTTGGTCTCGTTTACAGAGAAGTATTTTAGATTGACAAATTAAACATATCAAGTAATCACAGTCATAAAGAAAACATACACTGTACAAATTAAATAAAACAAAATATACATAAACAATGACAATTCAAATAATAAATAATGACAGAAAATGTTTCCAGTTAAATTAAGTACATACATGGTGCATCACAATAATTAATTGAGTCACATAAGAAGTTAATTACTACATATTCACTATAAACAGGTTCAGACGAATAATATGTTCAAAATGAAGCTAATTCCTCGTTATAATGTAAGGCTTACCTTAAGGGTTACCTTACAACTGTCTAGTAAATCATCTGAAGATCAAAACCAACTGCAGAACGATCTGAATAAGATATCACTATGGTGTAAAAATTGGCAATTAACTGTAAATAATGAGAAGTGTGAAGTCGTCCACATGAGTAGGAAAAGAAATCCGTTAAACTTTATCTACAACATAAAACAATCAAAAGTGAAGGCCGTAAACTTCACAAAATACCTAGGAATTACTATTAGTTCATACTTAAACTGGAAAGAACACGTAGATAATGTCGTGGGAAAGGCGGACCAGAGGCTGCGTTTTATTGACAGAACCCTTAAAAGATGCAACAGAACTACAAAAGAAACTGCATACACTACGCTTGTCGGTCCATTTTTTGAGTATTGCTGCCCAGTGTGGGATCCTTATCAGGTGGGTTTGACGGAGGACATCGAAAGAGTCCACAGAAGGGCATCTCGTTTCGTGTTGTAACGATACAGGGGAGACAGCGTTACTGAAATGATACAGGATCTGGGATGGGAATCATTACAACAACGGCGCTTATTGTTGGCGCGTGGGCTACTTACGAAACTCCAATCGCCAACATTCTCCTCCGAATGCGAAAATGTATTGTTGACTCCCACTTACATAGGTAGAAAAGATCATTAGAATAAAATACGAGAATCAGAGCTCGAACGGAGACATTCAGGTGTTCTTTCTTCCCGCGCGCTTTTCGAGAATGGAATGGGATATAAATAGTATAATGGTGGTTCGATGAACCCTCTGCAAGGCACTTAGATGTGATTTGCAGAGAATCCCATGTAGATATAGATGTTGATTTATTTAGTTTGTTATTACGCCTAATTTTATATTGTGGAAGGCTAGAGAGACACGTGAAATACGAGACTGATGTAGAAAGTAAGTTCCTATATTTGTCTCCAGAAAACTCTTTGCTGTGCAGACTGTTATTACTTGCCAGTGAACAGTACGTCTTTCATCTGTTTCTCAACTTAATTTCCATACAAACAGTGACGAATCCAGGATTTTTGGAGTAAACCAAGACTTTTCTTAATCTATTATTCTATGAAACCAACATCGAAAATTGTCCGCCGCATGGGAGTAGCCGAGCGGTCTGGAACGTCACGTTACGAATCCTCCCCCGGGCATGGATGTGTGTGTTGTCCTTAGGTTAGTTTAACTTAGTTCTACATTTACATCTACATGGGATACTCTGCAAATCACATTTAAGTGCCTGGCAGAGGGTTCATCGAACCACAATTATACTCTTTATCTCCCATTCCATTCTCGAAAAGTGCGCGGGAAGAAAGAACACCTGAATCTCTCTGTTCGAGCTCTGATTTCTCGTATTTTATTCTGATGATCATTTCTACCTATGTAAGTGGGAGTCAACAATATATTTTCGCATTCGGAGGAGAATGTTGGCGATTGGAGTTTCGCAAGTAGCCCACGCCGCAGCGATTAGCGCCGTTGTTGTAATGATTCCCATCCCAGATCCTGTATCATTTCTGTAACGCTGTCTCCCCTGTATCGTGACAATACGAAACGAGCTGCCCTTCTTTGGACTTTTTCGATGTCCTCCGTCAAACTCACCTGTTAAGGATCCCACACTGGGCTGCATTACTCCAAAAATGGACAGAAAAGCGTAGTGTATGCAGTTTCTTTAGTAGTTCTGTTGCATCTTTTAAGGGTTCTGCCAATAAAAAGCAGTCTCTGGTTCGCCTTTCCCACGATATTATCTACGTGTTCTTTCCAGTTTAAGTCTGAAGTAATAGTAATTTCTAGGTATTTTGTGGAGTTTACGGCCTTCACATTTTATTGAGTTATATTGTAAACAAATTTTAACGGATTTCTTTTCGTGCTCATGTGGAGACTTCACACTTCTCATTATTTAGAGTCAATTGCCAATTTTTACACCATACTGATATCTTATTTAGATCGTTCTGCAGTTGGTTTTGATCTTCAGATGATTTTACTAGACGGTAAATGACGGCGTCATCTGCAAACAACCTGAGAGAGCTACTTAGATTTTCCCGTATATCGTTTATGTAAATAAGGAATAGAAGAGGACCAATAACACTACCCTGTGGAACGCCCGATATCACCTCTGTTTTACTCGATGCCTTACCATCAATTCCTACGAACTGTGTCCTCTCTGACAAGAAATCCCCTATCCAATTGCAAATTTGGGGCGATATAGCATAACCACGCAATTTGATTAAAAGCCGTTTGTGAGGTACGGTGTCAAAAGCTTTCTGGAAATCAAGAAATACGGAATCGATTTGCGAACCTTTGTCGATAGCACCCATCACTTCGTGTGAATAAAGAGCTAGTTGTGTTTCGCATGAACGATATTTTTTGAATCCGTGTTGACATTGGGTCAATAGATCGTTCTGTTCGAGATAATTCATAATATTTGAATACAGGATATGTTCCAAAACCCTGCTGCAAATTGACGTCAATGAAATAGGCCTGTAGTGTAGTGGTTACTTCTACTGCTTCTTGAATATAGGTGTGACCTGGGCAACTTTCCAATCTTTTGGTACAGATCCTTCTATGAGAGAGCGGTTGTATATGACTGTTAAGTAAGGAGCTATCGCTTCAGCATAATCAGATAGAAATCTAATGGGTATACAATCCGGACCAGAAGACTTGTTCTTGTTAAGTGATTTTAGTTGCTGCACTACTCCGATGATATCTACATCTACGTTACTCATTACGGCATCTGTTCGTAATTCGAAATCTGGAATATTGGTTTCGTCTTCTTTGGTGAATGAGTTTCTAAAAGCTAAGTTTAGTAACTCTGCTTTAGTAGCGCTGTCATCGGCAGGATCGCCATTACTATCGCGTAGTGAAGGTATTGTTTGTGATTTGCCCCGAGTATATTTAACATACGACCAAAATCTCTTTGGGTTTTCAGTCAAATTACGAGAAAGAGTTTCGTTGTGATAAATATTGTAGGCATCTCGCATTGAAATCCTCGCTAAATTTCGAGCTTCTGAGTACGATCACAAATCCTGGGGATTTTGTGTTCGTTTAAATTTAGTATGCCTTTTCCTTTGCTTTTGCAACAGTGTCCTGACCTGTTTTGTGTACCAAGGGGGATCGCCTCCTTCTTTTATTAATTTATTTGGTATAAAACTGTCAATTGCTGTCGATACCACTTCTTTGAATTTGAGCCACATCTGATCTACACCTACGTTTACTGATAGAAACGTGTGGAAGCTGTCTTTCAAGAAGCAATGTATTTTGTTTCTATCTGCTTTCCTGAACAAATATACTTAGCATTTATTTTTGGTAACTTTGGGACTTTCGATATTCAATTTCGCTACGAGAGCTCTGTGTTCACTAATACCTGTATCCGTTTTGATGCTCGTTATGAGCTCAGGATTATTTGTTGCTAAGAGATCAAGTGTGTTTTCACATCCATTTACAATTCTAGTTGGCTCATGAACTAATTGTTCGAAGTAATTCTCAGAGAATGCGTTGAGTACAATTTCGGACGATGTTTTATGCCTACCTGCTGATTTGAAAATATAATTTCGCCAACAGATCGAGGGTAAATTAAAATCACCACCTACTATTATCTCGTGAGTCGGGTACGTTTTTGTAATTAGACTCAGGTTTTCTTTGAACCTTTCTGCTATTGTATCGTCAGAGTCGGGAGGCCGGTAAAAGGAACCGATTATTAACTTCTTACGATTTTCGGGTACAACCTCTACCCATAATAGCTCGCAGGAACTATCAACTTCAACTTCGCTACATGAAATACTACTTTTGACGGCGACAAACACGCCCCCGCCTATTTTGTTTAATCTATCCTTTCTGAACACCGATAGACCTTTTACAAATACTTCTTCTGAACTTATTTCCGGCTTGAGCCAAGTTTCGCTGTCTATAATGATGTGTGTTTCGGTGCTTTCTATTAACGCTTGCAGTTCTGGTACTTTCCCGACACAGCTACGACAATTTACAACTGTTATACCGATAGTTTCCGGATCTACATTTCTCCTGTGATTCACCTGCACCCTTTGAGATTGCCCATTTTCTTCTTCCCCTCCTTGGCAGCCATCTCTCTAAGGGGCTCCATCACCCGCCTAACGTTGGAGCTCCCAACTACAAGTAAACCCACCCTCTGTGAAAGCCCGGATCTTGCAGGCTGGGTGGTGACAGGGTGAGAGACACCATCCGACTCAGGAACGTCGTCCTGAGCAGACAGCGCCTCAAACCTGTTCGCAAGACGAACCGGGGAGGCCTCGTTATTGAATAAAAAATTGAATAAAAAATATGTCGAGGTCATGACATGTTTAAACAAAGCTTGACGACTGTCGCGACGCGGTTCACACGGCGGAATAATGCACCAACCAGATATTTAACTCGAATATGAATCAAATAAAAACGCGAGCACACAATAAATTTAATGAATTGAAGGGAAAACGCACTGAAAAGTAAAAATATGTAGCTTCTAGAGAGAAGTCGGTTACACTTACAACTGATAATTTACTGCTAAACCACTGGAGACGTGTGCTCTGGACGACGTCCGCGGGGCGGGACTGATGACCAACGTAGTTTGGTCCCATAGAATTACAAACATTTGAACATTAAAACTGCCTCGAGTCACGTGACTGAATTTTTGTCATTATGAGCGACAGTTTTTCTTGTTTACAGTTGCAATCAAGCTTTGAATTTAACAGTAAAATTATTTTTCGTATTCCTGTTACACATCTAGTAGTAAAGGTAAATTAATATTAATGCAGTGATTGTTGTGTTTACATGTGCCCAGGTGAAAAGTACCGTATTTTCAGTTTTTTAGAAACAATACAATTTTATAGCCTTGGTGTTTCTGTTACGCCATGCATCTTTCACTTTTTGCAACTTATGAATCTGATTATGGATGGACGACACTTCAAGCTGCTCTTGAACAAGTTTATAGAACAGCAAGTAACTCATTTCTGGTGAAAATGTGCTTTGAGTAACGTTACATACAGCTAAACATTCATACAAATTATCCATTATAACTATAAAGTCACTTCATGCCAAGTGCACCATGATGTTTTCTCACTATCCTATTATTTAACGTAAACAGCCAATAGTTTGGTTGTGTTACGTTTTGGCATCAATGTCTGTGCCAAGTCTTAAAATATAAATGGTTTTTTTGTTAAAATGGGACACTATGGCTGCAAACAGATTTTATTGTTTATAAGACCCCAATGAAACATTTCACATGCATTGTTGAGGAATCGTACGGAAGCTGATGCTCCCATCAAAGTGATATTTGACCTTCTATTCCTGTGTAAAATACAAACTAAAATAATGACAGTACAACAACAATCTTTCGCTTAAAATCTGTAGTTCTGTTGCTTGTAAACCGACTGTCAATACGTTTCATCTAGGCACATGTAAAACTGTAGCTATCGCATTAATTCTTGCAATTACGGAGAACTAACGCCAATTGTACTAGTAAATACGTAATAAGAATACGCTAAGACGTTTTATTGTTCAATTATGCGCTTAATTTCCACTACAAAGGATAAAAACTGTAACTCTAAGCTACATTTCGCGTTACTCGTAATTATGAGAACTGTTTCCTACCTCGAATCACGTGACTTTGATGTTGGTTTCAGTGCAATGACGTGACGCGCAGTCTATATTAACTATGGTCTATGAATCCAACACTAATTTTAATAAGAACTTATATATAAGCCATGGAAATTATTTTGGGTACATGTCTAATTTGTAAAAGCTATTGTAATATCAGTAATTTTTATTGTTGGAAGTTAGCTTTCGTATGGAGAGGAAGGATTATAAGAATTATTGTTAACACTTAGAAACGTGACGAGATTGCTTTTAAACAAATTTACAATTTTAGGTAGGTATCGTACACGTATCTCTAATTTATGGCTTCCAATAGCGAAGTAAAGTATATTAATGAGTTTCTATTTAGTGCAACAGTACCCAGACGATTCAATGAAGTTCTTTTGCAGCAGCTTAGCTCCAGCCATCGGCACTACCATTGTTGACGTCGGAATGCTGTGAAAAGGCAAAGAATTCTAATACTTTTCTTTTCTTTTAAAATAATATTAAATGTACTTAAGTATAATATAGGGAGCAATGCCGCGAGACCACACGTTAACCGGCTGCTGGCGTGGTGCAAGGGATAGCATCACCGATTACGGTGCTGAAGGTCGCCGGTTCGATCCCGTCTATCGGCAAAAATTTATTTCTTTGTCACTATCACTTCCACAATGTTCTACATGTTTGTTATGTGAACTTGTAATTTCTACATGTTTCTTATGTCAACTATTCTTCAAACTTCTGGTACATTCTGTCTGTGTATAAATAGCAGAGCACTCTGCCAGAGAGGCAGTCAGTGCTGCGTGTATGTTAAGTTCGTAATAAACCTGCTTGCAGTATAAGTGCAGTGTTCAGTCTTCAACCCTGCCTTCGAAGTCAACCCTGCTTCCATTTGAACGCGACAATATAAAATGCAGATTGGCTGTGGGGGTAGAAAAATATTTCTGAAGAAGCGAAATTTATTGACATCCAATATTAATTTAAATGTTAGGAAGTCCTTTCTGAAAGCAGTTGTCTGAAATATAGCATTATATGGGAGTGAAACGTGGAAGATAAGGAGTTCAGATAAAAAGGTGATAGAAGCTTTCGAAATCTGGTGGTACAGACGAATGATGATTAGATGGGTAGATCAAGCAACTAATGAAGAGATGCTCAACAGATTTAGGGAGAAAGGAGTTTCTGGCGTATTCTGACTAAGAGGATGGATAGGTTGGTGGGACACATTCTGAGACATCAAGGAATCGTCAACTTAGAAGGGAATGTGTGGGGTAAAAATCGTAGTGCGAGACCGAGGGATGAGTATAGTAAGCAGATTCAAAAGGATGTAGGTTGTCGAACGTATTCTCAAGTGAAGAGTCCTGCATAGGACAGGGTAGCGTGGAGATATGCATCAAACCAGTCTGCGGAATGAAGGCCACAACAACTGTTTTGGAGATTAAATCATATTTTTTATAACTATGGTAGATAGGCCCAGCAAGTTACTTAAAGACATTTTACATTGTTACGCTTGAAATTTTCATATTTGTGCCCGTATTTATCGATCAAACACTTTGTGATTCGCTTAATGATTTAGACTGGTAGCCGACGTGTATAGAGACTGCAGTCGTTAAAGATTTCAGAAATGAAATGCCGCCTGTGTCTATCTTGCTGTAGCTACCATTTTGCATGCAGAAGCTGTTAGTTCCCGCCTTGCTGCTATATTCACGGCGCAAACCTCTTCACGTGAATCATGGGAGTACGAATGACAGCTCCGCCAATGCGTTGTCCTGCTACACCTCGTGTACGCGATCCGTGTGACAGATGCAGACTGGTGTGAAAATCAAAGAACTCTAAGTACAATTACTCCTTGCTCAGTGACGTAGCCACGATATTGTCAAAAGGGGGGGGGGAGTCCGAATGATTAAAGACAAATTTACAAAGGCTCATGTTTTTCATGTATTCTAAAGACAACCTTAGGCTAACATATTTTTTTATATTTTATGCACATCTCTTTTGCAAGAAGGAAGTAAATACCAAGACGAAGCTAGCAGTGCACTGCTCTATCTTTCGACCAACTCTGTTGTATGGGAGTGAAAGTTGGGTGGATACAGGTTACCTTATTCATAAGGTAGAGGTTACAGATATGAAAGTAGCAAGAATGATTGCAGGTACTAATAGATGGGAACAATGGCAGGAGGGTGTCCATAATGAGGAAATCAAAGAAAAACTGGGAATGAACACCATAGGTGAAGCAGTTAGAGCGAACAGACTGAGATGGTTGGGTCATGTTACACGCTTGGGAGAAGCAAGGTTACCTAAGAGACTCATGAGCTCGGTAGCGGAGGGTAAGAGGAGTCGAGGTAGACCAAGAAGAAAGTACTTAGATTCGGTGCAGAATGATTTTGAAGTTAAAGGCATAACATCAGACAAGGCATCAATGTTAGCATTGAATAGGGGATCATGGAGGAATTTTATTAGAGGTACTATGCTCCAGAATGAACGCCGAAAGGAATAATCAGTCTCTGATGATGATGATATAAATACCTTGCATACTGATTTAGGAAGTGTAAGTCTATAATTTTATTTCCAAGATTATTGGTTCTTTTACTCTTGTTGGCATTGCAACGTATCCATCCTCTAGATAAAATATTACTCTTAAACCAAACATTAAAAAGTGTTACACATACTGAGTGAGGTGCCTTATGATATACTGGCATATTGCTACTCAAAATAACGACTCCACGGCTGTAAATAGATTTTAACTTACCATAACGCTAGTGGCCACTCCCATTAACCACAGACATTGCCGAGGTGGGGTGGCTTGCGTGCCTCAACGATGCAGATAGCCGTACCGTAGGTGCAACCACAGCGGAGGGGTATCTGTGGAGAGGCCAGACAAACGCGTGGTTCCTGAAGAGGGGCAGCAGCCTTTTCAGTTGTTACAGGGGCAACAGTCTGGATGATTGACTGAGCTGGCCTTGTAACATCAGCTAATGTGGCTTTGCCACACAGCTACTGCGAACGGCTGAAAGCAAGGGGAAACTACAGCCGTTACCTTTCCCGAGGACATGCAGCTCTACTGTATGAACATATGATGATGGCATCCTCTCGGGTAAAATATTCCGGAGGTAAAATAGTCCCCCATTCGGATCTCCGGGCGGGGACTACTCAGGAGGATGTGATCATCAGGAAAGACAATACTGGCATTCTACGGGTCGGAGCGTGGAATGTTAGATCCCTTAATCGAGTAGGAAAATTAGAAAATTTAAAAAGGGAAATGGATAGGTTGAAGTTAGATATAGTGGGGATTAGTGAAGTTCGGTGGCAGGATGAACAGGATTTTTGGTCAGGGGAGTACAGGATTATAAATACAAAATCAATTGGGGGTATCACAGGAGTAGGATTGATAATGAATAAGAAAATAGGAATGCAGGTAAACTACTATGACCAGCACAGTGATCGCATTATCATTGCCAAGATAGATACGAATCCAACACCGACAACAGTAGTACAGGCTTATATGCCAACTAGCTCTGCCGATGATGAGGAAATCGAAGAAATATATGAGGAGCTAAAGGAAATTATTCAGACAATTAAGGGAGAGGGAAACTTAATTGTTATGGGAGACTGGAATTCGGTAGTAGGACAAGGAAGGGAAGGGAAGGTAGTAGGTGAATATGGTCTGGGCAAAAGGAATGAAAGAGGAAACCGCCTGGTAGAATTTTGCACAGAACATAATTTAGTTATAACAAACATCTGGTTCAAGAATCACAAAAGAAGGTTGTATACGTGGAAGAGACCAGGAGACACCGGAAAATACCAGATAGATTTTATAATGGTAAGACATAGATTTCGGAACCAGGTTCTACAGTGTAAGACATACCCAGGGGCAGATATAAACTCTGACCATAACTTGTTGGTTATGAACTGTAGGCTGAAACTAAAGAAACTACAACAAGGTAGGAAAATAAGGAGATGGGACATGGATAAATTGAAGGGACCTGAGGTTCTTAAGAATTTCAGAGGGAGCTTTAGGCAACAATTGACAGAACAGGGGAAAATAAAACAGTAGAGGAGGAATGGGTAAAATTGAGAGATGAAATAGTGAAGGCAACAGAGGATAAAATAGGTAGGAAGGCAAGACCTACAAAAAATCCTTGGATATCACAGGAGATAATAAATTTAATCGATGAAAGTAGAAAATATAAAAATGCAGTAAATGAAACAGGCAAAATGGAGTACAGACGACTAAGAAATGAGATTGACAGGAAGTGCAAAATTGCTAAGCAGGAGTGGTTAGAAGGCAAATGCAAGGATGTAGAAGAATGTATGAATTGGGGAAAAATAGATACAGCCTACAGGAAAATAAAAGAAACATTTGGAAATAAGAAAAACAGCTCTATGAATATCAAGGACACTGATGGGAAACCAGTTCTCAGCAAAGAAGGGAAAGCTGGAAGGTGGAAAGAGTATATAGAGGGGCTCTACAAAGGAAATGAACTTAGAGACAATATTGTAGGAAGGGAAGAGGATGTAGATGAAGATGAAATAGGAGATACTGTACTGAGAGAAGAATTTGACAGAGCCCTGAAAGACCTAAGTCGAAACAAGGCCCCTGGAGTAGATGATATTCCCTAAGAGCTACTGAAGTCTCTGGGAGAACCAGCCATGACAAAATTGTTTCACCTGGTGTGTAAGATGTATGAGACAGGTGAAATACCCTCTGACTTTAAGAAAAATGTTATAATCCCCATCCCTAAGAAAGCAGGTGCAGACAGGTGTGAAAATATAGAACCATCAGTTTAATAAGTCATGGTTGCAAAATATTAACACGAATTATATACAGAAGGATGGAAAAGCTGGTAGAAGCCGACCTCGGGGAAGATCACACGGGAAGCAATACTCACTTTACGGCTTATCCTAGAAGATAGATTAAGAAAAGGCAAACCTACATTTCTAGCTTTTGTAGATGTGGAAAAGGCTTTTGACAATGTTAATTGGAATAAACTCTTTCAAGTTCTGAAGCAAGCAGGAGTAAAATATAGGGAACGTAAGGTTATTTACAACTTGTACAAAAACCAGACAGCGGTTGTCAGAGTTGAGTGGCATGAAAGGGATGCAGTGGTTAGAAAGGGAGTAAGACAGGGTTGTAGTCTTTCTCCATTGTTGTTCAATTTGTACATTGAGCAAGCTATAAAGGAAAGCAAGGAGAAATTTGGTGAAGGAATTAAAGTTCAGGGTGAAGAATTAAAAACATTGCGTTTTGCCGACGACATAGTAATTCTGTCACATACAGCAAAGGACCTGGAAGAGCAATTGAATGGAATGGACAGTGTACTGAAAGGTGCGTATAAGATGAACATTAACAAGAGCAAAACTAGGGTAATGGAGTGCAGTGTAAGAAAATCAGGTGATGCTGAAGGAATTAGATTGGGAAACGAAGCAGATGAGTTTTGTTACTTGGGCAGTAAAATAACAAATGATGGTCGCAGTACAGAGGATATAAAATGCAGAATAACAATGGGTAGAAAAGCGTTCTTGAAAAAGAGAAATTTGTTAACATCAAATATTGATTTAAACCTAAGGAAGTCTTTTCTGAAGGCATTTGTATGGAGTGTTGCCTTGTATGGGAGTGAGACATGGACGATAAACAGTGCGGACAGGAAGAGGATAGAGGCTTTTGAAATATGGTGCTACAGAAGAATGCTGAAGATTAGGTGGGTGGATCGCGTAACTAATGAGGTGGTACTGAACAGAATTGGGGAGAAAAGGAATTTCTGGCATACCTTGACTAAAAGAAGGGATAGATTGGTAGGACACATTCTTAGACATCACGGAATTGTGAATTTAGCGTTGGAGGGAAGTGTATGGGGAAAAAATCGCAGGGGAAGACCAAGAGATGGATACAGTAAGCAGATTCAGACAGATGTAGGTTGTCGCTCTAACGTGGAGATGAAGAGGCTTGCTCAGGATAGGGTATTGTGGAGAGCTGCATCAAACCAGTCTCCGGACTGAAGACCACAACAACAACGCTAGTGGACAAATCAAAGTCGGTTTCTCTCTCTCTCTCTCTCTCTCTCTCTCTCTCTCTCTCTCTCTCTCTCTCTCTCTTTCCTGGTTATGAACTTATTCATAATTGGAAACTTATCTTAACAACACAAAAGAAATAAACGGCAGTGGCAGCATTCCAATGTAGTGCTTAACGTAGCAGTAATGGAGCAAGGCCAACAATGGACAACGGCAAAAGGAGTACTAGGCAATAAAATGTTCAAATGTTTATACTAAAGACAGCACAAACATCCATGCCCGAGGGCGGATTCGAACCCCAGTCGGGGAACGGCCTCGCGCATCATAGCATAGCGCCTCAATGCGCTCGGCCGCTCCGCCGCTGCGACTGGACAATAGCCGATGCTGTTATCGATGTATCGATAATTAAAATCTATAGATGGCTTTCTTGACTGTCGATAGTGCTTATCCCTTTTTCGGCGTATGACTGAAAACAATATAATTCAGTTTCACTACACGGTAGCTAGGTCGGTTCTTACTTCATTTAGTCCCTTTGGAGGTTCGAGTCCACCATCGAGAATGGTTAATACATTTGTTTCTTTTCAGGCTGAAACAGCTGGACGGATATGAATGAAAATTGTAATGGAGACTGCTTATATCCCGAATTAATACCCGGTGTGGCGCATTTTTGCACTACACTAGAGCCACATTATGTATACTTCACCTTGTTTTTCTTGGTCCGGACCCTCAAGACCCCACCCCCCTTTGGCTACGTCCTTGAATTGCTGCAAAATACTTAGACAAATTATTTACAGAGGGATGGAAAAACTGCTAGCATCAAACCTCGGAGAAGATCAGTTTGGATTTAGGGGAAAAGCAGGAACACGACAGGCAATAATTACATTACGACTTATCCTAGAAGATGGGTTAAGTGGTGTTGGAATGCCACAAAATGATAAAAAAGACGTATTTTCCGTTTTTAAGCTTATAAAGTAATTTGAAGATTTCTACTTAAATTGGTGCAAAATTTGTTAGGAAATTCTAATACGAAGTATATGTATTCATTTTTCAAAATAATATGTGCTCCCAGGAAAATTGCCCAACTTGTGATGGTTACATATTTAAGTATTCGCATTTCCGAAAATAGTACATCTGTAAGGCTGTGGATTTCGATCTTCGGTTGTAGTTTCCTTTTTCTTCTTCTTCTTCTGCTTTCCGCTGTTACGATGGACGTTCAAATATATGTCGTTGATCGATGTAAATACGTAGTTCGACAACCTCATATGGATTCGTGTATCTAAGAACTTATTTGTTGGCATAAAAACTTCGAAATTGGGAGCGAGTGATTCTGTTATTTTATTCAATGATGGTCATATGGATAGGCTAAAGGTCATGGAAATCCTTGACGCCGCTGCGGATTAGCCGCGCGTACTGGAGCGCCGTGTTGCGGTGCGCGTGGCCGTCCGCCGTCGGGGTTTCGAATCCCCCCCTCGGGCATGGATGTTTGTGTCGTCTTTAGTATAAGGTAGTTCATAAGTGACGCACTGGAAGGCTCCCAGCTACCTGCCAGCTCCACAACATCGATGGAGACAAATTCCTGAAGATGGTCTACATAAGACTGAAACTAGTTGAATGAAATAAATTAGTTCATTCTAGACTGTTCTTTATTAATAAGTTCTTAAGCAGTTTGTAAGTTTAGGGACTAATACCTAGGAATTACTATTACTTCAGAAAACCAAAGACCTTTAAAAGATGCAACAGAGCTACTAAAGAAACTGCATACACTACGCTTGTCCGTCCTTTTTTGGAGTATTGCTGCCCAGTGTGGGATTTTGTGGATTTGACGGTGACATCGAAAGAGTCCAAAGAAGGGCAGCTCGTTTCGTATTGTCACGATACAGGGGAGACAGCGTTACGGAAATGATACAGGATCTGGTATGGGAATCATTACAACAACAGCGCTTATCGCTGCGGCGGGACTACTTACGAAACTACAATCGCCAACAATCTCCTCCGAATGCGAAAATATATTGTTGACTCCCACTTACATAGGTAGAAATGATCATCAGAATAAAATACGAGAAATCAGAGCTCGAACAGAGAGATTCAGGTGTTCTTTCTTCCCGCGCACTATTCGAGAATGGAATGGGAGATAAATATTATAATTGTGATTCGATGAACCCTCTGCCAGGCACTTAAATGTGATTTGCAGAGTATCCCATGTAGATGTAGATGTAGATGTAGAAAAGTGTAGATTTGTATACGATACGTTTACACAAACATACGAACACTCTGAAGAGCCTTGCACAGGAGACGGTAGCCTGGGGAGCTGCAGTCCGTGAACAGAAGACCACTACGACACACTGAAGTAATTTATAAAGTCGCTGCATTATTTCTGAAATGTTGTTGATCAAGGAACTGGCTCTTGACAGTCTAGGACCACATTTGGGCGTTACCTGTCGTCTTACATAATGCCTGCCGTGCATGTGTTACAGTCCTGTACCATGGTTCATGGTGAATGTAGATTCGAATTCGATGGTAGCTAATGGAAAAATTTACAGTTTATGTTTCAATTTGTCGTACGTGGCTATGTGTAAACGCGAAACTAAATTGACGTGCCTACCGCCGCTGCGGGAATCGACCAAGTCACCGCCGTAGCGGCGCCGTTCCCTAGCATGAGTGAACCCGCACACACGAGATATGTATCTCCCAGATTCTCGTCGGCAAGTCTGTCGATACCACTGTGTCGCACTGTTGACGTAAAACCAACAACGCAGCGTAAAGAAGCAGGAAATAGCACTCAGTACAACTGCAGGGCAAAGAGTAAAGTACGCGTTACTGCTGCCAACGGCAAGTATCCTCAATGGCTGCAGCAAGTGTTTTTCCAGACGAGGGACGTGGTCTATAACGTCGACGTTTGCAGTGCTGTGAAGATATTTTCAGTGCAGTACAGATACGAAGATAAACAGTGCTAACTAGGAACGTCTTGAGTGTGAGGACAAAGTTCAGTTTCCAGTAGAGCTGATTTGGAAGTGTGTCATTAACTGTTATGACAAGTCGAATATCAACTACTAATGACTCGCCACGTGCATCAGGAGTGAGACAGAACCTGTGTGTCCGGGAGGGGAAACGATGGACCATAGCAAACTGGACATCGTCAACATCCAATAAATGTTCGAAACGATCATTCATTTGTGCTCCCCCCTCCCCCCCTTGCGTATAAAACATATTATAGCGATACTTGCCTCTCAGTTCTTAAAGGATTATTTTTTCTTCTACTAGCTGTTATGCGAAGCGTTGCGGCTGCAGAAGAAATAACTGTGCAAATAACATTACAAATTTGAAAGAGGGTATATAGTGAAAGAGGAGACTGGTAGAACCAGAAAGGAACAAGAGCAGGTAGCATTAAGAGTAGATGAGACATTAGTAACTGATGGGCATAGTGTGGGAAATCTATTTAACAAGTACTTTATATCTGTTATAGATAGTATGTGATTGTCAGGGTCCGTAAATAATACTCTTGAATATTTGAAACTAGCATTTACAAATATCTTCAGGAACATGAATATGTCATTCGCTTCACCACAACATATAACTTCCACAAAATTAATTAAAGTGTGTTCTTGTGAATTTGCACAATTTTAAGTTATTTGTGTAACCAGACTATTATAAATGTTCAAATGTTTGTATAGTCTATGGGACTTAACTACGGGGTCATCAGTCCCTAAACTTACAAACTACTTATGAACTAACTAAGACTGAGGACGGCACAAATATCCATGCCCGAGGGAGGATTCGAACCCCCGACCGTAGTGGCCGTGCAGACCGTGACTGGAGCGCCTCAGTCCCCTCGGCCACCGCTGCCGACTGTCTATTATAACTCGAACATTTCCCAACTGGCTAAAATATGCGGATATTAAACCTCTATTGAAGAAAGGGGATACAGGGATACCATCAAACTACAGACCTATTTTACTTTTGCCTGCATTCTCAAAAATTCTAGAAAAGGTAATGTACAAGCAGCTTCTCAACCACCTGACCACGAATGAAATATTGCCCAGAACACAGTTTGGACTTCTGAAAGGTTCCGATATCGAGAAGGCTATTTACACCTACAGTGAGAATGTACTTAATTCATTAGATAATAAATTACAAGCAGCAGGTATTTTCTGTGATTTATCAAAGGCATTTGATTGTGTGGACCATAACATCCTTTTAAGTAAATTAGAATTCTATGGTGTCACAGGCAATGCTGCAAAATGGTTCAAGTCGTACCTCACTAACAGGAAACAACGGGTGTCAGTGCAAGGGACTAGTGAATTAAGCCAACAGTCGTCATCGGATTGGGAAGAAATTACATGTGGTGACCGACAAGGATCCATCTTAAGGCCACTACTTTTTCTTGTGTACATTAATGGCCGCTCATCAGTTACACTACCAGAGGCAGAGTTCGTTTTGTTTGCAGTTGATACAAGTATTCCAATAAAAAGTACGTCAAGCATAGTTATAGAAAGATCTGCTAATAATATTTTCATGAACATTAATAAATGGTTTAAAGCCAACTCATTGTCATTAAACTTTGAAAAGACTCACTACATGCAGTTCATAACATGTAAGAGATTTCCCGCCAGCATATGCATTAAGTATGAAGAAGAGCAGATAGAAGAGGTTGACAGTATTAAAGTCCTAGGATTACAGCTTGATAATAAATTCAATTGGGAGGAGCACACCACAGAACTGCAGAAACGACTCAACAAATCTGTATTTTCAATACGAGTGTTATCAGACATAGGATACGTAAAAATAAAAAAGCTTGCATTCTTTGCTTACTTTCATTCCATAATGTCATATGGTATAATATTTTGGGGTAACTCTTCAAGTCAGTCAAAAGTCTTCAGAATCCAAAAGCGTGTAATACGTATTATTTGTGGAGTAAGTTCACGGACGTGCTGTTGAAGCCTCTTCAAAGAACTGGGTATATAAACTACTGCCCCTCAGTATATTTATCCCTTAATGAAATTTGTCATAAATAAATATACCCCTTTTCCCTACAAACAGCTCAGTTCATACAAACAATACTAGGAACAAAACTTATCTACTCAGGGATTTAAAAGCGCTTACCTTAGTTCAAAAAGAGATTCACTACTTAGGAACACACATTTTCAATAATTTACTATCAAGTATAAAAAATTTAACTAGAAATAAAGATCAGTTTAAGAGGAGCCTAAAAGACTATCTAGTGGCCAACTCCTTCTACTCCATTAGTGAATTTCTAAATTGTACCAAGTGCTGCATGTATAGGTATTCATACTATATTAGTATTATTATATTACGAGCTCAATATACAGGGTGTTACAGAAAGGTACGGCCAAACTTTCAGGAAACATTTCTCACACACAAAGAAAGAAAATATGTTATGTGGACATGTGTCCGAAAACGCTTAATTTCCACTTAGAGCTCATTTTATTACTTCTCTTCAAATCACATTAATCATGGAATGGAAACACACAGCAACAGAACGTACCATACATCAAATGGGCATCTGCCAACTCCGCATTTGTAAACATTGCACTGACTGCAAAACCACGTTCGTGATGAACACTAACCAGATGATGCTACGTACTGATGTGCTTGATGCTAGTACTGTAGAGCAATGAGTCGCATGTCCACACAAGCTCTGAAAGTCAACATTACCTTCCTTCAATTGGGCCCACTGGCGGTGAATCGAGGAAGTACAGTACATACTAACGAAACAATTGGGTATTTTGACAATTGTCTGCACGAATTATTTCAATTTACATTTAAAGAGAAATACTAAAATGAGCTCTAACATGGTAATTAAGCGTTTCCGGACACATGTCCATATAACATATTTTCTTTCTTTGTGTGTGAGGAGTGTTTCCTGACAATTTGGCCGTACCTTTTTGTAACACCCTATAATTAGTATTATATATTATTCAGCTTGTAAATTTTGTTTCTGACATGTTCCACACCCTGAGGATCTCCTCAAATGGAACGATAAACAAATCTATCTCTCTACAAATTTTAAATTTTTTATCAGCTCAATCACGTCACTAGGGCTCCTACGCCTCTGCCAGTACGCAGTGCTCACTCGACCTGTGTGTGGACGTGCTCCACAATTTTATGAAGTGACATTGTTTTAAATTTTACTTTTTATTCTATTGACAGGGAGTCAGCCACATTTTATTTAACAGCTTTTGTAATGTGAGCTTTATGTAAGTACATTCTCACCTATGTAATTTTAATTTCTTTTTTTAGAAACACTTTTGTATTTTACTATTATTCATATCATTTGTGTATTACATTTTTATAGGTAATTCTCTCTGAGGGACACCACCTTGACGAAGCACTGTCCGTGCGGGTGGAGAGGCTTGCGCATCCGTGTGAAGCAGAGGGCTATACCGAAGGTAGAGAACCTACTGCCGGAAAGGCCTCAGCTGATGGATCTGACTAAGAGTGTCCCACAACGTCCCGTCTTCCTTATCCTCTCCCAGTCCTTTCCCAATTCCTTTCCCAACCCAAGGTGTGATGCGATCCGTGCTGAGGGGTGCGTGGCACATGGGTAGATGTGTCTCGAACGGAGCCTCAGGGATACGGGGCGACCTCCCTGAGTAAGCAGCCTTGCACCACGCGGGGTTATCGTGGTGTGGACCATATAAATCCCCAAATCTCGTGGGACTAAGATGAACACAGAGAAAGAAAGTATTTTAAAAGAATATGAGGGGCAATCTGAGACCTCAGATACTCAGACATCGGGATCAGGGCCGATGGAGTGCACTCCTACTTCTGAATCAGGGTCTAGACCTGAGCAAGAAGTGGGATCTGTAACAGAAGTTGGACCAGATAAGGATTAAGGCCTTGTCTGGGGCTCAGAGAAGGAAACTTCTCAAGGAACAGAAGCAAAAGGAAGGAAAAGAATGGATTCCTAAGCATAAGTGGAGGGAATCAAAAGGGCTTTAGCCCAAGACCCCCAAAAAGAAACTGCCTCAGGTCTAAGGGGATACACAGACCCCCTCGACGTCAAAGACAGGTGGCAAGAGGGTTAGGGAGGAATCTACGACTCCCTCCTCTCTGGACAAGCGTGATCCTAAAAGGCTGAGGCAGGAAATAGGAAAACAGACCTATAGTACTGCAGTCTCGGTCTTTAGAATGGCGGTTGTCCAAGAAGGATACCCACTGGTGAACATCACCTCGCAGCAGGAGGAGCTCGTGCAGATGGCCCTCTTTGAAGAGATTGGGGGGATGCTGGTCCAGGACCCAAATTCAGGAGGGTCTATCTAGATCATAGTGCCCTCATTTTTGTCTGGGAGGGGGAGCACTCAGCAGAATGGCTTAAGGACAAGGTGCCCATGATATCCCTGTGGGAGGATGCGAAGCTGCTGGTCAAGACAGCAACCGAACTCCTGAAGACCGCAAAGGTATCAATATGGGTACCAAAGATCCTTAAGGATGTCCCTCCAAAGACTCTGTTCCAGAAAATAAGGGTCCAGAACCCAAAAGTCTCGACAGAGGATTGGAGGGTAATTAACCAAAAGGTCGTTCCGGAAGGACGAACCCTGGTGGTGGAGGTCGGAGAGAAGTCCCTGAAGGCATTGCGAGAGCAAGGCCTGAAACTGTTTTTAGGGTTCTCGCAGGTCGCCGTCAGGGTAATCAAAGACCTTAAAGGCAATAATGGCAGCAAGATGGGGACTGGAAGTGCTGCAGATAAACCTGCAGCACAGTAAATGGGCCACTGCTGCCCTGAACCGTCGCCTGGGGAGATAGGAAATGGACGTGGCCCTGATACAAGAACCCTATTTATACAAAGGGGGTGTATCGGGCCTCGGTGGTACGGGAGGTAAGCTGATTTATGCCAGAAATCTAAAAAACTCCAGAAAATGCATTTATGTTAGAAATGGAATACCTTTCATACCAATGATGGATTTTTGTTCCAGGGACCTGGTGACCATCAGAATGCAGCAACGTGAGGAAGGTATCACGAGGGAAATGGTTTTGGCCTCAGCATACCTTCCTTACGAAGACAGCTCTCCTCCTTCTTTGGAAGTGAGGAGACTGACGGAAGCCTGCCATCGGCAAGGTGACGAACTGTTGGTGGTATGTGATGCCAATGCCCACAATCTATCGTGGGGCAGCAAGGACACCAACAGTAGAGGTGAGCACCTTCTTGAATTTCTCCTATCTAACAATTTGGAAATCCTGAATAGGGGTGATGAACCTACATTCAGGAATAGTAGAAGGTAAGAAGAAATTGACATAACTTTTAGTTCCATGATGATGGGAAGTTACGTCAAACAGTGGCATGTGGTCCTGGAGCCATCCTCATCAGATCACATGTATATTAAATTCAAGGTTGAAATGGGAACCAGACAGACCATGGCCTATAGGAATCCCAGGAAAACGGACTGGGAAACATATAGGAGAGACCTTGACTTCAGCCTATCGGAAATTAAAACTTCGATAAGGAACCCAGCAGAGTTTGAGGAAGTACCAGAGGCCGTAACCTCTGCTATAGTGACCTCATACAACTGCTCAATCACCAAGAAGTGCACAAATAGGAGTGTGCCTTGGTGGAATAATAACCTGGAAATGCAAAGGAAACAGGTATGAAGACTGTTTAACCTTGCGAGGCGCAAAGGACAATGGGCAAAGTATCGTGAGGCCCTTGTCAATTACAACCTGACATCAGACGGGCAAAGGAGGCATCCTGGAAGGTATTCTTTGAGGATGTGGACGGCACGGCTGCCCAAGCGAGACTTCATAAAATACTCACTAGGGTACCAACTAATCCAGGAGGAACATTGAGGAAGGAGGATGGGGAATGTACAAAGACAGCACATGAAACGCCGGAACTGCTCCTCAAGACTCACTTTCCTCAATATACTCTGGGGGATAACTCAGACCAGAATGCGATTCCTGAGAGACAACGGTTCTCAGGTATTCGCAAAGATGACTGGGATCTGGCCAAGGAGTGTGTCAATTTCAGTAAGGTCCGATGGGCGGTGAGAACATTTCAACCGTTCAAGTCACCTGGCCCCGATGGAATCTTTCCAGCTCTCCTGCAACAAGTGGGAGAAAATCTTATTAGATTCCTAAGCAGGTTATTCAGGGTTAGCCTAGCAGCAGGAATCATTCCCAATGCCTGGAGGGCAGTGAAGGTTGTCTTCATTCCAAAACCAGGGAGAATTGATCATACCAAGGTCAAGGATATGAGACCAATCAGCCTGACCTCCTTCATTCTTAAGACATTGGAAAAGCTGGTTAATGTGCATGTTGGAGAAAAGAGGTTAAGTAGGGCTCCTCTACATTCAAACCAACATGCATATCAGCCAGGTAAATCATGTGAGACAGCTCTCCACCAACTCGTTGGGAAGGTGGAGAAAGCACTACACTTTCAGGAAATAGCCCTCTGTATTTTTCTGGACATCGAGGGGGCTTTTAGCAATACGACCTTCGATTCCATGGTTAGGGCAGCAGAGGTGCATGACCTAGGAACCACTATATGTAGGTGGACTAGAGCCATGCTCAGTGGAAGAAAGGTAGAGGCTACCACCAGGGGTTGCCCGCAATGAGATTTCCCCTTTATTGTGGGATCTTGTGGTGAATGATCTCATTGGAGAATTAAACTCTAGGCAGTGCTTTTGCCAAGGATACGCAGATGATCTTGTCATAGTAATACTTGGCAAATTTGCTGACACAGTGAAGAATATGGCACAAGGTGCATTGGACATTGTGCAAGACTGGTGTAGAAAACAGGATCTGGGGGTTAGTCCTAAGAAGACTGTTGTTGTGCCATTCACAAAGAAGCATACACAACATTCAAGTTGGAATCTAAAGTTTTTCAATCAAGCATTACCTGTGAAGGGGACAGTGAAATATCTAGGGGTTACCCTAGATGAGAAACTGACATGGACCCCTCACATTAGGAATATTTGCTCCAAGGCAAAAGGTACTCTAGTAAGTACGAGGAGGGCTTGTGGCAAAAATTGGGGCCTGAGACCCAAGGGTATGCACTGGATATACACCACGGTGATTAGACCCAGGATCACTTATGGGGCGGTCGTGTGGTGGAAAAAGGTAGAACACCAGGTTGCTGCTAAGGAGCTTGGTAAGGTGCAGAGATTAGCCTGCCTAGCCATAACAGGCGGAATTAGCAGCACACCAACTGCTGGGATGGAAACCATGCTGGATATGCCCCCATTACACCTTTGGGTCAAGATGGAGGCAGCGGCTGGTGCATACAGACTCAAATCTGGCAACAACTGGAACTCTTCAGAATATCCAGAATCACACACTAAAATAGTGAGTGAGGTAAATATAGGAAAGGTTGGGGGAATGCCAGCTGACTATATTATAACCCCATATTGCTTCAACAAGCCTTTCAATATAACAATTGGAAGCAGGGAGCAGTGGGAGAAAATAGTTCGACACCGTACGGGGGATATTGTCCGGTTCACTGACGGGTCAAAATAAAAAAAAATCAAATGTTCAAATGTTTGTTAAGCTTATGGGACTTAACTACGGGGTTATCAGTCCCTAAACTTACAAACTACTTATGAACTACTTACAAACTAGGACGGCACAAATATCCATGCCCGAGGGGGATTCGAACCCCCGACCGTAGTGGCCGAGCTGACCGTGACTGGAGCGCCTCAGTCACCTCGGCCACCGCGGCCGGCGGGTCAAAATCAGACCAAGGTGTTGGGGCCGGGGTATATGGGGTGCAGCCAAGACTGGAGGGCGTCATCTCTCTAGGGAAACTGGCCTCAGTATTCCAGGCCGAAATCACTGCCATCAGGGCATGTGTGGAGGAGAATTTGCGTAGGTGCTACAAAGATTGTAGCATCTATATCTATTCAGACAGCCAGGCAGCCCTGAGATCACTGGCAGCTCCTGCAACAAGGTCTAAAATTGTTGCAGAATGTCATAGGGTTCTGGTGGAGCTAGGGGAAAGCAATAGAGTAAACCTATTGTGGGTCCCTGACCACTCGGGGATCAGTGGCAACGAACATGCCGACAGATTAGCCAGGATGGGGGCAGAGACTCCATTTATTGGACCGGAACCTGTCCTGACAATCACCAAGGCAATGATCAAATTGGAGCTACGTAACTGGCTCAGAAGACAGCACGTAGAATATTGGACCAAAGTCCATCAACAAAAACATGGCAAGGTAATGATTCCAAAGCCTTGTTTTAAAAGAAGCTCTGAAATCCTTGGCCTGAACAGGAGAGAGATTAGACTCTTGGTTGGATTGCTGACAGGCCATGGGAATTTCAAAAAACACCTACATACAATGGGAATAACAGAACAGGACCCTAAATGTAGGCTCTGTGATGACGGTGATGAAACTGCATCACATCTGATCTTCGAATGCATTGCATTGGAGAGTAAAAGGCACAGAACATTTGGGACAACCAAACCCGTAGAAATTGTGTCTAATAAAGAACTGGTAAAGGGACTCCTTGCACTGCTCAAGGGCATTGGTTGGCTTTACTAGACATACAGATAGCGATACCACACATTAAACTTAGTTTCGGTGCGGGTAGTGGCGTGTTAGACCAAGACTGTTTTGGCTTCCCTGAAAAAATCAAATTAAATCAAATCAATAGGTAATACTTCTGAAGACTCAAAATTACTTTTGCCGGATCCTAGGTCAAGGTTTAGGCCTGTAAACAATTTTTATGCAACTGTTCGGCTGAAACTGTCTTGTCTTTTGAATTATCTACCTAGAGTTAGCTTGTTTAATTACATGTGCTATTCCAATGGTCCTTCAAATACATTTGCCGGTACGATACGCGCACCACCTACTGTAAGTTAACTGTACTACGTGCATAGCCTTCGCGTAAGAGCAAGAAATAAGTTGACGAAGTTTTATCGCCATCAGATGAACGTTATGGCAGCGCATAAAATACGAACAGACCAACATATGTATACATGAGGTTTCCAATCTTCCATTACTCCATTTCCTCCTCCCCCTTCTCTTGTTGACCCGTCCTCCCCCCGTCCCCCCTGTCCCTTTCTCTGTGCATTTCCTCCCCACCTCCCTCTGTCCATCTCCCCTCTCTCATTCTCCTCCTCTGCCCTCTCTCTGTCCGTCTCCTCCCACGCCTTTCTGTCCCTCTCCTTGAAAGGTTATCATCTCTCTCTAGGTTGTTTAAAAAAATCCTATCAAAATCTTGATAGGGAGAATGGGGATGGTTACATTTCATATTCAAATGTACTGCGAATTAAGTGTCAAGCTAGTCTGGCATGGGTTATTTATCTTTCGTTGCAAGCTTATTTTTCGATGGCATTACTATCGTGCCGGCCGCGGTAGCCGAGGGGACTAAGGCGCTCCAGTCACGGTCTGCACGGCCACTACGGTCGGGGGTTCGAATCCCCCCTCGGGCATGGATATTTGTGCGGTCCTAGTTCGTAAATAGTTCATAAGTAGTTTGTAAGTTTAAGGACTGATGACCCCGTAGTTAAGTCCCATAGACTTTACAAACATTTGAACATTACTTTCGATATTGGAGACGTTGATAGTATTATTGCCGGGAAGTAGGGTTGTCATTATTGAGAGGGCAGACTTTGCTAGGCGCGCGGATGAGATTGCAGAAGCGTGGGGACCGTGGTTGTGTGCAGTTGTCGTTCCGGCGGGATAGCCGAGGAGATGAGATTTTGCTACTTGAATGCTGAACCAAGCTTTTTGTTTAAGATATGGAGACGAAAGGAAAAGATGACGTTGGAGAAACGATCTTTTGAAGTTTTTATAAGGTAAAGTTTTTCATGAAATACTTGGCATGTTTCTATGGCACAACTTGGCATTGTTAGGTTGAACTGATGATAACTGTAACGGTCGAGAAAGATCTTGCTGTTACCTTGTGGACTCACGATTCATGCTAGGGACCCCTTTCTGTGTTACGAAAAGTATTTATTATAATAGTTCAGTTTTGAGAGTGCGTTTTTTATGAATAGTGTTCTTGAAATATGGTATTGTTGTAACATTGTTTGTGCGAATCGAGTTAAATTTATTATCAGTAAAGAAATGTTTACCTTTGTTTAAAAATAATTTTGTAGGCAGATTAAATATCTGAGTTACATTTTTCTCTGAAAGATTTTAAAATCCAAAACATGACATTGTTAGTAATTTTCATGAAGTTACATCAGTTAGAAAATAAACCAGATAATTCATTTTTTATTATTAGTTCGAGTTTCTTAAACAGATTACCAGTTTATCCCTCCTCACATTTTTATTAAAAGTGCCATAGATGTTTTCTGTAGTTAGCTTTCCAGTAGTTAGTATAGCAGGAAGCAGTTTGGTGTTGCACAAATTTATGCAGTAAAGTGAAAGTGAGAAAGAGTCAGTTTTTGTTGTCATGCTTACAGTTCAGTATGACTTACAGATTTCAGGGTTACAGGGGATTTCAGATTACAGTGTTTAGTACAGGTTAACAAGTGTTTGCACTGAGTCAGACTGCATTGATAAATATTCTGTTCGTTACATTCAGTGAAAGATTGTTAGTCCAGTCAGAAACAAGTTTGTAGGGCCAGCATTATTAACACAGTGATTTTTAGTATCAGTAATTTTCAGACAGTTAACTTTGTTACGACATTTTCATACAGAAACAATTAGCAGTTTGTGTTTCATTATAATAAACTATATGCAGTCAGATAGGTTTTGCAATACCTTAACATTCACATAGAATACAGTTTAAAAAAAAATACATTTCATTCAAGTAGCGTCAGGCAGTTATATTTCTTAGATCATATGGTAAAAAATATAAGTTTCGCAGCAGAAGTAAATTTTGTAAGAGAGAAGGACAAGCAAGAAACTTTCATCCTCCTCCTCTTACTTCTCTCCCTCTTATATATATATGCACCAATTTTCATGATGACTGATCAAACGGTGTCAAAGGCACCCTCCGCTACGCTAAATTCACTGGCTTGCAGATTATAAAAATCTCCGTTATGAAAATATACATTTATGTGCTGACTTTAATGATCTGTCAAACAATTTGGATGTTCCTTGTAACGTACCCTCCGCCAGACACCTAGGGAGGGTTACGAAATGTAGCCCAGGTATTAATTCGGGATATAAGCTATCTCCATTAGAAATTTCATTCATATTCGTCTAGCTGTTTTAGCCTGAAAAGAAACAAATGTATTAATCAATTGTAAGGTACCCTCCGCCACGCACCGTAGGGTGGCTTCCAAAAGATAGCCCATGTATTAAGGCAGGATATAATCTGTCCCAGTTCCAAATTTCATTCAGATTTGTCCATCCCTTTCAGCATGAAGGCGTAGCAAACATATAACACATTAAACATAAGGAGAGGCATTGAATTAAAACTCATGCGGCGACCGGGACCTCCAACTTACTAGGTACGTGATTTAAACCACAGCTAACACCACATTGTAGCCAAAGCAACTACACGGACAGTCTTAAAGCACGACATATACTTTAATTTTACCTCATGTTCCCTGTGAAATGCATATCTAATTGCCAGGACTCTCCTGCATTGGAATAGCACCCCAGCAAAGAACGCGAATAGGAACTACCCCGCCTTGTTCTGCATTTCACAGGGAACATGAGGCAGAATTAAAGTATATTTTGTGGAGGGAGACATGCTTTAAGACAGTCCGTGTAGTTGCTTTGCATTAAAAAATGGTCTAAAGCACCTACCTAGTAAGTAGGGTTCGAATCCCGGCCACAGCATAAATTTTAATTCAATGCCTCTCCTTATGTTTAATACCTTTGGTTGTCTCAAGGGATTGTATTATTTGTTTTTATATAAGGCATTGTAAGATACCCTTCGCCACGCACCATACAGTGGTTTACGAAAGGTAGCCCATGTATTAAGGCAGGGTATAATCTGTCTCATTTCCAAATTTCATTCAAATTTGTCCATCCCTTTCAGCATAAAGGTGTAGCAAACATATAACACATTGTAAGGTACCCTCCGCCACGCACCATACGGTGGTTTACGAAAGGTAGCCCGTGTATTAATGCAGGATATAATCTATCTCTGTTCCAAGTTTCATTCATATCCGTGCAGCCATTTCAGCGTGAAGGCGTAGGAAACGAATTAACCAAGTGAAAAGCACTCTCCGCAATGCACCATACGAATTTTAGTATACCTATAACCTTTACGCGAGTGCAAGCAATGAGTTGACAAAGTTTTATCACAATCGGATGTACGGTATGGTCCTGTATAAAATATGAACAAATAGACAAACAAACAAACATTATTTTTTATATATCATATTTATGTATTTATTTTCAAATTCGCATTAAAACCATACGTCCGTTACAACAAATTCCTTCTGCTGGTGGTTTTCACCCCAATGATTCGGTACGCTTGGTATGCATCAAAGCTGACAGCCAACAAACCGTCATTTAAAAATCTGAATGAAGTATGCTTTCCACTGAAGCATATTTTTAAACAAATTTCTTACTTTAAATTGCTTACATACAATTCACATGGTGTGAACCATAATTACGTTTTAAATGTTTCTTTGATTATTATCACCCTGAAAAATGTAATATAACTTCCGCGCTGTTAGAATTTTCAGAAATTTCATTTTATTCGAAACTTCGCCGAAATCTAAAAATTAACTGATTACTCACATTAATTAACTGAAATGATTGTCGGTAATCTGAATATATTAATACTGCACTGATAAATTGATTGTTCAATCATATTTAAAAAATTCATCAGGACCGGAACGCAACTGTAGAATCTGACGAAGTCCATATGTAAACCATCCTCCGCCATGCACCATCCGAAATTTTATGTAACAGTGACCTTCCTCTTGTTTTGAAGGTCAAGTGTCTAAAATGTCATGAAAATTTTAGGTTGAATGAAGTGTCCTTATTCGCTTGTCGCATGATGCCTCAGATTTTCAACCATATAATTCTTTATGACGTCATATCTCCTGAACTATTTGTTGTACAGTGACTTAATGGTGCCTATGACCATCGCGAAAGTTCAAGCAATATGTTGACAAAGTTTCATCACAATAGGTTGAACGGTACGGCCGCACATAAAATACGAACACACAAACATTCATTTTTATATATTAGATTTTTTTTTCTTTTTTACCTATCGGAACGTCCAGCACGCTTCCTAACTCCCAAGGAAGGCGCCTTCGATGTCGATAGCGCGAAGCACTGTGGTGCCCATTTTTCATTCGGTGCTCATGGTGCAAGTTCATAGTCGTCCTGAACATTTCTTGGAAGTCGACGATGTCCAGTTTGCGAAGTGTAAAGCCCTTTCTACACGGGAAGTGAGAGCTTACGAGATTACCAGGATGCATCGGTCACGCCGTCCGCGTACAGTATAGACGCGTCCACTTGCACAAGACGCACGCATACGATCGCTAGTAGACGGTACAGGATGGATCCTATTCTCACACCGATGGAAGTGCTTCGCGCATGCGCAGACGACCGAATGAGGAACCCAGCTGACGAACGAAGCCAAATCAGGAATTTGTTTGAGAATGTGTACTTGTCTCCTGCTCAGAGGAACAAAGTTTTTCGACTCAGTCGTAAGTATTTTATGAGGTGATACTATAGAGGAATTGCATTAAAAATTTATATAACCTGTGTACAATTTTTATTGAATACAAAGATATAGCTGTTAATATGAAATCCAAATAAACGCAGAGCAAATGTAAATCAAGAAATTTTCACTGATACATCCGTCGGTTCTTGGTAGTACAACACCACGGAGTACAATTTTGTGTACGTTGTACACGTTCATTTCCACATAGTTACCTGGTTTTCTGTTAACTAGGACATATTCAGACTTTAAACTACGTCGAAAAGCGGTTATTTAAATAAAAGTCAATATTATGATCTACCAAGAACCGACGAAAGAATCAGTCAAAATATCCAAATCAGTTTGTTGTACATACCGAGAGCTGTATCTCTGTACCCAATAAAAATTGGACACACGTTATATGAAATTTTAACTGCAAATCGTGTTTATTACCATCTTCTAAAATATTTGCTATTTTTCCTGAAATATGCTGTAGTTAACAGATGAAATATTTGTTTTTGGTGAACATTATTTGAAGCTTAATCAAAGTGAAAGGCCTTTGTATAGTCTCCTGAGCTAGTTCATCATATACATAGGCGCCTCAAACCGCATGGGCTGGAAGTATGAAATCGCATTTTATAATGAGGACGTTAACGCATGTGAGCGACTTAGTTACGCATGAACTGCACGAAAACAATTAAATACAGTTTCTCAGTGGTAGTCTAAAGCAGAAATAAATGTTTTAATCATCACAATATATCATACAGTTTTGAAAAGTGATGTTAACGCGGCGATTCATTTGCTGTAAGTTGACAACAAACGAAGTAGACACGTGAAGCAAACGACTCGACAAATGCGTACCGTTTGAACGCTTCTTTGTAGTTCGACGGTCTATCGCTAGGGGCGCTGCAGCTGACAACGACTTCCTTGTGCGTGTTGCACGTCTCGTATAGAAAGGGCTTAATACATGTGTCCTCTAGAAGATTCATCTCTGCACCTCCCGGACACTCATTTTCTGTCGCCCTCCTGATGCACATGCTGACTCATTGACAGCTCATATTTTTCCTGTCTAACTGTTAACAAACGCACTTTCAAAACGTCTCGCAAGAGACTGAACTTGCAGCCTCGCCCAGTGGCGAATCCAGGGAAGGGTAGAGTAAGGGGGGGGGGGGGGGGCGGGCGTTATGGGGTTGCAGTCTCCCCCTCTCCCATTGAGGAAAACCTCCTAATATGAGTTTTTTTTTCCTTAGAAATAGGTCAATAATTTTGTGTCTCTTCCGAAAACGGCGTAACCAAGCATGGATCGGGACATCCAACAACTTGTTCTTTTTTTTTCGGTTAGACGTCAGTTGAGGTACGATGCCGCAAAATTTCTATAAGCTCACCCTCCATCCCGCAGACAAAAAATCTGGATTCGCCTCTAACTAGCACCCGAAGGTTTCCTTGTGGTAAATTACAGGAAATGCATTTTCTTTGTAACGAGCTACAAAATACCACAGATTCCCTTGTGGTAACATAGTCAGAAAATATCTCTGAATAACTAGCGAAAACTTCTAGGTACAGTTTGCTCGTTTTCTGTCGTGAACAAGTACGAATATCGAACAGAGATCGATTAATATGCTTAACTGTCGTATCAACCGTCATGTTGACGACTTTTAAATGAAGCGCTATGCCGTTTTAAAGACTGTGGAAATCTCATGAAAAGAAGATGACAATGAGTAACTCTTATCGAACTATTCCCCTTGGATATTGGCACAAAATTGCCAACGTTTCTGTATGTCTCGGAAGCAAGCAGATAGAATTTCAACTTTGAGGCTTGTAAGCTCATTTCTTAGAGCCCATTGCATGTCTGTGATATGCTAATGAAGATTTCCTTTCGGTCGCCATTTTATTGGCGGAAATTAGAAAATATCGCAAGCCGATGTGTCGGGTGAATATGACGGATGTATGTGGCCAGAAACTCGGCAACAGAAAAAGCAGCAGCAGAGGGTCCTGCAGTTCATGCATTAACAACTGCTCCCTAGACTGCCACAAATCAGCCGGCGACGATGGATCGCTTGTCGCAATCGTTTCAAGACTTCGATGTAAATACTTTGCTTCGCTGTTTGACCTGGAGAAACATACTCGTGATGAACTAGAGAATTGTTCGTCTTTCCTCTTTCTATTCGTCTGTTAGTGCGTGAAGGGCGTTTTGCAAAAACTTCTCGTTTCCATAAATTTCATGTCACACATCACGATACAAATTACGTTGTTGTGCCCTCCCACGCACAGTTAGCAGCGCCTTACACACTCCACGTTTTCAACAGATATGCTGTATACGGACAAACGGATCTGCGATATTCTGCCATATAAACTCAGGGTTTAAAATTTTACATGACGACGGCAAACGAAGTGACATAAGGATCTTCTTTTTGGGGGTATTCCGCAGTATGCAAGAAATTTCAATTTTCGTTACTTTTCCCACACATGTTTCAGCACATTTTGTGCCATCATCAGAAAGGATTTCTTTTTTGTTGTTCTGAAAGTTACAGTAATACTGTACAAATGTCATTTTGAGATACATCTAAATGTTTTTACAAGTTCGCAGTTCACTTAAGTTTGCTGACAAAATTATCTGATTTAGTTTTGTCGAAATTAGGCCTAAAAATACGATTTTCACATTTTTTGCAGGCTCAAGACACCTCCCACATCCCCTAGAAGTTCGTTGGTGTAGTAATGTCATTCTGAAACACACTGACGTATGGGACGCACACCCATCTCAGTCTTCGACGTCCATTTACAGCCGGAAATATGCGCAGGACGAAATTTTGTGATAGATTTTTTTTATTGCTAACATGTGAGGAATCGCGCTGCGAAGACCGAGTGCGCGAATTTAGATTCACCTTGTATATTATATATGAATATGTTGTCTTAATACTGCGTGACAATCCCCAAAAGGGAGAATCCCTTTCTCAAAATTTTCGGACAAAAAATACGGTAGTAATACCAAAACTACCAAAACAAGCCGTTTGTAATATAATTGTAATAGCAAACGAACCGTTCATCTAACACGAAAATTGAATGTCATTTTATTCCTGTCAAAACGTGTTTCACAAGCTAAAATTAAGTATTTTGTATCTCAAGTTACTGGTCAAAACTAAATATATTGGCCCACTTTAGGT
Organism: Locusta migratoria; assembly: GCA_026315105.1. NCBI lineage: Eukaryota > Metazoa > Arthropoda > Insecta > Orthoptera > Acrididae > Locusta > Locusta migratoria. The sequence goes on along the minus strand of CM048746.1, from coordinate 43,856,076 downwards.
TACGGTAGTAACACTAAAAGTGGGCCTTTGCGATCGTCTTTTGACAGCTCGAAATTTAAATGAAAATAACGGCTGAACCATTCATCTGACACGAAAATTGAGTAACCGATTTTATAGAGAAGAAAATTCTCTACAACTTTGCTCTCTTATGTTTTTTTCATATCTCGTATCGTTTCAGAGATATTTGTAAAAATAACGGCGATTTTGGGATGTCTGTCTGTCTGTCTGTGAATGAATATGTTGTCTTAATACTGCGTGACAATCCCCAAAAGGGAGAATCCCTTTCTCAAAATTTTCGGACAAAAAATACGGTAGTAATACCAAAACTACCAAAACAAGCCGTTTGTAATATAATTGTAATAGCAAACGAACCGTTCATCTAACACGAAAATTGAATGTCATTTTATTCCTGTCAAAACGTGTTTCACAAGCTAAAATTAAGTATTTTGTATCTCAAGTTACTGGTCAAAACTAAATATATTGGCCCACTTTAGGTTACGGTAGTAACACTAAAAGTGGGCCTTTGCGATCGTCTTTTGACAGCTCGAAATTTAAATGAAAATAACGGCTGAACCATTCATCTGACACGAAAATTGAGTAACCGATTTTATAGAGAAGAAAATTCTCTACAACTTTGCTCTCTTATGTTTTTTTCATATCTCGTATCGTTTCAGAGATATTTGTAAAAATAACGGCGATTTTGGGATGTCTGTCTGTCTGTCTGTGAATGAATATGTTGTCTTAATACTGCGTGACAATCCCCAAAAGGGAGAATCCCTTTCTCAAAATTTTCGGACAAAAAATACGGTAGTAATACCAAAACTACCAAAACAAGCCGTTTGTAATATAATTGTAATAGCAAACGAACCGTTCATCTAACACGAAAATTGAATGTCATTTTATTCCTGTCAAAACGTGTTTCACAAGCTAAAATTAAGTATTTTGTATCTCAAGTTACTGGTCAAAACTAAATATATTGGCCCACTTTAGGTTACGGTAGTAACACTAAAAGTGGGCCTTTGCGATCGTCTTTTGACAGCTCGAAATTTAAATGAAAATAACGGCTGAACCATTCATCTGACACGAAAATTGAGTAACCGATTTTATAGAGAAGAAAATTCTCTACAACTTTGCTCTCTTATGTTTTTTTCATATCTCGTATCGTTTCAGAGATATTTGTAAAAATAACGGCGATTTTGGGATGTCTGTCTGTCTGTCTGTGAATGAATATGTTGTCTTAATACTGCGTGACAATCCCCAAAAGGGAGAATCCCTTTCTCAAAATTTTCGGACAAAAAATACGGTAGTAATACCAAAACTACCAAAACAAGCCGTTTGTAATATAATTGTAATAGCAAACGAACCGTTCATCTAACACGAAAATTGAATGTCATTTTATTCCTGTCAAAACGTGTTTCACAAGCTAAAATTAAGTATTTTGTATCTCAAGTTACTGGTCAAAACTAAATATATTGGCCCACTTTAGGTTACGGTAGTAACACTAAAAGTGGGCCTTTGCGATCGTCTTTTGACAGCTCGAAATTTAAATAAAAATAACGGCTGAACCATTCATCTGACACGAAAATTGAGTAACCGATTTTATAGAGAAGAAAATTCTCTACAACTTTGCTCTCTTATGTTTTTTTCATATCTCGTATCGTTTCAGAGATATTTGTAAAAATAACGGCGATTTTGGGATGTCTGTCTGTCTGTCTGTGAATGAATATGTTGTCTTAATACTGCGTGACAATCCCCAAAAGGGAGAATCCCTTTCTCAAAATTTTCGGACAAAAAATACGGTAGTAATACCAAAACTACCAAAACAAGCCGTTTGTAATATAATTGTAATAGCAAACGAACCGTTCATCTAACACGAAAATTGAATGTCATTTTCTTCCTGTCAAAACGTGTTTCACAAGCTAATATTAAGTATTTTGTATCTCAAGTTACTGATCAAAACTAAATATATTGGCCCACTTTAGGTTACGGTAGTAACACTAAAAGTGGGCCTTTGCGATCGTCTTTTGACAGCTCGAAATTTAAATGAAAATAACGGCTGAACCATTCATCTGACACGAAAATTGAGTAACCGATTTTATAGAGAAGAAAATTCTCTACAACTTTGCTCTCTTATGTTTTTTTCATATCTCGTATCGTTTCAGAGATATTTGTAAAAATAACGGCGATTTTGGGATGTCTGTCTGTCTGTCTGTGAATGAATATGTTGTCTTAATACTGCGTGACAATCCCCAAAAGGGAGAATCCCTTTCTCAAAATTTTCGGACAAAAAATACGGTAGTAATACCAAAACTACCAAAACAAGCCGTTTGTAATATAATTGTAATAGCAAACGAACCGTTCATCTAACACGAAAATTGAATGTCATTTTATTCCTGTCAAAACGTGTTTCACAAGCTAATATTAAGTATTTTGTATCTCAAGTTACTGGTCAAAACTAAATATATTGGCCCACTTTAGGTTACGGTAGTAACACTAAAAGTGGGCCTTTGCGATCGTCTTTTGACAGCTCGAAATTTAAATGAAAATAACGGCTGAACCATTCATCTGACAAGAAAATTGAGTAACCGATTTTATAGAGAAGAAAATTCTCTACAACTTTGCTCTCTTATGTTTTTTTTCATATCTCGTATCGTTTCAGAGATATTTGTAAAAATAACGGCGATTTTGGGATGTCTGTCTGTCTGTCTGTGAATGAATATGTTGTCTTAATACTGCGTGACAATCCCCAAAAGGGAGAATCCCTTTCTCAAAATTTTCGGACAAAAAATACGGTAGTAATACCAAAACTACCAAAACAAGCCGTTTGTAATATAATTGTAATAGCAAACGAACCGTTCATCTAACACGAAAATTGAATGTCATTTTATTCCTGTCAAAACGTGTTTCACAAGCTAATATTAAGTATTTTGTATCTCAAGTTACTGGTCAAAACTAAATATATTGGCCCACTTTAGGTTACGGTAGTAACACTAAAAGTGGGCCTTTGCGATCGTCTTTTGACAGCTCGAAATTTAAATGAAAATAACGGCTGAACCATTCATCTGACACGAAAATTGAGTAACCGATTTTATAGAGAAGAAAATTCTCTACAACTTTGCTCTCTTATGTTTTTTTCATATCTCGTATCGTTTCAGAGATATTTGTAAAAATAACGGCGATTTTGGGATGTCTGTCTGTCTGTCTGTGAATGAATATGTTGTCTTAATACTGCGTGACAATCCCCAAAAGGGAGAATCCCTTTCTCAAAATTTTCGGACAAAAAATACGGTAGTAATACCAAAACTACCAAAACAAGCCGTTTGTAATATAATTGTAATAGCAAACGAACCGTTCATCTAACACGAAAATTGAATGTCATTTTATTCCTGTCAAAACGTGTTTCACAAGCTAATATTAAGTATTTTGTATCTCAAGTTACTGGTCAAAACTAAATATATTGGCCCACTTTAGGTTACGGTAGTAACACTAAAAGTGGGCCTTTGCGATCGTCTTTTGACAGCTCGAAATTTAAATGAAAATAACGGCTGAACCATTCATCTGACACGAAAATTGAGTAACCGATTTTATAGAGAAGAAAATTCTCTACAACTTTGCTCTCTTATGTTCTTTTCATATCTCGTATCGTTGCAGAGATATTTGTAAAAATAACGGCGATTTTGGGATGTCTGTCTGTCTGTCTGTGAATGAATATGTTGTCTTAATACTGCGTAACAATCCCCAAAAGGGAGAATCCCTTTCTCAAAATTTTCGGACAAAAAATACGGTAGTAATACCAAAACTACCAAAACAAGCCGTTTGTAATATAATTGTAATAGCAAACGAACCGTTCATCTAACACGAAAATTGAATGTCATTTTATTCCTGTCAAAACGTGTTTCACAAGCTAATATTAAGTATTTTGTATCTCAAGTTACTGGTCAAAACTAAATATATTGGCCCACTTTAGGTTACGGTAGTAACACTAAAAGTGGGCCTTTGCGATCGTCTTTTGACAGCTCGAAATTTAAATGAAAATAACGGCTGAACCATTCATCTGACACGAAAATTGAGTAACCGATTTTATAGAGAAGAAAATTCTCTACAACTTTGCTCTCTTATGTTTTTTTCATATCTCGTATCGTTTCAGAGATATTTGTAAAAATAACGGCGATTTTGGGATGTCTGTCTGTCTGTCTGTGAATGAATATGTTGTCTTAATACTGCGTGACAATCCCCAAAAGGGAGAATCCCTTTCTCAAAATTTTCGGACAAAAAATACGGTAGTAATACCAAAACTACCAAAACAAGCCGTTTGTAATATAATTGTAATAGCAAACGAACCGTTCATCTAACACGAAAATTGAATGTCATTTTATTCCTGTCAAAACGTGTTTCACAAGCTAAAATTAAGTATTTTGTATCTCAAGTTACTGGTCAAAACTAAATATATTGGCCCACTTTAGGTTACGGTAGTAACACTAAAAGTGGGCCTTTGCGATCGTCTTTTGACAGCTCGAAATTTAAATGAAAATAACGGCTGAACCATTCATCTGACACGAAAATTGAGTAACCGATTTTATAGAGAAGAAAATTCTCTACAACTTTGCTCTCTTATGTTTTTTTCATATCTCGTATCGTTTCAGAGATATTTGTAAAAATAACGGCGATTTTGGGATGTCTGTCTGTCTGTCTGTGAATGAATATGTTGTCTTAATACTGCGTGACAATCCCCAAAAGGGAGAATCCCTTTCTCAAAATTTTCGGACAAAAAATACGGTAGTAATACCAAAACTACCAAAACAAGCCGTTTGTAATATAATTGTAATAGCAAACGAACCGTTCATCTAACACGAAAATTGAATGTCATTTTATTCCTGTCAAAACGTGTTTCACAAGCTAATATTAAGTATTTTGTATCTCAAGTTACTGGTCAAAACTAAATATATTGGCCCACTTTAGGTTACGGTAGTAACACTAAAAGTGGGCCTTTGCGATCGTCTTTTGACAGCTCGAAATTTAAATGAAAATAACGGCTGAACCATTCATCTGACACGAAAATTGAGTAACCGATTTTATAGAGAAGAAAATTCTCTACAACTTTGCTCTCTTATGTTTTTTTCATATCTCGTATCGTTTCAGAGATATTTGTAAAAATAACGGCGATTTTGGGATGTCTGTCTGTCTGTCTGTGAATGAATATGTTGTCTTAATACTGCGTGACAATCCCCAAAAGGGAGAATCCCTTTCTCAAAATTTTCGGACAAAAAATACGGTAGTAATACCAAAACTACCAAAACAAGCCGTTTGTAATATAATTGTAATAGCAAACGAACCGTTCATCTAACACGAAAATTGAATGTCATTTTATTCCTGTCAAAACGTGTTTCACAAGCTAATATTAAGTATTTTGTATCTCAAGTTACTGGTCAAAACTAAATATATTGGCCCACTTTAGGTTACGGTAGTAACACTAAAAGTGGGCCTTTGCGATCGTCTTTTGACAGCTCGAAATTTAAATGAAAATAACGGCTGAACCATTCATCTGACACGAAAATTGAGTAACCGATTTTATAGAGAAGAAAATTCTCTACAACTTTGCTCTCTTATGTTTTTTTCATATCTCGTATCGTTTCAGAGATATTTGTAAAAATAACGGCGATTTTGGGATGTCTGTCTGTCTGTCTGTGAATGAATATGTTGTCTTAATACTGCGTGACAATCCCCAAAAGGGAGAATCCCTTTCTCAAAATTTTCGGACAAAAAATACGGTAGTAATACCAAAACTACCAAAACAAGCCGTTTGTAATATAATTGTAATAGCAAACGAACCGTTCATCTAACACGAAAATTGAATGTCATTTTATTCCTGTCAAAACGTGTTTCACAAGCTAATATTAAGTATTTTGTATCTCAAGTTACTGGTCAAAACTAAATATATTGGCCCACTTTAGGTTACGGTAGTAACACTAAAAGTGGGCCTTTGCGATCGTCTTTTGACAGCTCGAAATTTAAATGAAAATAACGGCTGAACCATTCATCTGACACGAAAATTGAGTAACCGATTTTATAGAGAAGAAAATTCTCTACAACTTTGCTCTCTTATGTTCTTTTCATATCTCGTATCGTTTCAGAGATATTTGTAAAAATAACGGCGATTTTGGGATGTCTGTCTGTCTGTCTGTGAATGAATATGTTGTCTTAATACTGCGTAACAATCCCCAAAAGGGAGAATCCCTTTCTCAAAATTTTCGGACAAAAAATACGGTAGTAATACCAAAACTACCAAAACAAGCCGTTTGTAATATAATTGTAATAGCAAACGAACCGTTCATCTAACACGAAAATTGAATGTCATTTTATTCCTGTCAAAACGTGTTTCACAAGCTAATATTAAGTATTTTGTATCTCAAGTTACTGGTCAAAACTAAATATATTGGCCCACTTTAGGTTACGGTAGTAACACTAAAAGTGGGCCTTTGCGATCGTCTTTTGACAGCTCGAAATTTAAATGAAAATAACGGCTGAACCATTCATCTGACACGAAAATTGAGTAACCGATTTTATAGAGAAGAAAATTCTCTACAACTTTGCTCTCTTATGTTTTTTTCATATCTCGTATCGTTTCAGAGATATTTGTAAAAATAACGGCGATTTTGGGATGTCTGTCTGTCTGTCTGTGAATGAATATGTTGTCTTAATACTGCGTGACAATCCCCAAAAGGGAGAATCCCTTTCTCAAAATTTTCGGACAAAAAATACGGTAGTAATACCAAAACTACCAAAACAAGCCGTTTGTAATATAATTGTAATAGCAAACGAACCGTTCATCTAACACGAAAATTGAATGTCATTTTATTCCTGTCAAAACGTGTTTCACAAGCTAAAATTAAGTATTTTGTATCTCAAGTTACTGGTCAAAACTAAATATATTGGCCCACTTTAGGTTACGGTAGTAACACTAAAAGTGGGCCTTTGCGATCGTCTTTTGACAGCTCGAAATTTAAATGAAAATAACGGCTGAACCATTCATCTGACACGAAAATTGAGTAACCGATTTTATAGAGAAGAAAATTCTCTACAACTTTGCTCTCTTATGTTTTTTTCATATCTCGTATCGTTTCAGAGATATTTGTAAAAATAACGGCGATTTTGGGATGTCTGTCTGTCTGTCTGTGAATGAATATGTTGTCTTAATACTGCGTGACAATCCCCAAAAGGGAGAATCCCTTTCTCAAAATTTTCGGACAAAAAATACGGTAGTAATACCAAAACTACCAAAACAAGCCGTTTGTAATATAATTGTAATAGCAAACGAACCGTTCATCTAACACGAAAATTGAATGTCATTTTATTCCTGTCAAAACGTGTTTCACAAGCTAAAATTAAGTATTTTGTATCTCAAGTTACTGGTCAAAACTAAATATATTGGCCCACTTTAGGTTACGGTAGTAACACTAAAAGTGGGCCTTTGCGATCGTCTTTTGACAGCTCGAAATTTAAATGAAAATAACGGCTGAACCATTCATCTGACACGAAAATTGAGTAACCGATTTTATAGAGAAGAAAATTCTCTACAACTTTGCTCTCTTATGTTTTTTTCATATCTCGTATCGTTTCAGAGATATTTGTAAAAATAACGGCGATTTTGGGATGTCTGTCTGTCTGTCTGTGAATGAATATGTTGTCTTAATACTGCGTGACAATCCCCAAAAGGGAGAATCCCTTTCTCAAAATTTTCGGACAAAAAATACGGTAGTAATACCAAAACTACCAAAACAAGCCGTTTGTAATATAATTGTAATAGCAAACGAACCGTTCATCTAACACGAAAATTGAATGTCATTTTATTCCTGTCAAAACGTGTTTCACAAGCTAAAATTAAGTATTTTGTATCTCAAGTTACTGGTCAAAACTAAATATATTGGCCCACTTTAGGTTACGGTAGTAACACTAAAAGTGGGCCTTTGCGATCGTCTTTTGACAGCTCGAAATTTAAATGAAAATAACGGCTGAACCATTCATCTGACACGAAAATTGAGTAACCGATTTTATAGAGAAGAAAATTCTCTACAACTTTGCTCTCTTATGTTTTTTTCATATCTCGTATCGTTTCAGAGATATTTGTAAAAATAACGGCGATTTTGGGATGTCTGTCTGTCTGTCTGTGAATGAATATGTTGTCTTAATACTGCGTGACAATCCCCAAAAGGGAGAATCCCTTTCTCAAAATTTTCGGACAAAAAATACGGTAGTAATACCAAAACTACCAAAACAAGCCGTTTGTAATATAATTGTAATAGCAAACGAACCGTTCATCTAACACGAAAATTGAATGTCATTTTATTCCTGTCAAAACGTGTTTCACAAGCTAATATTAAGTATTTTGTATCTCAAGTTACTGGTCAAAACTAAATATATTGGCCCACTTTAGGTTACGGTAGTAACACTAAAAGTGGGCCTTTGCGATCGTCTTTTGACAGCTCGAAATTTAAATGAAAATAACGGCTGAACCATTCATCTGACACGAAAATTGAGTAACCGATTTTATAGAGAAGAAAATTCTCTACAACTTTGCTCTCTTATGTTCTTTTCATATCTCGTATCGTTTCAGAGATATTTGTAAAAATAACGGCGATTTTGGGATGTCTGTCTGTCTGTCTGTGAATGAATATGTTGTCTTAATACTGCGTGACAATCCCCAAAAGGGAGAATCCCTTTCTCAAAATTTTCGGACAAAAAATACGGTAGTAATACCAAAACTACCAAAACAAGCCGTTTGTAATATAATTGTAATAGCAAACGAACCGTTCATCTAACACGAAAATTGAATGTCATTTTATTCCTGTCAAAACGTGTTTCACAAGCTAAAATTAAGTATTTTGTATCTCAAGTTACTGGTCAAAACTAAATATATTGGCCCACTTTAGGTTACGGTAGTAACACTAAAAGTGGGCCTTTGCGATCGTCTTTTGACAGCTCGAAATTTAAATGAAAATAACGGCTGAACCATTCATCTGACACGAAAATTGAGTAACCGATTTTATAGAGAAGAAAATTCTCTACAACTTTGCTCTCTTATGTTTTTTTCATATCTCCTATCGTTTCAGAGATATTTGTAAAAATAACGGCGATTTTGGGATGTCTGTCTGTCTGTCTGTGAATGAATATGTTGTCTTAATACTGCGTGACAATCCCCAAAAGGGAGAATCCCTTTCTCAAAATTTTCGGACAAAAAATACGGTAGTAATACCAAAACTACCAAAACAAGCCGTTTGTAATATAATTGTAATAGCAAACGAACCGTTCATCTAACACGAAAATTGAATGTCATTTTATTCCTGTCAAAACGTGTTTCACAAGCTAATATTAAGTATTTTGTATCTCAAGTTACTGGTCAAAACTAAATATATTGGCCCACTTTAGGTTACGGTAGTAACACTAAAAGTGGGCCTTTGCGATCGTCTTTTGACAGCTCGAAATTTAAATGAAAATAACGGCTGAACCATTCATCTGACACGAAAATTGAGTAACCGATTTTATAGAGAAGAAAATTCTCTACAACTTTGCTCTCTTATGTTTTTTTCATATCTCGTATCGTTTCAGAGATATTTGTAAAAATAACGGCGATTTTGGGATGTCTGTCTGTCTGTCTGTGAATGAATATGTTGTCTTAATACTGCGTGACAATCCCCAAAAGGGAGAATCCCTTTCTCAAAATTTTCGGACAAAAAATACGGTAGTAATACCAAAACTACCAAAACAAGCCGTTTGTAATATAATTGTAATAGCAAACGAACCGTTCATCTAACACGAAAATTGAATGTCATTTTATTCCTGTCAAAACGTGTTTCACAAGCTAATATTAAGTATTTTGTATCTCAAGTTACTGGTCAAAACTAAATATATTGGCCCACTTTAGGTTACGGTAGTAACACTAAAAGTGGGCCTTTGCGATCGTCTTTTGACAGCTCGAAATTTAAATGAAAATAACGGCTGAACCATTCATCTGACACGAAAATTGAGTAACCGATTTTATAGAGAAGAAAATTCTCTACAACTTTGCTCTCTTATGTTCTTTTCATATCTCGTATCGTTTCAGAGATATTTGTAAAAATAACGGCGATTTTGGGATGTCTGTCTGTCTGTCTGTGAATGAATATGTTGTCTTAATACTGCGTAACAATCCCCAAAAGGGAGAATCCCTTTCTCAAAATTTTCGGACAAAAAATACGGTAGTAATACCAAAACTACCAAAACAAGCCGTTTGTAATATAATTGTAATAGCAAACGAACCGTTCATCTAACACGAAAATTGAATGTCATTTTATTCCTGTCAAAACGTGTTTCACAAGCTAATATTAAGTATTTTGTATCTCAAGTTACTGGTCAAAACTAAATATATTGGCCCACTTTAGGTTACGGTAGTAACACTAAAAGTGGGCCTTTGCGATCGTCTTTTGACAGCTCGAAATTTAAATGAAAATAACGGCTGAACCATTCATCTGACACGAAAATTGAGTAACCGATTTTATAGAGAAGAAAATTCTCTACAACTTTGCTCTCTTATGTTTTTTTCATATCTCGTATCGTTTCAGAGATATTTGTAAAAATAACGGCGATTTTGGGATGTCTGTCTGTCTGTCTGTGAATGAATATGTTGTCTTAATACTGCGTGACAATCCCCAAAAGGGAGAATCCCTTTCTCAAAATTTTCGGACAAAAAATACGGTAGTAATACCAAAACTACCAAAACAAGCCGTTTGTAATATAATTGTAATAGCAAACGAACCGTTCATCTAACACGAAAATTGAATGTCATTTTATTCCTGTCAAAACGTGTTTCACAAGCTAAAATTAAGTATTTTGTATCTCAAGTTACTGGTCAAAACTAAATATATTGGCCCACTTTAGGTTACGGTAGTAACACTAAAAGTGGGCCTTTGCGATCGTCTTTTGACAGCTCGAAATTTAAATGAAAATAACGGCTGAACCATTCATCTGACACGAAAATTGAGTAACCGATTTTATAGAGAAGAAAATTCTCTACAACTTTGCTCTCTTATGTTTTTTTCATATCTCGTATCGTTTCAGAGATATTTGTAAAAATAACGGCGATTTTGGGATGTCTGTCTGTCTGTCTGTGAATGAATATGTTGTCTTAATACTGCGTGACAATCCCCAAAAGGGAGAATCCCTTTCTCAAAATTTTCGGACAAAAAATACGGTAGTAATACCAAAACTACCAAAACAAGCCGTTTGTAATATAATTGTAATAGCAAACGAACCGTTCATCTAACACGAAAATTGAATGTCATTTTATTCCTGTCAAAACGTGTTTCACAAGCTAAAATTAAGTATTTTGTATCTCAAGTTACTGGTCAAAACTAAATATATTGGCCCACTTTAGGTTACGGTAGTAACACTAAAAGTGGGCCTTTGCGATCGTCTTTTGACAGCTCGAAATTTAAATGAAAATAACGGCTGAACCATTCATCTGACACGAAAATTGAGTAACCGATTTTATAGAGAAGAAAATTCTCTACAACTTTGCTCTCTTATGTTTTTTTCATATCTCGTATCGTTTCAGAGATATTTGTAAAAATAACGGCGATTTTGGGATGTCTGTCTGTCTGTCTGTGAATGAATATGTTGTCTTAATACTGCGCGACAATCCCCAAAAGGGAGAATCCCTTTCTCAAAATTTTCGGACAAAAAATACGGTAGTAATACCAAAACTACCAAAACAAGCCGTTTGTAATATAATTGTAATAGCAAACGAACCGTTCATCTAACACGAAAATTGAATGTCATTTTATTCCTGTCAAAACGTGTTTCACAAGCTAAAATTAAGTATTTTGTATCTCAAGTTACTGGTCAAAACTAAATATATTGGCCCACTTTAGGTTACGGTAGTAACACTAAAAGTGGGCCTTTGCGATCGTCTTTTGACAGCTCGAAATTTAAATGAAAATAACGGCTGAACCATTCATCTGACACGAAAATTGAGTAACCGATTTTATAGAGAAGAAAATTCTCTACAACTTTGCTCTCTTATGTTTTTTTCATATCTCGTATCGTTTCAGAGATATTTGTAAAAATAACGGCGATTTTGGGATGTCTGTCTGTCTGTCTGTGAATGAATATGTTGTCTTAATACTGCGTGACAATCCCCAAAAGGGAGAATCCCTTTCTCAAAATTTTCGGACAAAAAATACGGTAGTAATACCAAAACTACCAAAACAAGCCGTTTGTAATATAATTGTAATAGCAAACGAACCGTTCATCTAACACGAAAATTGAATGTCATTTTATTCCTGTCAAAACGTGTTTCACAAGCTAATATTAAGTATTTTGTATCTCAAGTTACTGGTCAAAACTAAATATATTGGCCCACTTTAGGTTACGGTAGTAACACTAAAAGTGGGCCTTTGCGATCGTCTTTTGACAGCTCGAAATTTAAATGAAAATAACGGCTGAACCATTCATCTGACACGAAAATTGAGTAACCGATTTTATAGAGAAGAAAATTCTCTACAACTTTGCTCTCTTATGTTCTTTTCATATCTCGTATCGTTTCAGAGATATTTGTAAAAATAACGGCGATTTTGGGATGTCTGTCTGTCTGTCTGTGAATGAATATGTTGTCTTAATACTGCGTAACAATCCCCAAAAGGGAGAATCCCTTTCTCAAAATTTTCGGACAAAAAATACGGTAGTAATACCAAAACTACCAAAACAAGCCGTTTGTAATATAATTGTAATAGCAAACGAACCGTTCATCTAACACGAAAATTGAATGTCATTTTATTCCTGTCAAAACGTGTTTCACAAGCTAATATTAAGTATTTTGTATCTCAAGTTACTGGTCAAAACTAAATATATTGGCCCACTTTAGGTTACGGTAGTAACACTAAAAGTGGGCCTTTGCGATCGTCTTTTGACAGCTCGAAATTTAAATGAAAATAACGGCTGAACCATTCATCTGACACGAAAATTGAGTAACCGATTTTATAGAGAAGAAAATTCTCTACAACTTTGCTCTCTTATGTTTTTTTCATATCTCGTATCGTTTCAGAGATATTTGTAAAAATAACGGCGATTTTGGGATGTCTGTCTGTCTGTCTGTGAATGAATATGTTGTCTTAATACTGCGTGACAATCCCCAAAAGGGAGAATCCCTTTCTCAAAATTTTCGGACAAAAAATACGGTAGTAATACCAAAACTACCAAAACAAGCCGTTTGTAATATAATTGTAATAGCAAACGAACCGTTCATCTAACACGAAAATTGAATGTCATTTTATTCCTGTCAAAACGTGTTTCACAAGCTAAAATTAAGTATTTTGTATCTCAAGTTACTGGTCAAAACTAAATATATTGGCCCACTTTAGGTTACGGTAGTAACACTAAAAGTGGGCCTTTGCGATCGTCTTTTGACAGCTCGAAATTTAAATGAAAATAACGGCTGAACCATTCATCTGACACGAAAATTGAGTAACCGATTTTATAGAGAAGAAAATTCTCTACAACTTTGCTCTCTTATGTTTTTTTCATATCTCGTATCGTTTCAGAGATATTTGTAAAAATAACGGCGATTTTGGGATGTCTGTCTGTCTGTCTGTGAATGAATATGTTGTCTTAATACTGCGTGACAATCCCCAAAAGGGAGAATCCCTTTCTCAAAATTTTCGGACAAAAAATACGGTAGTAATACCAAAACTACCAAAACAAGCCGTTTGTAATATAATTGTAATAGCAAACGAACCGTTCATCTAACACGAAAATTGAATGTCATTTTATTCCTGTCAAAACGTGTTTCACAAGCTAAAATTAAGTATTTTGTATCTCAAGTTACTGGTCAAAACTAAATATATTGGCCCACTTTAGGTTACGGTAGTAACACTAAAAGTGGGCCTTTGCGATCGTCTTTTGACAGCTCGAAATTTAAATGAAAATAACGGCTGAACCATTCATCTGACACGAAAATTGAGTAACCGATTTTATAGAGAAGAAAATTCTCTACAACTTTGCTCTCTTATGTTTTTTTCATATCTCGTATCGTTTCAGAGATATTTGTAAAAATAACGGCGATTTTGGGATGTCTGTCTGTCTGTCTGTGAATGAATATGTTGTCTTAATACTGCGTGACAATCCCCAAAAGGGAGAATCCCTTTCTCAAAATTTTCGGACAAAAAATACGGTAGTAATACCAAAACTACCAAAACAAGCCGTTTGTAATATAATTGTAATAGCAAACGAACCGTTCATCTAACACGAAAATTGAATGTCATTTTATTCCTGTCAAAACGTGTTTCACAAGCTAAAATTAAGTATTTTGTATCTCAAGTTACTGGTCAAAACTAAATATATTGGCCCACTTTAGGTTACGGTAGTAACACTAAAAGTGGGCCTTTGCGATCGTCTTTTGACAGCTCGAAATTTAAATGAAAATAACGGCTGAACCATTCATCTGACACGAAAATTGAGTAACCGATTTTATAGAGAAGAAAATTCTCTACAACTTTGCTCTCTTATGTTTTTTTCATATCTCGTATCGTTTCAGAGATATTTGTAAAAATAACGGCGATTTTGGGATGTCTGTCTGTCTGTCTGTGAATGAATATGTTGTCTTAATACTGCGTGACAATCCCCAAAAGGGAGAATCCCTTTCTCAAAATTTTCGGACAAAAAATACGGTAGTAATACCAAAACTACCAAAACAAGCCGTTTGTAATATAATTGTAATAGCAAACGAACCGTTCATCTAACACGAAAATTGAATGTCATTTTATTCCTGTCAAAACGTGTTTCACAAGCTAAAATTAAGTATTTTGTATCTCAAGTTACTGGTCAAAACTAAATATATTGGCCCACTTTAGGTTACGGTAGTAACACTAAAAGTGGGCCTTTGCGATCGTCTTTTGACAGCTCGAAATTTAAATGAAAATAACGGCTGAACCATTCATCTGACACGAAAATTGAGTAACCGATTTTATAGAGAAGAAAATTCTCTACAACTTTGCTCTCTTATGTTTTTTTCATATCTCGTATCGTTTCAGAGATATTTGTAAAAATAACGGCGATTTTGGGATGTCTGTCTGTCTGTCTGTGAATGAATATGTTGTCTTAATACTGCGTGACAATCCCCAAAAGGGAGAATCCCTTTCTCAAAATTTTCGGACAAAAAATACGGTAGTAATACCAAAACTACCAAAACAAGCCGTTTGTAATATAATTGTAATAGCAAACGAACCGTTCATCTAACACGAAAATTGAATGTCATTTTATTCCTGTCAAAACGTGTTTCACAAGCTAAAATTAAGTATTTTGTATCTCAAGTTACTGGTCAAAACTAAATATATTGGCCCACTTTAGGTTACGGTAGTAACACTAAAAGTGGGCCTTTGCGATCGTCTTTTGACAGCTCGAAATTTAAATGAAAATAACGGCTGAACCATTCATCTGACACGAAAATTGAGTAACCGATTTTATAGAGAAGAAAATTCTCTACAACTTTGCTCTCTTATGTTTTTTTCATATCTCGTATCGTTTCAGAGATATTTGTAAAAATAACGGCGATTTTGGGATGTCTGTCTGTCTGTCTGTGAATGAATATGTTGTCTTAATACTGCGTGACAATCCCCAAAAGGGAGAATCCCTTTCTCAAAATTTTCGGACAAAAAATACGGTAGTAATACCAAAACTACCAAAACAAGCCGTTTGTAATATAATTGTAATAGCAAACGAACCGTTCATCTAACACGAAAATTGAATGTCATTTTATTCCTGTCAAAACGTGTTTCACAAGCTAATATTAAGTATTTTGTATCTCAAGTTACTGGTCAAAACTAAATATATTGGCCCACTTTAGGTTACGGTAGTAACACTAAAAGTGGGCCTTTGCGATCGTCTTTTGACAGCTCGAAATTTAAATGAAAATAACGGCTGAACCATTCATCTGACACGAAAATTGAGTAACCGATTTTATAGAGAAGAAAATTCTCTACAACTTTGCTCTCTTATGTTCTTTTCATATCTCGTATCGTTTCAGAGATATTTGTAAAAATAACGGCGATTTTGGGATGTCTGTCTGTCTGTCTGTGAATGAATATGTTGTCTTAATACTGCGTAACAATCCCCAAAAGGGAGAATCCCTTTCTCAAAATTTTCGGACAAAAAATACGGTAGTAATACCAAAACTACCAAAACAAGCCGTTTGTAATATAATTGTAATAGCAAACGAACCGTTCATCTAACACGAAAATTGAATGTCATTTTATTCCTGTCAAAACGTGTTTCACAAGCTAATATTAAGTATTTTGTATCTCAAGTTACTGGTCAAAACTAAATATATTGGCCCACTTTAGGTTACGGTAGTAACACTAAAAGTGGGCCTTTGCGATCGTCTTTTGACAGCTCGAAATTTAAATGAAAATAACGGCTGAACCATTCATCTGACACGAAAATTGAGTAACCGATTTTATAGAGAAGAAAATTCTCTACAACTTTGCTCTCTTATGTTTTTTTCATATCTCGTATCGTTTCAGAGATATTTGTAAAAATAACGGCGATTTTGGGATGTCTGTCTGTCTGTCTGTGAATGAATATGTTGTCTTAATACTGCGTGACAATCCCCAAAAGGGAGAATCCCTTTCTCAAAATTTTCGGACAAAAAATACGGTAGTAATACCAAAACTACCAAAACAAGCCGTTTGTAATATAATTGTAATAGCAAACGAACCGTTCATCTAACACGAAAATTGAATGTCATTTTATTCCTGTCAAAACGTGTTTCACAAGCTAAAATTAAGTATTTTGTATCTCAAGTTACTGGTCAAAACTAAATATATTGGCCCACTTTAGGTTACGGTAGTAACACTAAAAGTGGGCCTTTGCGATCGTCTTTTGACAGCTCGAAATTTAAATGAAAATAACGGCTGAACCATTCATCTGACACGAAAATTGAGTAACCGATTTTATAGAGAAGAAAATTCTCTACAACTTTGCTCTCTTATGTTTTTTTCATATCTCGTATCGTTTCAGAGATATTTGTAAAAATAACGGCGATTTTGGGATGTCTGTCTGTCTGTCTGTGAATGAATATGTTGTCTTAATACTGCGTGACAATCCCCAAAAGGGAGAATCCCTTTCTCAAAATTTTCGGACAAAAAATACGGTAGTAATACCAAAACTACCAAAACAAGCCGTTTGTAATATAATTGTAATAGCAAACGAACCGTTCATCTAACACGAAAATTGAATGTCATTTTATTCCTGTCAAAACGTGTTTCACAAGCTAAAATTAAGTATTTTGTATCTCAAGTTACTGGTCAAAACTAAATATATTGGCCCACTTTAGGTTACGGTAGTAACACTAAAAGTGGGCCTTTGCGATCGTCTTTTGACAGCTCGAAATTTACATGAAAATAACGGCTGAACCATTCATCTGACACGAAAATTGAGTAACCGATTTTATAGAGAAGAAAATTCTCTACAACTTTGCTCTCTTATGTTTTTTTCATATCTCGTATCGTTTCAGAGATATTTGTAAAAATAACGGCGATTTTGGGATGTCTGTCTGTCTGTCTGTGAATGAATATGTTGTCTTAATACTGCGTGACAATCCCCAAAAGGGAGAATCCCTTTCTCAAAATTTTCGGACAAAAAATACGGTAGTAATACCAAAACTACCAAAACAAGCCGTTTGTAATATAATTGTAATAGCAAACGAACCGTTCATCTAACACGAAAATTGAATGTCATTTTATTCCTGTCAAAACGTGTTTCACAAGCTAAAATTAAGTATTTTGTATCTCAAGTTACTGGTCAAAACTAAATATATTGGCCCACTTTAGGTTACGGTAGTAACACTAAAAGTGGGCCTTTGCGATCGTCTTTTGACAGCTCGAAATTTAAATGAAAATAACGGCTGAACCATTCATCTGACACGAAAATTGAGTAACCGATTTTATAGAGAAGAAAATTCTCTACAACTTTGCTCTCTTATGTTCTTTTCATATCTCGTATCGTTTCAGAGATATTTGTAAAAATAACGGCGATTTTGGGATGTCTGTCTGTCTGTCTGTGAATGAATATGTTGTCTTAATACTGCGTAACAATCCCCAAAAGGGAGAATCCCTTTCTCAAAATTTTCGGACAAAAAATACGGTAGTAATACCAAAACTACCAAAACAAGCCGTTTGTAATATAATTGTAATAGCAAACGAACCGTTCATCTAACACGAAAATTGAATGTCATTTTATTCCTGTCAAAACGTGTTTCACAAGCTAATATTAAGTATTTTGTATCTCAAGTTACTGGTCAAAACTAAATATATTGGCCCACTTTAGGTTACGGTAGTAACACTAAAAGTGGGCCTTTGCGATCGTCTTTTGACAGCTCGAAATTTAAATGAAAATAACGGCTGAACCATTCATCTGACACGAAAATTGAGTAACCGATTTTATAGAGAAGAAAATTCTCTACAACTTTGCTCTCTTATGTTTTTTTCATATCTCGTATCGTTTCAGAGATATTTGTAAAAATAACGGCGATTTTGGGATGTCTGTCTGTCTGTCTGTGAATGAATATGTTGTCTTAATACTGCGTGACAATCCCCAAAAGGGAGAATCCCTTTCTCAAAATTTTCGGACAAAAAATACGGTAGTAATACCAAAACTACCAAAACAAGCCGTTTGTAATATAATTGTAATAGCAAACGAACCGTTCATCTAACACGAAAATTGAATGTCATTTTATTCCTGTCAAAACGTGTTTCACAAGCTAAAATTAAGTATTTTGTATCTCAAGTTACTGGTCAAAACTAAATATATTGGCCCACTTTAGGTTACGGTAGTAACACTAAAAGTGGGCCTTTGCGATCGTCTTTTGACAGCTCGAAATTTAAATGAAAATAACGGCTGAACCATTCATCTGACACAAAAATTGAGTAACCGATTTTATAGAGAAGAAAATTCTCTACAACTTTGCTCTCTTATGTTTTTTTCATATCTCGTATCGTTTCAGAGATATTTGTAAAAATAACGGCGATTTTGGGATGTCTGTCTGTCTGTCTGTGAATGAATATGTTGTCTTAATACTGCGTGACAATCCCCAAAAGGGAGAATCCCTTTCTCAAAATTTTCGGACAAAAAATACGGTAGTAATACCAAAACTACCAAAACAAGCCGTTTGTAATATAATTGTAATAGCAAACGAACCGTTCATCTAACACGAAAATTGAATGTCATTTTATTCCTGTCAAAACGTGTTTCACAAGCTAAAATTAAGTATTTTGTATCTCAAGTTACTGGTCAAAACTAAATATATTGGCCCACTTTAGGTTACGGTAGTAACACTAAAAGTGGGCCTTTGCGATCGTCTTTTGACAGCTCGAAATTTAAATGAAAATAACGGCTGAACCATTCATCTGACACGAAAATTGAGTAACCGATTTTATAGAGAAGAAAATTCTCTACAACTTTGCTCTCTTATGTTCTTTTCATATCTCGTATCGTTTCAGAGATATTTGTAAAAATAACGGCGATTTTGGGATGTCTGTCTGTCTGTCTGTGAATGAATATGTTGTCTTAATACTGCGTGACAATCCCCAAAAGGGAGAATCCCTTTCTCAAAATTTTCGGACAAAAAATACGGTAGTAATACCAAAACTACCAAAACAAGCCGTTTGTAATATAATTGTAATAGCAAACGAACCGTTCATCTAACACGAAAATTGAATGTCATTTTATTCCTGTCAAAACGTGTTTCACAAGCTAATATTAAGTATTTTGTATCTCAAGTTACTGGTCAAAACTAAATATATTGGCCCACTTTAGGTTACGGTAGTAACACTAAAAGTGGGCCTTTGCGATCGTCTTTTGACAGCTCGAAATTTAAATGAAAATAACGGCTGAACCATTCATCTGACACGAAAATTGAGTAACCGATTTTATAGAGAAGAAAATTCTCTACAACTTTGCTCTCTTATGTTTTTTTCATATCTCGTATCGTTTCAGAGATATTTGTAAAAATAACGGCGATTTTGGGATGTCTGTCTGTCTGTCTGTCTGACTGTCCGTAACGCGTTCCCTGTTTTTAAGACGAACAGTTGAACCGATCAGCACCAAATTTTACAGACATAATTGTAGGCCATCAGAGACCAGAACCTCCCTTTTTCAAAATTTTCGGACAAAAATACGGTAGTAATACCAAAAAAGCCGTTTGTAATATAATTGTAATAGCAAACGAACCGTTCATCTAACACGAAAATTGAATAACCTAATTCGTAGAGGGGAACATTCTCTACAACTTCGCTCCCTTATGTTTTTTTCATATCTTGCATCGTTGCAGAGATATTTGCAAAAATAACGGCGATTTGACGATGACTGTCTGGCTGTAACGTGTTCCCACTTTTTAGGTCTAACTGTTCAAGCGATCGGCACCAAATTTTACAGGCATGATTGTAGGTCGCCAGAGACCAGAACCTCGGTTTTTCAAATATTTCTGTCAAGAAATACGTTAGTTATGCCAAAAAAATCCGTCTGTAAAGTAATTTTAATTGCAAATAAACCGTTCATCTGACGCGAAAATTGAATAAACGAATTTGTATAGGAGAAAATTCTCTACAACTTTGTCCCCTTATGATTTTTTCATATCTCGTATCGTTTGAGAGAATTTTCAAAAATAACGGAGTTTTGACACCCTCCATTGAATTAACGAAAACCAGCCGTTCGCAGATGTCACGTGACATTCATCGCTCAGAACTTTGTCATACGCCATCTTACACGTTGTCATTTCAACTTCTAAGCAACTTCTAAGTGTTATTCGTAGCGTAGTAGGCAATGCGTCGGACTGACATGCTGAAGTTCAGTTGTTCGAAACCGACCACTACCTAAATTTTTTTCACTCTTATTAATTAATTTTTTTATTATTTAGATTATTGTTTTTGTCCAAAATGTTTGCAAAAACTTATAAAACTACAAATCTAAAGTGGGCCGTAAAACACGTCAGTGCGATTTTTTCTAGTACGTAAACCAAAGATAAAATTTATACGATTTTAGTTTTTCTATAAAACGAGATTACACTTAGCCTCTTGGTCAGTTGACATCTGGTCGACGTGCTAGGAGCTTGTATTGTTTGCAAACATAGTGTCTAAAGAACTTGAGGTCACAAAGACTATGTACTTGTGAGTGTAAGAGCCAAGATGGTGGAATGTTAGTGTCTTTTGTTTCGTGAGTTAAAAGCGAATAAAGTCATAATTTGTGGCTATTGCTCAATTTAATTTATCAGCTTAAAATCTGGACCTCTGACTTTGTGGGAATCATATTCAAAGACAAATAGACTAACTGAACTAAGAATTTTCATCGAGATAATACAGAGACATTGTGTATTTCGCTACTATATCTACTCAATGTGCCATCTTTGTCGCATTATGACACACACGGTCACAGAACGTCGAGCTTAAATGTTATGGGTAGGAAGGATACTACAAGCACAAGATAGTAACAGACCAACTTGTCAAAATGTTGGATTGCGCAAGTAATCGTCAGCTAAGCTAGGCAAAAGCAGCCATCGGTTGCGTTGTTCGTAAATGCAGAGCCAGTGATTTTCGTGAAGACAGCAGTCGCTGTGTCGACGACTTCAAACCCTACAGTCAGCAGTCTGTTGACTGCGACAGAAGACAAAGCTTGTAAACATTTCATAAGAATACCTAAGTTTTTCGCAGGAGTCAATGGCCAGGTAACAAGTTAACGGTTAACAGAGGAATTGAGTGACCCTCCCTTCAAAGCTTCAGCCGAATTCTGCCTATACACTCCCGCTTTTGAGAGCTGTGCTCACTTGGTCATTGGGATCGATGATGCTCAGGAGAGTAGTCGTCGATGCAATGATGTAACCACTGTATTCAACTTATGTCTCAGAAAAGAAAGACCTATTGATCCATAGTCAACACGGATTCAGAAAGTATCATTCTTGTGAAACAGAGCTAGCCCTTTACTCGCATGATTTGATTAATGGTGTCGACAAGGGTTGTCAAATAGATTCACTATTCCTAGATTTCCGGAAGGCTTTCGCACTGTACCTCACAAGTGACTTCTAATCAAACTGCGTGCTTATGGAATATCGCGATTGGATTTGTGACTTCCTGTCCGAAATGACACAGTACACTGTAATTGACGGGAAGTCCCCATGGAAGTGTTATAGGGCCCCTACTGTTCCTTATTTTTATAAACGATTTAGGAGACAATCTGAGTAGTTCTCTTATGTTGTTCACAGATGATGCTGTCACTTATCGGTTAGTAAAGTCACCAGAAGATCAAAACCAACTGCAAAATAATTTAGATAAGATATCATGAGAAGTGTCAGGTCAACCATATGGCCACTAAAAGAAATCCCTTAAACTTCAGTTACACGATAAATCAGTCAAAACTACAGACTGTAAATTCAACTAAATGCGTAGGAGTAACAATTACAAACAACTTATATTGAGAAGAACACACAGAAAATATTGTAGGGAAAGCGAATCAAAAACTATGTTTAGTTGGTAGCAGACTTATAAGATGTAACAGTTCTACTAAAGAAACTGCCTACACCACGCTTGTGCGTCCTATTTTGGAGTATTGTTGTGAATTTTGGGATCCACGCCAAGTGCGATTGACAGACGATTTGGAGAAAGTTTTCTATTATCGTGATATAGGGGAGAGGGTGTCATGGAAATGATGCACAAGTTGGGATGAAAATCATTAAAAGAAAGGCATTACTCGTTGCGACGAGATCTATTTGAGAAATTTATTTCACCAACTTTCTCTTCCGAATGCGTAAGATTTTTTTAGGACCCACCTACATAGGAAGAGATGATAATCAAAATAAAATAAGAGACATCAGATCGTAAACGGAAAGATTTAGGTGTTCCTTTTTTTCCGCAAGCTATTAGAGAATGGAAATGTAGAGAAATATCATAAAAGTCATTCGATGAACTTCCTGCCATGCACTTCAATGTGACTTGCAGAGCATTTATGTAGATGTAGACAAAGCAGTACAGGCTAGCGGCCACTAGTCGCAGCTAGGAGTAGGAGATGGAGTCCAGAAATTACTGGACTTCGAACTGATCATCATCCAGGGCAGATGATGGCCTGAGGTGCTACCGTCTTCACAACGCTGGGTATGGTTCCTGCTTGAGGCCAGCTCATACTTCATTGCTTGATCCCGTAAAGGCCAATCATCCGACGCGCTAGCATCTGATGCTAACCCTGCAAGCCGGTATCAAGACTTCATATGTCACCAGGGCATCTGACACCAGTGGTTACAAGTATGGACGGTTAAGCAGCTGCATAGATCGAAGGTGGGACCGAGTACATCTTTTCTAACAGTCACTTCTTCGACTTCCAGACGCAACGGCGAGGATACCGCTCGTCCGAACGGCTCACGGCAGCCGGCACATAGAAGACGCTGCAAGACGGTGAGCTGACGCCAACGAAGGTGACGTCATCTGCTGATCTAGCTCCTGACGAGCTAGCGCCTGCACCACGTAATCTTGTAACAAATCTTGAATAAATCTATAAACACAGACCAAAGATAACATAGACTCTGCGTGACGTCACTTTACTGAAACTAACATCTAAGTCACGTGACTCGGGGCAGGAAATCGTTTATCCTTTGTATTGGAAATTAAGCTTACATTTGAACAATAAAACGTCTTAGCGTATTCTTATTACATCTGTAGTAGTACAATTGGCGTTAGTTCTCCGCAGTTGCAAGAAGTAATGCGATACCTACAGTTTTTACATGTATGATGAAACATATTGACAGTCTTTTTACAAGCTACAGAATAACAGATTTTAAGCGATAGATTGTTGTCGTTTATTGTGAGTCTTTTGTTCAAATGTTCGAATGTTTGTAAATCTATCGGACCAAACTGCGTGGTCATCAGTCCGTAGCTTACAATCTACTTAAACTAAGGTAAACTAACCTAAGAACAACACACACACCCATGCCCCAGGGATGACTCGAACCTCTGACGGCAAGAAACCGCGCGCTCCGCAGCAAGGCGCCTTAGACCGCTCGGCTACTCCACCGCGGCGTGAGTCATTTAGTTTGTTGTTTACAGAGGAGTAGAACATCAAATATCCGTTTGAAAGGTGCACCAGCTTCTTTAAGATTCCTCAACAATACGTGTTAAATGTTTCGTTGTCCTTTTATAAGAAATGAAATCGGTTTGCATCCATAATGTCCGAGTTAACCAAATACAACAGTTTATATTTTAAGACATTTGTCACAGACCGTGATGCCAAATCTTAAAACAATCAAAGTATTGTCACAGACCGTGATGCCAAATCTTAAAACAATCAAAGTATTGGCTGTCTACATTAAATAAAAGGGTAGTGAGGAAACATCATCGATTCACTCGGCAAGAAGCGACTTTATAGGTATAATGAATAATCTGTATGAATGTTTAGCTTTGCATACCGTTATAGAAAGCAGATTTTTTACCAGAAATGACTTATTTGCTGACACATAAACTTGCTCAAGATCACCTTGAAGTATCTTTCCATCGATAATCACTTCATAAGTTGCAAATAGTAAAAGATTCATAGCGTAAAACAAACACCG
Organism: Locusta migratoria; assembly: GCA_026315105.1. Classification (NCBI taxonomy): domain Eukaryota; kingdom Metazoa; phylum Arthropoda; class Insecta; order Orthoptera; family Acrididae; genus Locusta; species Locusta migratoria. Next base: position 43,831,466 of record CM048746.1, on the reverse strand, counting down.
AGGATATGTAAATCTGTTGCTTCTAAAAATCACTGACAATACGGTACTTTTCACCTGGGCACATGTACACACGACAATCACTGCATTAATATTAATAACAAGATGAAATTACGTTACCTTTACTATTAAATGTGTAATAGGAATACTAGAAGTGGTTTTATTGTTAAAATTAACGCTTGATTTCACCTTAAATGAGAAAAACTGTTGCTCATAATGACGAAAACTCAGTCACGTGACTCGGGGCAACTTTAGATGTTGGTTTCAAACCTTACCACGGCAGAGATAGAGACACGCGTAGTCTATGCTATCTTTGGTCTATGTCTGTAAACACTAATACTGCTCTGCTATCGTCCTCTGGCGCTCCACTAGGTATCTTCGCCTCATACTGACGTAAAGCTGGGAACCTACCTCGCGGCCCCAGCGGCGCGATCCACAGAGAGGCGTACCCAGACTGCTTCCGGAAGCGGAAGCGACATTGGAAGCGATGTATCAGCTGTGGAGCAGACTATTTCGATAGGTACCTTCCACTATAATAAAAAGATAAGAGTTGAAAAATGTTGTGGACGAAGTTCCAGAAATTTTCGAACAGGCCTTACTTCACTGAGATGCAATAAATTTCGTTTTGACCCTGATTCATACGACGTAGGTACAGAGCCGATAACGATTGTTGAATCTGGAACGTCTAGCAATTCTCAAGAGGGTTAACAGAAAACACTTTGAAGTGTTTAAATGAACGGCATTGGTGAAACAGATAAACAGTGGATGGGTTTGAGAGAACGGTGATGACTGGAATCGGAGCAACACATCCATTCCGAACACTTTTCGCTCCAATTTTCGTACATTTCTATTACTTTCTGCCAAATGTTTCTACATCGCCATTAACAAACGTACTATCACAGTAGTCGTCTTTTCAAAAGTTTCGTGTGCTATTGAAAAGTATATTGTTTCATTAAAAATCATACTTGCTTCCATATTTCGAGTTATACAAGAGATATAGGAACTATCATCTGCTAAAAACCTCATTGTATACAGGGTGTCTGTTTTAACTGGCGATAACTAAATATCTCAGAAACCTGATCGAGGTGAAAGTAATGATTAAGGACGAGACCTATATCAGCAACAGCTGGCCATATAATAACCACCCCTCCTGCATGGGCGCGGTTAACTCTGTGCTTTCAATGGGAACACCTTAAATTTTATTCCATTCTTCGCTAAAAACACGTACGGTTTACTCACACCATTGTTTTCCATTTGTGATAGATGCCGCTGTAATCGATAAATATCAAGTATGGCTGTTTTGCCAATTTAGAACCGATGTATTAAGTTCTATATTATGTTTACGAATTAAATGTAACCATTTGTTTTCTAACGGTTGATACTTATGCTCAGAATTTACTTTAGTATCTCAGACTTGACTGTACAATATAATATGCGCAGCCATTTCATTGTCTCCTTAAAAACTACGTTTAACGTCATCCAGGAACAACGAGGTCGGGATCATTGACATAAGTGAGTGGCTTTGCCTCTCACCACAATTGTAAATCACAATAAACGATAAAAGAGACGGTTTTGTATTTAGATACATTTATTAATACGTGCATGGAATGCATATACACAACATTATGCCTGATGGAATGTTTGGGCAACCATTTCTGATACATCCTGTCATATTCTGTCGAATAGTCGGTACTCCTGCATACACTTCGTCCTTTAGATAACCTACAAGGTAAGGGAAAAAAAACCAACCCTACTTTATCACAGAAACAGCTTCTTTGCTAGAAATGTCTTCGTCTAGCCATATTATTCAAAGTTGCGATCACGTTTGCAACACTCAAGTATCGTTTCAACATAAATCGTCAATCGGTGGCACACAAACATTTACATTACATGGTAAATGAAATCAACACCCAAATGTGTCGGTTCCCAACAGCAAAAACAGGCGTACTTGGTATTTGTCATACAGACCGCCGAGTACAACGGGTAAACCGAATGATTTCTTGGCGTAGAATCCAAATACGCAAAAGAATGTGGCATGGTGGTGTTTCCATTTGAAAGTAGGAAGTTGACATAAATGTTCAAATGTTTGTATAGTCTATGGGACTTAACTACGGGGTCATCAATCCCTAAACTTACAAACTACTTATGAACTACTTACGAACTAGAACAGCACAAATATCCATGCCCGAGGGGGGATTCCAACCCCCGACCGTAGAAGTTGACATAGCTCACGCAGGAGGCATGATAAAGAGGTGACCAGTTGTGGTAAAGTCAGATGTCACTTTTCGTAGTATTAACATTTCAAATTTTTCATCTTTTTTCTTTTTGTAAACTGCACCGATTTTCTTTTAGTAAGTAGTCCTTATTTGCCGAATACGCGTCGTACCTGATTCTAATTTACACTGATTAATGATTTTAATTTTTTTTAATTTTTTGCGTAGGTCTGTTTTCTTATAACATTTATGTCAACACTAACTAAAACGTGTTTCTTCTGTTTTTTTTTTACTCCTGTCACACGGTAGTGGTGGCCCGGCGGATTAGTCGTGCGTACTGGAGCGCCGTGTTGTAGTGCGCGCGGCAGTTCGCCGTCGGGGGCTCGAATCCCCCCTCGAGCATGGATGTTTGTGCTCTTTTTAGTATAAGCTAGTTCATAAGTAGTTTGTAGGTTTTGGGACTGATGATCCCGTAGTTAAATCCCGTAAGCTATACAAACATTTGAACGATAGTGGTGATTTAGGCTGGGATTTCAATCATTCCAAAACATTCTAGTAACAAACGCCTTTAACATGCAATATTTGGTACCGCAAGAATTCAATCTTAAAATAACACTCGATTATTGTATTTCGATGCAAAATGTTACATTCTACTGAATGTGACATACTACGCAGTGAAAAACAAACTGACAGGGTAACTGTACCAAAGGAGAGAAATTATGCTTCAATGACGTCAGTGTATCATTAAATTCTCAGACGACAGTGCCAAAAAAACTATGGTTAAAGTAGTTATAATAGCAGAATAACCACATACTGCACATCTCACTTAAAGTCGCGTATTTACATTGACAATCATTTCCGCATTCAAAATGTTCAAATGTTTGTAAATCCATCGGACAAAACTGCGTGGTCATCAGTTCGTAGCTTACAAACTACTTAAACTAAGGGAGGACTCGAACCTCCGACGGCGAGCAACCGCGCGCTCCGCATTCAAGCAGTCCAATATCATCACATTTTCACCTGATGGAAGGGGTATGCCAGTGTAGTAACCCGTCATACGGCAACAAGGCTTCTCCTTTGGTGCACAAAGCTGATTTGTCAATAATAGAAGAGAGGTTTCACGATAAAACAACGACCATGTATCTCTTACACTCGTTTAAACCAATTAATCGGAATCCCGCATCTGAATTTTTACTACTGATTTAAGTGCTATCAGGTGTGTAGGATGTGTGTTCTTTTGCTCTGCTGATTGAATATGTAATGATAAGACGTCACTGAGTTCCGTGCTAGGGAACAGGTGTATTGTTACTGTACTTTGTTTCTCTCAATAAAAATGTCATTTGTGGTAGGAGCCAACGTTTTACAAAGAAATGCCACGGAAAACTTTTTTTACGATCTAGTTCGCTTCGTAAGCTACCGAGCGTTAAAATCCAAACTGTCCCTTGTAGCCGCACGGAATAGCCGCGTGGTCTAAGGCGTCATGCTATGGACTGGGTGGACGTTTCCCCAGAAGGTTAGAGTCCTTTCTCATGCGTTGTTGTTAGGATAAGTTACTTCACGTAGTTTGTAAGTGTAGGCACTGATGACCATAGCATTTTGATCGAATACGTTTACGAACATTTAAACATTTGTCCGTCGTAAGAAAGTTCGTACAAGGGTGCGATACGCTAAGCAACGTGTCGACAGTAAAGCCCACGATTACGAAAGCATTCCGATATTTTTAAAAGTTTTTTTTCCACATCATTTGACTGACTGATTCTTTTCTATTGCAGTAACAACTTATCGGTCTTAGGTCATTTTCAAATGCTACAATGGAAGGTAAAATAAATATTATCACACTCGTGTATGACCCAAGTAACTGTCGATAAAATCGTTACATATGTGACGCAATTTGCGATTATGTGCGAGAACGTTCTCGCGATAGAACCGCCGCCTGCATTTTTGCAACTCTTCACCGATTTAGGAGACTCTGTGAGCAGCTCCCTTGGAGTGTTCGCGGATAATGCTGTAGTTTATCGCTTAGTAAAGGCCCACGAAAATCAAAAGCAAATGCAAAATGATTTAGACGAGATATCTGCATGGTGCAGAATTTGACAGTTGACACTAAATCATGCCGGCCGCGATGGCCGAGGGGACTGAGGCGCTTCAGTCACGGTCTGCACTGCCACTACGGTCGGGGGTTCGAATCCCCCCTCGGGCATGGATATTTGTGCAGTCCTTAGTATAAGGTAGTTGATAAGTAGTTTGTAAGTTTAGGGACTGATGACCCCGTAGTTAAGTCCCATAGACTATACAAACATTTGAACATTTTTTAACTAAATCATGGGAAGTACTAAAACAAATCCGTTAAACTTCATTTACACAATAAATCAGTCAAATCTACAGGCCGTGAATTCAATTAAATACCTAGCAGCAATAATTACGAACAACTTTCAAATAACGATCAAATGTTTATAAACGTATTGGACCAAACTTCTATGGTCATCAAGCCCTAGACTTACAAACTACTTTAACTTATCCTAACAACAACACATACTCTCATGCCCGAAGGAGGACTCGAACCTCCGACGGTGAACAGCCGCGCGCGCCTTAGTGCGCACGGCATCTCCGCCGCGGCACGAACAACTTTAACTGGAAAGAACACATAGAAAATGTTATAGGGAAGTCGATCCCAAGGCTAGGTCACGTTGGGGCAGAACACTTAGAAGATGAAACAGTTCTACTACAGAGACTATTTTGCAGTACTGCTACGGCCGCGGCGAATCAGCCGCGCGTACTGGAGCGCCGTGTTGCGGTGCGCGCGGCCGTCCGTCGCCGGGGGTTCGAATCCCTCCTCGGGTATGGATGTTTGTGTCGTCTTTAGTATTAGGTCACAAGTAATTTGTACCTTTAGGGACAGATGACACCGTAGTTAAGTCCCTTAAGCTTTACATACATTTGAACATTTTAGTACTGCTACGCATTGTGGCATCCGCACCAAGTGGAACTGACGGAGGGTATACAGAAAGTACAGAGAAGGGCTGCTCGTTCTGTATTCTTGCGATATAGTGGAGAGGGTATCTCGGAAATAATGCACGCGTTGGGGTGTAAATCATTAATCCCGATGCGCTGACGTCCTTCCAAAAGGACGAGAATCGTGGCTTCGTTTTACATATTTGTAGTTGAAATTCGTACAAAGTGTCGTATTTCATATTTTTAAATCTCCTTCTTCCATTCCTGATAACTTTTAGTTTGTATTGATGACTGCAAAGTGGTAGGATACGGCTGCAATGTTGAGGTTCATACAGAACATATTGAAGATTCCCTCGTAGTTACGCTTATATTTCTTGAACATTCTTTAACTTTTGCGACATTTATATGTATATATTTTACTTTAAACAATGTTTTAATAATCATAATTCATCAGATGAAAATTCCAAAATATTCATTTTGACGTCCTTCCAGAAAGATGGGCAATATTCCAAAACTAATGGAGTCTTTGTTGAAAAAAAATCACTTATAACGTTTTTGTGCAGTCATACGAACGTAATGTATACCTTTTGGAATAAAAATAAGAACAAAAATAATTCCGCGCTATCTGGGTTAACCCTGTCTTGCACGAATTATCGAACGGAAAATGAGCAAAATTTCTGATACGTTATTGGTAACGTAAGACATGTTTTGTGCAGAATTCATCATAATTTATACAAAAAAATAGTTTGATAGACCAATAGGAAGGTGTCCATAAATGAAGACAGTGAGTACGAAAACTGCTACATTTTACATGGAACATCTATTAGATAATATCAAAGAATGCATGAAGAGTGTACACCTTTTTGTATTTTTACTGCAATGAAACAGTTTCAGGCACTCAGGACACACAGCAAGTTCACACTTTTCTCAAGTGTAATGTGTTCTCCGTCGGCATTTCCGATTATGACACCTCTTGGTATTGGGATCACCTGACTTGGCTGGTTTATATACCATTAAAGCGTAATTCGTTGAAAGGGTTTTTTCCGATGTACAGACAACTATTTGCTTCCATCTGAAGGCCTACCTCTACTCTTTCTTATAATCTGTACTTTGCATTTCTTCGTTAGCCCAACGACTAACACTGCCGTCTATGAGACATTCTAGCGTTCATTATTAGTCATAAAAAGTACCTGTGTTTTTATGGTCACCTCAGATGTAAAAGATAACAGAAATGAGACAAAATTTATGTGTCGCGACGTATGAGAGGGTTTATAAGAAGGTACGGCAATAATTCGTTGCGGTAAGATTTATTTATGAAATTTCGTTACCAACTTTCTCTTCCGAATGTGAATATTTTTTGTTAACAGCGATCTACGTAGGGAGACAAGATCATCATAATAAAATAAGAGAAATCAGATCGAAAACAGAAAGATCAAGATGTTCTTTTTTCCCACGTGCTATCACAGAATGCAACTATTGAGAAATACCATAAAAGCGGTTCGATGAACCCTTTGCCTTGCATTCAAATGGACCAAATTGCGGTGCTCATCAGTCCCAATAGTTACAAGCTAAACTACTTAAACGAGGTTACACTAACGACAACAAGCATGAGGCAACAGAACTACAAAAGAAACTGCATACACTACGCTTGTCCGTCCATTTTTGGAGTATTTCTGCCCAGTGTGGGATCCATATCAGGTAGGTTTGACGGAGAACATCGAAAGATTCCAGAGAAGGGCAGCTCGTTTCGTACTGTCACGATACAGGGGAGACAGCGTTACGGAAATGATACAGGATCTGGGATGGGAAACATTACAACAACGGCGCTTATCGCAGCGGCGTGGGCTACTTACGAATCTCCAATCGGCAACATTCTCCTCCGAATGCGAAGATATATTGTTGACTGCCACTTACATAGGTAGAAATGACCGTCAGAATAAAATACGAGAAATCAGAGCTCGAAAGCACAGATTCAGGTATTATTTCTTTCCGCGCGCTATTCGAAAATGGAATGGGAGATAAAGAGTATAATGGTGGTTCGATGAACCCTCTGCCAGGCACTTTAATGTGATGTGCAGAGCATCCCACGTAGATGTAGATGCAGGAGTCGAACTTCCGACGGAAACGACCGCGCAGGCTGCAGCACAACGCCTTGGACCACGCGACCACTACGCACGGCCAGATGTAGATCACCTGATGTTTCGCTGCCAAGTTCGCTATTAAAACGAGCCTGCAGTGTGTGTTGTATTGTCGCACAGTGGTTGCGGACGTACCTGTCCGTGGCGCGGCGCGACGCGGCCTCTTCCGTGGTGTTTGGCCGCTATGTCCAGAGGCCTGGTGGTGTCCGCGGCCGGGCGCTCAGCTGGTGACTGCGCTGGCGGCGTCGGCGGCGGCGGCAGCAGCGGCCAGTGTTTGGCCAGCGTCGCCTGGCAACCGTGGCGTCCACCCCTGACATTGTTGCGGACACGCGCCCCGCCTCCCCCCTCCCCACCCTCCCCCGCAGGCCGGCGGCGCGCCAGAACCTACCTGCACCGCTGACACTCCACTCGTTACCGGGTCTTCAGTGGCGCCCGGTGGCGTAGCTATGTCACCAAGGGCCCCAGGGCAAAAATGACATTGGGGCCCTCTTTAAACTAAAACTATGCAAAACTACATCATCAGTTCCTTACCGCCTACTGGAAGACATAACAATTTACTTAATAAGGCAAACCTAAATACTATTCTGTGTCACGCAGCAGATAATATTTAATTGTACTATCAAATATAATTATAACTGTGAAAGTTGGTTTGTTTGTTATGCTTTCACGCAAAAGTTACTGGGCGGATTTGAATGAAATTTTGCAGAGGGATAGATTTGGACCTGGGTAGAACATAAAGATAAACGACCTCTTGGGATAATTTCCGAAGATGCTCCATACTAGGTGAATGAAGTCGCAGGTATAAGCTAGTAAAAAATAAACAATGAATAAATATTACTTAACCATGAAAACATGGCTCCCTGCCGCGAAGCAAACCGGGAACAGTGAAGTCCGCAGTGAGAGCAGGCGGACTGTTGTCAGTGGCGACATCTCACTGTCGCTAAACTCCTAGCTGTTAGCTCACTGCTCCCTATCGATCAGCCTTATTTCGTTGATAGCCCAACCAAAGAAGGAAAATAGGGGAAATATTGGTGTTGGATGGTTTCAGATAAGAAAGTTGCCGGATTTTATTTGATGGAATACTTTGGTTTGAGCCGTGCCCCTACCAGTCTTCATGAAGTACGTATTACTTTTTCCTGGCCAGAGACATTAATAAGTAAAATAACTAAGTTGACATCTTTGCTTACGATAGTGGCAGTGGGGTACAGGGTAGTGTCTTGAATGCACAATTTACTATTGTGACAAATTAACCATATTTTCTCTTCTTCTTGCATGAATTTGAGTGCAATTGGTTTCAGCACTAAATTGGGATCTATGATTATGGAGCACACACTTGGGGAATTCACTACACAAACAGTTGAGTTACCAAAATAATACCGTTCTGTAATAATACATTGTAGAGACTTCATATTCAAATGTGGTCACACTGTCTACTGTCAAACACTGTGCTAGTAATTTAGCAGCATTCACTGTTATTTCGCAAAGATTGGCAGGGACGGCAACTCCGACTTCAACCGACAATACGCTGACGATGGCAGGGTCCACGTCCCCCGACGGGGAATGGCCTCGCGCGTTGCAGCATAGCGCCTCAATGCGCTCGGTCGCTCCGCCGCGACACCGAAAATTCCTTTACTTAGAAAGATAATAGAAAATTATCAGGTATGGATTACGGACTGTAAATAGGATTTAAGATTTATGTATAAAAGAAGATAATGAGTGTGAAGAATTTCATTTCCAGATTATTAAACATCATAATTAACAGTGTTTAAAGTGTAATATCTGTGAACTAAGTAATACGGAAATATATTCAAGATACTTAGAAAAATGATTTCTAAGATATTCATTTAATAGTTAGAACCCTTGATATCACCCGAGAAATGTTTTGAAAGTAAGTGAACCAAAAATAATATCTGTGACGCTCAGAATCTCATGCTTGGACACAACAGAATAGTTACGTTCGAGGTTTCAGTGGATAGAATATCATTTGAATTAATTAACTGCGAGGGCAATATCAGACTAGAGACTGCAATAAACTGTTTTGTAATAGGCTTCTACTCAAATAGAACTAACCGGGAAGATGTCCAGCATCACGAACCTTAAGAAGACGAATGCATAAATATAGAAGTCACAAGAAACGACCAAAATAAAGAAATAAATAATCCGCATAACACCATGCTAATAAAGACGACAGCAATTTATTACATAAGAAGACAAGAGTACCAACATACCAGATGACAAGCTAGAAGCCTGTTACAAAGCCTAGAGATTGGAATTTTTGTGGCAGCATTTGCATTCTATAAATGACGCTCCTGATCTGTAACTATGTGGTTCCTTAAACTGCTGCAACCCACAAGACGGATGCGTCGTAGTGGTAGAGAAATACCGCTACACAGTGCACAGTACTGGTGCGTCTACCTTAGTTTGCGACTTATTCACTGACTCACCCTCGTACAAATGCCCATCAGCTCAGCAGGTGCCACGCCGATATTGACAGTAAGTACTGGCCTTCAGCTCTACTGTACTGACCTACATCTGATGACCGAGCGAGGTGGCGCAGTCGTTCCACTGTGGACTCGCATTCTAGAGGCCAGCGGTTCAAATCCGCCTCCCTGATGTACCTAAATCGCTCAACGCATGTGCCGGCATGGTTCTAATGGCCACATTAACTGTAATCTTCCTTGCTTCTACAACCTCGGACAATTAAGTTCGGTGAATAGTCATGTAACATTAAGTTAGATGTACTACGAACTACAGTTACCTTACTGTCGTCAGAAACACTTACCTACGGTAAGAATTCACCCCTGACCTCACCGATACAAGTCCTGGAAACTTTACACGAACACTTCCACTCGGTTGGTGTTCAAAAGCCTCGTTGAATGTGAGGAATATGAACAAAACTCTTTCAAAGTTTATAATAAAAACAGAGACAATCTATATATGTACACTACTGGCCATTAAAATTGCTACACCAAGAAGAAATGTAGATTTATTGGACAAATATATTATACTAGAACTGACATGTGGTTACATTTTCACGCAGTTTGGGTGCATAAATCCTGGGAAATCAGTACCCAGAACAACCTTCTCTGGCCGTAATTACGGCCTTGATACGCCTGGCCATTGAGTCAAACAGAGCTTGGATGGCGTGTACAGGTACAGATGCCCATGCAGCTTCAACACGATACCACAGTTTATCAAACGTAGTGACTGGCGTATTGTGACGAGCCAGTTGGTCGGCCACCATTGACCAGACGTTTTCAATTGGTGAGAGATCTGGAGAATGTGCTGGCCAGGGCAGCAGTAGAACATTTTCCGCATCCAGAAAGGCCAGTGCAGGACCTGCAACATGCGGTCGTGCATTATCCTGTGAAGTGTAGGGTTTGGCAGGGATCGAATGAAGGGTAGACCCACGGGTCGTAACACATCTGCAATCTAACGGCCACTGTTCAAAGTGCCGTCGATGCGAACAAGAGGTGACCGAGACGTATAACCAAAGGCACCCCATACCATCACGCCGGGTGATATGCCAGTATGGCGATGGCGAATACACGCTTCCAATGTGCGTTCACCGCGATGTCACCAAACACGGATGCGACCATCATGATGCTGTAAACAGAACCTGAATTCATCCGAAAAATTGACGTTTTGAAATTCTTGCACCCAGCTTCGTCGTTGCGTACACCATCGCAGGCGCTCCTGTCTGTGATGCAGCGTCAGGGGTAACCACAGTCATGGTCTCCGAGCTGATAGTCCATGCTGCTGCAAACGTCGTCGAACTGTTCGTGCAGATGGTGGTTGTCTTGCCAACGTCCATCTGTTGACTCAGGGATAGAGACGTGGCTGCACGATCCGTTACAGCCACGCAGAAAGATGCCTGTCATCTGGACACCTAATAATACGAGGCCGTTGGCATCCAGCACGGCGTGCCGTATTGCCCTCCTGAATTCACCGAGTCCATATTCTGCAAACAGTCATTGGATCGCGACCAACGCGAGCAGCAATGTCGCGATACGACAAACCGCAAAAGGCTACAATCCGATCTTTATCAAAGTCGGAAACCTGATGGTACGCAATTCTCCTCCTTACACGAGGCATCACAACAACGTTTTACCAGGCAAAGCCGGTCAACTGCTGTTTGTGTATGAGAAATCGGTTGGAAACTTTCTTCTTGTCAGACGTTGTAGGTGTCGCCACCGGCGCCAACCTTTTGTGAATGCTCTGAAAAGCTAATGATTTGGATATCACGGCATCTTCTTCCTGTCGGTTAAATTTCGCGTCTGTAGCACGTCACCTTCGTTGTGTAGTAATTTTAAGGGCCAGGAGTGTATTTCATATTCACAGAATATTACTTAGTGTAATCCTATATTATAAGGCATTGAAAATAATTTTACTCCTAAAATTCCACGTTTAATTTCATTACTCAAGGAAAGACAAATTTTATCATAGCCATGAACCTACAGTGTATCATTACCCTAACAACAGTAAAATTGATCAAATAATCAACAGTATAATCATGTATTTACATGTCAATACAATTGTTCTTGCCTTACGCTACACCTAGTGTTTTATTCATATGTAATATTTGTATATGTTATGCAAGCCACTTAGAAAAGTGCCATACTACAAAATACTGTAATTAATTTTAGTCAAAAACTCTATGTTTAAATTAATTTCACTGTAAAGCAGATACATATTTTAACCTAGGCATAAAGTCGAAATACATCTGTAGCTTAGCTTCTGTATAGCAGTAACATCTTTGCGCTGTTTACATTTTCGTTGTGAAGCTGTGTTACTTTTGTATGTGTTTATTGTTTTTATTGCCCCCAAAGAATGGTGCTACATTACGTGTACAACACAAAATTTAACCGCGCCCACACAATACATGTGCGGAAAAAGACAGGTGTGAAAATATCTGATGAAAGGAGATAAAATGGTCATAAGAAGACACATAACACGTAAGTTTTTGCCACACCTCATGTGTCATTAAGTTAAAAATCTCTTAGCAAAAGTGTAGGTATCGACTAAAATAAATAACCAATTGTACAAACTCATCAAATAGCCCATAAAACAATTTTTATGTCTGTCTTAGGGCAGCACATCTTTAACATAAAAAGGAGGCCACAGCTTGTAAGCAGTACAACATCTGATGATGGACTTGTGAAAGAAATCCGAAACCGGTCATGATTAAAATAAATTAATATTTTATATCCATACTTATGGTTGGTAAGCTGTTTATCATTATAAACTTTCTAATACCATAACCACATTTCTCAGAATTCAACATTTGACAAAACTCTTTCGTTTCGAAGCGAGTTGGAGTCGAGGGAACAGCAACAAGACTGGAGTTTTGAGATCTGGCCACTATCGCAGATGTTCAGCTTGCACCACCTCACTTTTGCCTGGAATTTCTGACGATCTTGGCTGTTTGTGGGTAGATCATTCTCGTGCGACTTGAACACCCAACCTACTCGTCGGATCTTAATCCTCCAGACTTCTTCTATTCCCTCGACTAAAACTCACTTTGGATGGGAAGAGATCTAACTACATTCCTAACACTCAAAGAAACATGAAGAGGCTTTTGAAAACTATCGCAAAGGAAAACTTCGTGCAAAGATTTCAGGACATTCATCGGTGCATAGTTATGGAAGGTGACTATTTCGCAGCACTACATTCCTAACACTCAAAGAAACATGAAGAGGCTTTTGAAAACTATCGCAAAGGAAAACTTCGTGCAAAGATTTCAGGACATTCATCGGTGCATAGTTATGGAAGGTGACTATTTCGCAGCACAGTAAGGTAACTGTAGCTCGTAGTTCACCTACGTTAATGTTACATTAGTGTAATGACCGAACTTCATTGTCAGAAGGAACGGAGCTTAGGGTTTAACGTCCCGTCGACAGCCTGGTCATTAGAGATAGAACTCACTGCCAGATTTTCTGGGAAGGCATGGGAAAGCAAATCAGATATGCCCTTTCAAAGGAACCATCCCGGCATTTGCCTTGAGTGATTTAAGAAAGTGACGGAAAACCTAAATCTGCATGATCGGAAGTGGATTTGAACCACCGCCCTCCCGAATATGAGTCCAGTGTCTTACCACTGCGCCAACTCGCTCGTCTCATTGTCAGAGGTTGTATATTTGACGGTCGATCGCCTCGGAAAAAAAGTTTCACTTGTCTGCTGACAATGGAAGTACCCCTTCGAATAAAACCGACTGGAAACGTGTTTAATACAGAATGCTGTACCTGTTCGAAACACCACAAACGGCCTCCATATTTAAAACTTCGTATACGGCCGCTATGGCCATCTGAAGATAAGCGTATCTGCCCCACTCCAGCGCAACTGTACACACAGTACGACCGTGACCGGAACAGTATTGAGTACTGGAGTGCACGCAACGACGTCAAACATGAGCAGGCTGAGGCCAGCTTAATGCTGCGAACGTTGTATTCCTGCTCCGCAGTAAAGTTGTATACGACGGATAATGAGACTGTATCGGGAGTCGAGGATCAGCCATCTGCATGTGTCTTGTGTGACATCATAAGCCGCGGCGGAACGGCCGAGCGTATTGAAGCCGTACGCTACGATGCGCGAGGCCGTTCCCCGTCGGGGGTTCGAATCCCCCCTCGGGCATGGATGTCTCTGCTGTCTTTAGTATATAGATAATAATTAAAGTATCAAACCTCTGCGTTATAATGTCATGCTCCCCGTCCCATGTTTAATTATCTATTCCTTTTTATATATATTATTTGTGTTTGTTAAAACGTTGGCTGCTCCCTTAAGGAGTGAGCAGTTAGATAAATTTCTGTTGTACAAGTACTTTGGCTACTCGCAAAGTAATTTAGAGCATCAGTGAGCGTTTTAACTTTCATTTCCTGATCTCTACTGCCCGAGATCGGTCATAGAAAATTAAACAAGCTACTTTCAGCGTGTTTTGTCCTTGCCGCCGCTTTGAGATATTTACGGCGAACTGGACTTTACATTTGGAATAACCCTCATATATTAAGATAGCTGAAGCGGTACTGTCGTGCTGATCCATGCGGAAACACCGCTACTCGTACGTGGTGTGGCCTCCGAGGGCGACAGTGCGGGTGCCCGTACATACGGCGATTACTGTCTTCACACACATCATTCCACTCCACCTCGACCTGTTCCCGCAGTTCCGCTTTGAGTTACGTGTCAGTTAGGACATTCCACGTGAAGTGTCCAAGGGCTCCCAGCTCGACCATCTTCAATTTTGATGAATTTTGTACAGTATGTGCCCGACATGAACGTATGCAAAGTTTCAGGTTCACCTGTAACTTGGTTCACGTACTAGAGCCATTTTTGTGAAGACCACTTTTACCGACACCGAAAAGTCGCGAAGAAATCTTCAAGGCTAGCATTCCACTGTTCCTAATGTAAAAGAGCAAGACCATTAGTTCTTGGTATAGTGGTACAACTCTTTGTGCTCTACACACAAAAGACGCATATAGAGTTCAGATAGCAACGCATTTGGCATAATCTCAGTTCAAACTGGGCAACAAATCATGTAGCGAGAAATTTGCCCCATAGTTTAACGAGGCATAAGTAGTGGAGAAACTGGGCTACAGAACTGACCTTTTGTCAAACTATTGTCCGTCTGGGTGTTTACTATATCACCAATTTGGACCTGGCTTGTGTGTTTAATTACTGTTCTACGATCCTGTGAATATGCTAAAAGCCATGAGTGTGTTAAAATATGGACACCTACTACATTATTTTCATTGACACCATTCAACAGAGTACATTTCATTCCATTAAAAACGTATATTCGTTTTGGTGTCTTTTTGGGTAAGGTGCAAATATTTCGCCTAAGCTATTGATGCTTTTGTGATTCGAGAAAAATCCTTGCGTTGGTTCATGATGGCTATGCCACTACCAGACTCAGTGACTCGTAGCTCCATCGCCTAGGGGCCATGCCCGATAGCCATGCAAGGTCACCTACGTGCGAGTTTCTTTACTGGAGGTTCCCAAGCACTGTTTGGATCTCTTTGTCGTTCCCAAGCCATAATACAGAATTCTTCAGTTGGTAAATGCTTTAAATCTGTTGCTGATGTCCAAAACTATTGCTTGTGACAAACTGCATTGCCGCTCAATCATTGAAGCAGCTGGAACTATTATGACTGCAATTATCTGTTGTTCTGGGATCCAGCATATGTCTCTTCTAGCACACCAATGAAATGATTGCGCAGCTCCATGAGGATGCATGAAATTAATCTTTTTCTTCACATGAAACTTCACCGATATTTCCTAGCCACCATTTTCCATCATAAACGCAAGCGAGGTACTGGCCAGGCTGCAGTTCAGTAATGACAACATGTTTAGTAGCAACTTTAGCATATCAGTTAACATTTGCTATAAAATACAATGAATTATTTGATATGAATCTGAAGTCGCTATTCATCAATTGGCACAAAATGGTGATGATCTCTTGTACCAGATACTGTAAAACCATCCTCAAAACGTTTTTCCTGCTCAATTTTTGTATATTCAATAATTTATTTTGTAATATAAATAAATCAATGCCATGCAATGTTTTTGCAATATTCAAACAGATCAGTTGGTGTCAAGATTTGGTTGTTAATTGGGTGCTGAAAGCTAGCTCTTGCTGCTAAACGCTTAACTGTGCCCCCAATTCCATCCAATGTGATTTCCCCCGAAAAAATACCATTCGGCAGTAATTCCAAAATCATTGTTGTCATGGCAACGATTTAGGAAGCTCTTAAAATCTTTGTACTGTGCAGCAGAACCGTCGCTAAAATAATGAATATGCTTAATTTTCTTAAAAATGCACTTCAGCGAGTTGATCAAGTACGTTAAAAACACATACACTGCAACAGTGTCATGTCGAAGGCAATCACTGATTGTGCAGAAAAGAATACTGATTCCCCATGGCATTTAACGACATACAGTGCCACAAAAGGACTAAAAGCTGTAAAGGAACTTCCCTCAGAAGAACAAGAATTACTTAATACACGGAGTAGTTTACATTACTGAAAATGCTCAAACATGCTTCCATCATGAAGCTTTACCTCTACAAAGATTTGAAATTTTTAGACACCAAAGTGAAAATCAGTTTTTCTAATAGAATGAAATGTGCTCTGTGTAATGGTGCTAATTAATATAATGTGTTAGGTGTCCATTTTGAGATATATGACTTTGAATAAGGGTATATTTTGATACATTCACGATTTTAGCAAGTTTACAGCATGGTAGCGTAGTATTTAAACACGGAAGCCAGGACTAAATTTTTGATATACTAAACACCCATAAGGATAGTAGTTTGGCAAAAGAGCAGGTCCACATCGCTCTTTCTCCACTATTTATGCCTCGTCAAACTATGGGAAAATTTTTCGCGACCTGAGTTGTTGCCCACTTTGAACTGAGATTCAACCAAATGCATTACTTTATGAACTCTATCTGCATCATTTGTGTGTAGAGCACAAAAAGTTGTATCACTACACCAAGAACCAAAGGTCTTGCTCTTTTAGATTACGCACAGTGGAATGCAAAACTTGAAGATTTCTTCCCGACTTTTCGGAGTCGGCAAAAGTGGTCTTCACAAAAACGGCTGTAGTACGTGAAACAAGTTACAGGGGAGCCTGAAACTTTCCATACGTTCATGTCGGGCCATCAGGTAGATACTGTACAAACATCATCAAAATTGAAGATGGTCGAGCTGGGAGATTTGTCTAAGAAGGGAACTCCACGAACCCGAGGCGGCAAAACTTTTTGAAAAGTTGGGTTTAGGAAGTCCTTACCATGATAAAAATTATGGCGCATTGAAAATCTGCGGAATTTTATTTTAACCCTGCGAAAGTAAGCGTTAAAAATTGAAAAAAAGCGGACTATCTCAAAACCTATCAAAGATAAAAATTTCCAATCACATTTTTTCCTGTGAAACCGGTAAAAGTAAAGCCTTTGGCGAAAATTTCCAGCATTTTGCGATATCTCCAGCCGTTTGTGAAAAAACTTGAAATTTGTACATTTTTGAACCTCTTTTTGCTCGTAAAAATTATAATTAGGCAGTAATAAGCAGTGAAACGCATAACGACGTCTGAAGTGATCATTTTAAATATATACCTTCCGGTTGGTTTGGTAACTGCACCGATTGAAACCAGAATTTTCGCTTTGAAACAAATTGCGCTTGGCCCCCCGGAGTAGGCAAAAGGCGATGCACGTTCGCCGTGGAACTGTTAGCGAGGGGGAGGGGAGGGGAATGGAGTAGAGCGTCGCTCGTAGTCGTACTCCACTCTGTGAGCCAGCTTGAGCACACGTGCACTGGTCCGCGTTTCCCGGACCCCTCTAATATGCAATTCTTATAGCTCATTTGGAGCGACATTTAAAAAGGTTATCTCGGAAATATAATAGCCATATCTTATCATAGTAGCGTAATACCTAGCTACTTCTCAATTATACACGTTGCATACCATATACAGGATATACAACATTGAAGGATTATTTTAACGTGTATTGGGCCAATTAAAAGGATAAATTCAGTTTTTAAAAAATGAATATAGTAATTACAACCATACCTGCCCCCCCCCCCCCGCCAAAAAAAAAGACAGTCAGTTTTCAGAGGTCATTCAAAAACCAGGCAGTCATTTTGTTGTCACTTTTTAGTTAATAACTGTTTTAAACAGAAAAATATACTGACTATAAAACAGTAAACAGCTCAAAAGTGCCAATAAATGACTTTGACTTGTGTTCGAACGGACACTGAAAAGTAACCTGGGTTTTATCGGCACGTATAGAAAATTTTATTTAAAAACATGAATAAGATTATTAGTGTTGATAGCGCTGTATTTGTAGCATAAAGTGACTTATAAAAATAACATTTATATCGTTTGCATTAATTAGGGATAAATTTTTAATAAAAATACTGTTTTTGCAACGTCTATAGAAGGTCAGTTTCGCTTCACGTAGTATCACCAATACTCAACCCGAGTCTCTGAAACAAACTGTACTAGATTTTAAGCAATGTGTATGTATTTCATGTAGACTGCGTTTTACTTTGGAGGAAGAAGCGACAAGATCCTTACAATCACAAAGGCAGAATGACAGGCAGAATCACCCCTACTTATTAAAGTTGTTGCACAGTTGGTATTGCTCCACGATGTGCTCAAAGCACAGAAGTTGCGTACACCAACTGCGTCGAATGAAGCTTCTTTCTTGGCAGTCTTTATTTTCACAGGTGCCCATATTCGTTTTGAAGCAGTACTCTACCGGAGTAACGAAAGGTGCAGGGTGCATCAGGATGTATCCAGCTTCGTACCAGCCGTCCTTAAACATTTCTTTGAACCTTGGAGAACATAAAAAGTTAAAAACTAGCGATTGCAGTTATATAACATTATTTCGCACTCCGAGTTCAAAGTCATGTTTAAGTGGGGGGAGGGGGAGGGGGGGGGGGGGGGAGGGCGGGGCGGTTTCGAACCACTCATCAACTCGACACGCTGGTCCCAAAGGCGGAGTGATGAACCGTCGGCCACAGCGGACCACTGGGCTGCGTGTCTCTCACAGTCCAGACAGATTACGACCGCGGACGTGCTTCGCCTACTGCCTACTCCGGGGGGCCAAGCGAAAATTGTTTCAAAGCGAAAATTCTGGTTTCAATCGGTGCAGTTACCATACCAACCGGAAGGTATATATTTAAAATGATCACTTCAGACGTCGCTATGCGTTTCACTGCTTATTACTGCCTAATTATAATTTATACAAGCAAAAAGAGGTTCAAAAATGTACAAATTTCCAGTTTTTTCACAAACGGCTGGAGATATCGCAAAATGCTCGAAATTTTCGCCAAAGTCTCTACTTTTACCGGTTTCATAGGAAGAAAAGTGGTTCGAAATTTTTATCTTTAATAGTTTTTGAGATAGTCCGATTTTGTTCAATTTTTAACGCTTAATTCCGCAGGGTTAAAATAAAATTCCGCAGATTTTCAATGCGCCATAATTTTTATCATGGTAAGGACTTCCTAAACCCAACTTTTCAAAACGTTTTGCCGCCTCGGGTTCGTGTAGTTCCCTTGTAAGCTGGGACACTTGACGTGGAAGACCCAGTTACCTCCTGTCATGTCCCACACGTGCTCGGTTGAAAACAAGTCAGGAGATGGTGGTGGCCAGAGCAGTCGCTGCACGTCTTGCAGATAAGAGTTCAGCTTCGCTTGCAGTGTGTGGGCCAGCTTTATCCCGTTGCGATAACAAGTCACCGTCCTGTTGCGGCAAAGGAACGTTTTTCCGACATTCTGCTCGTACCGTCCGTCATTCCATTTTCCAACAGAGTCTCTGGCGGCAGCAGTCGAGCCTTGGCAGACAGGCTAGAGGCGAGCACGCCCGCAGTCTCACTGCCAGTGACCGGTTGACATCAGTTCCTGTTGACACTTCAGGGCTTACAAACTCTTCTCTGTACTGTTCTAGCTGTAAGGCCTTCCTCTGCTGCCCTTACAATACTACAAACTCGGTGGACGTCTGTGTTGCGTGGACGTCCATAACTCGTTTGCGGGTGTGAGGAAGATCACTGCAAGGAACATCGATGCCAGTGGTGCCACATCTTACTGATTCAGAGAACCCCCGGGAAAAGCTCGCCGTGAAAAAAAAGTAAATACATAAATAAAATAAAATAAAAACTTTTTAAACTGTCATTCTTAGTTTCGTTCTTCTATTAGATCATTTTATATGCACATTCAAAGTATTTTTATCTCACGAGAAACGTTTGCCGTCGCGGAGACAACACGTATACGAGTCGTAGCAGTGGCCGCAGTGTTGCAATGCGCATGCGTGGCTGAGGTTCAAATTCTCTTCTGAAACCCCTGGAGGCAGCATATGGGCGTTCCCGCGGCAGCAAAATAAAGGCCGCAGTTTTAAATTTAACGTTTAAGAAATCATTCATGCAGGAGGACCATACAAACATACCTTCATTCCCAGAATGAAATTTTCACTCTGCAGTGGAGTGTGCGCTGATATGAAACTTCCTGGCAGATTAAATTGGTGTGCCAGAACCGGGACTCGAACCTGGGACCTTGGCCTTTGAGTGCTTCTGTGAAGTTTGGAAAGTAGGAGGCGAGGTACTGGCGGAAGTAAAGTTGTGAGGCGGCATCGTGAGTCGTGTCGGGATAGTGCAGTCGGTAGTACGCTTGCCCGCGAAAGGCAAAGGCCCCAGGTTCGACTCCCGGTTCCGGCACACAATTTTAATCTGCCAGGAAGTTTCATATCAGCGCACACTCCGCTGCAGAGTGAAAGTTTCATTCTGGAAACATCCCTTAGGCTGTGGCTAAACCATGTCTCCACCATATCCTTTCTTCCAGAAGTGCTAGTCTTGCATGGTTCGCAGGAGAGCTTCTGTGAAGTTTGGAAAGTAGGAGGCGAGGTACTGGCGGAAGTAAAGTTGTGAGGCGGCATCGTGAGTCGTGTCGGGATAGCACAGTCGGTAGTGCGCTTGCCCGCGAAAGGCAAAGGTCCCAGGTTCGAGTCCCGGTTCCGGCACACAATTTTAATCTGCCAGGAAGTTTCATACCTTCATTTGATGGTCACACTAACTCCGAAATGGAGGACGCAGTAATAGGTACAGCTGGTGTAGAGAAGCAGCTGAGAGAGTTGAAAAAAAAAAGCGAGTCGCCAGGTCCAGATGGGGTAACACTCCGGTTTTACAAGGAGTACTCGGCGGCATTGGCCCCTTACGTAGCTTGTATTTACCGCGAATCTTTGATCGGGCGCAAAGTTCCAAGAGACTCGAAAAGGGCGAAGTTAATTCCCGTGTATAAGAAAGGCAAACGAACGGACCCACGAAATTACAAACCTGTATCATTAACATCCGTTTGCTGCAGATTTCTTGAACATGTAGATTTCCTTTAGACGGATAAGTTATCCATGCATCATAACGGCTTTAGGAAGCATCGATCGTCCCAAACCGAGTTCGCCCTTTTCTTTCATGACATCTTGCGTGCTATGGATGAAGGGCAACAGGCAGACTGCATATTTCTCGATTTACGAAAGCCGTTTGACATAGTACCTCATTACAGACTGCTAACGAATGTTTGTTTGTAATTCTATCGGACCAAACTGCGTGGTGATCAGTCCGTAGCTTACAAACTACTTAAACCTAGGTAAACTAACCTAAGGACAACACACACACCCATGCCCCAGGGAGGACTCGAACCTCCACGGCAAGCAATCGTGCGCTGCTAACGAAGGTACGAGCTTATGTAATATATGTGAGTCGCTCGAAGACTACGTAAGTAAATGAAGTCAGTACGTTGTCCTCGATGGCGAGTGTTCGTCAGAGACTAGAGTATCGTCATGGGTGCCCTAGGAAATTGTGTCAGGACCGCCATTAGTTTCTGTCTAAATAAATGTCTGACAGACTGAGTCAGTTGCAATCTCAGACTGTCTGCTGATGATGCTGTGGTGAGTAGGAGGGTGTCGGCATTGAATGACTGTAGTAGGATGCAGGATGACTTGGACCAAATTTCTAGATATGTGAGGAATGGCAACTACCGCTAAATGTAGAAAAATTTAAGGTGATGTTCGAGTACAGCATTAGTAGTACTTCATGGAAATTTTGTGACACTTATACAAATAAATGCTACGTTTCTTCATAAGTAAGATCCTTTAAGCTTAGATGTGGATAGTTACCAGAATGTTCCGTAATTTATATAGATATTCTGCACTCAAGTTATAGATGCTAACTTAAATACATTAGTTAACTTTCTTGTTCAAATGTTTGTAGAGCTTATCGGACTTAACTACGGGGTCCTCAGTCCCTAAACTTACAAACTACTTATGAACTAGCTAACACTAAGGACGGCACAAATATCCATGCGCGAGGGGGGATTCGAACCCCCGACCGTAGTGGCCGTGCAGACTGAGACTGGCGCGCCGCAGACGGCTCGGCCACCGCGGCCGGCTGTCTTGTTTCAGAGCTGAAAGAAGTTGAAAAATATTATTCCAAAGCTACTGAATAACGGTCCCATTAAAGCTGACCCCAATTTAAGGAAATGAAAATTATGTTTATAATAATAATTATTATTATTTTAGAACCTGTTTTGGCTATTCTTATGATTCTCACATATCAAATCTCACGAGTCCAGAACTGAAAGAAAGTGGTCGAGATATTGTTCTGCTACAAGAAACAAACACTCTTGCACGTGGAAGGGTAATGTAACCTTTGAAATTCTAAGGCCGTTAACATGAGATATTGGTTGGTTGAAATATCGCGTCTTGTTTAAGTACTTTTCAAAATATTTACGTACATTCCGTGGCCTACCTTGATACGGTTCAAGGTTAAGCACTGTTTTATGAATTCGTTTCTGTATACCAGGAGACCAATACTTCGACAGAAAAGATTGTTCGAATTTTTTTACGGTGTGACAATATCTTCAGGATTCTGCTATTTTTTGTTTTTCATATTCTTTTCCTCCGGTGTAAACACCTGAAATTACGGAAGTTCCTCAAACTGTGTACGTGGCGACATGGTTTCATTGGATGGCATGTCGTTATATAAATCATCATTTACAGGTGACATACAATGGGCCCCCATATCCCTAACATTTGAACTCTCCCTTTACTTGTCACTAATTTCACTGTTTACTCTTTCCTGCCAGTCTGGCAAATCGCTTTCTACAATTTGTTTCATCTTATGAACTTCCGCTCCTACTTCTGATATAGGTTAATTTTGACCCGAAACTATACTCGACAGTAACTTTTTTTTATTTTTCTGCACCAGTTTTAATTACTTCCCCAACAGTTTCACTGATCTGGGACTATCTTTGCTGTAGAAATTCGCCTACCCGTTTTTCTTGTTGTGTAACTAACTCTGCTAGGGTTTTTTTTTCCCTTTTGCTTCAGTCTTTAATAGATTATTTTCTCCAAGCAGAGTACCAACTTCTTCAGACAGAGACTGTACTACTGCGGGAACTTTGTTGTATGCTGTACTGACATTTTCAGCGTCCTTTTTAAGTCAGTCTGCTGAACACTTAACCTAAAAACTCTGATGTCAGATTAGTTAACTGAATGGACTAGTCTTTTCTTCATTTGCTACTTCAATCAATTCATTCATCTAAGTATCAGTATTTCGTTGTGTTTGTTGAGCTAAGTCATCTGTAAGATCACTTTTTAAATCGCTGATTGGTTGTTTCGACTGTTCCCAGTGTTTCGTCTCTAGATTTGTTGTCTTGTATGTACTGAAAGTTGTGTCCCTGACAGCGAAATCCCCTGGCTAGGCTGATCTGCCTGATCTAAAAATTATTGTCCAGATGGTTCTGCAAGTTTTGTCTCTACATTTATAATCTACTAGCAGGAAATCCGGTGTTGGCCGGTATTTACTTATTTATTCACGCCCTGATTTAGTACTTATCCTAATCCTTCCCTGTCCGACTCCTTTTTATCTAATAACATCAGAGAATATATAAGAAATAATGCTGTCTTGCTTAATATACAACATTTTAAGTACAGTATCCACACAGAGAAAGAAAGTAATCAAAATACAAATGATGTGTAACAATCTTTACTATAAACAATATCTCTTGTTACTTGTCCAGGATCTAATATGAATAAGTTCTTTGGTGAGACCACCCCTGAGCAAGTGACATAAAGTTTAATGAAAGTCCAGCTCCAGCTGTATTTATTGGTGCTTTATTTAAGCCCACACTACCGGTTTCGGCCTCTATGTTAGGTCATTTTCAAGTGGGACAAACCTGCATATAATGTGTAGCAATAAGTTTACAAAAATTACATGGTACAAGATAGAATGTTACATATATAAAAAGGTACTGTACAGAAGCAGAAGGAAACTTACGTTATGTCGTAGATAAAGCAACGTCAAGTAATTAAAACAATAGAACTCAGAGAATTTAAAACTTTTGGCGCCCAATGGCGACACGAGAAAAATGGGCGTGTCATATTTAACATTCCAAATCCTTATAATCGGCATGTTCTGATGTGTTCTGATTACATCATTGCAAGCATAAAATTCTAAACATTAGTTGATAAAATGTAACGGTCAATAGTAAAATATTATAAATGTCGGTTAGGATAAAAACGGAACATGTAGCGGCCAATAAGGCTATGTGAAAAGTGGGCGTCTCGTCAATTTAAAATTTTGATACAGGAAGTATAATAATTTAGCTTACGGCCAATTGTATTCGATTTAGTTTACATTAAAGTTGGTTGTATTGTTTAAACAAGGTCCAAAAATACTTAGGATGTAAAATGTAAAATTATTGCAACGAACGAGGCGTCCAAGTCGATAGTTGAGGGCGGCCTCTAGCGAGCGAAATTTGAACCAGAAACGCTGGTGCGGGCTCCAGAGCAGTTTGGACGCGTAGTTGACTGCTTACATTGTGCTGTTTACAAACAGTAGTAGATGTTTCAAAAACAGCCACGAACTTGCGGAGCATTTCTAAAAAAAATTGTCAGTTACTGGGCC
Organism: Locusta migratoria; assembly: GCA_026315105.1. Taxonomy (NCBI): domain Eukaryota; kingdom Metazoa; phylum Arthropoda; class Insecta; order Orthoptera; family Acrididae; genus Locusta; species Locusta migratoria. The sequence goes on along the minus strand of CM048746.1, from coordinate 43,806,727 downwards.
GCACAATAAATGCAACTGGAGCTGGACTTTCTTTAAATTGAACCACAGTTGCGGCAACAGCAAGCATCCAGTCATGGAGAAACTAATAATGACATAAAGTTGTCCGTGTGAGAAACAAATACATATCAAATCCGCTGCACAGTACTGAATAGACTGGTTTGTGATTTATTAATCGTAATAGAAAATGCAAGACTCACTGGAAACAGCAGTCTCTTGAAGTTAAAAGCCAGATCTGGCGTTCCCCAGGGAACCGTTATGGGTCCTCTACTCTTCCTTGTGTTTATAAACGATTTAGGAGACAATCTGAATAGTTCCCTCAGACTGTTCGTGGATGATGTTGTCGTATATCGGTTAGTGAACAGAGGATCAAAAGCAACTGCAAAGAGATTTAGACAAAATTTCTACAGGGTGCGAAAATTGGCAATTCATACTAAATAAAGAAAAGTGTGAAGTAATGTACATGGCTACTAAAAGAAATCCGCTGAACTTCAATTACCCTATAAATCAGTCAGACCTTAACGTCGTAAATTCTACCAAATACCTGTTGTTGTTGTGGTCTTCAGTCCGCTGACTGGTTTGATGCAGCTCTCCACGCTACCCTGTCCTGTGCAAGGCTCTTCATCTGAGATTACGTTCGGCAATCTACATCCTCTTGAATCTGCTTACTATATTCGTCCCTCGGTCTCCCTCTAGGATTTTTACCCCACACGCTTCCTTCTAATGCTAAGTTGACAATTCCTTGATGTCTCAGAATGTGTCCAACCAATCTATCCCTTCTCTTAGTCAGGGAGTTACAATTACGAACAATTTCGACTGGAGAGAACACACAGAAAATATTGTGCGGAAGGCGAAGCAAAGGTGACCTTCACTTTGAAGATGCAACAGCTCCACCAAAGAGACTGCCTACATCACATTTGTGTGTCCTCTCCTGGGGTACTGTTGCCCAGTGTGGGACCCTCACCAGGTGGGACTGACGGAAGATATTGAGAAGGTCCAGAGAAGGGCAACTCGGTTTGTTTTATCACGTTACAGGGACGAAAGCGTCACAGAAATATTGCACGATTTGAGGTGAAAATCATTAAAAGAAAGTCGTTATTCGTTGCGGCGAGATCTATTTACGAAATTTCAATCACCGAATTTTACTTCTGAATGTGAAAATATTATACTAACATCCACCTACATATGGAAACATGATCATCCCATTAAAATACGAGAAATCAAATCGAAAACGGAACGATTTAGATGTTCTGTCTTCCCGCGCACTATTAGACAATGGAACGGTAGAGAAAGGTTATAAACGTGGTTAATGAGTCCTCTGCCAGGCACTTAAATGTGATTTGCAGAGTATCTATGTAGATGAAGATCTGTCGAAAATAGTGCGTATTCGTTGGATGTCTTCATCCTCTTCCTTTCCCTGTAGCTCTATAGAAGTCTGTCGCTTTCACCTGCAGCCGTGTGCATATCACAGTTCAAAGTTGGTTCAAAGTTGTCAAGAGCACTGTCAGCTTACTAGAATTTTCTTGAGCTGGCTGGAATACAGAAGGGTCTTAGTGATAAATACGTAAATGTATTAATACTTGGTGCCTGACATGACATGCCTGACATGCATAATTTTGCAGTTACATATTCACTTGTGTAACTGCTGTATGTCTGTAAAATCTGTTGCGAATACAATTGGTAGTAAAGCAGTAATAGATGAAAACCTGATGCGTGATGGGGCTGTTTTCCATTAACGTTACAGTTTATGCACTCATATAGGATGAACTACGAGTGGTAATGTATTAAAATTTCGAAAGTACATTCAGCTATATGTATGTATACTGTCTGTAAAACTTCATGCGGATAAAATTTGTAGTGAAGAAATTATAAATTGTGATACCAAATGCCGTAGTTTTGCTCCATTAGCAGCGGAAAACTAGTAAGCGAGAAACTTTGTTCGTTTCATTATTTTGATGTAGTTGTCAGCGAGAAAAATTTTAATAAAGGTTTGAATTTATGTTTAACGTCTGTTGCAAGTCGCTAAGTACTATCATTCTCATGCAGTGTATTTATAAAGTCTCGCCACATTATGTGGCATTTTTTGCGATTCCTATTGTTCATGACGTCATATCTCCTGAACCAGGTGCCATATGAGACTCTTACCCGCACAGCAATTGGTATCTCACGCAAGGAATGTGTGTTCTAAATTTGGTTGAAATCGGTCCAGTGGTTTAGAAGGAAATGTGCAGCATTGTCACTTGACGCAGCAGTTTTCCGCGCATCTCATTGTTTATGACGTCATAGCTCGTGAACTACGTGTAGTGCATGCTTCTTACACTTACGGGACCGTCCTCTGGGATTGAAGCTAACGTGTACAAAATTTCATAAAGGTTGGAACAAAACTGTAGATTTATCTGCAATATCTACACACAAACATACGGGTACTCTGCTTTATATATAAAAGAGAAGACTGTCTCGTCTTTGTCTCTAAATCGGTAATGTGTTGTTTCGACCTCTTCTGGAAATCTATAGGTTGTTGTAACTAGATTCCATTTTTGTGTGCCAGCCCACCACAGAATTATAATGAAATAACAGGTTTTCGCTTGGTAGGCGATGTGAGATGTTTCTTTTATTTAACTTCAAAACATATCGATTTCGTCCCTATGATGGGACATCATCAGTGCAGAATTGCAAGTCATGATGACCTATGTGCTCTGCTTAAAAACATTTAAAGGTCTTGCCGGTACAAGTCACAACAACAAAAATTTATTGTTGTGACTTGTACCGGCAAGACCTTTAAATGTTTTTAAGCAGAGCACATAGGTCATCATGACTTGCAATTCTGCACTGATGATGTCCCATCATAGGGACGAAATCGATATGTTTTGAAGTTAAATAAAAGAAACATCTCACATCGCCTACCAAGCGAAAACCTGTTATTTCACTATAGGTTGTTGTTTAGACTATTTCGACTGATCTAACAATATGGCTCGCATTAGACTTAACATCTCATCAAAATGGTTGACAGACACCTTTTGTGTACCAGTAGGTACTACTTCTACTTCTGCAAGTGAAAAATGCATACTAGGTTCTGCTATGGGTTCAGCAGCGTTATTGATCGAAGAAACATACTGGTGGTCACTCTTTACATAATTTACGTTGACAATATTTTGCTTATCAGCTTCTAGTCATTTATATTGCGCAAAATGTTTGTAAACGTATTCCACCAAACTGCTTTGTTCACCGGTCCCTTGACTTACAAACTACTTAAACTGACTTATGCTACGGACAACACACACACACACACACACACACACACACACATGACCAAAAGAGGACTCGAACCTCCGATGGGAGTGACCGCGCAGTCCCCTGACGTGGCGCCTAGCACCGCACGGTCATTCCTGCGCGGCTACAGTAAATTAACTGCCTACTTTTCAGAAGACACAATAAAGTACTACTGGTCATGCGTCAGGTTAGAATGCAGACACGCTGTTTTACAAAATCAGCTGTTCAGAGACGAAGTATTAAAACGACTCCTGCTCTAGCACTTCATTTTAAACAAACTCCAATGTTTGCAAAACATCAACACATTTATAAACAAATATGTGCTAGAAGGGTATCTGCTTTTCCAAAAATTCCCCTAAATATTATCTAAGTTGGTTGTTTGCACGCATGATCAGGTAAAATGACAAATGGAGCTTCCGTAAGCTTGTGAGACTTGAATTTTTCTGCAGGCGTCGGCAGCTCCCGGGATTGAAACCATCACAATGAGGAACACTTGACTGGCTTGCCAGTTAAACTGCCGGTTCAGAAATTTTTTCTCCGGTTCAGGTATGGGCATGAAACGGACACAGTTGAACATTGTAAAATTTTACAATACTTACTGCACTGCCAGCCACAGGACTCTCCCACCAATCTGGCAGCACCGACAACACGACGCTTCGGCGGGACAGCATACACTCTCGTCTACAGGCGATCCAATGTCCACAGCACAGAGCAGGTAAATAAACAGGATGTTCGCGATCCTAATAGTCTCCTTTTCCTTGAGAGGTCGCTGTGCCAACCATACTAGCTGCAGATCCTTCCGCCTGTCTGTGATTGGTCTATGACCACTATATACGCCCGGCCAGACGGCTATCTCGGCATAATTCTGAATATGTTTTACTTCAACTTCTATACTTTATTTCTGTTTTCTTAATTTTAATCTCCATTGTAGTTTTTAAATTCATCAAATTTTATCGCCTTTCTCTGTTTTTATCGCCTTGTTAACATTATATACACTCAGCTGAAGAGCAGCAATGAAGCTGCTGCCAGCCTGTCACCTACGGTGACTTTAAAATACGATAAAGAAGAAAAAAAAAGCTACCTCTGCAGTTCTCACTTCGCTACGAAGTCAGCAGTCAGTGACTACGAAGAAGAATCCTCCACTCTCTAGAGACTGAAGACCGCCTGACGCCGACCGAGTGGAGACCACACTCCGGCAAACCTCGACAGACCTTCCAACTATTTTCAAATATCAACCTTTAAGAAGTCATGCCAATAAACGTGTTGAAGAACCAAGCTGTACTTTATAACAGTTACAACAATTAAGTAAAACAATAAATGAAAATTGGTGGGGCCACATGTTTAGCACCAGTTTGTGTTCTTTATTTTATTTAGTTAAATGTGTGTGAATTTGGAATTTTGTATCATTTTTCAACAGCTCTGTCTTTACTAGAATGTTGTTAAAGAAGCCGTAAATAAAAGCCTCCCTGAAAAATGACAAATAAATAATTACTTCCAAAGCTGGGAACTAAAATAAATCCTTAAAGTTTGTCTAATACTTCAGCGACATTTTTTGACAATTATAGAATTAATTGCCAGGATAGGTTTCAGAAATTACAGCAACCAGTCGCCTTTTGTTTCTTCTTAATGAAGATTTATTTAAACCATTACCGGTTTCAAGCTGCCTAGCAGCTCATCTTCAGATGGTATATAATATTACAAGTTACATTTCAATCTGTGGTAGGGCAGAAAACGAGAAAATGGTAAACACTAATTTTGGTAGGCTATACTTAAATTAAAATAAAAGTTTGTCTTCAAGACATTACTTACAGTTATGCACTTTACATGTAGTTTGTCCATATTTGGTCCGCTTATTGATAGAATATCATAACACTTCTTTTCCATCATCATGCCACAACAAATCCCACGAATTTTAGGTGGTAAAATTGATAAATATTTCACACACATTACGACTGTTTAGCCACTAGCATAACTTACAGCTTGTAAACAAACCAAAGAGTATGTTTATACACAAGATAAGAACTATGTGAAACAAAAGATTAATAAAAGCTTATCTTATTATAGAATATACATATGATGCCAATTTAGATTACATAAGATTAAAAGTTTTATTCAAAGTTAACATATGTATATAATATAATATAATATAATATAATATAATATAATATAATATAATATAATATAATATAATATAATATAATATAATATAATATAATATAATATAATATAATTTGTTTACAAGCTGTAAGTTATGCTAGTGGCTAAACAGTCGTAATGTGTGTGAAATATTTATCAATTTTACCACCTAAAATTCGTGGGATTTGTTGTGGCATGATGATGGAAAAGAAGTGTTATGATATTCTATCAATAAGCGGACCAAATATGGACAAACTACATGTAAAGTGCATAACTGTAAGTAATGTCTTGAAGACAAACTTTTATTGTAATTTAAGTATAGCCTACCAAAATTAGTGTTTACCATTTTCTCGTTTTCTGCCCTACCACAGATTGAAATGTAACTTGTAATATTTTATACCATCTGAAGATGAGCTGCTAGGCAGCTTGAAACCGGTAATGGTTTAAATAAATCTTCATTAAGAAGAAACAAAAGGCGACTGGTTGCTGTAATTTCTGAAACCTATTTCAATAAACAGTCGCAGGTTCCTACACAATGGATAAAAGTTTCAATTGCCAGGATTCTTGAAAATTATGATCCTTTCTTTAAGCTTACATGTAGTTAGTAGTATGTTCCAGAACTTACGTAGATGTTCTGCACTCAGTTTGTCGCTGTAGAACCAAATACAACAGTTAACTTACTTGCTTCAGAGCTGAAAGAAGATGAAAAGAATAATTTTCCAATTTTACTGAATAATAGTCCAATTAAAACTCCAATCTAATGAAAAAAGAAAAATATTACATAACTTTTCCCAGCATCACCCACACACGAGAACACGGAGAAGACAGAACAATATCAAGTCGTTTTGCAAAGACAATGTAATTACCTCGGTATACAGACATACAATAATTATAGACATTTCCTGATGAATTATATGTTATCATAGGTTTTACACAGTGGTTCATTCTGTAGTTTCTAGGAATAATCTGCAATGTAATTTCAAACACAATGCTAGACACATTCGCAGTCGAATTTAGTATATTCCATATCTGTAGAAGATTTCCAAAATATTAAAGAATTAATTGCATCGTTCGCTATTAAAATGTATTGAAGTCCCAGGACCTTGTTATAAGATACAATGAAAGCGTTGCCCTGAAAACACTGTGATGACTGGTATGGCGCGCTGTATGCCTACACCGTTCAGCAACACCTAGCGCCGTACGGCAAGGGACTCGGACCTGGGTTCCTGTCTGAAATCTTTGTAAATGTTCATATAGCTTATGGGACTTAACTACGAGGTCATCAGTCCCTAAACTTACAAACTACTTATGAACTAACTTATACTAAAGACAACACATACATCCATGCCCGACAGGGGGGATTCGAACCCCCGACCGCAGCGGCCGTGCAGACCGTGACAGGCACGCCGCAGACCGCTCGGCCACCGCGGCCGGCTTCCTGTCTGAAATTCGTTTGTTTGTCCCTCTCTACGAACCTTCTCATTTTCTACATGTTAGTTTCGATTAGGTTAGGTTTTCTTTACAGAGACTATGATTTTATATTTTTTATTTACTTCGAGCTTACAGACTGAAAGGTTATAAAAAATCTGACTCGTCTGAGTATGACAAATATTAATGCGACCTAATTTGTATGAGAGGGTAGGTGGCGAGTAGGAAGGGTCCAATATCTGAATAATGAATCATCAAAATTGTGAAAACAGTTTATGTACGTTTGAAGGTTGCAGAGACAGGGGCAGCATATTACTACACCATTCTGGTGTGTACAGTAGGAATGGTGTGGGTGTGAGGGGGAGGTGGGGACAGCAAAATTTAATGACCAAGCATTTTCTTCCTCAGAACCCATCATCTTAGAGTTTGTGATTTCTAGCTTTATAGGACCTACTCATTAAAAATTGCAACCAAACTCAAGCTAACGTAAAATCATAATTTACAGTAAGAGTGCGTCTTAAAATCTTTCGGTGAGTGTGTAGATTAAGAAAGTTTAGTCAGATGTTAATGTCTACATCTACATATTCTTCTTCTAGCATGGTACTAGTCGTAATGAAATCATTTTCTCTATTTTTGACATATTCGCGAAAGTTCCAGTACTGGTAGAGAGAGAACCTGAAGTGACAGTAGGGTTCTTAAAACTTCAATTGTACACACTTCGGCACAGCACATAAGATACACGAAATCCCTGTAGTAATAAAAAACAAAACCAACACAACTACAACTTATGAACACAGATGAACGAACTAGGATATTTGATGAACGTTGTTTATTTTTTTCCTGTAGGGGGGCAGCTGCGAGTAAAATGACATGCCGCATTTTCATTGGCTGCTGCTAGACTCCACAATGGTGCGCCGTTGTGGATTCATCCCGTATTCCGTATTACGCAGTTTTCGAGTTCGTGCAAGTTACTGCCAATACTGGTGATTTCCACAATAACATCTCAGAAGGTGTTGCTCATAACCAGTTTATTTTTTGTCGATAATGTCACACGAACGACTTGGAAAGGAACCGAGTCTTGCCGACGAAAAATAAATGACACCGATTTATATTATTTACACCTGAAAATCAGAATTCGAATAACTCCAATCGTAAACTCTTAATTTTGAGCAATTTTCGGTTGGAACCTCTGCTAACTGTACCTGACCACGCGTCGATGTGGGTCGTTACAGATTAAACAGATAAAGCACATATCTGTATCACATATTTTTGGAAACATTTTTGTTTCACTATTTGGCCAACAGCACTCTTATTTAAATTTATATATAGAGAACAGTCTAGAGTGCAATGATTTTTTTTCGTCTAGTTTCGGACTTCTTTCAGACCATCTTCAGGAATTTTAGCTCCATTGATGTTGTGGATGGTTTAAAAGAAGACCGAAACTAGTCGGAAAAAATCATTGCACTCTAGACTGTTCTCTATATATAAAATGTATGTGATTTCACAATGCCTTGTGAGTATGAGCTGGATATACGTTCCACGTTCACCTCTCCGTTTATCTCTGCTCCCTTGCCTGTGTGCCTCTCCTCGTTGTCCTCTTTGCCCACAATCCGTCTCCCTCCCCTCTCTGTGCACCCTCCCCTGCCCCTTCTTACTGTCCGTCTCCTCCCGCTTCTTTTTGTTAATCCGTTCCTTCTTTCCCTCTTCCTGTACAACTCTACCTCGCTCTTTCTATCTCCTCTCCACACTCTCCCCACTCCTTTTCTTCTAACTTTTCTCAATGCGAATTCCCCCCCCCCCCCACACCTCATATATCTCCTATCATACAACTGTCTAACCTGAGCCTTGTTAGTGTTATATTCAAAGTCTTATATGTACAAAAGTTCTTGACTGAATGCTTTGAAATTTTGCAACTGTGTCCTGTTTCCTTTTCGAGCCCCTTTGATTCACACATAATGACGTTGTTTGCGTTTTGGTCTTCAGTCCGCAAACTGGTTTGATGCAGCTCTCCACGCTACTCTGTCCTGTGCAAGTCTCTTCATCTGAGAATACGTTCGGCAACCTACATCCTTTTGAATCTACTTACTGTATTCGTCCCTCGGTCTCCCTCTGCGATTTTTACCCCACACACTTCTTTCTAATGCTATGTTGACGATTCCTTGACGTCTCAGAATGTGTCCAACCAATCTATCCCTTCTCTTAGTCAGGATATGCCAGAAACTCCTTTTCTCCCCGATTCTGTTAAGCGCCTCCTCACTAGTTACGTGATCTACCCATCTAATTTTCATCATTCGTCTGTAGCACCACATTTCAAAACCTTCTATCGTCTTTTTGTCTGCACTCCTTATCGTCCACGTTTCACTCCCATACAATTCCACACTCTAGGCAAATGATTTTAGAAAGGACTTCCTAACATTTAAATTAATATTGGATTTTAACAAATTTCGCTTCTTCGGAAACACTTTCTAATCATACACATTCTGCATTTTATATTTTCTTTGCTTCGGCCATCATAAGTTATCTTGCTACCCAAACAACAAAGCTCATCTACTACTTTTATTGTCTCATTACCTAATGTAATTCCTTCAGTATCGCCTGACTTTCTGACGCTACATTCCATTATCCTTGTTTTAGTATTGTTGATTTTCATCTTATACGCTCTTTCCAAGTCACTGTCCATTCCATTCAATTGCTCTTCCAGATCCGATGCGGTCTTTGACAGAATTACTGTGCCATCGGCAAACCGTAAAGTTTTTATGTCTTCTCCCTGAACTTTAATTTCCTCTCCAAATTTATCCCTGCATTCCTTCACTGCTTGCTTCATGTACAGATTGAACAACATTGGGGAAAGGCTACTACCCTGTCTTAACTCCCTGCCCAACCGCTGCGTCCCTTTCATGCCCTTCGACTCTAATAACCGCTGTCTGGTTTTTGTATAAGTTGAATATAACTCTTCGCTCCATATATCCCCTCCCCCTACCTTCAGTATTTGAAAGAGTTTATTCCAGTCGACATTGTCAAAATCTTTCTCCAACTTTACGAATGCTAAAAACGTAGGTTTCCCTTTCCTTAGCCTATCTTCTAAGATCAGTCGTAATGTGAGTATTGCCTCGCGTGTTCCTACATTTCTCCTAAATCCAAACTGATTTTCCCCAAGGTTGCATTCCACAAGTTTTTCCATTCGTCTGTAAATACTTCATGTTAATATTTTACAACCATGTCTTATTAAACTGACACATAATGCCGAGAGCAAATAAAATAATACTGCAATTTGTACCAGAAAGGTACACCGATAAGCTACTTTTTCGTTAGTAAATGCAATCGGTATGCCTATCACGTAATGTCTGTCCACCGACGTTACGTGACGGCCACCGCTGTGTCAGGGACACGCAAGTCGCCGAAGTGGCGCCCAACTGAAAAGCTTGCTCCAGCTCGCTGGCGAACTATTATTAGCTGCCAGCCAGTCGTTGTGTGTTGGAGATCCATGAAACCACAGAAACTGCTCCCCTCTATGCTTACAAAATTTCAATTACCAACGTATCCGACTTTAACCAGCGAATAGGATTCACTAAATATACATAAATAAAAATATAAATGTTCGTTTGTTCAAAACAGTACAACTCAAAAGTTTTTGACGATTGCTTTGATATTTTGAAACAACTTTGCTTTCTAATACAGGTAGATTTTTATATACCAGTTTCTTTATTTTTATTATTATTTACTTTATGGCCTTCATTGGATCACTCTAGTCAATATTAAAAGTTGTTATTTTGCAGTAACACAATTTAGTTCACAACAAATTCAACATAATTCAATAGTATACACATAATACTAAAATTATTACAATTTTTATTATATGAAGGATGTTTTGTTCTTCTATTTGTCCAATACTTCTTCATTCTTTCCGATATTTTGTTTCTTTCCTCGTCTGAGATCACTCTTCCTGAAGTCCTTTTATTGATCTTCGTTTGGAGCCTGGTTTGTGTGTCTTGCAATATTCTAATTTTCTCGGTCTTATTTTTTAGGTCATCTACTGTAATTTGCAGTTCTCTAATATCTTCCTTAATTTCAGTGATCCATTTAATGTTGCTCTTACCATTCCCCAATTTTTCTATTCTTTTTTTACTAATTCTGTTTTCTGGGGTTCTTATTAGATGCCCAAAGAATGAGATGCGTTTATTTCTGATCGCGCTCATTACTGGTTCTATTTTCTTAAATATTGTTTCATTTGAAGCTATTCTCCATTGTTCATTTATTTGACACTGTTTATTTATACATGTCCTAATTATTCTTCTATCTGTTTTTAGTATTCTTTGAATTTCTACTGTATTCGTAATTTTTAATATGGTTTCAGCGCCATATGTTTTTATGGTTTAAAAACTGTACGCGTGTTTTGGAATGTAGAACCTTTCGTTAAATCAGACAATAAATTGTTCATTAACTCAGCTATTTGGTTTAATTATGGCCCTGATCTTAATGTACAAGAAACAGTGCATTAAATTGATTTTGTGCGCAACGGATCTTTTAAGTAAACAACTGTGACATGTAACCTTTTGAAACAGACACTGACTATACTCAAAAATTTTGACTGCGAGAAAGATATAAGAAAAACCACAAATCACTTTCTTAATGCTTGACTGTGAGAATTAATGTCGATCAGTTATTATTGAAATCCAAATCAACTATTATCTTACTATCGCACCAATAATGAAATATGTTCAATAATGTTATTCAAATCAACACTCCACTAAATCAAGTAATTATCAAATGAAGGAAGTGGGTTAATTTTCTAACTACGTAAATGAAATATGAAACAGGGTTAAGTTACTTATTATTGATAAACAGCATTACATTACCTACATAATACAACTTCTGACTTGCTGGCAAAGCAGCCTCTGCTCTACATCGGAGCCATACACACAACCCAACCGCTCTCTAAGCAAGCTGAACCACTAGTGCTACTCTCTCTCTCAGTGCGAGCCACAATGCTATGCAATACATGATCTTTGCCAGAGATGAAACTTTACACATATCGATACATACAGTAGAAGCGATATTATACATTTTCTTGCAAGCAAGTTACTCGATACAAAACAGGAGGCACAATATTAGACATTTTCTTATAAAAATAATTTTTTATGGACACGTTTCATCACCCCCCTCCTACCTATTAAAATTTTGTAGGGTGGGTGATGCCAATGGCATTGCCTAGCCAGCAAAATTACTGAATTTCAAGTCCAAAAATCCATTAATGACATCCAAAATATAACAAGATCAAAACAACAGATGGAGTACATAGAAAATTTAAAAAAAAATGTGACAGTCATAAATACATGCCATTTTACAGAACAGTACCATCAAAAGTCATGCATGGGGAGGTACAGGGTGTGACAGGCATAAACAAATGTCAAACTTTACAGAACATCAGCAATAAGTGGAATATATGACAATTATACATAATGGTAAACATAAGTATATATATAGAATTTCAGAAAACATAGTTTGACAAATGATATAGTGGAGAAAATGAGATAGCTAGAAGTAATACACAAATGGAAAAAAATATACAATAATAAACATGAACATATACAAAGTTTTACAAAAGATATTTTAACTAATGTCATCATTCTTTAAGGAAAATGTGGTAATTACAAGTAATACACACAGTAGTGTAAGTTCCATGGGTTTACATTTTGTACAAGAGATCAGTATTTTGGGAACATAAAATGAACATTTGTATCTTGTGCACAATGTAGTCTATGTAAATTTTTAGTGCACTTAGTATAAGATAAAGTGTCAGTTTTGTATTCTGTGATGCATTTAAAATGCTATACTTTCATGGATGCTAGAACATACATGTAAAATTTTTGACTACATAGGCTTCTGATCATGTACAAAATAATGTTACTGCTTCAGCACAATAGGATTTCAATATAACGTTTGTCAATCGAATAGGCACAATGACATTTCAGACTAAGTATATGTATCTATCAAGAGCACAATTTTATTTTGGTCACTGACTGTGAAAGAACCATGAAATATACCTAAACACTGGTAATGAACCTGTGGACAACGTTTGCAATGGGAGGCACTGAATAGTATATGCACACGAATAGCACATTAGCTCCTAACATTCATTTTAGGTCTGCACACGAACACAAAACACTGTAAGATTACACCACACTGTAGGCGGGCTGGCTGGTTGCATTGAAGTGGAAGTCATGGGGAAAAGGTTCTGATGTATTCCTCCATGCAATTCGACAACCAAGTGTGCTCCAACCAACAGAGCTATTAGCAGACTGCATCAGCATAGCCAAAATTAGAGCAAACTGGTGGTGGGTGGCCAAGGCTGCAATGGACAGTACTGTGTGGCCAAACATCATCCAACAAACATCTTCATTAAAAGGCCCAAAATCAGTGGTGTATAGTAACTCGTCCATTGTTCTGTGTGCATTTTGGAATCTCGTGTGCGAAATCGCCACTTCCCATGCGTGTCCAAAGTACATGAAATAAAGCATTTTACACACAAATTAGTAACATAGTCATGATATTTCAGTTTAGACTGAAAGAAAAGTCATTGATTAGAACATATCTACAGAAATATTTTCCCACAAATTCAAGTGGTACAAATGGGGTCATGGTATTAAACCATATTTTAACATTACAAGTAGTGTCTTGAAGACGGATACATTTGAATACTAATGAGTAATTTAATTCTTATTTTAGAGTATCTACAACATTAGTGTCATTTCATATAAGCACAAGGCTTTACATACTATGTACATATTGCTTTACAAACACATAATCGTATGAAAGACATTGAGGGTGCTTGTCATCAATTTGGCATGATATAACTTAAATTGACATTCCAATTACCATTAGTTCATATCTCTTTAAATTAATATATATCACTATGATGGTGATTACATTACCACAAATTATAACACTTAAATTACATAAGTTGCCATGGCCAGGCTTTTGTCTCAACTGAGCTACATATTTCATTGCCTTAAGGTATAACACATCATGGTAGTTTCGTGAGAATATCAAAAGAGGTTCAAGTCAACAGGTCATGTCTGTGTCTGTCTGGGTCAACAGTAGGGTCAAACAAAACAATTAGTGCAAATCTTGGCACAGTACTAGATGTACATCACAGTAAATCATCCAATAACATAAACACAGACGTAATATTCGTTAGGCATAGCTGCAGATTTTCATCAACAAGATCATCAATAAAATTTGGTAGATAGTAGTAAGCAAAAGCAAAATATTTCTGTGCATTATCTTCCTAGACTTAACTAGGCGCAGTTTATGGCATAGCTGCAAGTTTGCAAGATAGATGGCTGTGTGGAACGTATAAGCATAACCATACATTGTCATTGAGCTTCATTATAAAATTAATTAGCATAGTGGTAGTGCTTAGGTATATAATTAGTGAGCATAGCGGTAAGCTTTGATTACAAGAGCAATACGCATAGCTGCAAGCATAATTAGAAATATTCATTACACATAATTACAAATAATTACAGATCATCAGAAGGATATGAATCTCACCAATCACACATGCCATTGAAGGCACAATGCATCAATATACAAAATGGTGCACATAAGCACAAAGAGAAAACACAAAAGGGCAGTGCGAGTAAGCACATAAGAAAAGAACAGAACATAGCATCATTAGCAACATAGCGATTCTCCTCATAATTGCTTCATAATCATTGTATAATCTCGTCATCATTAGCAACATAGCGATTCTCCTCATAATTGCTTCATAATCATTGTATAATCTCGTCCACATAATTACATTTATCAAACATCTTTGACTGTTACCAATACCTTCCTTACCATCATTTATCCATAAACAATAATGCATTTTAAAGACCACCATGACATATTGTGTATTGCCTTACTCATCATCCTCCATAATGTTCTTGGCTTACCAAATGCTCATGTCAACTCAAAAATCTTCTTCACTTGCTCAGAACTTCGTAAGTTATGCAATTAGTAACACAGAAGAAAAATCTGATATTTTCTGAAACATAGGAACTTGATTAGATTACACAATCAAAAATTTCCATTAATTTTATTTGTCATGCACAGCCACAGAGTTCGTTATATGCAAATTGCAAGATAATCAAAGTTTCGTATGACAATATCCCAGCGTAGCACAGAGCATAAGTATTCAGAGTTAGAGAAAAGTAACAGTGAGAAAAAGAGGTAGATAGAGCGCACTAAGGAAAAGCGGAAGAATAGTGTCACTCAGCTCGAGAACGGGGCACCAATCGCCACTTGGTGTGTCCAAAACAGATTAATGGACTCTCTACCCCATCTTTATTCCCTGAAAATTTTAATATTGGAAATGTGGTGTATGCCTTTCGACTTGTGCGTCTTTAAAGTTTCTACCTCAACGACGTTGTCGTGGATGATACGTTTGATTCTATACGGACCATTGTATAGTAAGAAGAATTTGTGAATCATAGATCTTCCCTTGTGGGATAAGTGGTGGGATCTAATTAATACCTTTTGTCCTACATAGAGTTGTTTAGCATAACAATTACGTTGAGAGCGTTTCCTTTTTTCAGCGGCTTTCTTAATGTTTTTAAGCGCCAATTCAATGATCTCATGATGACGTAGTCTTCTGTGTTTAGGAAAAGGTATCAATTCCTTGATACGGTCGGGAGGTTGCTTGTTTTTCAGAACCAGAATTGGTGAAAGACCTGTAGAATCATTAGGAAGTTCATTTATGATATTTTGAAATGAAAGAAGATATCTATCCCATATGTTATGTCGTCGGTAGCAATATAGCCTACAAAGTTTTCCAAGTTCTTTCATCACTCGTTCACAAGGGTTAGAGGCGGCATGATAAAGTGATATGAACACAGGTTTGATGTTTCTGCGCCGCAACATCCGTGCCAAATCATGAGAACGGAATTGAGGTCCATTATCGGAGATGACTTTATCTATATGGCCAACATCTTTTAGGAAGTTTTTGACAAAGGCGTTAGTTACTGTCTTCGCCGTGGCACGGCGGAGCGGAGTAAAAGATACAAATTTTGATGTGAGCTCAATAGCAACGAAAACAAAAGAGAAACCATTGTTAGTTCTCGGAAGAGGTCCAAACAGATCAACGGCTGCTAACTGCTTTAATTTTGAAGGTATAATCGGAAAAAGTGGAGCAGAATGCGATATGGTCGGCGGCTTTGCTTTCTGACACAATTTGCATCGAGATAATACATTGCGTATACGTTTCTCCATGTTGATGAAGTAACAAGAGTCGCGTAATTTCGCGAAGCACTTCTTGGCACCATAGTGTCCGTAACTGAGATGAATATACCAAATCAATTTGTTCACGGACTCCTCCGGAACACACACTAACCAAAATTGACTGTCAGGGGCTTTACGTTTGAAGAGAATGTTATTATGGATAATGTAAAATTGTCTGATGGAAACATTATATTTATCATGCCATTTTATTTTAATATCTCGCCAGATTGGATCTTTGTCTTGTTCTTTAGCAATGTCAGAAAATGTGGCAGATATGTAATTTTCGAAAGCAACTTGCTGCATATAGAGGATAGTAAAGTTATTTTCTAAGTATGCCTCTTCCGTCGCCTTGATGAGCCCAACAGGCGAACGAGATAGCGAGTCTGCAACGATGTTTTGTTTACCAGGAATGTAAATTACAGAGAAATCGAATTCTTGAAGGAACAAAGCCCATCGTCTAAGTCTATCATGGTTAAGTTTTGCCGACATGAGGAATTGAAGTGCACGGTGATCCGTGTAAACTTTAGTGTGTCTGCCAAACAAGAAATAACGGAATTTTTCGAATGCCCAAACTACTGCCAAAGCTTCAAGCTCAGTGACGGAATAGTTCCGCTCTGACTTGGATAATATGCGACTAGCAAATGCAATAGTTCTCTGTGTGGCAAAGCCATTTTCTTCATCCTCTTGAAACACGTGAACGCCAAGTCCGAATTTTGAACTATCGGTAGAGATGCAAAAGTTCTTAGACAAATCTGGATGGTGCAGAATAGGTGCATGAAGGAGTGCATCCTTTAAGCAAAGAAATTCTCTTTGGGCAGCTTCATCCCAGAACCAAACAGTATTCTTTCCAGTTAATTCATATAATCTGGGAGTAGTTAGGTCTTTCAAATTTATAAAACGGCGATAGAAATTAATTAAACCCAAGAAAGCTCTTAATTGGCGTTTAGTAGTGGGAACAGGCATTTTCATTATCGCCTCTAACTTTTCGGGGTCGGGCTGGATCCCATCTTTAGAAATAATGTGCCCTAAAAATTTAATCTGAGAACGACCAAACTGTGACTTCTCTAAGTTGACAGTAATTCCGGATTGAGCAAACACTTCAAGTAAAGATGCCAACGTACTGTTATGTTTTTCCCAGGAAGATTCTGCAATTAAAATATCATCAACGTAAATTGTGATTTGTTGTTTTAAGTGCTCAGGGAGTGTGGCATTCATCGCACGGATGAAAGCAGATGAGGAGATGTTCAGTCCGAAAGGCAATTTACGGAACTGATAACAGTTTCCGAAGCAGAGAAACGCGGTATACTTCCTACAGTTGGGGTGCAGTTTCACTTGCCAAAAGCTAGACCTAAGATCTAATGAGGATAAAACTTTGACACCATAGAATTTTTGTAACAATTCTTCAAGGGTTTGGGGTCGGTCGGTTTCAGGTAAAATGATAGTGTTAATTTGTCTGGAATCGAGCACTAATCGAATTGACTTATCTCTTTTTTCAACAATATGTAGGGGACTGTTATACGAGCTAACTGCAGGTTCAATTATACCTTGACTGAGCATGGACTGAATTTCAGCCTTAACTCTTTCCCTGTATACTATCGGAATGGGATATGGAGGTACAAAAAATTTATTATGTTCTTTGATCTTGAATTCATAGAGAAAATTTTTTATGGTACCAGGACTGTTAGCGAATACACGGGAATAACGCCGCAAGATAAGGAACAATTCTTCCTTATCACGTTCTGAGGCACCTTCAACTTCTACTAATTTTTTCTTAATGATGTCAGAAATCAAGTCAATTCGCTCAGTCTCGAAATGTTTATCTGTTATATCATCATCAGGTTTGACATCCTGCGTCGCATTAGAAATAGATAAAAATTTTAAACAACTGGCACCTTCTTCATATCTGGTAATCCAGTCTTCGAATTTAATTTGAATGGCATTTTCCTGAACAAAAGCAGTGGCACAAGCCGTATTGAAATCTAAAATAACCTTGTACTTGGATAGGAAGTCCACACCTAATATTATCTGTGTAGTTAAACGGGGGACAATCAATAGGTTGGCAGAAAAGAGATGACCTTGACATAAAAATTCTGCGTATGTTTGCTGTCGAATTTCGACAGGTTTGCTAGAAATGACGCCACGAATTTTAGTACAATGCAAAGGCAGAATGGGACCATTAAGCAAGTTCTGATATTTCTTAAAAGTCACTTCACTGATTACTGATACTGGGCTACCCGAATCTAAGACAGCAGAAAGATTGATTTTGCCAATTTTCACAGATACAATAGGGTGAATTGGAATATCGAGACATTCTACCTTCTCTTCTAATAGTGCCTCTTTTATGTCATCTAACTGTACAAATTTTACGTCTTGTTCGGTAGAAGGTTCATAAGAAATTTCTTTGTTGAGACAAGTGTTACCAAGATTAATGAGGCTTTCACAAGATAAATGCTTTTCAAATTTTGGTTGTTCATCAACTTCGCATTCGCTATCATCGTCATTAGAAAACATGTAATTGTCTATCCAATCAGCAACAGAGGTGTGCTGCAAATCTAATTGTTCGACATCATCTTTTGCTGTTCCAAGGTTACTGTTAGTTGCATTATTGTGTGGCAGTACTGTGTCGTGCCTTTCAAAGTACATGACCGGTCTGTCATATGCAATTGTTGGTTGATACTGTAAGAATTTTATTTCGTATATAGTGTCTTCCTCAGAGTCTGAAGACGAAGCTTCTGTCTCCCAATCTGAATTGTCGTCATTATATTGCTGATCGACAATTATCTCGTTTAACCGTTGGGCAGTATAACGTTTGTTCGATACCTTTTCATTTGTTTCGTTAAATTTGATAGTACAATTTTTGTTACTATCATTACTTTCAGGAGTAACGGCTTTAGGTTTTGACACAAGTTGTGTCGATTTTGCCTTATCACTTACTGAAGTGCTACCAGCATCAGTATTGTGCACTTCTGCACAAACTACTATTCTGTTTTGTTCGGGAGGTTGTTCATCGTAATCTTCCTCTCTGTGAGGTAGTTCACAATGAACAAGTTTCAGCGTATAGTTAGGATCACACAAATTCTGTACGGCCGAATTATTTGCCGTCGAGTCCGCTAGTCATACCTGACGCGGCCCCTTTTTTGACGAATTGTAGCGTGGATTAGCAGGTCTGATTTCAATGTTTTGCTCTTGTCTTTCCGGGGTACGCGATCTGCTTTGGGCCCGATTTGTGTTTTCGTATCGTGGAAGGCGATCACGAGAATTATCGCGTGTGCCCTCCCGACTACGCTTCTCAGCGTTATTGTTGTGATTTTCAGTCTCGCGATCACTATCAGTATTGCGTCTATCACGCCAATTAGTATCATTCGAAGTATTGCTGTTATGATAGTAATTATTGTAGCGTCCTCCGCGGCCAAAACCACCACCTCGGTTGTGGCCACGAAAACTTCCACGGTTAATGTCACGATCATGAAACTCACCGTTCTCATTGTCGCGACTTTGTTTGTAAGATTCATTAGTGAAAGAGTTATTTTTTGGTTTATCGTCGTGCTCTGAATAACGTTTAGTACGCGGCGGGCTTTGTTGCGACCGGCGATCATATCTGTTTGTTTCAAAATATCGACTGCGCGAGGAATTTTCCTCGTCTTCTTCTTCTAAGTCTTGTAAGAGATTTCTAAAGGCTTCAATATCATTCTTGCATCGTGCCGCAATGGCAATTTGACGCAAGTGTAGAGGCAATTTGTTCAAACAAATTCTGATTAATTCCGCAGGGCAGTAAGGTGCCGATAAAAATTGATTTTTGTATACTAAGTTTTGGAAATATTCCACAGGGCTCGAGAAATTTGATCGCTCAAAAGTTTTGAAAGTCGCAATACTGTTTTTAACGCGGTCTTGTGCCGCTTCCGACCAGTATGCGGATAGAAATGAGCGTCGGAAGTGATTCTCGCTATAGCACTCTTGTGCAATAGCTCTCATTCTGGTGGCTGGCTCGCCTTCCAGATAACCACATATAAATTCTAATCTGTGCTCAAGTGGCCAATTCGGGGGAAGACAATAATCGAATTGCTGCAAACACTCTTTAGGGTGCAAGTCATTCGGAGAGTTTTTAAATGTCTTGAATTTACGTACAGTCAGGAAATGCTTGTAGTCAAACGCTTCCTTTCGCCCGTGCGGCGTAAGTGAGCGTAAACTACGCACTGCGTCTTCATTGTTGTTACTATGAGGTACACTTCGTTCACGTACCAAGCGACCTACTTGGCTCGAATCATCATTGTCATTTTCGTTCAAATTTTCTTCCACATCTTCGTATGGATTTCCACAAGTGTGGTCAAATTTCCTCTCTATTCGCGCCACGCGATCATCTAATTTTCTGACCTCAGCCTTGTATTGCTGATTAATGGTCATTTGATCTTGTTTGAAACGGTCAAGGGCGAGATATTCATTAGTTTCATTAAACGGGGTAGGATGCGTTACATCCGAACTTTTGTCAGTGTTATCACTAATTTGGGTAATCTTAACAGTAATATCCTCAAACTGTTTATTTATTTTATTGATCTGTTCCGTCGTAACTGACTGGAAGTTCTGCAACTTTTCAACAACTAGATTACTCTGTTGCTTCAATTGAGCGAGTTCAGTAGTTTCCATATTTTCGACTCGTGACGCAAGGCTTTCCATATTTTCCACTCGTGACGCTAGGCTTTCCACTACCGGGTTAATCTCGTCGCGAATATCTTGTCTTATTTGCTGAGATTCACGTTTGAAAGTATTGAGCAGTTGTTCCCTGAACCGATTGTTGTCCTCGTTTATCTTATTAAAACTACTTTGAATACTCACAAACCTCGAATCGCACGTTTGTTCAATTTTCTCAAGTTTTTCATTTAATTTCTGAGATTGTTCCTCAAGTTTTTCATTTAATTTCTGAGATTGTAATTGACTATTCTCAAGTTTTTCATTTAATTTCTGAGATTGTAATTGACTATTCTCAAGTTTTTCATTTAATTTCTGAGATTGTTCCTCAAGTTTTTCACCTAATTTCTGAGATTGTAATTGACTATTCTCAAGTTTTTCATTTAATTTCTGAGATTGTTCCTCAAGTTTTTCATTTAATTTCTGAGATTCCTGAGATAGTAATTGACTATTCTCATTTAATTTAGAGAGCTGTGACAATAAAATTTGCATGAAATCATTTGGTAATACGTTTTCCATAGCCGTCGCACAAGTATTTTTTGTAGCAGAGCTAGGTGGAACCGATGCATTATTTTCCGCAACCACATTACAAGAATCGGAATTCTGTATTGTCAAATCCTGTACTTTGTCATTATCCATATTGTCTGTTCCCGAACTAATCTGTTCCGCGTTTTCAGACACGGTACTTACTGTCGTATTTGTATCAGTGCAGTGAGAAGACTCTTGTAAAAATTCAGTTTCTCTCCTTGCTTCATTCAAGGTCTCATTTTCGGAAGTAGTTTTAGCATCAGCGCGGACTCTCCTATTCTTCGACATTGTTAACAGAATTTTGCAGTAAAGTGACCAATAATATTTATTTTCACCTACTGCTAATTTTTTTCAAAATTACACACAGTAATTATGAGAGAACAATAGGTTGAATCGGGCTAGTGCAACATACAATCACAATCGAGATTACGCAAACCGTTAATTATCACACGAGTTCCGCGGTACTAGAACTTTCATCACAACAAACATCAGGCAATATAAAAGAGAGGCTTGTTCAGTAGTAATGCAATTATTTGTATATTCAATTCATCTACTATAAACAATACTACACAATCTCAAGAATGGTAAGTAACAGACTACAGAAACAATTACTATGCTACTGTTGCTACAACAGAGGATGGTGCTACAAAAATTAAATTAAGAGCCAAAAGGTAAGTTGGTTAGTGGAAAAGACAAACTAACTGAAATAAGACTACGTATCTAACTACGTCACGATCCTGTTTGTGAACTATCCTGGCAGAAAGGGCGCCAGATAAAAACTGTACGCGTGTTTTGGAATGTAGAACCTTTCGTTAAATCAGACAATAAATTGTTCATTAACTCAGCTATTTGGTTTAATTATGGCCCTGATCTTAATGTACAAGAAACAGTGCATTAAATTGATTTTGTGCGCAACGGATCTTTTAAGTAAACAACTGTGACATGTAACCTTTTGAAACAGACACTGACTATACTCAAAAATTTTGACTGCGAGAAAGATATAAGAAAAACCACAAATCACTTTCTTAATGCTTGACTGTGAGAATTAATGTCGATCAGTTATTATTGAAATCCAAATCAACTATTATCTTACTATCGCACCAATAATGAAATATGTTCAATAATGTTATTCAAATCAACACTCCACTAAATCAAGTAATTATCAAATGAAGGAAGTGGGTTAATTTTCTAACTACGTAAATGAAATATGAAACAGGGTTAAGTTACTTATTATTGATAAACAGCATTACATTACCTACATAATACAACTTCTGACTTGCTGGCAAAGCAGCCTCTGCTCTACATCGGAGCCATACACACAACCCAACCGCTCTCTAAGCAAGCTGAACCACTAGTGCTACTCTCTCTCTCAGTGCGAGCCACAATGCTATGCAATACATGATCTTTGCCAGAGATGAAACTTTACACATATCGATACATACAGTAGAAGCGATATTATACATTTTCTTGCAAGCAAGTTACTCGATACAAAACAGGAGGCACAATATTAGACATTTTCTTATAAAAATAATTTTTTATGGACACGTTTCAGGTTGTGTAACTGTTTTATAATTTTTTTAAAAATTTTGCAGCTATAGAAAGGCTTTTTTTGTTGTATGTGTTTTTGGTAATATGGTTTGAATGGTTGAGTTTTTTTTATTCTATTTTGCTGTGATGCCAATCAGTAACTAGCATCCAGGGGGTGGTGTTTCCTGCTGCGAACGTTCAGGCCGGGCGTCAGTTCTACTGTGGCCGGGTTCTGCAGTGTAAACAGCGGCCACAGTAGAACTGACGCCCGGCATGAACGTTCGCAGCAGGAAACACCACCCCCTGAATGCTAGTTGCTGATTGGCTGTTGCCTTCCAATCAGATACAAGATTTTGCCTGTCAATCACTTACGGGGTATGTCATATCCACGCCAAAAGCCAAGTCTTAATTGATTAATTAATTAATAAAAATGGGAAAACGAAGTATTGAGAAGCAGAAAGTTCTGTAGCGTGGCAGGAGACGCCACGAGGTAGCTCGCAGGCCAGGCGGACGCCAGACGCCAGACAGGAGGCACAAAGGTGCTGTGTGCGCTAGATAAGAGGGTCAGAAAAGTCAGCAGTTATGATAGTAAGCATTTCTGGAGAGACAGGGAGCGTGGGATGAGAAGAGGAAAGAGAGAGGGCTTCTGCCGGGGGCAGCACTCCGTCCTGAGGAGCCAATGAGAGGCTCAGGACGCAGTGTGAGACCATATCAGGAGAGGCGCCTCTACCCTTCCACCCAGCCTCTGGAGAACGACTGAATGCGAGTGCAATATCACAGCCAATGAGAAGGCCAGTAGTCTGCAAGGCGCGTGAGGGGTCGAAGGGGAAAACGTGTACAAAACTTAGGAGCAGGCCGCTCCTCAGGGAGTTGTTGGGCGTAGTCACTTGGAAGCAGAAGGTAGGAGCTGCAGGCAGGCAGCCGGGAGAGATAGGCAGCGGTAGCTGCACGACCGGATGGACTTTGGGAAGTAGTCGGGGGACTCTGTTCTTTAGTCGTGTGGGTAATGCTGACGGGTTCTTGTTAAGGCAGACGGAACGGTGTTAGACAGACATCGTCTCTGTATAAGACTTGGCCACTTAGTGGAAGATACCTCACCCAGACAGTTTGCTTGTAAAGTTACCTGAATAAACTATAAATTGTTAAACTTAAACAGGAGATTTATTTCAGTATTAAAATCCTTTATAGTCAATCCCAGGGATAATAACGTCTTAGCCAGACAAAGTCTCCCTCTCAATTCGGTCAACGCCTAAAATCCCTTGTAACGAACCGTGTCGCTCAATCCCTTGCAATAACCAAGTTTGGGACGCGACAGGTAGCAAACGCAAGAGCCTACTGATACGCTACTGCCAGCCAATCACCATCTTAGATGCCTGACGTCGGTATTAGACGACCGGAAATTTCACAGTATATAATGGTGTACATTCAGCAGCATCCAACAGTCAACCTAAAGAGGACCACTGCACAGTGGTCTAAACGTCGGCAATTCATTTGCTAAGTGTTTAAAAATGACGCGGCCTAATACCCAGAATTGTTTTATTCAAAATGACACCGGTCGTGGAAGCCTACGAACTTATGTTCTTACAAATGTTCAAATGTTTGTAAGTCTTATGGGAGTTAACTACGGGGTCATCAGTCCCTAATCTCACAAACTACTTATAAACTACTTACGAACTAGGACGGCACAAATATCCATGCCCGAGGGGGGATTCGAACCCCCGACCGTGGTGGCCGTGCAGACCGTGACTGAAGCGCCTCAGTCCCCTCGGCCACCGCGGCCGGCTATGTTCTTACAATTTGTTTACTTTTATTATTAGTTTTTTTCTATTAACTTGATATGAGGTCCTTGATAGGAAGCTTCTCTTGAAATGAAAGGAAGAGAAATTAGTCTCTCTGCACTTTATGATCACACATATTAACTTCACAATTAACAGAGTAGGAAACCGAGAACTCAAGTCTTCAAACTCATAACTGCATATCAAATCTTCGCGCCATCGTGTGTGACCAGCTGTAAAAGCTGTTGGGGAGGGGGGGAGAGGAACTGCAAGCTAGCGAGGTGCGCAGCAGGGGGGGAAGTGGAGGCTTTGACGCATACACGACGGAGCTGTGCTCCAGCGCTCTGGATAGAAGACACCCTGCCCCCCTCCCCATCCTCCAACCTTAAATTCACAATTCCTTGATGGCTAAGAATGAGTCCTATCAATCGATCCCTTCTTTTGGTCAAAGTATGCCAGTTACCAGTGACGGTACAGGTAACGGGACTTCCAGAAGCCATCTACGTACAAAAAAGGGACCCTCGAAACTCAGTAGCAGAAAAGAGGTCGCTGGGGGAAATGCCGGACACTTGCCACGCCGGACACATGGCACGCCGGACTTTTGCCACAGCTGACTCTTCGCCAGGTAATCGGATTAGCGGCCCTTCGGGCAAGGGACGCACTTCCCCGTACTCCTGCTGTTTGCTTCCAAACTTCCGTCTCCTATCTTACAAGATACATCCAATACGAAAGAGATATTTCTCTTCGACATCTCACCGAAATGTAAAACTTCTTTTCAATATCCCGAAATCGAAATATTTATAACTTTTATGAAACGAAAGCAATAGCGTCGGCTACGTCAGTGTGTAATTAGTTCTTCGAACCACAAATATGGGTCCATTCTCCCTCCATTTGTACGGTAGCTTTCTTCCACACTTACTGACTGCGATAGAAACAGTCCATCACCATGGAAGGAACATAAAAGAAACGATATAAAGATAATTCGAATGTTCGCTTATCATTCAAGTTTGATCACTGCATTTGTACATAATTATATTAATTGGTACAACTGCGTGAAAAAAAGGAGGAAAGAGGAACGATGCATTTCATAAATTTGCTCTTTTGCGGCGAAATATTTTAATAAAGTGAATTGGGACAATTTTCAAATTAATGACAGAAAATACGTTTACAAAATATTGCTAAGAGCGTCTACGTTTGACAGGTCACCTAAAGTCGACGTACAAATTTGAAAAAAAGAAATGAAGGAATATAGAATGCTATGCTTGTAAAGTACACTGTTGTTCTATATTGTTTAGCTGTGTCGCAGAGGAAACTCCCTAGTTTTTAATGGAAATGCCATAATTCCTATGATCAGCACTACAAAAAAAAAAAAAAAAAAAAAAAAAAAAAAAAAAAAAAAAAAGCACGATGCAATATCTGTACTAGCTCACAAGCGAAACTGAAGTCGATAATTCCTATTAGTTAGTGTGAGCAGATGTTATACTCGACTACCGGAATAAATTAATAACTGCCGCGGTGGAGCGGCCAAGCGCATTGGGGCGCTATGCTACGACGCGCGAGGCCGTTCCCCGTCGGGGGTTCGAATTCCCCATCGGGAATGGATGTTTGTGTCGTCTTTAGTATCAGGTAGCTCATAATTAGTTTGTAAGTTTAAGGACTGATGACCCCGCAGTTAAGTCTCTTAAGCTTAACAAACATTTGATGCAGCCGCTGAACACTTCATAGAAAACTTGAGTCTCATCACAAATAGGTACACTACTCATACAATTATAGTTGGCGGTGACTTAAATCTACCATCCGTAAGTTGACAAAAATACACCTTCTGACAAGGTGGCAGATACTTCTTCCGATATTGTTGTAAATGCTTTTTTTTTAAATTATTTTGAACAATTAGTTTTAAAAAAATGATAAAAATTCGGTTGACATCTTCCTAGGGGACAGGCTCCATTTTTATAAAATTAGCTATGTAAGTGAAGACCATATGTGGCTTATATTCAAACAAATAGTATCACAGCTGCGAACGCTTGCTTAGGAGTCTGCTTTGGCCGCTGGATAATATGAGATGCGGTTAAAGCTCTGCTGGTGAGCGGACGATCATCAAGAGCGTCTTTTATTGTTAGAAAAAAGGAAAAGTACGTAGGAGTCAGGTTATCTGAGTAGCGAACGTGTGCTGTTGTGCTCTTCATTCCGCAGACTGGTTTGATGCAGCTCTCCACGCTACCCTGACCTGCGCAAGTCTCTTCATCTGAGAATACGTTCGGCAACCTACATCCTTCTGAATCTGCTTACTGTATTCGTTCCTCGGTCTCTCTCTACCCCACACGCTACCTTCTAATGCCAAGTTGACAATTCCTTTATGTCTCAGAATGTGTCCTACCAACCTATCCCTTCTCTTAGTCAGGATATGTCAGAAACTCCATTTCTCCCCGATTCGGTTAAGCACCTCCTCATTAGTTACGTGATCCATCCATCC
The DNA here is from genome assembly GCA_026315105.1 of Locusta migratoria. Classification (NCBI taxonomy): domain Eukaryota; kingdom Metazoa; phylum Arthropoda; class Insecta; order Orthoptera; family Acrididae; genus Locusta; species Locusta migratoria. The sequence goes on along the minus strand of CM048746.1, from coordinate 43,779,646 downwards.
AATTTTCATCATTCGTCTGTACCAACACATTTCAAAAGCTTCTATCATCTTTTTGTCTGAACTCCTTATCGTCCACGTTTCACTCCCATACAATGCTACACTCCAGACAAATGCTTTCAGAAAGGTCTTCCTAACATTTAAATTAATATTGGATGTCAACAAATTTCGTTTCTTCAGAAACGCTTTTCTTTCCATGGCCATTCTAAATTTTATATCTTGTTTACTTCAGCCATCAGAAGTTATCTTGCTACCTAAATAACAAAACTCATCTACTACTTTTATTGTCTCATTACCCAATCTAATTCCTTCAGTCTCACCTGATTTTCTAACACTACATTCCATTACCCACGTTTTATTATGCCATACAAAAGCAGAGAATGAAAATAGGCATGGTAAGCTAATTTACTGAGATGTACATCATCAAAATTTGAAATTACCCTAATAGTATAAGTAGCTGAACTCAAACGTTTCAGCAGATCTTCAATGTGTTTTTCCAGTACAACCCCTCATCAATGCATACAACTAAAAAGTTTGAATATTCTACCTTTGCTACAGATTTCTGATCAAAGTCTATTAATGGTGTCATTCCATTCACTGTATGGAACTGTATGTACTGTGTATTATCAAAATTTAATGATAGTCCATTGCTGAGAACCACTTAATGATTTTCTGAAAGTCGTCGTTTACAATTTCTTCAGTTAGATCTTGTCTGTCAGATGTGATTACTATATTTGTATCATCAGGAAAAAGAATCAGCTCTGCATCTTCATGGATATAGAATGGCAAGTCATTAATATATAGGGTCTCTCACCTAACGCTGCCACCTCAAATATCTCTGGAACGACAAAAAAAATTCAAATACGGTTTTCACCAGTATGAACGTACGTCAGGGGTCTAAGAAACTAAATACTATGGGAAATTTTAAAACGTTTACAAATACTATTTTCAACGCAAACTTGTGTTTTTTTTTTTTTTTTTTTTTTTTAATGGACACCCCCTATTTTTTCGTATGCAATCAATAGCATAAAAATCACATAAACAATGGCGTTTATTGCATCGCAATACACTAATTGCGTCCCGAGATATTGCGTCGCGAAGTTGACGCTTGAAATGAATTAAGCGCACAGCTAGCGCACGTCCTGAGACTCAAGCGTGAACCTCACGCTGCCGGTAATCGTGATCTGAATGACGTACTACGTCAGTGGAGTGTTAATGTATCATGTGGTATTGTATGACAACACATCATTGACCCATTTCATTGTGGTACTCTTAAAGGGGGATAGTCTAGTCCCTTCTTGAGCTGTATCTTACTTGAACTGATCCACCTATTATAATGTCAAACAATGCGGTATCAGGGTGATAGATGTCCTGCGCATAATGTTTATTGTTGCGAAATGACAACTAGCGGTACCATTAACGGTAACAGACATGATTTCACGTGAGCGTGAGGTTCACGATTGAGTCTCAGGACGTGCGCTAGCTGTGCGCTTAATTTATTTCAAGCGTCCACTTCGCGTCGCAATATCTCGGGATGTAATTGGCGTATTGCGATGCAATAAACGCCATTGTTTATGTGATTTTTTATGCTATTGATTGCATACGAAAAAATATGGGGTGTCCATTTTTTTAAAAACACAAGTTTGTGTTCAAAATAGTATTTGTAAACGTTTTAAAATTTCCCATAGTATTTAGTTTCTTAGGCCCCTGCCGTACGTTCATACTGGTGAAAACCGTATTTGAATATCTTCTGTCGTTCCAGAGATATTTGAGGTAGCAGCGTTAGGTGAGACACCCTGTATATTAAGAACAGCAAAGGACCCAAGTTAGAACCTTGTGGCACACCATTTTTTATTGTTCCCCAGTTTGAGGAATCAGGTGTTTTTTGCATATTATGTGAATTACTTATGTCAACATACTACACTCTTCCTGTTAGGTATGATTTAAACCATTTGTACACTGTCCCATTCATACTACAATAGATTATTTAGAAGAATTCCATGATTTACACAATCAAAAGCCTTGGAGAGATCACAAGTTGTTATAAGTTGAATGCTTGTCTTATATTTTTAATGACGCGTACATACCTTACTTTGGCTGATAAAAAATAGCGTCAGAGACTTAGCGATTTTCCCCTGCAGCGGTCAGAGGTGTGCAGTATAAAAATAGCGACTGCAGCGCGACGTCAGTCCAGGCGATAGCCGGCCCCTTATAGCCGCTGCCCGCCTAACGCGCGGCCATCGCGTGCGGCCTATCTCTCCGCGGCCAGGCGCTATGCAGCCAAGGCCGGCTCAGGGTTAAAGACCCACTCCACTTACCCCGTCCCCATCACACTGCAGATCTCAACACCCCAGATATTGTTCTTTATTAGGATATGCCTACATACAAGCCACTTTATCTTCTATAAACCTTATCTTTTTATTTGGTCTCTTGCTCTCTCTGTTGTTTTCTTATCATTACATTGCAGACTACGTGATAGTTCTTCATTAAACAAATCGTATTCATGTGCAAACACGTGCAGCGTGTGGGAACTGAACTACAGTATATACTGTTTAACTGCAAAGAATAACCATATGGAATAAACACGACAATGGATATATGAATCTTGAAAATTGTACCAATGTGGTGTAAATACAACATCACAATGGATGTTACCAATTATACATACACTCCTGGCCATTGAAATTGCTACATCAAGAAGAAGATGCTGTGATATGCAAATGATCAGCTTTTCAGAGCATTCCCACAAGGTTGGCGCCGGTGGCGACACCTACAACGTGCTGACATGAGGAAAGTTTCCAACCGATTTCTCATACACAAACAGCAGTTGACCGGCGTTGCCTGGTGAAACGTTGTTGTGATGCCTCGTGTAAGGAGGAGAAATGCGTACCATCACGTTTCCGACTTTGATAAAGGTCGGATTGTAGCCTATCGCGATTGCGGTTTATCGTATCGCGACATTGCTGCTCGCGTTGACCGCGATGCAATGACTGTTAGCAGAATATGGAATCGGTGGGTTCAGCAAGGCAATACGGATTGCCGTGCTGGATCGCAACGGCCTCGTATCACTAGCAGTCGAGATGACAGGCATCTTATCCGCATGGCAGAAACGGATCATACAGCCACGTCTCGATCCCTGAGTCAACAGATGGGGACGTTTGCAAGACGACAACCATCTGCACGAACAGTTCGACGACGTTTGCAGCAGCATGGACTATCAGCTCGGAGACCATGGCTGCGGTTACCCTTGACGCTGCATCACAGAAAGGAGCGCCTGCGATGGTGTACGCAAAGATGGGTGTACGAATGACAAAACGTCATTTTTTCGTGTGAATCCAGGTTCTGTTTACAGCATCATGATGGTCGCATCCGTGTTTGGCGACATCGCGGTGAACGCACATTGGAAGCGTGTATTCGTCATCGCCATACTGGCGTATCACCCAGCATGATGGTATGGGGTGCCACTGGTTACACGTATCGGAAACCTCTTGCTCGCATCGACGGCACTTTGAACAGTGGCCGTTACATTTCAGATGTGTTACAACCCGTTGCTCTACCCTTCATTCGATCCCTGCGAAACCCTACATTTCAGCTGGATAATGCATGACCGCATGTTGCAGATGCTGTACGGGCATTTCTGCATACGGAAAATGTTCGACTGCTGTCCTGGCCAGCACATTCTCCAGCTCTCTCACCAAATGAAAACGTCTGGTCAATGGTGGCCGAGCAACTGGCACGTCACAATACGCCAGTCACTACTCTTGATGAACTGTGGTGTGTTGAAGCTGCCTGGGTATCTGTACCTGTACACGCCATCCAAGCTCTATTTGTCTCAATGCCAAGGCGTATCAAGGCCGTTATTACGGCCAGAGGTGATTGTTCTAGGTACTGATTTCTGACGATCAATGCACTTAAATTGCGTGAAAATGTAATCACATCTAAGTTCTAGTATAATATATTTGCCCAATGAATACCCGTTTATCATCTGCATTTCTTCGTGATGTAGCAATTTTAATGGCCAGTAGTTTACTAATAATGGAGGAACTACAACAAGTTTATCTAATGTGTCTTTTTGTACACTAGCTTGATGACAGCTTAATAAAATCTGTCACCCTCAAAAATTTCTCATTGGTTATTGTAGACCTGGTAGTCACTATGGAGGAGTTGCCATGTTCACTACAAATATTATTGATGTTACTAAATTATCAGACATTCCCCTTCAAAGTTGTGAAACATATTTTGAGATAACAGCAATAAAACTACCAAAACTGAATGTAATAATAGCCAAACTATTCGGGTCCCCATCAGAAAACTTGTACATTTTTCTGGAAAAAATCGAATATTTCTTAAATAAAGCGGTAAGTTCTACCAGAAGTGATATTATACTTTATGGAGACCAACACAGACTTTCTAACAAACAGTAACCAGGAACCTGCTCCGGTCAATCTCATTAGGTTGTGACGTTAGCATACAGATCTGTATTTCAAATATGTATTAAATATGTATTAAATTTTAAATGTATATAGCTTTTGTTGAAGCTTATTATCATAACTGATGTATATTGTAGTATTGTTTAGTTTATTTATGTAATTTATTATTTATGTATCTGGGTAATCGCCGATAGGGAAGTAGGGAACATCTTTGGTGTGGTATGTGGTCTTTGGAGCAACAGAGAGGGAGCAGGTGTGCAGTAGTAGTAGCTGTGGAGTCGGAGAAGGAGGTCGAGCTGTGTGGTTTGAACAGTTGGGAGGCCAGCAAGTGCGCGGGAGCGTGCAGCGCCTCGCTCTTTGCGGTCACCAGGCCTTGTTGGCGGAGCTACGTAATTAGCGCACATGTTTCCGATATGAGCGGGAGCACACGGCAGTTCATCTGTGTGTGTCAAGATTCTGCCCTCAAATTGCTCACTGGATTGGACCTGTGCCTGTATTGTGACCTGCAGCATTGTCGGAATCGGCGCTTCCTGCTCTTCAACAACGAGGACGCAATGTAAGACCGCTCCCATAATTTCCGACCACACTGAGTTTAGACAGTTTTGTGCTTGAGAAACTATTTTTTTCTAATAATAACCAACAATTTAAAGAACTATCACGTCAGCCGGCCGCGGTGGCCGAGGAGACTGAGGCGCTCCAGTCACGGTCTGCACGGCCACTGCGGTCGGGGGTTCGAATCCCCCCTCGGGCATGGATATTTGTGCCGTCCTAGTTCGTAAGTAGTTCATAAGTAGTTTAGGGACTGATGACCCCGTAGTCAAGTCCCATAGACTATACAAACATTTGAAACATTTCTACCACGTCATTGTCCTAATACATTGTCCTTTCCAGAAGTTTCCCGAGTGTCGTTGAAAGTGGAAAGAATATTAAATTCAGTGCCAAACTATAAAATTTAAACAACTAAACTTTAAAATGTAAAGCTAATTTCAACATATTAGAATTTTGGAATGAGAGAACTGCTTTCTTTATAACAAAGTTGGCACAATTAAGTAAATACATTGAAAGATATTAATTCTGAAATAATTGGTTCAGTGCTAATTAATATTTCATTGGTGTAAATTTTATGTGTAAAGTTGATTTTCTATCTTGGTTCGTATTTAGGCGTTGTCCACTTGTGATCTAGTTGCAAGTTATTTTGAGTACTTTCTTTTTTGGTAATCTTAATATTAACTATTCTGCCCACTGTGTAATTCTCATGCAGGTGAGTGTTAGTGAGGGGACGTTGATAATTGAGGGCAACGTTGGTCTCCGATACAACTCTGTTTCCGAGTTAAACCAGTTCATTTCAAAACTATTACATAGCTTGTTTTGTTTCTTACAATAAACTGATAAAACCAAAGCATCATTTTTCGTAAAAGTTATTCGATTGCAAAAGTGTTTGCCAACCTTCTGTTGTGGAACACTAACGTGTGTGATTACCCGTTCATAATTGTCGTGGTTAACTACGACACACCCTGAGTGCCCCATTGGGCTGGCGAACGTGTTAATTTAATAAGATTTGTACTGTTTCACTGTTTGTTGCTTCCTATAATTTGCAATACATACGTGTGTGAGTGTGATTGTTCCGAAATTAAATCAGTTCAATTAGTAGTCAATGGAGTAGGAGGAACGGGCTATCTGGTGTGGTAGTTCGTTGTGGCAACATTCCCTCACTTGTTGGTTTTAGTTTGCACAATATTTTTTCGGTAAAGGTAGCCTAGTCCAGCTTTTATTGTAGGCAACACACAGGTCAATTTAACGTTAATCTGCCACAGGGTTAATCAACCAGTTAGTGAGTGGAGTGTTACAAGGCCATATAATCTTACTGTCACAGTAAACGAAGCAACGAGACTAACAGCAAGCAGTTAGACAGCCTTGAATCAGATCCTGATAAATAAAGAGAAGCTTAGGTGGTCGGTAAATGTATTTATTACAGGATTCAGTGGCCATAGAGCTCTAATTATGACCATCAACATCTAAGGGCAGGCAAACAACAACTCCTTAAAATCCAAACGTAGGATATTCAGTCAGCAAGGTATAAACCACTTTAATTTTTATTACTTAGGGAAGATTGGTCTGCTCAAATGTTTGTAAATCTATCGGACCAAACAGCGTGGTCATCAGTCCGTAGCTTACAAACTACTTAAACCTAGGTAAACTAACCTAAGGACAACACACACACCCATGCCCCAGGGAGGGCTCGAACCTCCGACGGCGAGCAGCCGCGCGCTCCGCAGCAAGACGCCTTAGAGCGCTCGGCTACTCCACCGCGGCGATTGGTCTGCTGTCTTTGACAGACAAAATGTTGATTTGAAGTTCGATTTGTTGTTGTTGTTATGGTCTTCAGTCCGGAGACTGGTTTGATGCAGCTCTCCACCCTACCCTATCCTGAGCAAGCCTTTTCAACTCCTCATAAGAACGACAACCCACATCTATTTGAATCTGCTTACTATATGCGTATCTTGGTCTCCCTCTGCGATTTTTACCCCACACACTTCCCTCCAATGCTAAATTTACGATTCCTACCAAGCGATCCCTTCTTTTAGTCAGGGTATGCCAAAAATTCCTTTTCTCACCAATTCTGTTCAGTACCTCTTCATTAGTTATGCGATCTACCCACCTAATCTTCAGCATTCTTCTGTAGCACCACATTTCAAAAGCCTCTATTCTCTTCCTGTCCGCACTGCTTATCGTCCATGTTTCACTCCCATACAAGGCAACACTCCACACAAATGCCTTCAGAAAAGACTTCCTTACACTTAAATTAATATTCGATGTTAGCAAATTTCTCTTTTTCAAAAATGCTTTTCTTCCCATTGCCATTCTGCATTTTGTATCCTCTGTACTACGACCATCGCAAGTTATTTTACTACCCAAGTAACAAAACTCATCTACCACCTTCATTGTTTCGTTACCTAATCTAATTCCTTCATCATCGCCTGATTTTCTAAGACCGCATTCCATTATTTTTGTTTTGCACTTGTTAATGTTCATTTTATACGCTCTCTTCAACACACTGTCCATTCCATTCAACTGCTCTTCCAGGTCATTTGCTGTCTCTGATAGAATTACAATGTCATCAGCAAAACGCAATGTTTCTATTTCTTCCCCCTGAAGTTTAATCCCTATTCCAAGTTTTCCTTGTTTTCCTTCACCGCCTGCTCCATGTACAAATTGAATAACATCGGAGAAAGGCTACAACCTGTCTTACTCCCTTCCCAACTGATGCTTTCCTTTCATGCCCTTCGAGTCTAATAACTGCGGTCTGGCTTTTGTACAAGTCGTAAATAACTCTCCTTTCCCTATATTTTACCCCTGCTGACTTCAGAATTTGAAAGAGTGTATTCCACTCAACATTGTCAAAAGCTTTCTCCAAATCTACAAAAGCTAAAAATGTAGGTTTGCCTTTCCTTAATCTATCTTCTAAGATAAGACGTAAAGTGAGTATTGCCTCCCGGGTTCCTACGTTCCTCCTGAATCCAAACTGATCTTCCCCGAGGTCAGCTTCTACCAGCTTTTCCATTCTCCTGTAGATAATTCGTGTTAAAATTTTGCAACCATGACTTATCAAACTGATGGTTCTGTAATTTTCACACCTGTCTGCGCCTGATTTCTTTGGAATGGGGATTATTACATTTTTCTTAAAGTCTGAGGGTATTTCGCCTGTCTCATACATCCTACACATCAGTTGAAATAGTCTTGTCATGGCTAGCTTTCCCAGAGACTTTAATAGCTCTGCGGGTATGTCATCTACTCCTGGGGCCTTGTTCCGACCTAGGTCTTTCAAGGCTCTGTCAAATTCATCTCTCAGTATAGTATCTCCTATTTCATCTTCATCTACTACCTCTTCCCTTCCTACAACGTCGTCTCTAAGTTCATTTCCTTTGTAGAGCTGCTCTATGTACTCTTTCCACCTTTCAGCTTTCCCTTCTTTGCTGAGAACTGGTTTCCCATCCGAGTTCTTGATATTCGTAGAGCTGCCCTTCCTGTCCCCAAACGTCTCCTTTATTTTCCTGTAGGCGGTATCTACTTTTCCCCTTCTTATACATTCTTCTACAGATTTGCATTTGGCTTCTAGCCACTCCTGCTTAGCCATTTTGCACTTCCTGTCAATCTCATTTTTTAGTCATCTGTACTCCATTTTGCCTGTTTCATTTACTGCATTTTTATATTTTCTCCTTTCATCTATTAAATTTAGTATCTCCTGTGATATCCAAGAATTTTTTGTAGGTCTTGCCTTCCTACCTATTTTGTCCTCTGCTGCCTTCACTATTTCGTCTCTCAATGCTACCCATTCCTCTTCTACTGTTTTATTTCCCCCTGTTTCTGTCAATTGTTGCCTAAATCTCCCTCTGAAATTCTCCAGTACTTCACTTTCCTTCAATTTATCTAAGTCCCATCTCCTTATTTTCCTACCTTTCTGCAGTTTTTTCAGTTTCAGCTTACAGTTCACGACTAACAAGTTATGGTCAGAGTCTATATCTGCCCCTGGGTATGTCTTGCAGTTTAGGACCTGGTTCCGGAATCTATGTCTTACCATTATAAAATCTATCTGATACCTTCCTGTGTCTCCTGGTCTCTTCCACGTATACAACCTTCTTTTGTGATTCTTAAACCACGTGTTTGTTACGATTAAATCATGTTCCGTGCAAAATTCTACCAGGCGACTTCCTCTTTCATTACTCCTGCCCAGTCCATATTCACCTACTATTTTTCCTTCTCTTCCTTTTCCTACTACCGAATTCCAGTCTCCCATCACAATTAAGTTTTCCTCTCCCTTAACTGTCTGAATAATTTCCTCTAGCTCCTCATATATTTCTTCGATCTCCTCATCATCGGCAGAGCTAGTTGGCATATAAACCTGTACTACTGTTGTCGGTGTTGGCTTCGTATCTATCTTGACAATGATAACGCGATCACTGTGCTGCTCATAGTAGTTTACCCGCATTCCTATTTTCTTATTCATTATCAGTCCTACTCCTGTGATACCCCCAACTGATTTTGTATTTATAATCCTGTACTCACCTGACCAGAAATCCTGTTCATCCTGCCACCGAACTTCACTAATCCCCACTACATCTAACTTCAACCTATCCATTTCCCTTTTTAAATTTTCTAATTTTCCTACCCGATTAAGGGATCTAACATTCCACGCTCCGATCCGTAGAATGCCAGTATTGTCTTTCATGATGACAACATCCTCCTGAGTAGTCCCCGCCCGGAGATCCGAATGGGGGACTATTTTACCTCCGGAATATTTTACCCGAGAGGATGCCATCATCATATGTTCATACAGTAGAGCTGCATGTCCTCGGGAAAAGTAACGCCTGTAGTTTCCCCTTCCTTTCAGCCGTTCGCAGTAGCTGTGTGGCAAAGCCACATTAGCTGATGTTACAAGGCCAGCTCAGTCAATCATCCAGACTGTTGCCCCTGTAACTACTGAAAAGGCTGCTGCCCCTCTTCAGGAACCACACGTTTGTCTGGCCTCTCCACAGATACCCCTCCGTTGTGGTTGCACCTATCTGCATCGTTGAGGCACGCAAGCCACCCCACCTCGGCAATGTCTGTGGTTCATGGGGGTGGGAAGTTCGATTATCTTCCAAAAAAAAAACTGATGTACTATTTTGATTCAGCCTGCCCACATAAAATGGTTCATAGCAATAATAATACAAGAAGCAAGGGCTGTATTACTAAGGGTATTAGAACTGCTTGCCAAAGAAAGAGAACTGCATCAAATCTGCAAAGAAAATAATGTTCCAGCAGAAATGCGCAACTACTATAAAACCTATACAAAAATTTTACATAATGTTATAAAACAGGCAAAAGGAATACACAATGATAGATACATAAGAAATTATACAAATAAAGTAAAAGTTATGTGGGACATGATAAGGAAACATGCAAGCAGAAGAAAATCAATGGTAACATTGTGTTGTTACATGAAAACAAAAAAATTACAAAGCCAGGAGAAACGGCAAATATATTCAACAGCTACTTTACTGGAAATGCCGAGGACTTGATAAAAACTTATTTTACGGTAAGCAGCAGCAGCCTGTGGCAAACAAAATCAAGGTATGTATATCATCAATGTTTATGGACTGCATAAGCAGGGAGAAAATAATTAAGCCTGTTACAAACCTAAAAGCAACATACTCTGCAGGAATTGAGGCTATACCAAACAAAATATTGCAACGTTCCCTCCAAAATATAACTGACCTCTTGACCCACATATGTAACTGTTCGTTAGAGTCAGGTATCTTTCCAGATCAACTAAAATAATCGAAAGTTTATATTCAAAGTTAGAGAAAAAGCTGAGGTTAAAAGTATAGCACAATCACATTAACTTTCTGTTTTTCGAAAGTGTTGGAAAAAATAATGCACAATGATAATACTCCAGTTCTGTTTAAAATTTTACTAACTTATTCTTAAACAAAACTGGAGTATTATCAAGTTTCCAATATGATTTCCGTAATAATATATAAATTGAGACGGCTATACTTGATTGTACGACCACTGTATTCAAATCCATAGATGAAAATCGGCAAACAACAGGCATATTTTTAGACTTAACGAAAGCGTTTGATATGGTAAATCACAAAACCCTACTAGGTAAGCTTCAATGCTATGGTATTAGAGGTTTTCCAAATCAATGGTTTCGCTCCTTCCTTAGTGACCGAAAACAAAAAGGCTGCATTAGACATGTAGATGACACAGCCCATACACTCTATGAATACCTATCCAATAAACGCGCAATCAACTATGGAGTACTCTTTGGGTCGGTATTGGGACAGCTTCTTTTCCTTATTTATATCAATGATGTAGACATGCATGTTGAATCATACAAAATAATTCTGTTTGCTGATGACCAAACAATATTAGTACAAGCACCATAAAATAAAGATATTCAACAAGAAATAACTTCCACTGCGAACAAAGTACGTGAATGGGCAAGACCTAGCCAACTCATAATCAACAACAATAAAACTGTAGCATTAAAATTCCATAATAAGCATATCAAGACATTGCCATAGCCAGATATCACTGTAAAACACCAATCTGTTGCAAATGAAGAAGTAACCAAAATTCTAGGTATTTGGATTCAAAGTTACCTAAAATGACACAAACATGTTGAACATGTATATCCAAAGATGAATACTGGTTGCTATCTTTCAAGCGATCTAAAAGGATGTATGAATGCACAGTCACTAATGGAGATCTATTATGCATATTTTAATTTTCATTTAAAATATGGTCTCATATTCTGTGGAAATTCCCCAGCAGTTGTGCATACCTTAAGAATACAAAAAAGAGCCATTTTAATTATCAGAGGGAGTAGTGATAGACAGTCATGCAAACCAATGTTTAAAACACTTCATGTGCTATCACTTCCATCGATGTATGTTCATGATACTATAATGTATATTAAAAGAAACATAATAGGGCATGATAATAACAATAGAAAAAATAGTAACTTACATAATCACAAAACTTCTGTGTTCTCACTGCCAATACAAGCCTGTATCAAAAAGTTGCCTACATATATAAAAACTGTGCAGAATATTAAAGTATTTGAAAGATCCATAAGATAAGGTCTGCAGTACTACTGCTTCTGTTCATTTAACAAATACTTAATCTACAATAATTATATACCTCAATACGTTTTGTAAGATATAGAATAAAATACTATTTGTAAACCCTAAATGAGTCTTTGTCATTATTAGAGTCAAGTCCAGTATCATCATATACACTGTACAACACCTGATTGACCAAAGGACTATATTGTGAGACTACTATGAAGATTCCTAGTTCATTAAATAAATGTCTGCAGGATGATCTTCGATGGCCTCCAGTAATTATACTTATCACATTATTTTGTGTAATGAATACTTTTGTACTCATTGATGAATTACCCCAAAATATGACAAATGAAAGAATTCTGTGAGAAAACGCAGAGTAAGCCAATTTAATTAGATATTTCATCACCAAAGTTAGCAATAATGCTAATAGCAGAAGTAGCTGAATTCAAATGTTTCAGCAGTTCATCAATCTGTTTCCTCCAATTCAATCTCTAATCAATGCACACCTAAAATTTTTGAGTATTCTACTTTAGTTACAGATTTCTTTCCAAAGTCTATGTCTATTAATGGAGTCGTGCTATTTACTTTAGAGAACTGTATACAATACTGTGTTTTATCAAAATTTAAAGAGTCAGTTTGAAAAGATACATGTAGTGATTTTATGGAATGCATTATTTACTGATTCATTAAATTATTCTTGTTTGTCAGGTGTGATTACAATGCTTCCATCGTCCGCAAAAATCACTAGCTTTGCATCTTCGTGAATATAGAAGGACAAGTCATCAATATATATTGAAAAAGGGCCCATGACCGAGCCCTGTGGGACCCCATTCGCGAAAGCTACCCAGTTTGAAGAAACAATTGAATTTTGCACACTATATGAACAACTTATTTCAACTTCCTGTACTCTTCACGTTAGGTAGGAATTAAACCATAGGTGCACTCTTGTATTGATACCGCAATACTTGACCCAATCTAGAAGACTTCCATGATTTAGATAATCAAAATCCTCTGAGAGGTCACAAAAACTCCCAAAGGATAATGTCCGGTTGTTCATAGTCTTTGATATATGATCAGTAAAAGGATGGATATATTGCATTTTTTGTTGAAAAGCCTTTCTGAAAACCAAACTGACATTTATTTAGTACTTCCTTTTTTTTCATTTTGATTGAGTTTGTTTACTACATTGCTGTCACATCCATTGTTCATAGCTATTGGTATTATTGATTCATTTCATTTTCATAGTTCTTTTCCAGTCAAGAGGGATTCTATATTTACTCCATATAACATGTGTCTAAATGCAGCAAGCTTCTGGTTTAGGGACTATTGAATGTAGAATGCCTCTTCATGTTCGTCGCTTTTGGTTTCGACAGATGTAAAACATAAACATGTAACTTTGTAACAGGCGTAACTGCGGTTTGCTTGCGGCCAACAGGTCCCACTAGATCGTTACGCTGCCTGTTCGTTGAAATTTAGCGAAGAGCGTACGAATGGTTTTCGCAACGGGTCCTTTTGGAACATTAAATCGTGCTTGAAAACTTGGCCTTGTTGCCGTAGGAATCTCTACTAATCTGTGGCACTCTAGTACCAGAAAAACGCGTTGTTCTATGGAGTACATGGTTTTAATCTCTTCCTTCGGTACGCTATCCTCCTTTCACGTTTCAATAGTGGAACTGATCGCTCTGGGCTTCGGATCACTATTTATACTAGGCATTATGTATGGCGATTACAGCGCCATTAGCAGCTTTTGTAACTATTATTTCAAACTGCTGTATAAACTTCTTACAGCTTTCACAATAAATATACCGTTTACTGCATTCCTCTGTTGATCTTTGTTTTCGAGATATTTAATTTTGAAATCAGGGAGTCCTTTTCTGGACACCCTGTACATCTTCCATGCCAATGAAGATGCCTTGTAAAGACAGAAAGGCGAAATTGATAAAATTAAACATTAAAAGGAAAAAATAAAAATAGTCGTATCTCCACTTGTATAGACGGACCCTATCAACAGATATTTTAACTGGGTATTTATTAGTTTGTAATAAATTTTCACTTGTTACTAAAGTTGTGGCATCTTTCTATTAAAATGTACCTCCGTCGATTACCAATAACACAGTCACTACTTTTTAAAGGTTGCGGAGAGTTACGCGGAATACACTGTGGTGGAGAGCTGGAAAGCTGTATCAAACGAGTCTACAGACTAAAGACCACAACGACAACATACTAGTTACAAAAAAAGGGGGGGAATGGGGTTGTGGATATGAGGGGGAGTGGGCGGAGAATGCAAGATTGACTGGTAGTGGAGCGATTAGCACGCCACGCACGGACATGGAAGTGGCGTCGTGTCGTGTGCAGTGACGTGACGTGACGTGCGCCGGCGGCTGATGGTCGCGTGGACGCTGGCCGCGCTGGGTCACGCGACGCCCGTCACCCGCCGTCCAAACATTCCCCTCTGTCCAGCAGGCGGCACACAGCAGACGGCGAGCGGGCCTTCACGCCGGGGTAAACCAGGGCGAGTCAACAGCCACCAGCACTGACGCTCTAATAGGCTACACGTTAGCCAAGTTCGCTCACCAGTCGCTTGGTGCCCAGTCAACGCCATATATAGAAGCTTAATTCCCTCTGCTTCGCACGTGAAGATTGGATGGTCTACCTGGTTGTTTCTACTTCTAAATATAAATTTTCATAGATTTAGCTTTAAAATGCTTCCCTAATCAAGTATTTTAATACATAAATACATGTGGCGTCTGTTCCGATAGAACAGACGTCACTTCTGTTCCTGCAGTTGTTATTATTTTAATATTCACAGAATATATGACATCAACTGCGATTGGGCAAAGCTGAAAATGTGTACCCAGCCGGGATTCGAACCCGGGTCTCCTGCTTTGTAGGCAGTTGCGCTGACCCCTGCATCACTTTTTTTTTTTTTTTTTTTTTTACACCACTGGGGATACAGTGATCACCGCACCTGCAAGGACTACATAAGCACGCTTGCGCGCCAATCGCAGTTGATGTCATATATTATGTGAATATTAAAATAATAACAACTGCAGGATCAGAAGTGACGTCTGTTCTTTCGGAAGAGACGCCACATATATATATATATATATATATATATATATATATATATATATATATATATATATATATATATATATATATATGCCGGTGACGGGCAATGATACTGTCGTTCGTGGGGAGGGGTGGGCAAGTTTGAAGCCCTTACTCTTACGGGAATTAGTTTCATAACTACGAGTTTGAGTACTGTGGGCAGGGCGAAGCTGGGAATTTGTGTCTGACGGGAGGCGTGCTTAGGTAGTCTTTGCAGGTGCGGCGATCACTGTCCCACCAGTGGTGTAGGAGACCCGGGTTCGAATCTCGGCTGGGTACACATTTTCAGCTTTGCCCAATCGCAGTTGATGTCATATATTCTGTGAATATATTTTAATACAGCTTTACCCTCCCTATTGCACCGTTGATGGCAGAATTCAAAACATTCCGAGACACTTTAGGGTGTTTCACTAAGTGGGTTTGCTTCTGTAACTTATAAAATAATAGGTGACGGGAAATTTTAATGCGGTAAGTCAACACAAGAAATCTTACACTTTCTGCGGAGCTATGAACATAGTTTATTGTATCATTTTCCAAAGAGTTACCTCACAAAGATATAATTTTTTAAATGTAACAATAGTTTTTTCTATCGTGTATTGGATCGTATAAACTGTCTGGCCGAGTGGCTATCCCCTGGGGCACGGCCCACTGTCTCATGACCACCAGCCAGTGAGCTAAGCTGTCGTAGCCTCCGCCCCCTAAACTTCGAAGGGTTGTAGCTCCTAAACTAACGGTGATAGTAATGTAGTTTAAATTGATTTGGACCCAGCTAGTTTAAACGTTCCAATACACGATAGAAAACATTATTGTTAAATTTAAAAAATTATATCTTTGTGCTGTAACTCTTTGGAAAATGATACAATAAACTATGTTCATAGCTCCGCAGAAAGTGTAATATTTCTTGTGATGACCTACCGCATTAAAATTTCCCGTCACCCATTATTTTATGTTACAGAGGCAAACACACTTAGTGAAACACCCTGTATATATATATATGTATATATAACCATGGTTCCAAATCCAAATATTCGGATATGTAGCATTAAAATAGTCTTAGTAGCACCCTCAAAAGATTTTCCCTTATTTCACCCGCTTAATGGTTGTATTTCCAAAAATATCGAAACACTTGTTTTCAAAATTGCCTTAATAGCAAAGTATTTTTAAAAAACCGTTCATCCCCTATTTCACTCCCTTAGGGATGGGAATATCGAAAAATCGCTGTTGCCTACAGTGTAAGATAATCAACGTCTACAAATTTCAAGTTTCTATCGTCTGCAGATTCACTTTTCAGCACCGTCTTCTGTCTTTTAGAAACGGATCGAGAACGCGAAATTGCTTTCTTACACTTTGCTATCTTTCTAGGTAGTTTTACATTTCAAACCGAAATGTGCACTTATTTATCTTTATTCGTAGGCGTGTTGCAGAAAAACAACTGCAAAATGTCCATCACATTTTGCTGTACGCAATCTCAAAAAATCGCTGGTCTTCAGTCCGAATTTTATTTAAGCTGACGACTTTCATCCACTATACTTCCACCCACTTATAGCTATCGACACGGAACTGCTATGGTGTACAACGGCAGACTTTGTACTACAACAACTCAGAGAGTTCGTTCGTCTCCATTGTGTAGTTTTTGCTGAAGAGCAAAATATTGACACCCAAACGTATAATTTTATATAAGTCTGTAACTTTCAACTCCCATATCTTCCATCAACCCTCTGCCACCATAGTGCACAATGGGAAACTGATACCTGATACATACAAACACTATTCGTTTGTGATGTGTAGTTTTGGCTACAGAGTAAAATATAGGCACAAACACCTCAATTTTTATGTTTATCTAGGTGGTGTTGGCCGTGTCCTCTTCTTGTCGTCTACGCTCTTGAGAAGTAAGCAAGCCGGTTTTTTTCTTCTTTATGATGGTCTGAATGTGTATCACTAGGTGATGATACTTAAAAACAAGAATTCACAATAAATACTTACAAAATAAGAACGATGTTCTAGTGCACCTAACACAGATTGAAATTGCTCTTGTGGATGTGGAATTCGTCAAAAAAATAAAACCTTAACAACATTTACACTTAAATGGGAGAGAACACATAGAAAATATAGTAGGGGAGGCGAACCAAAGACTGCGTTTCATTGGCAGAACACATGGAAGACGCAATAGTTCTACTAAAGAATCTGGCCACACCGTACTTGTGCGTCCCATTTTGGAATATTGCTGCGCATTGTGGGGTCCATATCAGATAGACGATTTAGAGAAAGTTCAGAGAAGGGCAACTCGTTTTGTATTATCGCGATATAGGGGACATAGCCTCACGGAAATGATGCACGAGTTGGGGTGGAAATAAAAAAAAGGCGTTATTTGCTGCGGCGAGATCTATTTCCGAAATTCCTTTCATCAAATCTCTCTTCTGAATGCCAAAATACCGGGTGATCAAAAAGTCAGTATAAATCTGAAAACTTAATAAATCATGGAATAATGTAGATAGAGAGGTAAAAATTGACACACGTGCTTGGAATAACATGGGGTTTTAATAGAGTAAAAAAAAAAAAGTTCAAAAAAAGTCCGACAGATGGCGCTGGACAGCAAAACGTCAGTGACTGCGTATAACAATCGTGTATAAAAGGAGCTGTAATGAGAGAGACTGTCGGATGCCCAGCAGTCGCAGCATGTTGACGTTACCTGAATAGTCGCTTTTAGTGAAGCTGTATTATCAGAATGGGGAATGTGCTAGTTCAGCGTTACGATCCTATCGCCATAGGAAGGGGATTGAACGGGTAAAGGTCCGTTGACAAATGCAGCTGTGACGAGAATGATTTCGAAGTTCGAAGCCACGGGTTGTTTAGACGATAGACTCCCTAGTGGCCGACCGAGCACAAGGCGTAATGCTGCTGAGACAGTTCAGGAAGAAATGGAGACTGTAGCGGGTTCGTCTATGCACGGGGAAGTCAGCACTCGTGCAGTCGCACCGGCATTCCATACACTACTGTTTGGTTGGCACTTAGGCGTACCCTCCGGTGCTATCCTTACAAAATCTAACGGCATCATGAACTGTTACCTGGCGATTTAGTGAAGCGGAGAGCATTTGCAGTGTGACCGTTTCAAAAGATGACGATTGGTTGAGTAACGTGTTGTGAACCGACGAAGCTCATTTCACGCTCCGAGGGTCTGTCAACGCCCACGAAAGCAGAATTTGAGCTACCGAAAATCCTATAACTGTCGTGGAAACTCCATTGCACGACGAGAAAGTCACGGTATGGATTTGATTTACCACATCTACCGTTATCGGACCTTTTTTCTTCGGGGAACTGCGTGCTTCTGGTTTTGTAACTGCTACCGTGACGGGTGAGAGGTACGCCGATATGTTACAGAATCACATCATCCCCAGTCTGGCTGATAAACACCTGCTGGAACGTACGATTTTTATGCAGGATGGCGCTCCACCCCATATTGCTAGACGCGTGAAAGATCTCTTGCTTGCGTCGTTTGGTGATGATCGTATGCTCAGCCGCCACTTTCGTCATGCTTGGCCTCCCAGGTCCCCAGACCTCACCCGTGCGATTATTGGCTTTGCGATTACTTGAAGTCGCAAGTGTATCGTGATCGTCCGACATCTCTAGGGATGCTGAATGACAACATCCGACGCCATGCCTCACCATAACTCCGGACATGCTTTACAGTGCTGTTCATTATTCCTCGACTACAGCCATTGTTGTGGAATGATGGTCAACATACTGAGCATTTCCTGTAAAGAACATCATCTTTGCTTTGTCTGAATTTGTTATGCTAATTATTGCTTTTCTGATCTAAGCGCCATCTGTAGTACTATTTCTTTCTTTTTTCCCAATAAAACCCCATGTCATTCCAAGCATGTGTGTCAATTTTTACCTCTCCATCTACATTATTACGTGATTTATTGTTTTCAAATTTATACTGACTTTTTGATCACCCGATATATTTATTATAGCACTTTTTAGAAGACAACTGTTATACATCTCTATAACAGCAAATCCATTTCAAAACTGACTAATAATTCATCTTTTTTTTTTTTTTTTTTACAGAGGGTCTCTAGGTCAATAAATATTCTCTTCTTTGTTCTCGTTGTTTCCTCGGTACCCAGTACGACGCCAAAGCCTCTTTGCTGCACCTGTAGTGATGTGAGGCCACCCCAAGATCTCGCCGCCGCACCGGGCCCAGAACAACACCTTGAACAAAGAAAAATAAACACCCACAACAGAATATATTTTAAAGTAAAAGTAACGTCTATGAAACATCCCTGAACTTATTTACAACAAACACATTTGACCGTTTATTAATACGTAATTAGTTCATTGGTTTAAGATAGGGGATTTCGCGTCAGAGAGGACAGTTCGTAGTAATCGATGGTAAGGCATCGACTAAAATAGAGGTGATATCGGGCGTTCCACAGGGTAGTGTTATTGGCCGTCTGCTCTTCCTTATTTACATAAACGATTTAGGGGAAAATCTAAGTAGCTCTCTTAGGTTGTTTGCAGATGACACCGTCATTTACCGTCTAGTAAGATCAAAACCAACTGCAAAACGATCTGAATATGATATCACTATGGTGTAAAAATTGGTAATAGATTCTAAATAATTAGAAGTGTGAAGTCGTCCACATGAGTACAAAAAGAATCCGTTAAACTTTGTTTACAAGATGAATCAATCAAAAGTGAAGGCCGTGAACTCCACAAAATACCTAGGAATTACTATTACTTCATACTGAAACTGGAAAGAACACGTAGATAATGTCGTGGGAAAGGCGAACCAGACACAGCGTTTTATTGGCAGAACCCTTAGAAGATGCAACAGAACTACTAAAGAGACTGCATACACTACGCTTGTTCGTCCTTTTTTTGGAGTATTGCTACCCAGTGTGGGATCCTTTACGGAAATGATACAGGATGTGGGATGGGAATCATTACAACAATGGCGCTTATCACTGCGGCGTGGGCTGCTTACGAAACTAGAATAGCCAACATTCTCCTCCGAATGCGAAAATATATTGTTGACTCCCACTTACATAGGTAGAAATGATCATCAGAATAAAATACGAGAAATCAGAGCTCGGAGAGATTCAGGTGTTCTTTCTTCCCCCGCGCTATTCGAGAATTGAGATAAATAGTGTAAAGATGGTTCGATGAACCCTCTGCTAGGCACTTTAAATGTGATTTGCAGAGTATCCCATGTAGAGGTAGATGTAGAAGAATCCGTTCCATCACATCGTGATTTTGCATTACCCACGATGTCGAAATTTGGCAAACAAATTTCCATCAGTCTGTGCCGGCCGCGGTGGCCGAGAGACTGAGGCGTCCAGTCACGGACTGCACGGCCACTACGGTCGGGGGTTCGAATCCCCCCTCGGGCATGGATATTTGTGTCGTCCTTAGGATTAGCTAGTTCATAAGTAGTTTGTAAGTTTAGGGACTGATGACCCCGTAGTTAAGTCCCTTAAGCTATACAAACATTTGAACATTTCATCAGTCTGTATTTGACAAGTTTCATATCAGAGCACACTCCGCTGCAGAGTGAAAATATAATTCTGGAAACATCCCCTAGGCTGTGGCTAAGCCATGTCTCCACCATATCCTTTCTTCCAGGAGTGCTAATCCTGCAAGGATCGCAGGAGAATTTCTGTGGTGTTTGGATAGTAGGAGGCGATGTACTGGCGGAAATAAAGCTGTGGGGAGGGGCTGTGAAGCGTGTCGGGATAGCTCAGTGGTAAAGCGCTTGCCCACAAATGGCAAAAGTCCCAGGTTCGAATCTCGGTTCCGGTACACAGTTTTAATCTGCCAGGAAGTTTAAAGTAATTGCTTGCTTGCTCCTGGTTTTCAACTTTATGTGAATATGCGATGTAATAGAATTGTACGGGAACGGTATCGAAACGTGTTTTCTTTTAGTATTCTAGTAACATTTCATAGCAGCCAAGTTGTAATTTGGCGAGAAAGGAAATATGCACATACATGGCCGATACGCTGAGACAGTGAAGCTCAAAATCAAGGTAGTGCAGAGATCAATGATGTATACCGTCTGGAAAATTGTCTTGCGAATATGATGCCGAAGTAATAAATTGTGACGTCACGGCAAATGGCGTAGTTTTACTCCATGAGCAGCGGAAAAGTAGTAAGCGATAAACATTGCGGTTCATCATTTAATTGAAGTTGTCAGCGAAAAAAGTTTGGAATTACGTGTAATGATTCTTGCAAGGCGCTAAATGGTGACATTGTCAGATACTTGATGAAAGAAGTGTCGTTATTCACTTTTCGTTTCAACTTAATACATTATTTGTTGAAGTGATTGACTGATTTGACGCTTTAGTCCGATGTAATAATGAACGTGGATTCGAAAACGAAAAACAAGCTGCTGGCGGAGTAAACGCTGCCTCGCAGCTGCTTCCGTTGCTTTTAAATGGCACCAGCAATGGAGTGTCAGTGGGAAGTGTATCAAGCACAATAGTGATTTCTAATGCCTTGAACGTTTAAAAGCCGTTCACTTTTTCTTAGCATTGATGTTTTCCATTAATATCCCAAATCACTTAACACATTTACTGTATTTGTCTTTGGAGGACACTGTCGATTTTCTTTCAGAACATTTACACCTGCTCCGTCTGCAACAATGAAGTCATAGACGGTAGATGAAACCCTAACACTCGTTTTTTATTTATGATCAAAGGGTCTCATGTTTCCAGCCTGACGGCTGTGTTGGGATTCCTCCACCTTTAGACGAGTGCCATGCTCATCCTCTTCGGCAAAATCTCGGATGCGCCTGATATACGTGACATCTAACCGATATTACGTTCTTTTCTGCCTGAACGTCGTTTGTTGTCTTTACTGTTCCCCCAGTGGTCTACAGCATCTGGTTGCCCGAAACCGATCACGATATACGGTAATGAAATGAAACAACTAATGGTAATTTTTTCAGTCAGAGGCAAATTTATTCTTTATTCAATCATACAATCGTGTTCCATGAACGACGGGAAGTTTGAAACACTAGTTTTATCATTTTGTAACCTCCTATCACCACCTCGCATTTCTACGTTTCTGTTCTCCACATTATCCTTCGAAATATTCCTGCAGCTCTTGTATAACAGCAACACTGTTGATGGCGAAGAAGCAAGACAGCAAAAAACGTGTACAGCGGCTCGTGCCAATTCAGCGTGTGTCCTGCCGTGACGGATGAGGACAGTGCACTGTAGTCGACTACAAAAGACTATCGATTTGTGTGTATCGACAGCGGCGAGTCCATTGCCCTACTGTTGTCGATACGGCCTACTTGAGGCGCGAAGTAGTCGAATGAAGGGAAGCAGGTTAATGCGCCATCCTCTGACTCGTTGCATATTACATTGAATACGTGACGGAATTAGCTTGAGGAGCGAACAGTCCCACAAGACTGGAAAAGAGCACACTCCTGTTTACAATTATACTAACAATGGAGACACGTAATTACAAACAAATATCGATTATCAATAAAATTCTTCGGGGTTTTGGGCCGTATTGTCAATATAAAATTCCGACGTTTCGGCCACTGTTGCAAGTGGCCTTTGGCAAAGTGGAATTATTGTTAAAATGACAACGGCTATTCCAATAATAAGTAAGTTAGTATTAAATGTGTGAAATCATTTAGTTAGTCCTGAAACTAAAATTACTGCTCCAGTTAGAGGTCATGGTCATAATCTACTATATGAAATGGGTGTTGTTGTTGTGGTCATCAGTCCGGAGACTGGTTTGATGCAGCTCTCCACAATACCCTATCCTGAGCAAGCCTCTTCATCTACACATAAGAGCGACAACCTACATCTGTCTGAATCTGCTTACTGTATCCATATCTTGGTCTTCCTCTGCGATTTTTAAGAGAATTTCCTGATGATCACATCCTCCTGAGTAGTCCCCGCCCGGAGATCCGAATGGGGGACTATTTTACCTCCGGAATATTTTACCCGAGAGGATGCCATCATCATATGTTCATACAGTAGAGCTGCATGTCCTCGGGAAAGGTAACGGCTGTAGTTTCCCCTTGCTTTCAGCCGTTCGCAGTAGCAGTGTGGCAAAGCCACATTAGCTGATGTTACAAGGCCAGCTCAGTCAATCATCCAGACTGTTGCCCCCAGTAACTACTGAGAAGGCTGCTGCCCCTCTTCAGGAACCACACGTTTGTCTGGCCTGTCCACAGATACCCCTCCGCTGTGGTTGCACCTACGGTACGGCTATCTGTATCGTTGAGGCACGCAAGCCACCCCACCTCGGCAATGTCTGTGGTTCATGGGAGTGGCCAATGGGTATTTATTATTATTTGTTAACATTGGTTTAATAAACTTCTCTTGAATATAATGTTCTTAGGATTGAGGATACTGGCTAACTGCCTTGACAGAGGCCATTGCAACAGTGGCCGCAACTTCGGAATTTTATATTGACAATACGGCCAAAAACCGTGAAGAAATTTATTGACAATGATAACACGATCGAGCACCTGTTCATAATGCACAGCCTGTGGCGGAGTGGTTACACGACAAGAAACTCTCTTGACTGGAATACTACAGAATACCTTTGGGATGTTTTGGAACACCTACTTCGTATAAAGGCTCACCGACCTACATCGATACCTCTCGTCAGTACAACACTCCGTGAAAAATGGGCTGTCATTCCCCAAGAAACCTTCCAGCACCTCATTGGACGTATGCCTAAGAGAGTGGAAGCTGTCTCAAGGCTCTTTCTGGGCCAACACCACACTGAAGTCCAGCATTACTGAAAAAAACACACAAATGGTAAGTAATATTCAGTCTGGTGTCTGAATACTTTTGATAACATAGTGTAGATGCGCAAAGAGTCGAACTGAACTGCCACTTTTATTAAGAGACAATAATTATTACTTTGACGTCACCGCGTTTTAGATGGTTCCCTGAAACTACAAAAGGAGGGACACTATCATTAAAGGCATCTTGTGATTTTACTTAGTAAAGTTATTTTTATAAATACCCACATAGTTCCTGTTTTTGTGTCAGTAGTTTTACTTAAATATATGCACCATTAAAAATAAAAATTAGTACATGCTCTTACAAGGAGACGACATGGGTATCGGATTTTAGAATTTATTTATATTTATGGCACGTGAAGTTCAGAACTTAAATAACAATCAGCCTAAGCCATTCGACTCAACTCTTAGAATTTTTTGAGAAAATCGACTTTGAAGTTTCGCAAAGTGCACATAAGCAGTAAGT
Organism: Locusta migratoria; assembly: GCA_026315105.1. Classification (NCBI taxonomy): domain Eukaryota; kingdom Metazoa; phylum Arthropoda; class Insecta; order Orthoptera; family Acrididae; genus Locusta; species Locusta migratoria. Next base: position 43,755,253 of record CM048746.1, on the reverse strand, counting down.
ACCAATGATTGAAACAAGTGTAGTGCCTGTTCGTGTAGCTCAGATGGTAGCGTTCTCGGCTTCCAATCCTGTGGTTGGTGGTTAGAATCCTCTCACAGCAGAATTTTTTGAATTTTTTTCCGTTGTTTTCGAATCTTACACAATTTTAATATCTAATGGTACTTTTTACGAAAAGTGCATATGTTTTGTTTATTCGTAATTTTCTATATATTTATGGAAGGTTGTTAATAATGATAGTCAATCAAAAAACGTAAGCTACATTTTTACAGTATTGGCTTCACTATTAGTTGACGACTGTAGTTTTTTATTGTTCAGTTTGTGAAGAGCTACGATACTGTATTTGGTAAGCTTCTCCCTAGCTACTAATGGCTTTCCAAGAAGCTACCCCACTCAGCCACCGTTTTACGTGACTACAAGGTTTTCAACTCGTCTACATACATACAAACTGAAACAACACGTGGAATTGAATATCCCAAAATGTTTTATATAACTGGATACGAAAACGAAAGGAAAAAAAAATCCACTGGTATTAGAAGCTCCGACCCTATAGTTGTGACGCCAGTACGCTACCACCTCAGCTAAAGCAATAGATGCTGCAACCGTTTCAATTACTGGTACTTAGGTGCACTTTGCAAAATTTGAAAGTCGATTTTTCTCAAGAATTTTTGAGAGTTGCGTCGAATGGCTTTGGCTGATTATAATTTACATTCTGAACTATACGTACCATAAATATAAAGAAATTCTAAAATTCGATACCCATGTGCTCTCCTTTTTAGAGTTATCCGATTCACTCAACAATTATTGCTGAAACATTGCCTATGGTGTACATGAAATGATTACATTTACAAATAGCTCAAGCGGTCCCAAAGTACGACGCGTCGGCCCACGTTGAAGCCCTCACATTAGTACGTGGTGTAGCCTCAAAGGGCGACAATACAAGCGATCATTGTGACAGATTCGATCGTGTAGATGGCGAATACTGTCGTGGGGTACATTGTACCACGCCCGCTCGACCTGTTCGCGTAGTTCTGCAACAGTTGTGCTCTGTCGAGTCATATATACGTCAGCTACCGCCCTATCATATCCCGCACGTGTACGATCGGTGAGAACTCCGGAGATAGTGCTGGCCAGGGAAGTTGCAGCACATTTTGCAGAGCACACTGAGTTTCACGCGTTGTCTTTGAGCGGTTATTGTCATTTTGGAACAGCACATCACCTCCGTGTTGCAATAATGGTAAAAGAAAGAGCCTTACAACATTGTGTACATACAGAGCGCTGGTCAGCAGTGCCACCGCAAAAACCACAAGTAAACTTCTTTGCGCACCACTGGCAGTGAGGCCTGGGACACGTCCTGTGTGTCTTTGGCAAATTCAGTGTGCGAGACACCTCTCGATAGGTCTACGTCGTACGCACAAGCTACACCACTGGCCATTAAAATTGCTACACCACGAAGATGACGTGCTACAGACGCGAAATTTAACCGACAGCAAGAAGATGCTGTGATATGTAAACGATTAGCTTTACAGAGCATTCACACAAGGTTTGCGCCGGTGGCGACACCTAAAACGTGCTGACACGAGGAAAGTTTCCAACCGATTTCTCATACACAAACAGCAGTTGACCGGCGTTGCCTGGTGAAACGTCGTTGTGATGCCTCGTGTAAGGAGGAGAAATGTGTACCATCACGTTTCCGACTTTGATAAAGGTCGGAGTGTAGCCTATCGCGATTGCGGTTTATCGTATCGCGACATTGCTGCTCGCGTTGATTGCGATCCAATGACTGTTAGCAGAATATATGGATTCGGTGGGTTCAGGAGGACAATACGGAACGCCGTGCTGGATCCCAACGGCCTCGAGATGACAGGTATCTTATCCTCGTGGCTGTAACGGATCGTGCAGCCACGTCTCGACCAGTGAGTCAACAACCATCTGCACGAACAATTCGAAGACGTTTGTAGCAGTATGGAGTATCAGCTTGGAGACCATGGCTGCGGTTACCCTTGACGCTGCATCACAGGCAGGATCGCCTGCGATAGTGTACACAATGACGAACCTGGGTGCAATGTGGTGCTACAGACGAATGATGAAAATTAGATGCGTAGATCACGTAACTAATGAGGAGGTGCTTAACGGAATCGAGGAGAAAAGGAGTTTCTGGCATATCCTGACTAAGAGAAGGGATAGATTGGTTGGACACATTCTGAGACATCAAGGAATTGTCAACTTAGTATTAGAAGGAAGTGTGTGGGGTAAAAATCATAGAGGGAGACCGAGGGACGAATACAGTAAGTAGATTCAAAATGATGTAGGTTGCCGAACGTATTCCCAGATGAAGAGGCTTGCACAGGACAGGGTAGCGTGGAGAGCTGCATCAAACCAGTCTGCGGACTGAAGACCACAACAGCAACAACATACAGATATACAACAACTCAGTTTTTCTGTCTGGGGACCTTCATATATTTGTAATGTAGTGTGTAAATTTCAATTATGGACAGGATCTTTAATGCTAATAATCTGTATAGTATCAATTGAACAGTGATAAGAAACTCATAACAATTTACGTATTAGTTGTGATATATTCCACATAAAAATTCATATAACTACAGTGAATTTAAATCCAGTAATAGAAATTTATTTTGGCAGTAAATAATGTGGAACTGTGTTGTAAAAACACTCGTACAGTCAAACCAAATCAAATGTTCAAATGTTTGTAAATCTATCGGACCAAACTGCATGGTCATCAGTCCGTAGCTTACGAATTACTTAAACTAAGGTAAACCAACCTATTTCCTAGGAAGGACTCGAATCCTCGACAGAGAGCAACCACGCGCTCCACAGCGGGGCGCCTTAGACCGCTCGGCTACTCCACCGCGGCCAGTCAAAACCCTATAGTCATGGAAATGGAACTGAGCATATGGCTTTCTTGGCCGGGAGAACCCTTGAGGGTTTGTTCGACCGCCTTAGTGTAAGTCTTTTTTATTTGACGCCGCGTAGGCCAATGATGATGAGATGATGATGATGATTAGGACAACACACAACACCCAGTCCCCTGCCGGGAATCGAACACGGGCCTCCTGCGTGGTAGTCAGCGACGCTACCGCTGAGCTACGGAGGCGGACCCTATAGTCATATTTAGCCCTAACAGAACTAGCAGATGAACAAATAATTAATAAACCGACAGGAAGAAGATTCTGTGACATTCAAATTATTAGCTTTTCAGAGCATTCACACAAGGTTGGTGCCGGTGGCGACACATACAACGAGCTGACATGAGGAAAGTTTCCAACCGATTTTTCATACAAAAACAGCAGTTCACCGGCGTTGCCTGGTGAAACGTTGTACGAGAAATGCGTACCATCACGTTTCCGACTATGATAAAGGTCGGATTGTAGCCTATCGCGATTGCGGTTTATCGTATCGCGACATAGCTGCTCGCGTTGGTCGCGATCCAATGACTGTTAGCAGAATATGGAATCGGTGGCTTCAAGAAGGCAATACGGAACGCCGTGTTGGATCGCAACGGCTTCGTATCACTAGCAGTCGAGATGACAGGCATCTTATTAGCATTGCTACAACGGATCGTGTAGCCACGTCTCGACCCCTGAGTCAACAGATGGGGACTTTTGCAAGACAACAACCATCTGCACGAACAGTTCGTCGACGTTTGCAACAGCATGTACTATTAGCTCGGAGACCATGGCTGCAGTTATCCTTGACGCTGCATGACAGACAGAAGCGCCAGCGATGGTGTACGCAACGACGAATCTGGATGCATGAACGGCAAAATCCAGGTTCATTTTTCAGCATCATGATGCTCGCATCCGTGTTTGGCGACATCATAGTGAACACACATTGGAAGCGTCTATTCGTCATCGCCATGCGTATCTCCTGGCGTTATAGTGTGGGGTGCCATTGGCTACACGTCTCGATCACCTCTTGTTGGCATCAACGGCCCTTTGAACAGTGGCCGTTACATTTCAGATGTGTTACGACCCGTGGTTCTATCCTTCATTCGATCCCTGCGAAGTCATTTCAGCAGGATAATGCAGGACCGCATGTTGCACGTTCTGTACGGGCCTTTCTGGATACGGGAAATGTTCGACTGCTGCCCTGGCCAGCACATTCTCCAGATCTCTCATCAACTGAAAACATCTGGTCAATGGTGACCGAGCAACTAGCTCGTCACAATTCGCCAGTCTCTACTCTTGATGAACTGTGGTATCGTGTTGAAGTTGCATGGGCATCTGTACCTGTACACGCCATCCAAGCTGTTTGACTCAATGCCCAGGCGTATCAAGGCCGTTATTACGGCCAGAGGTGATTGTTCTGCGTACTGATTTCTCAGGATCTATGCACCCAAACTGCTTGAAAATGTAATCACACATCAGTTCTAATATAATACATTTGTCCAATGAATATCGGTACCCGTTTATCACCTGCATTTCTTTGGTATAGCAAATTTAATGGCCAGAATGTATGTAAGTACTCATGCGTATTGTATGGCATATCTGTTGGTACATACTACCACCTGCTAAAGTATTCGCTATTCCTCGTGAAACACGCTGTATAACAAAGAGGAGCACGAGGGCAGTGGGGAGCGCCTGCCGTGGCCGCGCCTCTGCGGTCCTCCCACGCGCCCATCGACCGAGAGCCAGGGTCGACACTCCCTCAAGGTCGACGCTGCACCGCCGCCGGTCGACGACTCGACCGCCGCCGCAGAACGCGGCTACTGGCCGATTGCACCACTGATCCAACTCTTATAAGCCGGGTCCACACGCAACGCAAATGTCTGCGCACACCAATCGTTGCGTGTGGACGGCTGTTCACGTCGCTGCAAATTCTCGCACCCGACATCTTTCGGTGAAAAAAGAAACTAGGTAGTACAGACTACAATCTGACTGGCCAACGAATACGATAAGCTGTTTTACGAAATTTATTTTTGTCAGTGATAGAAGAAATCTTTTTACGGACACTATTTGCAACGTGTCTCGCAAAAAAATAAGTAAATAAAAATTAAAAAAATAAAAGTGTAAACAAACCGCATTAAACAGAAATGATCTAGGCATTGGCTCTTTAAAAGAAGGCAGTTGACACCTGTGATTCTACGTCGTGACTTGGAGTGCAAACCCGATGACTGGCGTAATTATTTGCGAATGGATGTGGAAACTTATCTTTTGACACTGGTAACTCCTCGCATAATACGTAAAGACACTTGTATGAGGAGATATATTTTCTCCACCTGATTGGCTGACAGTTACATTAAGATTCTTGGCCACAGGAAGGACCTACAAGGACCTCCAATTTTCAACAGCAATTTCTAAACAAGCATTAGCACTTGTGAAGCTATTTACGCTGCCCAGACGAATGATTTCTTGAAGGCAAGTAAAGTAGGTCTACCTTCTAACAAGATACAAATAAAATTGTCGGAGTTTTAGATATGTTTGAAACACTGTACGCCTACTTCACTTTATATTATATATGCGGCCAATAATCTGTGGCTAACTTTGTTTCCCAGTCGTAATTTTCAGTTCTCTGCCATTTTCATCCACTATCAACACAGTAAACACACGAAAAAAGTATACACTGAGACAGATTTGCAGCGGTCTCCTGTACACACGTTCCAACGTGTCTACGCAGATGTGATTTGAACCCACAGATTTGAGCATTTTTGCTCAAACCTCCAACTTCCAGGTTTGCGCACATCTCATATCTGCACTAATGTGCTGTCCACACGCAACGATTTGCGAGGTGTGCGCTGACATTTGCGCAGACAGATCGTAGCGTGAGGACCCGGCTTTAAGCCGAATTCAGACAAACAACTAATGGCGTGCATAGCTGCATAGTGAAGTTGTACTTCAGTAGCAAGTGTGAACTTCCTGGTTTTAGTATCGCCACTTACGAGTCGCTACTTTTTCCACGCAACAAAGAGTTCAACTTAATTGTACTTCGTTTCGCCATTTTCTTCTCCCACCACCAAATATCCGACATTCGACTGTCACCTCGCGGAATATTTTGAACCATTTTACTTTGTATCATTGTGTTTGCGTTCGAGGTTTACGTGTTGTCGTCTTTGTTTGCGACTAAAATATCGAAACAATTAAGAAAACAATCGTGTGCTTGAGGAACAAAGTGTAACGATCGTTTGGCCGCGAATGAAATGAGCCGTGCAGATTGCGATCAGCTGAGACTGTGAGCGCCATGTTGAAAAATGCACAACTAAGTAGTATTTGTGAAGTTTCGTGTGAACGACTGCTCACAGTGCAACTGCAGAAAGACACGCGTTGTTATCTCAGTTTATTTGCTCGTATGAACACGACTTTATATGCAACTTGCACAAAAGCCGAACATCAGGTATAAGAGTCAAAGGACATGAAAGGAACGCGATGAGAATGGAGTAATACGCGCTTGTAGCCTCTATATACATCTACACGTACTCCACAATCCACCCAAAGGTGCGTGGCGGAGGGTACTCACTACCATTACTAGTTACTAGCTTTCCTGTTCCCTATCACATACAAGCAGGGGAAAACGAATGCTTGTATGCATCCGTAAGAACCCCAATCTCTCTTATCTTTGTAGTCTTTACGTGAAATGTAGGTTGGCGGCAGTAAAATCGTTCTGCAATCGGCCTCAAATTCCGGCCCTCTAAATTTCTTCCGACACTGTTTCTCGAAACGAACGTCGCCTTCCCTCCACCGACTCCTATTTTAGGTACCGAAGCATTTCAGTAACACCCGCACATCGACCGAATCTACCAGTTGCAAACCTAGCTGTCCGCCTCATTTAAACCGATCTGCTGGGGATCCCAAAGACGAGCAATACTCAAGACGGGGGCGTACAAGCGTTTTATATGCTGTCTCCTTTACAGACGAACCACACCTTCCCAAAATTATCCCAACAAACCGAACTCTAGCATTCGGCTTCCCCATGATTGTGCTGTACTTATATGCTCGTGCAGCGTTACCCCTAGGTATTTAATGGACGCGACTCTGTCAACCCACACACTACTAATGCTGTCTCCGAACACTACGAGGTTGATTCCCCTACTCATCTGCATAATATTACATTTTTCTACATTTAGCGCTATTTGCCATTTCTTACACCACCTAGAAATTTGGTCAAATTTATTCTGCATCCTGATACAGTCATTCAATGACGGAACCCTCTTGTACTCCACAGCATCATCAGCGAACAGCCACAGATTGCAACTCACTCTGTCCGTCAGATCATTCATATATACAGAAAGTAATAGCGGTCCTATCACACTTCCCTGGCCGAAGCGGAATGGCCGAGCGCATTGAGGCGCTATGCTACGATGCTCGAGGCCGTTCCCCGTCGGTGGTTAGAATCCCCCCTCTGGCATGGATGTTTCTGCCGTCTTCAGTATAAGCTAGTTCATAAGTAATTTGTAAGTTTAGACTCTGATGACCCCTTAGTTAAGTCCCATAAGCTATACAAACATTTGAACAACACTTTCCTGGGGCACCCGTGGCGATACCCTAATCTCTGATGGACACTCGCCATCGAGGACAACGTACTGTGTTCTGTTACTCAAGTATTCTTCGAGCCACTCACATTTTTGGTTACCATACCTACTGCATAAACCTGTACCCTGAATGGCAATCTAACACGCTGATCACTGGACTACGGAGGCAGACTTCGTAAGCGGTTTGAACCCCAGAATCCCCCCCCCCCTCTGGCTTCGCCCATGATCCAAATGGGACTGATGACCTAGATATTTAGTCCCCTTAAAACAACAACATGATCCAAATGCTAATCGTCTCATAGCATATAGTTACTGCTATGGAGAGCAAAACAGGAACAAGAACAAGGTAAGAATTCCTTTACTAAAAAACCGTCTTGATTGCAAATTGTTTTATTCCTTATAAGTTGTTTTACGGTGTTTCTATGTTTTTTGAATTTTGCAAGCATAAAACCGATACTGTAATCATTTGTAAAGATGATGTAAGAGATCTGAAGTATTAATATTATTATGTGCAGTAAGAAAGGCCATGTAATGTTGTAATTTCTCATGTAATTAACAGCGATATGACACTTTTTTATTTGTTTCCTAGCAAATAAAATCAAGTCCCATTAAGTATTTTATTTTATTTTATTTTATTTATTTATTTATTTATTTATTTATTTATTTATTTATTTATTTATTTATTTTTTTTTTTTTTTTTTTTTTTTTTTTTTTTTTTTTTTTTTTTGCAGTGAACCAACCTTTTTAGACCTCATAACACGTTTCTATTCACCCAAAATATCACTAATTAGAAACAATTATAAAATTAACACAACTGTTTCTATTCGCCCCTCCCTGTGGGGTGAATAGAAATACCAACATTTTAATTTTTTCCATGGATACAATAATGAGTTAGGACCCAAACCAAATAGTAAGTTGAAGTGTAGCCCAAGACCCATTATCCACTATATTTTTACTGTTCATATTTCTTTTCAATCATCTTCATTTTATCTCTTGAAGTTGAAATCTGTTTCTCTTCACCCCATTGTACGGTATTTAAGATTACCTTAATAGAAGCGCTGGTCTCGGATGATACAAATGCTTCTCACATCTTTACCGAGTATGTTCCAACTGTAATTAGTTGTTATTCGATCATTTATAGGGCTACAAAAAAAATCCAAAATTCAAAAACATAGTAACACCGCAAAAAAACTTACGGTGTCACACCACGGAGAGCGAATTGTAAGCTTTGTTTACCATTTTTACTGTCTTCTAATCACAAAATAAGCCCATGTCCCATTATCTACGTTTTGTAATTACGCCTTGTAATTTTATGTAAATTCTGTCACGCAGATAATCTGAAGATGCCATGCTAAAGGGCGAAACGCGTAATTAAATAAGGAATAAAACAATTTGCAAACAAGACGGTTTTTTACTAAAGGAATATTTATTCTCACTAATTACTGTGCACCAAGGACTAGAAATCATTTTAGGAATCAGCCGCCATTTGATGGAGAGACAAGGAGCATTTGTTTACCTTTCCTAGTTTCGTGCAAAAGGAGGTGGTGGCGGTGGTAGCAGTAGCAACTTATTTGATATGCTTCCAAAGGTTATTGCTGCTCACATTGGTCGCGATCCAATGACTGTTAGCAGAATATGGAATCGATGGGTTCAGGAGGGCAATACGGAACGCCGTGCTGGATCCCAACAGCCTTGTATCACTAGCAGTCGAGATGACAGGCATCTTATCCGCATGGCCGTAACAGACCGCACAGACACATCTCGATCCCTAAGTCAAAAGTTGGGGACGTTTGCAAGTCAACAAACATCTGCACAAACAGTTCGATGACGTTTGTAGCCACATGGACTATCAGCTCAGAGACCATGGCTGCGGTTACCCTTGACGCTGCATCACAGACAGAAGCGTCTGCGATGGTGTACGCAACGATGAACCTGGGTGCACAAATGCAAGAACGTCTTTTTTTATGTTTACAGCATCATGATGGTGGCATCCATGTCTGACAACTTCGCGGTGAACGCACATCGTAAGCGTGTTTCGTCGTCGCCATACTGGCGTATCATCCGGCGTGATGGTATAGGGTACCATTGGTTACACATCAACGGCACCTTGAACAGTGGCCGTTACATTTCAGATGCGTTACGACCCGTGGCTCTACCCTTCATTCGATCCCTGGGAAACCCTGCATTTCAGCAGTATAATGCACGACCGCATGTTGCAGGTCCTGTACGGGCCTTTCTGGATACGGAAAATGTTCAACTGCTGCCCTGGCCAGCACATTCTCCAGATCTCTCACCAATTGAAAACGTCTGGCCAATGGTGATCGACCAACTGGCTCGTCACAATACGCCAGTCTCTACTCTTGATGAACTGTGGTATCATGTTGAACCTGCATGGGCATCTGTACCTGTACACGCCATCCAAGCTGTTTGACTCAATTCCCAGGCGTATTAAGGCGTTATTACGGCCAGAGGTGGTTGTTCTGGGTACTGATTCCTCAGGATCTATGCACCTAAATTGCGTGAAAACATAATCACATGTCAGGTCTAGTATAGTATATTTCTCCAATGAATACCCGTAAATCATCTGCATATCTTTGGTGTAGCAATTTTAATGGCCAGTAGTGTATGTTGCATAATGAGATTTCGCTCAGAAGCGAATTATGCTCGTCCCACTGTATAGTCGATTCGTAAACAATCGAATTTCTCAAAATTACGTACTGTATTTTACAAATTTACGTTTCGCCTGGTACCTGAAAACAGTTTTCAGGCATTTCGTTTGCTTATTGTTAACACGTCGTATTTATTATAAAACATCTTTGTTCAATTCAAGTAAGAATTGGTTATAAACAAGGAAACGCAGACTTTAGTATAAAATACATTTCATTTTCCTTAAGTGGGGCACGGTGGTCTTGGGGTAAAGCGCTGGACTGGAAACAGAAGGGTCGTGGGTTCGAAAAACGGTCGTACAGAAGGGTCGCGGGTTCGGAACCCGGTCGGACTTAGGATTTTTTCAATCTGCACTTTAACCCATCCTTCACCTCTCAACGACGTGAGGAATCGCCAGAAACGACACATGGTTCGGATTCCACATTAAGCTGTAGGTCCCCTTTCCTTTCCCCAGGTGGATAACTGGGGTAGGCTAGGGACATGCAAGACGCCGAAGTGGCGTCCGATTGAAAGACTTGCACCAGGCAAATGAGGCACACGAAATTATTATACTTTCTTTAAGCATATGTCTCGCTAGCAGGGAGAAAGCAACATTATCGATTTGAAGCATCGTCGACAGAACAGATCACGGTCTCTGTTTGGAGCTGAATATAAGAATTTTAACTTACCGAATACTGAGTGGGGGACTCAATTGATTATCCGAAAATTACATATAACTGACTCAAGGCGATAAAATCCTATATCTGCTGTGGACAATCCGTTCCGACCTTTGCACTCACTGCGCAGAACATGGAATCAGTGAACTTAAAGCCATTACAGAATCACCGAAAATAATTGTAAATAGGAATATCTCGAAAGCTAGGTGGATCGTTTAGCAAGAGCATCAAGACACAGATTTCCGAGTACTTGACAGTTCAACAATGAAAGTTTCATCGCCAACATTGACTGTATTTGAGCAGCGATGGACAAAGTACGCCTGAGACAAGTATGTGCCTAGTAAAATGGCGATATCTGTGGTTTTACAACCGAGATTTACTTGTAGAAATAGATGTGTGACGATATAATTAAACAATAGAAAGCAAAATAAAGGATAAATACTCTCAAAACGAACAGCATTCTACGTAATGCACTGGTGTGTTAGGGTATAGTAGTGTTGTTACGAGGATCGTCCACAAAATAAGCTCCGTTTCTATTTCTATCCGCGCAGTTCCGAGCATGAGCGGCAGTTACTCTGACTCAAGGAGAAGACATGTACGGCCGGCCGCGGTGGCCGAGGAGAGTGAGGCGCTCCAGTCACGGTCTGCACGGCCACTACGGTCGGGGGTTCGAATCCCCCCTTGGGCATGGATATTTGTGCCGTCTTTAGGATTAACTAGTTCATAAGTAGTTTGTAAGTTTAGGGACTGATGACCCCGTAGTTCAGTCCCATAGACTATACAAACAATTGAACATTGATTGAAGACATGTACGCCATTTTCAGATAGCTGCTGCCGACGTGTGCTTTGTAGTGCTTCTTTATGTCAGCCGTAATTGAAAATTCCGCCGCGTGGAATCAGATCTGTGATTCGTTTTCTAAATGCAAAGGTAGTTAAGCCAAAGGAAATTTATCGGCAAATATGCAAGGTTTACGGACAAAATGCTATGAGTGATTCAACTTTTTCCACGATAATGCCCGACCTCACACGACGATTGAGGGCAAACAACTCTTACGGGAATTTCATTGGGACGTGTTTGAGCATCCTCAGTACAGCCCGAACCTCGGTTCTATGCGAACCTCATGTCTTCTTACACCTAAAATCTGTCCTTCGTGGTCAACACTTAAACAATGATGACGAACTGAAATAACATGTTACACATTGATGAATAAATAGGCGGCACCCTTCTATGAGGAAGGCATACAAAAATTGTGTCATACGATTATAAGTTTCTACAAAATTTCGGAATCTATGTGTAAAAGTAGTTTCACAGTTGTAGATTTTTGTACAACAAATATTATTCCTGTATCTGTACACGTTTGTTTTATATAACCATATGGAACTTACTTTGTGGACATACCTCGTATAATCTTTTTTTTTATTTTTTACCGATACAGTAGAATCAAAAAGAGAGGAAAAAATTAAAACTTTTACACCAATTTCTGTGTCGTGAGTGGTTAGACACAATGAGATGAGATGTTCAGTTTCAGTTTTACAGTATATCGAGAAAAGCTTTGTTATGGACGGTTTATTCCTCAATTAGCACAGAGTTATAACAGGATGTATTCAATAGCTAAAGAATTAATACGAAAGGTACAGTTTATTATTATTATTATTTATAAACATTCGATATCGAAACATGAGTGGGCCGGCAGATGTCAATACGCGTATCCAATTCTATCCCCTTACCCGTACCAGCAATGGCAGTTGCTTTCCGTATTCTCTCCTGGAGTTCTGCTACATCACATGGTAGACCGGCACAAACACCAGATCTTTAATGTATCCCCACAGAAAAAAGTCACATGGAGTGAGATCTGGTGATGAGGGACGCCATTTGATGAAACAGCTGTCCCCTTCTGCAGCACGGCCGATCCATCGATGCGGCAGCTCAGTGTTTAGCTACCCACTAACTTCTCCATGAAAATGGAATAGAGTCACATCCTGCTGAAAGATGAACAGGAGTTCGGCCGCATTTGAGGCATCAGACATTGCTGCAACATGTCCAAGTAGGAATATCCAGTGACACTGCTCTCGCCGAAGAAGAATGGCCCGTACAGTTTTCGACGTGACAAGGCACAAAAAATATTTACCTTCGGTGAATCACACTCAAATTAAAAGGATTCGTGTGGAAGCTCTGTAAGCCAGATTCGACAATTATGCCTGTTCAGTTTTCCATTAGTGACTTCGCCCTTAAGAATTAAGCGATCAACAATGCCACCCCCATCCTCATTTAATTGTTGCAATTGAGAACAGAACTCAAAAGCTTGTCTTTGCCGTCGTCATTGAGCTTTTATACTAGCTCCAATTTGAATGGTTTCATAGACAGCTTCTTTGCAGGACATTTCACTATGTCATTGGAACCATTTCGAGTTCACGGGACGAACGACGCAGCAATTTCTTTGGCCTCCTTATGAATATCTTACGTATGCGCTCCACATTTTCACTCACACTGGACTTCTGCTACTCTTAGCTGGGCACAAGCAATCTGTCGTAACGAATTTGTTGTGCCAGTGGTAAATGGCCTTCCTTGTTGGCGACTTCTTACTGTATTTCGCTCTAAACATCCATTGAAAAGCTGTAGCACAATTGTTTTGTCGAACTCCAACACAGACAAAGCTCGCTCCGCACCTGAACTCGCCATTTTGCGACTAGCGCTGACTATCGGCGAATTACCAAACTACGCTGTGGCGGGATTCATGAAAAATAAAACTTTCATAGTGTCTCTTAAAAATGCCATACGAGAGTTATCACTACAATGTTTGGTTCTTGTGCAAAAAAATAATTGAAAGTGTTCGCGGACTTTATGTAACCCCTGTATATATTCTGCGGGTGGCGGGGGAGGGGGGCGTGGCAGGATTAGTGTTAAGATAAATTACGGAATTTTAAGTAGACTCTCATGATATTTTGTATCAGTTTTGCTGCTTATATTCAGAGGATAATTTGCGCTGAAGCCCCTTTTACTTTACTGAGATCAAGCTTTATTATTGTGGACATTAAATCATTAACAAATATAGCCATTAAAAAAAAACTGACACGAACTTCAAACCACTTACATCCCACTCCCATCATCAATACAGGGAAGTATGACCGTCTACCACGTAGTCCAGTCAAATAAGCCAAAAAAAGGCGTCAACCTCGGAATGAAAGGTAACAAGCTGAATATTTGCATGAGCCTTTGTTTTGGCATTCTAAATGATGTGTCAAAAGTCTCATAAAATCTCGTGTCCGCGTCTTAAGATATTAAAGGTCAAAGGTCACGAAAATCAGTTTTTCGCAAACATCTCGCTTCCTGTGTGTTAAATGGTATTTGCATCTCAGACAAAAGTTGTAGAGCATGAAATTCTCTACAATTTTTGTTTTAAACTTTTTTTTGTGCAGTTCATCGTTTTTTAGATAGAGCGCGGAGAGCGCACAGGTCACAGCGCTCAGACATATAAGACGTAGTGCAAGTCAACCGCGAATCCCAGTCATAGTAGGTTGTTTAAAGTTAATAAATCATTGCAACAATTACAATAACAAACCTTCATTCTTTATGAATTATGTTCAATACTTCATAATATTATTCATAAATCAAAAAAATTTGTTTAATAATATTTACTTATTTAATGAAATTATAATTTATGAAGCCAAATACTTCAAGTATATTTTAATTATATTTTAATATATCTTAATTATGTTTCATGAAAAAAAGAATAAAATTAACTATAATTAAGACTTAATTATATTTGAAGCAAAAATATATTAAATAAAAAAAACGAGGAAATACGTTTTATGTAAATCTTTATTTAGTAGTCATGTATGATTCATTTATTACAATTACAAGTTCAAACATGTGGAGGATTTTTATTCACTTTAATTACTAATCATACATAGGTCTCAATTTTCATCTTCTTGATCATCATCGTCGTCTTCATCCGGTCGCTCGAAAACGTCCATTTCATTATCATCATCCTCGTAATCGACGATCGTCGTCTCTAAACTTTCCAAGATTTCGGGGTCATATACACTTTCTTCATCGAGATCGTTCTGGTGCGATTATGCATTGAGGCAAGCTTGCCCTTTACACTGGCCACAAGCTGAAGAACATTGCATCCCCGATTTCCTGCACCCGCAGCGCGAACCACAATCATTTTTGCAGTTGCAAAATATTGTATTCAGGAGCTCGTCTGGTGCAGATGGTAATATTGTTAGTATTGGCTCCAAATATTCATTCTGCATCACCCAACCCCATTTCTGGGGTTCTTTATAGCTTGCTAACCACGTTTGTACTTGGTAGTAAGCACGATTTATATGTTGATGAGCTGCTGCACTAGTTGGTGGCAGATTTGATAGTTGCACAGGTTTATTAAAGTTTGTCGATTTAAGAAAAATTGCGTGTATCGAAGATGATCTATATTGTCTTCAGATTTTGGAACGTTATATATTGCCAACAAGATACGTACTCCATATTCAAGTAACGTTTGCGCAGGGCAATTTTCTTGTTGAAATACTTGAGCAAGCTGATCCAAATCTGGAAGTTTCTCCAATATTTTCACAAAAGTTCTTTTGCCTTTTTTAAACAACGCAGATGTCGTGTCATAGCCACTCAATGTGTGCAAAAGTAAAATGTGTTTTTTACAACGGGGATAATGTTCAAAACTTTTGGAGGAGTACATTTGTGTTTTAACATTGCTTTTAGCAACTTTTTTAAAGAAAATTTCTTATTGATGCGATAGAGTACGTCCAATTAAAATGACAAGCAAATCAATATCTTCTCCTACGATGACGACAGTCCTTTGGTGCTCTGATTCTTCAATACGTGTTTCGATTATACAAACATCAGCATCATCTCTGGCTTGTTTTGTAGTGATATTAACAGTTTTTAATTTTTCAACAAGCAAGTCAATTAGCTTTTTTTTATTAGATCGATATGATAAAAATTTCTCTTGGCTGATGCTGCTATAGAATTTTCACTGATATACACTTTTCGACACATGGTATGCACATTCACAGAAGCTAAAGTATTTAAATAATCTATATGCCCGTCATTTCTTGCAATGCTTGCAGTTTTTAAAGTGTGTAAGCCGCGCACAACATGCACCTTCTGAAAGCGACTTATCACATATGAAACACAAATTAGCCATAACTCTGTACGTCCTTCCTGTCCACGAAACAATTTTAAACTAGCAAGCTTAGTTACTGGCAAGTGAGCCCTCGACAAAGAAACCGGCCTTCAACTATGTAAGTTGTGTTTCAACTTATAAATAGAAAAGGTGGCGTTGTAAGGGTCCATATTTCCAGGTATAAACTTAATATTATAGAAATATTCTACAGTTTACACATTTAAGAGAGAAAATACTAAAATATTTTCTACATAAATATAGTTACGATACATTGGAACAGAATTAAAATATACTTAAAGTATGGAATTCATGACATTGTAATTACTTGAAATAAGTAATTATTATTAAAATTGGGTATTAATTCGTAAATAATGAAATTTTATTTACAATTATAATTGTTTTATTCAACGTACCATTGACTCTGATTCACAGCTGACCTCGTATTACGTCTTATATGTCTGAGCGCTGTGACCTGTGCGCTTTCCGCGCTCTATCTAAAAAGCGATGAACTGCACAAAAAAAAGTTTAAAACAAAAATTGTAGAGAATTCCATGCTCTAAAACTTTTGTCTGAGATGCAAATACCACTTAACGCATAGGTAGCGAGATATTTGCGAAAAACTGATTTTCGTGACCTTTGACCTTTAATATCTTAAGACGCGGACACGAGATTTTATGAGACTTTTGACACATCAATTAGAATGCCAAAACAAAGGCTCATGCAAAAATTCAGCTTGTTACCTCTCATTCCGAGGTGAAACCCTAATTTGACTGGACTACACGGTGATGTCTTCACGCATAGCCGCGGTGGAATGGCCGAGCGTTCTAAGGCCGTGTTCACACTGCCAGCCGAACCGAGCCGGGCCGAGAGATTAAACACTTTGTTTTAAATCGCGCTGTTCAGACTGCCGGCCGGGTCGAGAGGACTCCGCTTCAGCCGGCTCACTCCGAGCCGACGACATTCGTAATGTTTATTTCCGGCGCCGGCGCGAGCCGATTGGGCTACGGTATTGCTTCTGCAGCGTGTTTTCAAGTCTCTTTGCATGATAGCTTTTTTTTTTTTTCATTTAAATAACACTTGTGAAAATATGTTGTTTATTTTTTTATTTTATTACTATTAATTCTGTAAAATTAATACAAAATTCAGAATTGATTTTCGCTGTTCTCATAAGGAAAAACTTTTCTAAATGTCAGTTGAAATTCATGGGATGAATCCATTACCACCTGTTTCTTATATGCTTAAAATCCTATAGGTCACTACAGTGTGACAACAAAAGAAATATAACAAAATCAGTGAACAGTTAGCTGGCTCAGTCAGCAGTAAAGAAGTTTTGGTCGCCACCGTGTTTCCTTCAATATTCAGCTGACTGTGGGGGGATAGCTTGTTGCTGGGGAGAAGCCCACCAGGAAGCAAAATAACAGGTAAACCTCATGTATGCCACCACTTGCAACATCCCTTATCAGGAAGTAACTAGATATTTTAAATGTTAATATCATTTTTTTTTATTATTTTTAGTTCGTTCTTAATTTAATCTCGGGCGTGAGTGATATTGATTTTATGTGGGACAAGCTGTATAGAATTATTTTTACCTTGTGATAATTTTTCTCAGAGCTACAAAGGCGAAAATAAAAAAAATGATTATATATGATTAGGTGTAGAAATACCTATAAATTTCAGTATACTCTTGGGCTTCTTCCTTTTATCATTTCCAACTAGAAACCCAATAAGTATAATTTCAAAAAAAGTTATTTCAGTCCACCGGAAGATACCAGATAGATTTTATAATGGTAAGACATAGATTTCGGAACCAGGTTCTACAGTGTAAGACATACCCAGGGGCAGATATAGACTCTGACCATAACTTGTTGGTTATGAACTGTAGGCTGAAACTAAAGAAACTACAAAAAGATAGGAAAATAAGGAGATGGGACCTGGATAAATTGAATGAACCTGAGGTTCTTAAGAATTTCAGAGGGAGCTTTAGGCAACAATTGACAGAAACAGGGGAAATAAAACAGTATAGGAGGAATGGGTAAAATTAAGAGATGAAATAGTGAAGGTAGCAGAGGACAAAATAGGTAGGAAGGAAAGACCTACAAAAAAACCTTGGATATCACAGGAAATATTAAATTTAATTGATGAAAGGAGAAAATATAAAAATGCAGTAAATGAAACAGGCAAAATGGAGTACAGACGACTAAGAAATGAAATTGACAGGAAGTGCAAAATGGCTAAGCAGGAGTGGCTAGAAGGCAAATGCAAGGATGTAGAAGAATGTATAAATAGGGGAAAAATAGATACAGCCTACAGGAAAATAAAAGAAACATTTGGAGATAAGAAAAACAGCTCTATGAATATCAAGGACACTGATGGAAAACCAATTCTCAGCAAAGAAGGGAAAGCTGAAAGGCGGAAAGAGTATATAGAGGGGCTCTACAAAGGAAATGAACTTCGAGTCAATATCGTAGGAAGGGAAGAGGATGTAGATGAAGATGAAATAGGAGATACTGTACTGAGAGAAGAATTTGACAGAGCCCTGAAAGACCTAAGTCGAAACAAGGCCCCTGGAGTAGATGATATTCCCTCAGAGCTATTGAAGTCTCTGGGAGAACCAGCCATGACAAACCTGTTTCACCTGGTGTGTAAGATGTATGAGACAGGCGAAGTACCCTCAGACTTTAAGAAAAATGTTATAATCCCCATTCCAAAGAAAGCAGGTGCAGACAGGTGTGAAAACTACAGAATTATCAGTTTAATAAGTCATGGTTGCAAAATATTAACACGAATTATATACAGAAGGATGGAAAAGTTGGTAGAAGCCGACCTCGGGGAAGACCAGTTTGGGTTCAGGAGAAATGTAGGAACACGGGAGGCAATACTCACTTTACGGCTTATCATAGAAGATAGATTAAGAAAAGGCAAACCTACATTTCTAGCTTTTGTAGATTTGGAGAAGGCTTTTGACAATGTTGATTGGAATAAACTCTTTCAAGTTCTGAAGCAAGCAGGAGTAAAATATAGGGAACGTAAGGTTATTTACAACTTGTACAAAAACCAGACAGCGGTTGTCAGAGTTGAAGGGCATGAAAGGAATGCAGTGGTTGGAAAGGGAGTAAGACAGGGTTGTAGTCTTTCTCCATTGTTGTTCAATTTGTACATTGAGCAAGCTATAAAGGAAAGCAAGGAGAAATTTGGAGAAGGAATAAAAGTTCAGGGTGAAGAATTAAAAACATTGCGTTTTGCCGACGACATAGTAATTCTGTCAGATACAGCAAAGGACCTGGAAGAGCAATTGAACGGAATGGACAGTGTGCTGAAAGGTGCACATAAGATGAAGATTATCAAGAGCAAAACTAGGGTAATGGAGTGCAGTGTAAGAAAATCAGGTGATGCTGAAGGAATTAGATTGGGAAACGAAGCAATAAAGGAGGTAGATGAGTTTTGTTACTTGGGCAGTAAAATAACAAATGATGGTCGCAGTACAGAGGATATAAAATGCAGAATGGCAATGGGTAGAAAAGCGTTCTTGAAAAAGAGAAATTTGTTAACATCTAATATTGATTTAAACCTAAGGAAGTCTTTTCTGAAGGCATTTGTATGGAGTGTTGCCTTGTATGGGAGTGAGACATGGACGATAAACAGCGCGGACAGGAAGAGGATTGAGGCTTTTGAAATATGGTGCTACAGAAGAATGCTAAAGATTAGGTGGATGGATCGCGTAACTAATGAGGAGGTACTGAACAGAATTAGGGTGAAAAGGAATTTCTGGCATAGCTTGACTAAAAGAAGGGATAGATTGTTAGGACACATTCTTAGACATCAAGGAATTGTGAATTTAGCGTTGGAGGGAAGTGTGTGGGGAAAAAATCGCAGGGGAAGACCAAGAGATGGATATAGTAAGCAGATTCAGACAGATGTAGATTGTCGCTCTTATGTGGAGATGAAGAGGCTTTCTCAGGATAGGGTATTGTGGAGAGTTGCATCAAACCAGTCTCCGGACTGAAGACCACAACAACAAACTTCATGTAAAACCATAGCAGGACATTGTCAATTATAATCGGTTGCCACCCAATAAAAAATAATTTATACTTGTTTTCTGGTTACGGATCATTAACACATCACGAGGAAGCGACAAACGTGGCCAGCAATTCATTTTTTCGGCGCTGCAGTGCTTCGCGCAACGTCCAACCAACACCACCTAGAAGACAAGACCTTACAACAGGCCGTGCCTACGTCACACTTAGAGGCCCCGGCCGCCACCTCACTGGTTGTTGGCTGGGGCACGCCCACCGCCGCGCAGCGGCCGGCCAGTGGGGTGGCGGCCGCGGCCTCTAAGTGTGACGTAGCCACGGCCTGTTGTAAGGCCTTGTCTTCTAGGTGGTGTTGGTCCAACACCCGCCGAGATCGAAGGCTTGCGACCGCGGAATAACGCCGCTCAGATAACTCGCAAATACTTGTGATAGGTGGTAGATATCAGTGCGGCTACCATTTCAAAAACTTTTTTGTACTTTTAGCTCCATTTCACTAGCTTTAATGTATGGTCTAAAATGCATAGAACAGTAAGCTGCCCGGTATCCAACTTTTTCAATACACGATTTGTAAATCAAGCGCACGCACTTGACAAATAGCGTTATTTGAAAACGAATGTTACGAATTATGAAAAGGTGAATGGTTTATTAGAAAGCTGAGATATTTTACTACCATGGGTACAAAAATCAGAGTTTTTTCAGTGCATACTTTCATCAAAATCGAGTGAGAAGCGCAACGAAAATAAAAACTCGCGCGGAATGAAAAGTAGACATTTATTTTTTCACAGGCAAACCAAAGCTTGTAAGGAAAAAATAAGTTCATAAAACGATGTGACATGGTCTTATATATACCCTCAAAATCTTTTACAGCCTGAAAATCGGAAAAGTTGATTTCTCCCCCTCTTTCCCGTCTCGGCTCGGCCCGGCCGGCAGTGTGAACGCACCCTTTAAGCGTCTTGCTGCAGAGCGCGCCCTGTTCGCCGTCGAAGGTTCAAGTCCTAACTGGGGCATAGTTGTGTGTGTGTATGTATGTATGTGTGTGTGTGTGTGTGTGTGTGTGTGTGTGTGTGTGTGTGTGTGTATGTGTGTGTGTGTAGGTTGTCCTTAGTGTAAGTTAAAGTAGTTTAAGTAGTCTACGGACTGATGACCATAGCAATTTGTCCAATAGGTTTACAAAAAGTTTTTTCTTCACGCATAATTCATTAAAATAATTCAGATATGGTACTTAATTTCTTTCTTTATGTTCATTATTTCGCAAGGTACCCCGCCCTCCCCCCCCCCCCCCCATATATATGCTACCGGTGTAATTCCATCATGTTAATTGCCATAAAAATTAAAAAGGAATTCTACAGTATTGAATGCATATTAAAACAAATAATAAGAGAATAATATAATAATAATATTAATGATAATTGAAATCCAAGTACATACAAGTCTGAAAATATATAACTACTTACGCTCACGAAGTGCTTCATTTTTGTTTTCCTCATTATGTAGCTGACCTCCAAATTATTCCTCTACTTCACTCCATTCGTTTATTTTTGCCCCTATATTCCTTTTTAGTACAGTTCCAGAGTATAGCTCTGTATCGACGCAGTTCTCTGCTAGCGCCATTTTAAACTACTTTTAGCTTTGTTTCGTCTTGCGTCGCGAGCTGCTGGCCTAAAACCCTGGATAGAGATAGTAGAGCAACTCAGCGGAGGCTGCTATTGTTGCGCCATAGCATACCACAGGGCCGCTGCGTTAAAACGAGTGTGAAAGGGAAATTATATCACAATGGTAAATATATACTGAAGTACAATACTGCGTCAACGGATGCTAGAGATACAGATATAAGCGGTCAACATGACGGAATTTGTAATTCGTCTGCTAGAGCAAGTTCGTAGACGCATCTTGCATTTGCTTGCTAGCAGGAATGAAATTATAATGAATTTATGTTCAAATGAATATTCAGTAGCCTACTTAAATATTTTCAAACACTTTTAACAGGCCTCTATCGCTATCTTGAAATAAAGTGCGTTACGACAACCCTTACGGAACACTAGGTTTATGAAAAATACATCATTGAAGATTCGGAATGAAAGGTGCATATTACGATTAACTTTCACGTTTCTAATAAATTAATAAAAAGAATTAATTAAGAAACAAATTATTATTTTAATGTTAAGACACCTGACTTAACATCATGTTTACAATATCTGTGATTACGAACCTATTTTTCATGCATTGTAATAATTGTTCTGCCGTCTAACCCGATTATGCTATTTGGAAAGTATGTACTTAGCCCAATAGTTGATTCATAAGTGCCGCGCAGGAGTATCCGAGCGGTCTGTTTGTTTGTATAGTCTACGGAACTTAACTACGGGGTCATCAGTCCTTAAACTTACAAACTACTTATGAACTAATTACGAACTAGGACGGCACAAATATCCATGCCCGAGGGGGGGATTCGAACCCCCGACCGTAGTGGCCGTGCAGACCGTGACTGGAGCGCCTCAGTCTCCTCGGCCACCGCGGCCGGCCGAGCGGTCTGGAGTGCCACGTTGCGGATTGCGCGGCCTTCCGCGTCGGAGATTCGAATCCTCCCTCGGGCATGGACATTAGTATAAGTTAGTTCATAAGCAGTTTGTAAGTTTAGGGACTGATGACCCTGCAGTTGAGTCCCATAAGCTTTACAAACATTTGATTCATAAGGAAATATATGCAAACACATCCTGCGACATCCAGTATTGCTTTCTCCTTGTGGGACGTTGAATTGTTTGTATACACAATCTGTAATTGAGCTATAACTAACACCACGACGCTGAGGCATTATTCCTGAAAGAGAAATAAGAGTGAGAAAAAGTCTTATTACTGTACCAGTAGGTATAATAGCTGGCTCTCAAATACAACTTTTCTAAATTGTCTTAAAAAAATCTGATTAATGAAAATTCCCATTGCTCGTGATGTGTTATTTGTTTGCGCTGTTACGTATCTGACAAGTAGAATTAGAAAAATAATTACATGCAGTCGGCGGGGATCGAAGCCACGCACTCGCTGTGATCTAGAAGCTAATATGGTATCGATTATACTTCAACGAACGTGGAATGATGGAACGGATACACAGTACTATTTTGTAATGTAACCTTAGCTTTGCAGCAGTGTTATGATAGAAACGACGGACTTCCGCAGTTATTTGTTTATTACAAACAAAGAGGGCATATAATTTTTATATTTAACATCAGGAAGGCGTGAATTGGGGAGAAAAGGAATTTCTAGCATACCTCGACTGAAAGAAGGGATCGATTGGTAGGACAAATTCTTAGACATCAAGGAATTGTGAATTTAAAGTTGGGGGGGGGGGGGAGTGTGTGGGTTAAAAATAGCAGAGGGAGACCAAGAGATGAATACAGTAAGCAGATTCAAATGGATGTAGGTTGCCGTTCTTATGAGGAGATGAAGAGGCTTGCTGAGGATAGAGCAAGGTGGAGAGCTGCATCAAACCAGTCTCCGGACTGAAGACAACAGCAACAACAACAACAAGGGACTTAACTGCTGAGTCATCAGTCCGTAAAGTTTCAAACTACTTATGAACTACCTTCTACTAAAGACGACACAAACATCCATGTCCGAGGGGAGATTCGAATCCCCGACGGGGAACGGCCTCGCGCATCGTAGCATAGTGCCTCAATGTACTCGGCCGCTCCGCCGCGGCTGCTGATTGTTACTGTCGCTATTGCTGAGAGGCTGTGTGAAGCCAAAGGGGCGCGCTCCATGCTGAGAAATAGAGACCAACGTAGATAACAGGCTAAAATGGACCCATATAGCCCCGGCAGTAAAGAAAACTTCTTGTGAACTGCAGATGTCTTCATCCACCGTCTCAGGGTACAGGGTTTCCTTTCGGAGAATAGCAAGGTAATTACATATATTGCATTAGAACTTGGTCGCCAACAGGCACGTCTTAATGTACGTAGCAGTTGATACCAGTCCCTGGGAACAGCAACGTCAGTGGTTTCACGAGGCTAGAGTGAGAGGGTAAAGGAGGGAAAACTGCTACTTAGCAGCTCCCCACTCTGGAGAGGGCGTAAGGCGTGGCCATCTGACGTAAAACATTGTTGTTGCTGACCACACTGGGTAGCACCGTGACGTTTGCCTTTCAGCTGGACAATGTTGCTACCAAGTATGGAGTTTGTTAGTGCAAAGACAGGTCACATCTCCACCCGGGAAATGGAAGCGAAGACAGGGCTGAAACTTGGCTCGCTAAAGGACTCGGGGAGCTGGTAAGCCACAAATTAGATTGGTTCAACATAGCAGTGGCCAATAGGAAATTGTTAGGTACCAGAAAGTGGGGAAAGACAGTGCGCCCACACTGGCCTTAAAAACACCCAATTTTTCGATCGAGCGGTAAGTTCTCAGTCAGACGAGTTGGGTGCCGGATCCGTGTCGTTCGCCACCAGCCTCGGGTAAGCTCCACGACAGTCTGTTTCTCGCAGGGATTGCGTCTTTCATGAAATGCTGCTAGGAAGGGTATCAGGCTCTTCCCCAGGAAAAGTAAACACTGACTTCTGTTGTGGCAACGGAAGTATCATTTCGCTTTTCCAAGTGATTAGCCTCAGTGTAGTAGTATTAGTAGTTGGAATGCAATAAATATAGTTCCATTTACCTATGAGTTCCCTAAATATCCGGAACAAGTATCCTCTCGAATCCCGAAATCCGGATCTCTCGTAGATGCCTATTAGTTGTCTTTCTGAAGTCACTCCTTTCCGCTCGGGACTAGCAAACTGACCGACAACCCCTTTTCCTCTCTCCTGTGTTATGATGCGACAATTTGACATCTTTTCTTACAGCACATGGTTGCACTGCTTCAGTAGACAGTGGCGTTTTGGGAATTGAGCAGTTAACAGTCGCCATGTCTTCCCAGAATTCACTTCCGAGTTCATTTCTGTATCGGTGCCATTATTAAGCTTGGCTGCTAGCCCTCTGCGAATTTCGCCCTCCACCTACCTGTGATGTTTTGCGTGAAAGCGTGTGTTAATGACTCTGTACGTTCTACGTTGTAGTTCAGCAGAATTAAACACTCGATATCAGTGGTGCAGCCACGTGGAAGGGGGGGGGGGGTCTAATGGGGCTCAAGCCCCCTCCCCCCAGCACCGCCCAAAGATTTTTTAATTTCATTATTTTTTATTGTTTTCATTTTTTATCCTTTTTAAAACAGGGCGACTCCGGAAATTTAAAGTAGTACACATGTAATAAATCACAACGTTACTATAATTTGCCAAACACAAGTGAACGTGACAATGAGTCCCCAACGTGATGCCACACTGAAAAAGTGTGCTGCTGCTGCTGTGAGCGGCTTTAATGCCGCCACGACCAGCTTTGATGCTGCCGCTATTGTCACTGCTATGCTGTTCATATGCGGCGACCCGCTGTTTAGCAGGTCAGCGGCGCCACCGAGTGGAATCTTATCAACATTAATAATGTTATTTTAGTTCAAGTTTTACACATTAGAGTCTCGAGTTAATTAAACTGCAAAGACCTTTGTCTCTGGCTAGTGACATAGAAGCTGCTTAATTATTTTACAAGCTGATATATACTCCAAATTAATGCGAGCCTACTCATTTTATTTCTTGTGCAATTGTTTTCGTAGTATAATTGGTTAAAATATAAAAAGTGTAAAAATAAGTCATAGATTCATAAATTCGCCGGCCGAGGTGGCCGAGCGCTCTGCGGCGCGCCAGTCATGGTCTGCACTGCCACTACGGTCGGGGGTTCGAATCCCTCTTCGGGCATGGATATTTGTGCCGTCCTTAGTATTAGCTGGTTCATAAATAGTTTGTAAGTTTAGGGACTGATGACCCCGTAATTAAGTCCCATAAGCTCTACAAACATTTGAGCATTTTTGAAAATAGATTCAATAGGCTTTTTTTTTTTTTTTTTTTTTAATTGGCCACCCTCCCAGAACCATATCCTGGCTGTGCCACTGCTCGATATACAAGACAATGTTGATGTCTATTCTTCTCAATGAATAGAATTAATGGAGCTTCCACAACTAAGCAAGGCTGTCAGTAAACTCGGATTGTTTCATCAGTTACGACTTCACACGTCCAGGGAATACTGAGTTTCCCCCTCCCACGAGACCTCCACGAAACGGGCTCCAAGCAGCACCGCCTAGAAGACAAGGCCTCTCAGCTCGCCGTGCCTACGTCACACCAGGTCGGGAGGCCAACGAGAAAGACAGGCCGTGTTGCACATGTCGCGTCTCATAAGCAAGGTTGTCCTGAGCTGGCGTTATCGCTAGCTGAGTGGCCAGCTGCTATGAGGCAGTGGGTCGTGCTCCACTGGCCGGCCAATCAGCTAGCGATTGTGCCAGCTCAGGACAACCTTGCTTATGAGACGTGACATGTGCACCACGGCCTGTCTTTCTCGTTGGCCTCCCGGCCTCTGGTGTGACGTAGGCACGGCCAGCTGAGAGGCCTTGTCTTCTAGGCGGTGCTGCTTCAAGCCGCTACAGTGAGTACTCTGTGGGGCACTGTTAGAACAACCTGCCCGCCAGGTTCTTGCAACACTATGATGTTAAAATATGCATAATTGACAGCTTTGAATTTCCCTTTTTTTATTATTTTTATTTTCCTCCCTCATTTTGTGTGGGTGCTGAGCACCCCAAAAGTTTTTGGAGCACCTACGGAGGCGCTCTTATAGACACAAATATATGAACGATATCCCTCAGTGCACCACAGGCATTTAAATGTGAAGCTGCCGTGTGTAGGCTTGAATTTTATAACATACACAGTTTATTAAGATCTTTAGTTAATAGAAAACGAACTTTTATGACACAGAACCTTCGTATAGAGAAATAAACCTTAAATTAGTACATTTTTTGTGATATACTTGATGGCTAGGTTTGCCGAGGAATGGCTGCCGAGA
This sequence comes from Locusta migratoria, assembly GCA_026315105.1. NCBI lineage: Eukaryota > Metazoa > Arthropoda > Insecta > Orthoptera > Acrididae > Locusta > Locusta migratoria. Next base: position 43,728,372 of record CM048746.1, on the reverse strand, counting down.
ACCACGTGACATGCAACTGGCCAATGGTAGATTTGTATTACATACATAAACGGTGATTTCCTTAATCTAACCTTACCGTTACATATCGAAAAAAGTACATCGAGCATAGTGGTTTGGCATGTACTATTTGGCCACGATAACGTAACGATTTTACTGGTGCTGCCACAATCGTCGAATGTCGGCACTCGTTGAAAGATTTTCCTTTATTTACAAGTGCTGCCAACGTTACAATGCTCCTTGACACGAAATATTACTGTACATATTGATAGAGTAACATGTCCAGCACTGCAGTAAGCTGCCTTCCTCTCACCCTTCGCACCCCGCGGCAGCCGTAATGCACTTACAAGGCGCCTCCTGCAGCTCCCAGCAGCCATAGCGCAAATCGTCGAGTTACCATGGCCAAACAGTAGTGACATACGTACACGCTTTGCAGGTGGCATGCAGTCAAACCTTTCATGTGCAGCTCTACCACATTTGGCACAAGTGACTTTTTCCTTGTATCCCAGGACAGTGTGCCCAAAGCACTGTCACTTATAACAGCACACGGGGTCAGGGACATAGAGCCAAACATATAATCACAAAAAAACCTGCCTTCTTATGCTCAGGTAGTCAAGGACTACTGAACGTTAAGATGAAGGACTCAGATTTGACAAGTCCTCCAACCACACTTTTCTTAATTTTTTGCACATCGACTATGCCTTCTACAGTCCATTCTTGCTTCAGTTTATATACTGGAATGTTGACCAGATCTCTACAGAAGACTCCACCCTCACTATAATTCAGGCTACCGTGTTTCTTTTTGATATTGCCCAAAGCACTTAGCTATTTGAAGTTTTGATGCCTGTTGAGAATTTGATGTTTCCACCAACAGGGTACCATTCCGCAACCGTTTTACTGATTTCAAGCTACCTGCATTTCCATCTAAATCCTTGTGTGTATAGAAGGGTGAGACTTTTTCGAAGGAACCTTGCCTTCTTTTAACAACAAGAAACGCATTCTGTTTAGCAGCCTGTGTTCTGTTACTCTGAACATGATACTTTTTAGAGGAATATAAGTCCAGAGGACTGGATACCCTTGCCCTCTTTTTTAGTTAGGTGTTGGTTTCCCTCAGTGGTATACCTATCCCAATAGAGGGTGTTAACCCTTTCCACCTGAACCTCACGATCGTGTGGGTTCGGATTTTACTTTCTTACCCCAACGTCAATCTTCTGGTATGCTTCCAATGAACACGCAATGATAGTTCATTGCATGTCGGTTGGAATCATATCAGAAGACTGATGTCAGAGTAAAAGAGAAAATCAGAACTCGCACGATCGTGTAGATTCGGGTGGAATGTGTTAAGGTTAAAGATAAATGTCAGAGAATCGATCTTGGTAACATGAGCAACTAGGAAATAAATGTCCAACTTGACAGTGCATCACATGCTGAGGTTCGGCAGTATTCCCAGAAGTTGCCGCTAGTGACTGTTCCGCTTCAACAGCCATGCATCCCGTCAGCATGCAGCACACCTGGGTACTAGTTGGTGAAAAGAATGGCAGCTACCTCTCAATGTAGAAAAATGTAAGGTGATGTGCATGAGTAGGAAAAACAATTCCATAATGTTTGAATACAGCATTAGTAGTGAGCTTCTTGATGCAGTCGTGTCATTCAAATATCTATGCGTAACATTGCGGAGCGATATGAAATGGAACTAACATGTAAGGACAGTTGTGAGTAAGGCGGAAAGCCGACTTTGGTTTATTGGGAGAATTTTTATTGCTCAAGTGTTTGGGACCCGCAGCAGATCAGTTTAAAGGTAGACATGGAAGCAGTTCAGAGACGAGCAGCTAGATTTGTTACTGGTAGGTTCGACCAATGCACAAGTGTCCCGGAACTGCTGTAGGAACTCAATTGAGGATCGCTGGAGGAAAGACGATGTTCTTTTTGTGAATTTCTGTTGAGGAAATTTAGAGGGCAGAAATTTGAAGCTGAGTGAAGTACGATCTTGTTGCCTCCTACTTACATTTTGCGTAGTGATCACAAGGACAAGAGAAATTAGGGCTTGTATAGAGGCATATAGGCATTTTCTTTTTTCCTCATTCTATTTGGGAGTGGAATAGGAAAGGAGATGCCTACTAGTGGTACAGTGCACCCTCCACCACGCATCTTACAGAGTATGTATGTAGATGAAGATGTACTGATGGTTTTTTGGAGGTATTTTCCTTCCTAATGAGCCAGGCAGTCAAGCCAAAATCCCCATTCCCCAAGACATACAACGTTCCACCGCTGCCCCACACAGTGGTCACTGAAGGATGCCCAGAGGTTACAGTGTCAGAGGGCTGGTAGGGCTTACCAGTCCCCAAGCTCAAGGACCTTGGGATTGCTAAGCTAATATCAAGCAGTTTAATGCTGAGCCTCCTGAAGGGATTATACACACACTTAAGAATGAATACATCAATCAGTTCACTTATTAGATCTCTAAAATAGCAGAAAAAATGAAGGTGATCTGTTGTATACAGGATGTTACAAAAAGGGGTCAGCCAAACTTTCAGGAAACATTCCTCACACACGAAGAAAGAAAATATGTTATGTGGACGTGTCCGGAAACACTTAATTTCCATGTTAGAGCTCATTTTAGTAATTCTCTTTAAATGTAAATTGAAATAATTCGTGCAGACAATTGTCAAAATACCCAATTGTTTCGTTAGTAGGTACTGTACTTCCTTTATTCACCGCCAGTTGGCCCAATTGAAGGAAGGTAATGTTGACTTCAGTGGTTGTGTTGACATGCGACTCATTGCTCTACAGTACTAACATCAAGCAGATCAGTATGTAGCATCAACTGGTTAGTGTTCATCACGAATGTGGTTTGGCAGTCAGTGCAATGTTTACAAATGCGGTGAATCAAGGAAGTACAGTACATACTAACGAAACAATTGGGTATTTTGACAATTGTCTGCATGAATTATTTCAATTTCCATTTAAAGAGAAATACTAAATGAGCTCTAACATGGAAATTAAGCATTTCCAGACACATATCCACATAACATATTTTCTTTCTTTGTGAGTGAGGAATGTTTCCTGAAAGTTTGGCCGTACCTTTTTGTAACACTCTGTATACAGAGGCTATATTTGCAAAATGAGAAACTCGCGCATCCTCCTGTCTACACATCAGTATGTCTTTGAATCACTAAATGTGTAGCTACATATTGTACTTATAAAAAAAGGTATAACGATGAACAAAATCTCAGAAATGTGTAGCGAGTATTCATCCTCTATTGCATGTCAATGCCAAAAATAGAGAAAAGACTTTCACAGACATATGAAGGTTGTAAAGGTTGTTCTTCAGTCTAAAAGAAAGTTACAAATGTGAAACAGTATGTATGAATTATTTGGAGTTTCCTGGTGTAACTGCAGGACCATTTCAAAATGGTCTCTTTAAGTGATTTACGTTACAAGCAATGCAGTCACTGACTTTCTCCCATCAGAGAAAGAAACTGTGAGGAATATTCACAAATGTTTGTGCAAGGTCTATAGAGCATCTGGTGTCGACAGGACAGTTAGCGACTCGGTACATAGAGCGAGGTCATCAGAAGGCTGTTCAGCAGGGCTCTGAGATTTGCAGCTGCCGGGGAGAGGATATACGACTGTCACACCTGACATGCAGCAGCAAGTTGATGTTATCATTCCGTTTGTTTGGGCCATTCATAGAAGACATTTTGAGGATGATGAGGAGATGATTGGCATAGTGCATTAATGGCTCCATGACAAGAACAATCATTTGTAGAAATAGGGCAAAAACGTCCTCGTTTTGCACTGGAGGGATACCTTATAATGGGCTGGAGATTACATGGAAAAATAGGGTGTGCAGATGAAACATAATACTTTCATGTGTGCAATTCTCATTATGTGTAGTAAACAACTGTTGAACACAAATGAGCTACATTACTTTCTGAGTAATGCTCATATATGCACACTACTTTGATAGTATAGAACTATATAATGAAAAAATTGCAGAAATGGATAAATCCACTCACACTAAAAATTATTGATGGCAGCAGATATAAATCTGAAATATGCCCTACAGTTTAGCAGATACACAATGGGAAGAGACAAGAAGGTTTCAGAGATAATTGATGCATCTGATATGTCAGTGACCAGGACAACCTGAGATACACCAGAGCACAGTACAGCTACTAAAACAGAAGTTACACTAACAAACAGAAGAAAAGTAATTAAAATTTTCAAGTACATAATCTACTCTGGATTGAACAACATTGACCATAACAAATTACATAGGTTAAACAAAAATGAACACCATGGAACAGATTAAAGATTGTTGCACATTGGCACCATGCTTTTGTGTAAATGCTATGACAGGAGCATAATGCGCAGTTGCGGCAAGTCTTGTAAGTTACATTCCAGTGTATCATATGCTTTGTTCTGCAACTGTATAACAAGCAATAGATGCAATACAGACTTTGGAAGAGGACAAATTGTAGGTGCTTGGTTAGAGGGAGTGACAATGACAAAAATCACAAGTGACAGTAGCCACAAACTATAATAAAACATGCATCAGTAAAGAGGAATATTGGACAAAAACCAAAATTAATAGACAGAGACTGGCAAACATAAAACAATACTGTGGGCAAGCAACAGAAAACTACCATAGAAAAAGAGGAAGCAGAAACTCAACCTTTCAACAAAAACAGTATGGCAACAATGCTAACATTCATAGAAGAGCTGCAACTGCAAATTTCCTTATAACATAAGCCAACACTAAGCTGTAGAGAGAGTGGTGCCACAAGTATAAAAACTGGACACTGATGGTTGAAAGAATTTTGCATGGTCCATCATCATCATCATTCACATACTTTCCTACTAATGACTTGGCTTATGTATCGAGACACCAAAAGAAACTTATTGTGATGGTTTTTACACTACACTAGAACCACATTTTGTATACATCACCTTTTTGTCTCTGTTGTTTAGTGGAAGATATCGTAGTTTTAATAGCTTGCCTGCATTTTTGTTATAAAAGCATCAGGACGACGGGTTTTTCAATCACAAATATGACATGTTTTGTTTTCTGCACATTTATTTTCATTCTTGGTGAAGCACACAAACAGAAGTTGACATGATGATTTCATATAAATAACTGAAGTAAGACTGACTTAATACTGACTCCATGACTAATGACTTAACACTGACTCATGACTGACTACATTAATATGAGAGATAAAACACTAATATTCATGTCAGTACTTATATTAGTGACATTATTTGATCACCAGTTCAAATTATAATTTTCTATAATTTCGTTGCCAACCATACCGACGAGTGTAAATGCTAAATAAAATTTGACCAGCACTCGTGAATATGTTTTGACTAGCCGAATCCCAAAAATATCTTGTCAGCAACTACAATATCAGTAATGGACTTTTCCTTGATGGTTTCACCACAAAATATTTTCAAATTTGAAATAAATAAAATGTTCTGCTTTACTAATTGCTAACTTTCATATAGAAAAGAAATTACCAGTACATCAGAAACACATAAAAATTACTTTATTAACACTCGTATGAAATAAGACACAGAACACTTTATTTTTTCCATTTTCTTCTTGGAGGCTCATTGAGTTTTACTGATTTCCTTCAAATCCAACAGCATATACAGTTATCAGTGCACACGTGACTCCATACATTAATCTCCCATAACCATCGTTTTTGGTTTATGTTAAAAAAATATATAAAAACAAATTACTAGTGCGCCACCACCACTTTTGACCTGATCAATAATCATGTAACTAATCTCAATGACATTGTCACGCATGGGCGACTTAGCGACAGTAGACAAGAAACCTTATCCTCCCCACCACACCTAAATCACTTGTCACTACTGATAGGCTTACTAGCGAATACCTCACTTCAAGCTTTTATAGGCTCAAAATCACCAATGTACCCACTATAGAGATGACCTCTTTAAAATATCTGTCACAATCAGTAAAGCACCAGTCAAAACTGAAAGATGTTGGCCTATCAAATAATACCGTAACTCTTGGTTTTTATATAATTAATAGACTAGAGCCAGTCTACACCACACAATAAGACATGTTGCCACAGGAACTACCAGCAGGATTATCTAACTACCAAACCAAAAAATCAACTGCTCTGTCCAAATTACAATGTCTACTCCCTTCATGACTTCAGGAAAGACGTTTCCACCCCATTTAGCCCAAGAGTTACCAATACAATGCTATTATTCATAGCACATCCTACTATATCTTCAATACAGAAAAAGCATAAAAACACCACCACTTTGTATGTCAAACTAATGACATACACTCAGCAAAAATTTACAAGGGTCAGCTCACATTTCACAGTTCACGACCACGTTGCCACCTTGTCAAACTACAACCAACCTTGCCGTCAATATCTTTACCAATGTTACTAGTTTCTCTCTCTCTCTCTCTCTCTTTTTTCTTTTCTTTTTTTGTAATGGATACTTTCATCTACATCTACATAGATACTCTGAAAATCACATTTAAGTGCCTGGCAGAGGGTTCATTAACCACTTTCATAACTTTTCTCTACCGTTCCATTCTCTAATATTGTGCGGGAAGAAAGAACACCTAAATTGTTCAGTTTTCCATCTAATTTATTTTATTGGGATGGTCATATCTCCCTAAGTAGGTGGGTGCTAGCAAAATATTTTCACATTCAGAAGTAAAAGTCGGTGATTGAAATTTCGCAAACAGATCACACCGCAATGAATGTCTTTCTTTTAATGATTTCCACCCCAATTCGTGCAACATTTCTGTGACGCTTTCCCCCTCGTAACGTGATAAAACAAAACGAGCTGCTCTTCTCTGAACTTTCTCAATATCTTCCATCAGTCCCACCTGGTGAGGGTCCCACAAGGGGCAACAGTACTCCATGAGAGGATGCATAAGTGTGATGTAGACAGTATCTTTGGTGGAGCTGGTGCATCTTCGAAGCGTTCTACCAATGAAACGTAACCTTTGGTTCACCTTCCCCACAATATTTTCTATGTGCTCTCTCCAGTCAAAGTTGTTCGTAATTGTAACTCCTAGGTATTTGGTAGAATTTAAGACCTTAAGGTTTGACTGATTTATCGCGTAATTGAAGTTCAACGGATTTCTTTTAGTGGTCATGTGTATTACTTCACACTTTTCTTTATTTAGTGTCAACTGCCAATTTTCGCACCATTTAGAAATTTTGTCTAAATCACTTTGCAGTTGCTTTTGATCCTCTGTTTCCTTCACTAACCGATAAACGACAGCATCATCCGTGAACAGTCTAAGGGAGCTATTCAGATTGTCTCCTAAATCGTTTATAAACACGAGGAAGAGTAGAGGACCTATAACGCTTCCCTGTGGAACACCAGATATCACTTCTGTTTTACTCGATGACTTACCGCCAATTACAACGAACTGTGTCCTGGAAAGATATTCCATACGCATGCAATTTCATTAGAAGCCGCTTGTGGGGTACTGTGTTAAAAGCCTTCCGGAAATCCAGAAATATGGAATCGATTTGAGATTCCTTGTTGATGGCGCTTAACACTTCATGTGAATAAAGGGCAAGCTGTGTTTCGCAAGAGCGATACTTTCTGAATCCGTGTTGACTATTGGTTAATTAGTTTTTTACGTGACAGTCAAACTACAACCAACTGACAGAACAGAACCAATAAAGTTATTCTGAGATATTAAACTTCCCTCCCCCCCCCCTCCTTAATAATCAGTAAATATATTCTCTTGAGTTGCTGACTACTTCTTCTTAATGGTTGGTTTTGTATTCCGTTTGTATACAGTTTCTTCATCTCTGGCCAACCTCTTAAGTGCCAACAAAAATTATTTTCATTTCCTAGGCGGTTCATCTACAACATACATCAAAGGAACAGACATTAGCATTACAAAATTCAAGAAAAATTAACAGCATGATCTCATGAATATAATGATAATGACTCATCGTTACTTCCTTTAAATTTTACATAATAAATTGGAATGTAAAATTGGAGAAAACTTCATAACAGGTTCATGAAAATATTACGCCCCAATACAAATGGGACAACATTCAATTGGAAACTATTCAGGCACTCTACTAATCTATTCTGTGTAGAATTGCAGTTGTTCTACAGGCAAGTGGTGGGCCAACCCATATTAAAAAATACACATTGTGTATATGTCAGGTATTCATATTATTTTGTCCAACCCCTTATGATACAAACAAAACCCATTACACCAGAAAGATTTAGGTAACTTTAAAAAGCCAACTGAAACCTGTAATGTGGAATAACATTCAGGGTCACAGTATTAGGCAGTGTACATCAAAAGCAGTTCTTGATATTGGGCCATACGACTTTGTAAAACACTAGTTGATTAATGATGGAAATTCTCCTCGGAGGTGATAAATTATTTTCCAAAAGCTATAGTTTGGCTGGCCAGTATTTACCTTTGTGCTGTACTGCTGATAGTGACACAATGAGGGAAAAAAGGAAACGGACGAAAAAGGACAAGCTTTCAGAATACAGTTCCTTCTTCAGGTGGGAGAGAAGGGGAAAAAAAGGATAGGAATGGAAGAGTGTTCTGAAAGCTTGTCCTTTTTCGTCCGTTTTCTTTTTTCTTCATTTGTGTCACTATCGGCGGTACAGCACAAAGGTAAAACACCAGTTAGGCATATTTGATACCTGCAGCACTAGACCGGTGATAGGCCCTTCTAAGTTGCTTTGTATATTGTCTAAATTTCATCAGATTCTGTGATGACACCATCTTCTTGAAGGTGTCATGCAGTTTGAATGTATTACTAAAATTGCCCGTTTTGTTAGTTCTAGTACCATAATTATTTGAAATTGTGTGTAAAGTTTGTTACATGCCTTGGATGAAGGACATCAGGTGGATTGTGTTTTTCTCAACTTCAAACAGGCGTTCAACGCGGTGCCACACTGCAGACTGCTAACGAAGATACGAGCTTATGGAATAGGTTCACAGATTTGTGACTGGCTGGAAGACTTCCTAAGTAATAGAACGCAGTACGTTGTTCTCGACGGCGAGTGTTCATCAGAGACGAGTGGATCGACAGGCGTGCTCCAGGGGAGTGTGATAGGACCACTATTATTTTCTATCTATATACATGATCTGATGGACAGAGTAAGTTGTAATTTGTGGCTGTTTGCTGATGATGCTGTGGTGTATGGGAGTGTGTCGTCTTTAACTGACTGTAATAGCATACAGGATGACTTAGACAAAATTTCTAGTTGGTGCGAAGAATGGCAGCTAGCTCTCAATGTAGAAAAATGTAAGGTGATGCGCATGAGTAGAGAAAACAATCCTATAATGTTCAAATACAGCATTAGTAGTGAGCTTCTTGATGCTGTCGCATCGTTCAAATATCTAGGCGTAACATTGCGGAGCGATATGAAATGGAACTTACATGTAAGGACAGTTGTGAGTAAGGCGGACAGCCAACTTCGGTATAATGGGAGAATTTTGGGAAAATGTACTTCACTTGTAAAGGAGACCGCGTATAAAACGCTTGTACGACCACGTCTTGAGTATTGCTCAAGTATTTGGGACCCGCAGCAGATCGGTTTAAAGGAAGACATAGAGGCGGTTCAGAGGCAAGCAGCTGGATTTGTTACCGGTAGGTTCGACCAATATGCGAGTGTCACGGAAATGCTCCGGCAACTCATAAATTCAAATCTTTATGAAACTTTTTCTCGCTGACAACTCTAACAAAATGATGAAAGGAAAAAAGTTTATCGCTTACTACTTTTCCGATGTTCATGATTTATATTTACGATATTTGGCATGATGTTAAAAGTTATTACTTCAACACTGTAAATTTTATACACCAGACAATTCACAGACAGTACACATACATACCACTGAATGTTCCTTCGATATTATATCACATTTCTACATATAGTTCATGAGATATGAAGTCATAAAGAATTTGGTTCATGAAAAACCACATCAGCATGCATGAGGTTTTGATTTATTACGTCTTTACTGCTAACACCATTCACAATATATTTTGCAGAAATTAGGCACATATACCACTGAATGTAACTTCGAATTTACATCATAATACAACACATATTTCAGGAGATATGACGTCATAAACAATGAAATTTCTGAATAACTGCTACATCATATGCTCTTTTTCCATATCTCCTAAAATAATGTACCAATTTCAATTAAACTTGGTACACATATTGCTTATTATCAGGCAACAATCGCTGTGTGGTTAAAAACTACCTACAGCAGAGTTCAGGACATATGATGTCGTGAACAATAAACTTTCCCATCACGTGACACGTGATTTACGAGACTTTGTTCATGCACTATTTATTCATCGCAGACAGTTTGCTAGTATTACTATCTACAAATGATCTGCATGGAAACGTAACTTAAATGGACAGATAGAAAGGTAGAAGTTAATGGACAGAAAGGGAAGAACAATATGCCCTAAAATGAGGAAGGAATAAATGCAACAGATTTCACACAGGAACCTACATAAAGCATTTATACCAATGAATATATACCTGCGAAATTATATGATTGTGCAACACAAACAACAATAGATATGACATAGTAAATTAACTCTGCAATAGGTAAAAACATGTCAGCACATGCACCACATTTTAATACATTTCTTATTTACTATTAACAAGACTCTACTGCATTCCAGTCAGGTTGAGGATATTCCTGAAAGCTGACTGTGCTGTTGACATCTTTTAACTGTGAAACACAAACAGCTGCAGGCAAAATCAGTAGCTTTTTATAGAAATATGATGAAGTGTTGCCAAAGGCATGTTTACAAAATCACGTTTTAGAAATGTGAGACAGAGGGTATAGTCGAACACAGCAGTGCGGGAGCATTTTATACCGATACCACTACAGCAGTGCATAATGGAGGATGACATTTACTTACATTTGACATTTTTATGACGATACATTATTTCGAATAATGACTTTTACTTACATTTGACATCTTGGCTAGGACAACTGAATTTATTTGACAGAGCAATCTAACAAGGATTTTTACGACTGAGGTCTGGAACCCTAAAAAGCCATGATACGCACATGCCCTTCTTTAACAACCGCTGCAAAGAACGGTCTCATAAGCTAGTTATAAATAAAGTCTTCTTATTCAAGCACTGTGGGGATGTTAAATGGTTCTTACCCACCATAGCAATTGTTGCCTGACAGTAAGTAGAGTGTATAGGAAGTTGGTTGTAATCAGTTCTGTAACTTAGGAGATGTGAAATGCATGCACACACACATTTTTACAATTTGTATGCATCTTGTTCAGTAGTGACACATAGGTTACTTTTTCTAGGTGTTTGAAATCCCCCCTTACCATCATCTCACAACTGAATTTTTGCAGATTTAGTCCTGGTTTTAGTACCAACATTCATGACAATCCTACTCCTGTAACAACTTCTATGAGCAAAATAAAAGTTACTTTGGGTCTGGAGGCGATCTAATCGTTTTATAGTTTTCAAAATGACAAGCCAAGATTGCACACTAACAATTTATTAAATGACGACCAGTTTCGGTGCACTGTGTCACCATCATCTGGTCAGACATATAAGCTGGTCATCTTGTTAAAAAAAAATTGGGTATAAAATAACAAGTGCAACATTGCACTTAGTCACTATATAAAAAAATACATAAGTTAAAAGCACGAGTGCTTACAAAATACTACTTTTGTAAGCTGTCATGTTTTTAACTTTATATATATAATGACTAAGTGCAATAAATTTTGCGATCAGCCAATACTACTCTCTGATGGTGAATATTATTGTGCAATAAATACTGAGTGTCTAAGGCCCCCCCCCCTCCCCTCCCCCTTAAAAAAAAACTTCTCCAGCATTTGTCTTAGTATGAAAATATGGTTGCTGATTTGAGTATTCTGAAGTAAATCCACACCTCCAAGCAATGATTTTAGTTGACTTAATATCCTATTCAAACATCGAGCTCCCCCAGTAAACACCAATTTTTGTGACATCATTGTTTTTAAAAAACTGGCATATAATTGTCTTCCTACATTCTTTGGGAATCTCCTCAGCTATAAACCCTCATGGAACCAAGCCTCTAGTTAGTATGGTTTCTCTTTTATGTGGAGATAAGCAACATCCTTTACTTATTTTCCTATAGACAATGAAGTACAATCAATCCTTGTAACAGTAGAATTAATAATTGTCTTGGAGCAAGTGCATTTTTGAAGACATTCTTCCTGTGTCTGTAACAATAAAGAACCTCTGCATATAAAAGAGAAACTGAATTTTTTCCATCTATTATTCTGATTTTATAGACAGTGTATCACATATAAAACTGCACTATTTGCAGCAAGAGAAGATGAGTAAATCTGCAAGTAATAAATCTGTCAGTCATTTCATCAAATTACTGACACATATATATATCCATAATCAGTTTCAAATAGAAATCCTTTTTTATATGGTGGCATACATTTCATACATAATTACCACAGTGTTTCTCATTAAGAGAGAACCTCTAACCCTATAGTCTACATTATTTTATAAAAATAATACCCTCCATCCACATGAGAAACAACATTCAAATTGCACAAGTAACATATGTAACTGAAGATGACATTAAACTTGGAAACCTTTTAAACCAATCTATCAAATTATGGCAAATCGCAATATTTTCCCGTCTGTAAAAACCATACTGTCGATGGAATGTTAAACCCTTAGCTTCCTTCCTACCTTCATTTGCAATCTAATCTAATACTTTCTTGTAATTTTTAAGGCAACTGTGTTTCAATACCATGTAAACTTATTTCATTCTCTGTTCAAAAGTTATTAATTATGTTTTCGGATAAGTTGTGGAAAATCTTCTGTAAACATATCACCACAGACAATTGTTTCCACCAAACTATACATAACATGTGTTGCAATCTAAATATATGATCGAAACATTTAAAGTATGATTGAGAGAGAGGGGGGGGGGTAAGTGTAGTAAAACAATTTAATTTAATTGTATTTAATTTTCTCGCTTACCTGTAATATCAAACCCGACCACTGTTAGTAGAAGCATTTTCAATGGTTGTGATCAGGGATCATGCCTATAATGCAAGGCTTTATTGTGGAAAGATTGGAGAGGAAACCTGACAAAGTCAAATTCCAAATAAAATATGTAATACACAGAACAAGTTTCCAATACAACTTGGATAATATATTTCATCTGAAAATTTTAATGTACATTAATTTATCTTTTCTCTTTCATACAACTGTTTATCACAAGCTAAAAGTGCATCAATTTATCACAACATACAATGACTTTCACCCCAATGGGAAACAAAAAGTTATGTTTCAAAAAATAAAGTGTAAACTAAGTGAGCTCTCTCGCACTATGCAAATTCTTTACTATTAACATCTTAAAATTTATCATGTAGCTCTCCATGTTTTACGTGACATTTGCTAACTAAAATTTTCGGTCTGGACTGAACATAGACAGAAATCTCAAAAATGCTTCACAACAAACAGAATGACATGTCTCTTCCCACCTACCCACCCTCACACACACACACACACACACACACACACACACACACACACACACACACAAGGTTTTGCTTACCAATTCCTACTGAAAGCAACAAAAATCAATCACCTTAATGCACAAATATCCACATAAACTTTAACATCCTGGACAGATTTATTGAGATACAATATGAACAAATATATATTGTGTCTTACGTCATTCCCTTTTGGGGTGAATGCCATGTAATGCACAAATGTTAACATTGTGCTGTAAACAAAACTTTACTTGTATTTAGGTTGTAAAGCATAACAAAAGAATACTGATGTTTTCTTCAATTACAGCTTCGCTCGACATTATGGAAGCCTAAACAAAATAATATTTTACAGCACTAATAATTTTTATTCATTATATGCTATTCACTTTACAGTGAAATGATAATCACAGTTTCTACTTTCACATATAACACGTTTTTACAACTGACATACTACACAATACAGAACAATGGCAGTGAATGCCGGACATTGTGTTTGTGATGTCAATAAAAGCATTTTGATTATCTGTGCTTCTAGCAAAGAAGCAACATCATTGATACAAAATGAAGCACTCTATATACAAAGTACTTTATACAAAACTCGTACAAAATGCCACAGTCTGACATACAAAATTCTTCTTTTAAATTGGACTTCAGAAATATTGGAGGAACTTTTCATTTTGCAAAATATTCACACACCTGGGTATTAGGGGTAGCTCATCTACATCAATCTCAAGCCAGAAAATGTCTGAAAAGCCACAAGATTACTTTGTGTATTTCCAAAAATTTCAAGAAATAATCAAAGTAGGAAAGAACTAGTCATTCAGTATGTTCTACCAGAAAATGTTCACACATGGAGAATGTAGGAAAAGATTTCTATGACTATCAGTCTTCGGAAATTTTCCTCCACTATTATTTTGTCATCCAACAAAGTCAGAAGACTGTAACATAATGAATAAATTCTGATACCCCAGTAGGAGTATTTCTTATTAACTGTAGGTTATTAAGTATTAAATTTACAATTTCTGACTCACTTTAAATAAAACACTTAAGTATTTCTGAAAACATAACCAAATAAAAATATTATAATATAGAAATAAAGTTTATGTGTGTGTATCTTTCATTTATGACAAAAATCACTAAACAATTAGTTACACAGCTGAGAAGCTATTAGTGTTATTTTTATGACTGGTTCTTTCCACTCATTGCCAAATGTCACTAAACATAACTTTACTTCATTGCAATTATGATTTTATATGAGGAAAGTATAAAATGAATTTTAGTATTCCCTCCCCCTAATATTTCAAGTAATTATTTAGCACATTTTAGTTTAATTACAGTTGCACACAGTCATCATACATATTAATTACACATTCATACAAATAACAGTTAAGTTCACATCACATGCATCCATCACATTAAAAACACAACCACACCCAAATAAATATCACACGTTTTTCAATGATACTTGTGATTTAAGGAGTGTTTACAATTGTGCAGAATGATTCTCCACAAAAGCCATGAGCACTGAAATTATTCTAAAAACTGTTGTTAGGATATAACCAGCACTGTTAATTTCAATGTAAAGTGAAAATGTAATAAAATTATATGCACCCAATGAACAGAATGATGGTAACAATGTTATGAATCTAAAATCAATAGCAACTGAAATGAAATGTATAATCAAATGTTACAGCAAACCAAACACATGGATTACAGATGCCACTGGCACACACAAAAGCAAAATAAAATTTCCATTATAAAACATTACTTGTTACTGAGATTGTCTCTCTGCCATGAGATCATACATGAAATGTGCCTTGTAGAAAAATTGTTGTATTGCAATGTAACATTGAAACAAACTCTTTAGCGTTAACAAATACTCTAACCACTGTCAGAAAAAATATGTACCTGCCTGCTTACAATATTTATAGCAGTTTATTTCTTGTGCACATCACAGTATAACATTATGACCAGTACTAACATATGACTCATAATTACATAGTAGTAACACATGGTTTCTTTTTGTTCCAAATATTTTTCTAGAACTTCATAGAAAAAAGTTTGCAATCACTAGGCATAACATAAAAAAAATTGTTTATAACACAAAGTATTATTTCTCAGATAAAACCTGTTGACTAAATTGCTGTAAAATTAATAACAAATCAGACTGTGATGTATATGAAAATAACTGCATTAAATGACTGAAGAGGGTACACTACTTAAATATGAAAATGTCAGTTAACAATGCACAGTGAAAATATGACACCCCCCCCCCTCGTACAATATCTTGGAGCCAAAGAAATAGTGGAGTGTCAGTCTTTCTGAATATGATTTGTATACTAAGAATTAACCGAGTAAGAGCTAAATTTGACACCTGTAAATTTTCATGTAAATAACTGCAATTTTCATTCTAAATAAAGCACAATGAAGTAGATTAATGAATTCGGGTATTTTTAAACTGTATAAAAAGCTAAAAATGTATGTTTCAAAAGCAGTGTAGTTTTGAGTTATAATTATATCAAAATTTTAAAGCTTGTAAGAACAGATTTTTCCTCTTAATTTTGTTATGACAGCTAGTAATACATCAGTTTCTGTGTCAATCTGACAAATAAATAACAATATTATGTAGGGGGCAACAGCAAAAACTACACCCCACTTCAATAGATACTATGACATGGCAGGCAACATGTATACAATGCTGCAAACATGTGTTGAAAACTAATGACAGCTTAACAGAATTACTTTAGGCACTGTTATATATGGTTTATGTAAAGAAACCACACATTGTCCATGCATTTTTCTCAGTACACATTTTGTGATTATCTTGAGGCCGGATAACATCTGATACACGAGATACAAAAATTTAAAATATCAGGAGCGTGAATACGAACTTAATCTCTAGAGCAGATGAGGAGATATTTTTGTCAGCTTTCTTGCTATGGTAAACTGTCTTGATATAAATTTCAATATATTGCAAATGGCACGGACGCTGCCAATTACATAAAGGAGACAGCCAAAGTGAGAACAAATGCTGCAAAGTTGTGAGAGCTACAGCACATAATGTTGCCAATGAACCTCACAACTCCTTCAGCAGGGCGGATTTGGCACTCTTCAGCTTATCGAGGCGTCGTTGAAGGTGCGTGTTGGTCGTCTCCAGTTCTTCAATCCGTGCCTGGGCTTCACGTAACTGGAAAAAATATTTATGAGGTTCACACAAGTTAGTTAAACATTCTTATATATTTATCATGGCAAGAGTTGTTAAAAGCAATAAACAGCATTTCAAGACACAACAAACTCTAAATTGGACTGTGACATAAAATAAATAAATAAAAATAAAATTGAAAAAAAAAAGTAGTTTTTCTTCCAAACAGATGACAAAAAGACATTTAATTCTACAGACAGACTGGCAAAAGACAGACACAATACTTTTATTTTATAGCCTGAAAGGTGCACATATATTTGAAGAATTAACATCCAGTGAATTGACACACAGCATGCCCACTAAAGATTCATAATTTTATAAGGGCTAAGTTGCAGAAAGGTTGATATATTTTTGAAGAGTTAATTGAAAATTATAGTTAACAAAATGTGACACACAAATTTACATGAAAGACAGAGGCTATATTGCATAAGGAATTTTAAAATCATCATATAAAAAAGGTACAAGTTAGGAGATAAAATTTCAGTGGAATTTGCACTAAATAATTCAATGCTGATGACAGAAAACACAAACATTAATGCTTTGACCATAAAGTGTACCAATTTAGATGGACATGCTACTTAAATTTACACACATGGCAGAAGATGACCAATACTCCAATATAATTTTCAAGCAGTAGTTAAAATGAATGAATCTAGTGAAATTTGAGAATACTTTTGTGAGTCATGTGTAAAAGAAACAGTGGTGGAACAACATGGACGGAAAGACTGCTTTTCATAACATGAAGATGGTGATTCAACACCATCTCTATCCTTCCCACAATGTTATAGTTGGAACCAGGAACGATGGCAATCATGTTTAGGTTTCAACTGCACATCTACATCATACATTCTCTGACAGACACAACAGAGCTTTTAGAACAATACTGAATGCTCATTGGCTATCATAAACATTGCCAAAATTAAACTTGAGTGTAACAAGTTATTCAGTGGATTGTACCTAAGCAAGTGAGAGTCATTATTTGCAGGTTGTAAGGTTTCTTCAAGCGCTGTTTAACTGTCACTTGAAACTGGCAAAGATACTTTTCCCATCTATATCATCCTATAAATGAATTATAGTGGGGATCTAAAAATGTCAAACTTTTACTCCTACACTTTCCATAAAGTAAAACAATCATGAAATCAGATACTAATACTGTTTTAGAGTAGTTAAGAGCATATTGCAAATGATTTCTCAGGGGACGATTTAACAGTGGACAATGACATTTATTAACAAATTCCACACAAAAAAAGCAAACATCACACATACACACACAAAGGAACACATGAAAGCTACAGCAGAAGGAAGAAATTTATCAAACATTCTAATTGTAAACATGCAACAAAACATCAGTAGTGGCAAATTCAAAGCACACACATTAAAAACCTTCAAAAACATATTAGGAGAGTTTCATTAAGTTATCAAACACAAAAGTATGAGTATTAGTCATGAAACACTATTTTTCAAGTTTTATACTGCAGTAGTATTACAATTAGATATTTGCATTTAAAAAAAAAAAATGTCTCCACTCAAGATATCAGACACAAAATCACAATAACTTGTTGGTCATCTTAGGATAAATATTGAACTGAAAAATAAATATAAACTGATAGTTGCTAAAATGAGTTGTTGGACATATGTCAGCTGGAAGATGGGTGTCAACAATATTGAGAGCGAAAAAGGGAAAAATACTAACAATTTGTCAGTGGTTTTTACTGAACCAGTAAAGGAACTGTAATTCAGCAATTACATCAAAATTCACTCTATCTACAGCTTCCATGAAACTTGATAAAGGAAATAAGTGAAAACTGACTATACCTTCAATTTTCAAGGTATACAAAAGTGAACAACATTATCAAAGGTGCTAAAATTTCTTGGCAGGAAGGCCAACACATTTTTTGTACCAGTCATGCTATTACACACAAACAACTCCAACAGATAACAGAGAAAATTCAATCTCAGTTTCACTGCCAACATCAGACTGCAACAAATAAATGGGGCTGAAAAAAAAAATTAAGAAGAAAAGAAAACTGTTGCTGATCTGATCTTTATTACATCAGCAATAATGATGACGATGATGGCCATTCAACCCCAACTGAGGTCGTGTCCAGCCTGCCAGGTGCAAGTCTTTTTACCTATTAAAATTCTTATTATATCAATTACTAAATAGGAATGGTGTTTTCAGCATGTTGGTGTGACAGTATATGTATCCTTGGAAGCAGGTCCTTCTGTCATGTAAGTGCTATGGCCTAAAACTCCCCTGTTGTATCAAGTTCCAGGCTATGCAACAGTGACATAACAGTAATGAAAGAATATACACAAGATCTAACATGAAACAATATGAGTTATTGCCAGTAGCAGTAAGTTTGCTTTATCAGGTAATCATGTGACCGTACCATGAAACTCTTTGTTAAAAGTTACATGCGTAAAAAATGTGTAAGAAATCAGAGGCACCTAATGATGAGCCCTAAGTGCTCAAAATGCATTGTGTACAATAAAACAATTTTTAAACTGAAAGTGAGTCATTTTATTTTATTGAACTGAAAAACCTTTGAGATACAAGAAACAAAGAACTGATGACTGAAGTAAATGCTTTTAAGGTAAAATATGAATCACATACCATAAGGAATTAATGTTGAGACCTCAAACACAAAGTTAAACTGGAAAATGGTTAAGGAATGAAAATCAAGAATACATGGAAATAGCAAAATGATAATAGTTTGAAAAATTATAAACAGTTTCCATAGTATGAAAAGCTACTAGAACAAGCATTAAAGACACAAAGCACTTATTTGCAACAAAAATAACAAATAAATTTGGAAACTTTTGCTGTCATAATAGCACAGAAATCTTAGCATGAAGAACAAACCAAATGCCAGACTCTGAATTAAGAGCATGCTAATTAATGAGCATACATCATACTACTAATAACCTCACATATTTTTTTAAAGAAGCTAGCTCTGGGAAGAAAAATTGAAATAACTTTTTAATGAGGAATGGTATTACTAAAGAATAACACAGAGGCTTCCATATTATGAAGATATTACTCCACAAAACAATTTTAATATTTCCTTAAAATCAACCATACACTGGAGTTACTACTCCCAAAGATATTTTCAAACTGAAGTTTATGGATCAGTTTAGTAAATGATAATGAATTTCAGCTATTTCTATTATGGAATGTCAAGGTTAAAGACGTAAAAATGAAATAAAAATAGGGATTCATACCACAAAACATCAAAATAAACCTTGTAAGTCTGTAACTAGTTTATGTTTAGAAATGCAGTTAAGACTCCAAATATGTGTCCATTATAAAATGAATGTAACACCACTAGTTGGTGATTCCCTATAAAATTAATTGGGTAAAGTAAATAGTGGTAATTTCATTCAGTAGCTTTGAACAATGAAAAATCCAGTCACTATAACTGAGTAATAATCCAGTCCCTTTGCCTCACTTGAAAGTATTTTACAACCAGTTTATAAAAACAAGCAGCACTCATATATTGTCTCCTTTTTCACAAAATTCAAAACCATCCGTAATCAAAAGGTAACTAAAACTCATTTACCAGTGAATGAGGAATGTCAACAGGAATTAAGTAGTTAAACCTGTTAGCTCTGATAACGTTTGTAATATGATATAAAGTAACTACATAAAGAAAACCATGTGGTCTATTATGGGATGTGGATTACAAAAACCATGCTGCAAATGTAGCAGGCATGTACCGTTATCTGAGTGCAGTCTTTAATTGGTCAATCTCACTGGTCAAGGCTTTATTCTCTTCTTCTGTCTCCATCAAGCGCTGGGTCAATTGATGAACCTGACAGAAAATGTGGTAAAAACTTCAAGTATCACCAAAACGAGAACAATCCATGGCTAGTTTCTTTTCTATTACAGCATACTAGGAAGAACAAATGTAAAATAATATATTTGAAACTAAAATTAGCATCTACACACAAACCAATGATAATAGGCACATAGTATTGCATGATCTTGAAGCTTACTTTTCAAGTCATTTAGAAATGTGGCTATAAATATGCTGTATAAAAGTTCATATGCCTGTCTCAATATTTCCAGCAAAAACATGATATTGTAAACATTATACTTCCAACGGAGGCTCCATGTAAAATCCTACATTCCATATGCAACTATCGATTACACAACCATCACCTGAAAACACCACAATTGCTTCAGTTACATTATATCACTGTTCTAGAAGCATCTGGTTCTTAAAAATCCATCTTGTTCCTCCTGGGGAAAAAATCATCTAATTCTTTTTGTGACATTCAGATTCTCTCTCTCTCTCTCTCTCTCTCTCTCTCTCTCTCTCTCTCTCTCTCTCTCGCTTACAAAATTTGTATCTGTTTTATTTATGTGTTTTTAATTATTAGACACATATTTTATTTATAATTTGACAGATTATGTGCATGAAGACAAAGCCTTGATGCTTTGAAATTGACTGTTAAAAAAATAAAAATGTCATGTTTGGGGGAAATTTTTGACTCTAACATTTACTTTTGAAAATGATCAACTTTTTTGACAAAATTGCCTTGGTTTCCCCTCATACACATGTATTTTTAACACACACAAAAATTCTGTATAGTAGCAGAATTTTAAGGGTGAATTTTTGCAAGATCAAAATACACTGATTTGTTTTCCACTTGCGACTGTTATTTTTTGTGCGGAAGGGCTCGAGTGTAAACAATTTACAATTTTTAGTGCCAGACGGTAGAGAAGCAGTGCAGGAAATTGCAGCTTTCTTCAGACAAGGCAAAAGCCTATATCCATGGCCTGCAACAGCAGAACTGACACATGGTCATAAGACGTGAGAAAGTCATCACCAAATTCCGTGGTAGACCAGTACTTTCACCCATTCAAAATAACATAATCAACAAACAAGGGAATGTATACAGTACAACTACTTTTGTCGTTGGCCGGCGTGTGTGTTCACTGTATTGACAACAATTTTCTAGCTGACCTGCAGCTGAATTTGGTGAAAGCACATTTCGCATCACTTACCAACTACTAAAACTGCCACATTAAAAGTTTCCACATTTACATAAATTTCTGAATTTTAGCTGGCATACAAACATACCAATTTCTTTATTATAAGATGCTAAGTACTACATTGGCAGAGTATAACATTGCATTCTGCAGTGTGCAAATCATGCATCCCCTTCTACCCATTTGCATAATTGGCACAGCACTAGATAGAGTGCACTGATAAGACAGTTAAGTTTGTGCACTTTTTAATTTGCAGACGTGTATGCCAAGTTATGTGCAAAACCAGTAGGCAAAAATTGTTTGCATTTTCAATATCAAAAAGGGAGTACAGATAATAACTCACTCAAAGAGGCTCGCTGAGCTGCTCACAGACACAACTTAAATTTTTGGCCATGGGCGTCCAGCCCCCCCCCCCCCCCCCCCGTAGCTTGGATGGCAGCATCAGTAATAATAATAAGTCCATGTGGCTCATTGGCCTGGTGCAAGTCTTTCAATTGGACGCCACTTCAGCAACTTGTGTGTTCCTAGCCTACCCCAGTTATTCTACAGAGGAAAGGGGATGTACAGCTTAAAATGAAATCAGAACCATGTGTCATTTCTGGTGACTCCTCACATCGTTAAGAGGTGAAGGATGGGTTAAAGTACAGCCAGGAAAAATCCGAGGTACGACTGCGTTTCGAAATATTATACATAGTGAAACACCAAACAATACAAATTCTACTGTCTTGTAAATGTCCTACTTTTCTTTAAACAAGTCCACTTTGTGGTTCACAACTCTCAAGTCTGTATGCAACTTGATACTGTAGATTTAATCACATGTAACACCAACGATAAATCCTGAACAGACACCACCTACTTCAAATGCAGACAGGTGAAGGAAATCAAATTTGCATATCATCAGTGAGTGAATATGGAAAACAATACACTGATACTTTGAGGATTAAGTGAATGTGGAACACGTTAGTTTAGTTATAGATAACATTACTTGACATACAACTTTTTATCTCTATGTAAAAATTCATCTACGGGGTAGAAGTTGTCATTCAGAAATTCTTTCAATTTATTTATTTATTTATGTATTTTTAAATGCTGGTTGGCTATCTGTCAAGACATTTGATGTTATTTGAGAAGTGGGCAAAGAATTTTGTGGCGGCATAATTCACACCCTTCTATGCCATAGTTATATTTAACCTTGAATAGTGTAGAACACTCTTTCACCAGGTGTTGTGGCTATGAACACTGATATTGCTTTTGAATTGGGTTGGATTATAAATAACTAATTTCATAACTATTGTGAAGCTACTGTAAACATCCCAAGATCCTTGAATGAGTGGTGGATGATCTGCAGTAGGCTCCAGAAATTATTTTTGCTCAATGATGAATTATCCCAAAACACAATGCCATAAGTAGGTAGGCATAGTAAGGTAATTTACTGAAATGTTTGTCACCAAAATTTACAATAACCCTAATAGCATAAATTGTTGAACTCAAAACAATTCACTACATCATCAATGTGTTGCTTCCAATTCAATCTCTCATCAGATGGCGTAAGACTGAAACTGAAATCATGCAAGAAGACAAAACAATAAAAAGTCCAGTCCAATACAAGATGAGTATTTTTCACAGACAAAATTAAAAATTCAAAAACTTGAAATTAAGTCAATGTGTGTTATTTTGTATTGTAACACCATTAATTCTGCAAACCAAAAATTATTTAACTCCAGTTTTGCCATTAATTAAAGTGCATCCTAATTAATAAAACATTATTGCCAAAAATTCCCATTTGAACACAGTATGTGGAAATTAAGTAAAACAAGAAATAAAATTCACATTAATTATTATTTTTAACTTGCAGATTTTGCAGTGGATACTGCAACCATATCTGGATTTATCGGAATCCTCCTTTGAATAGAAGTCCACTGTAGATACACCAAAATATGAGGAGTAAGTTGACTATTCTACCTGGTATTGTGCTCTTCCAGAAGGGTAAAGAGAATGGTCCAGATAACTTATGGTAATTTAAGCAATGAGAAAACCTAAAAACTTTTATCAATTACCTCTTATGACAGAATATAAATTATTTCAAAATACACAAACCAGAAACTGAAAGACTGAAAATTCCACCACAATAAATTACTGAAAAACTGACATGAGCATA
This sequence comes from Locusta migratoria, assembly GCA_026315105.1. Lineage (NCBI taxonomy): Eukaryota > Metazoa > Arthropoda > Insecta > Orthoptera > Acrididae > Locusta > Locusta migratoria. The sequence continues at coordinate 43,704,466 of CM048746.1, read as the reverse complement.
GTTTTGTGCAAAAATTTAACGGAGTAGAAGATTTAATCAACATTGTTACATTAACTCCACACACCAGCCTGGAATAAGATTTGACAATAACGAAGCTGGTACAATCTTAACTACATCGATTCTCATAAATTTGAATACTTCAAATGTTTGCAACTCAAATATCACATTGATCATACAGAGAAATTGGTCCAAGTAAAAAGATACAACCAACAACATAAATTATTACTCATAAAAAGTAGTTAAGTAATATTGGCCCCAAATTTCCTTACAAACTGCTCAAAATCATCCATATGGCAAATAGTTGAAAAGGTATTTCACTAAGATCCCAGGAAATTAAAATGTGTGGAGTGAAACGACAGAAGCGTGGTTGGTATTTGAAACATTCCAAGTTGGTCTTTAACCTTTCAACAAGATTATGGATTACTCTAAATCATGTGATGACTAGTGTCAAAGGATATAAGGAGACGATGACAACATGGGGCCTCTCAAAAATGTTTCTTGCAAATGCAAACTCAACCAATTGATGGACCAACTGATAAAGAGGCACTGTGCATGCATTAGAGCAGTGATCTTGAGAACATAAATAAATACATGGCCAATGCCTGTGACTATGTTTAAATGAGTCAAAAGGAAGATCATTGTGGTTGTCATCATGGAATAAATAACCATCCAAAATTTGTTGACCAACAATTCGTAGAATATTATTGTTTTTCCACATGACAATTTTCCTAGCTTGTAATTATACATCAACTAGTTACTTGAACTCCATATTTAAAGGGGTGTAAATTAGTTTCTGCTGAGAATAAATGTGTAACTGAGAAAGATACATGCATAGAAGAGGTTATTTTTCACAGAAAAGTTTTTATTTATTCATGCATTTAGCTTTTGCAAATTATTCAAAGATATGTATGAAGCTGTTATTCTGGTTGTATTCACATAATTTTAAACAGAAGCCGCAGACAATATAGTCATCAATATATTGTGACAATGGAAATTCCTCAACAGAATAATATGCAAATTAAAGGAAAGGCAACCATTCACCTATAGCTGTCTGATGTGTGGCCTCACACACACACACACACACACACACACACACACACACACACACTTAACAATATAAATGAGGATAGATTAGATTCATACTTGTTCCATAAATCATGAACATGAGATTTCACAATGATATGGAAAGCATCAGTTTAGTAAAACATAACATTACATTAAATACAATTTCATTTCCTTTTTTGGTAAAATTGCCAACTTCGATGCAAAAATACATCTACTGGGAAGGAGGAGTATTAATACAAAAATTCTTTCAATTTGCTTGGATACACATTTGATATTTGGTAAGTGATCAAAGACTTTTCTGGCAGCATAATTAATCCCCTTCTATGCCAAAGTTAGATTTAACCTTAAATAGTGTAGAACATCCTCTCACCTAGTGTTGTAGCTATGCACACTATTATTGCTTTTGAAATGTGTTGGGTTCATTCTCTTGCTTCCTCTGTTTATTTCTTCTTCTGTTAAGACAAGTTTAATTTTGATGTCCAGCCACCTATGACCATCCACCAACTCTTTATACTTCTCCTTGTCCTGTATTATTGCCTACAGATTCCTTTTTTAATTCCTACTGCCTTCCAATCATCTCCGACTTCCTTCACCCAGTTGTTTCCTGTATGACATGTTGCATTCCATAAGTTCTTAGTTAACATCTCATCGTACATCCTCATGATGTGCCCAACAAATCTTAACCTCCTTTTCTGTATCGATATAGGTTCAAAATTTTCACAAACTTCCTGCTGTGTTATACGTACCCAGATATCCTCCATGTTTTGTACCCCATATGTTTCTCAAAATTTTCCACTCATTCTCCTCCACCTGTCTACAAGCTTGCTTACCTAGTGTGATTGTTTCTGATGCATACAGTGCAGCATTTCTTACAGTTGCTGTGTAGTGTCGCAATTTGGCATTCCGTGACAGAGTTTTCTTACCATATGTTGTTTTCACTGCATACCAAAGCTTCTGCAAAAGCTGTGCCCTGTCTAGTGCACTACTGTTGATCTGTATTCCACCATTTATCTTCTCTCCCAAATAACGAAAACTGTTGACTTTTTCAACCTCTTTCCCATATTATTCTTGAAGTCGGAGGGTATTTCCCCTGACTCTTACATCTTGAATAGGTAGAACAATTTATTCACAACTTGCTCTCCTAACAATATCAGCAGTTCAAAAGAAATATAATCTACTCCATGGGCCTTGTTTCGACTCAAATCTTTCAGTGTTCTGTCAAATTCTTCTCGCAGTATCATATCTCCTATCTCATATTCCACTACTTCATCTTCCATTTCTACTTTCATCTTCTTATTTACTTATTCATTATCAGACCTGCTCCTCCATTACCACAGAGACGTGTGTGTGTGTGTGTGGGGGGGGGGGGGGTTACATGCATTCTCTGGGGCAGATGAGATGAAGGCTTAACAACCATGAAAGCTTCAATTTTGTTTATTCTTTTATATTAACTTATATAAATGCCAATGACGGGCAATCATCCTTACTTCATCCTAGGTTCTTACTCTTACAACTATTAGTTTACAATAACTAGGAGTTTGAGTTCTTTGGAGGGGTAAAGATAAGCATTTGTATCAGACGGGAGGTGTACTTGAGTAATTGTGTCCCCATTAGTGTAGAGGTCAGTGCAACTGCCTAGAAAGCAAGAGACCAAGGTTCGAGTCCCGGCTGGGTACACATTTTAAACTTTACCTATTCGCAGTTAATGTCATACATTCCGTGAAAATGGATTTTGTAATTATAACTTTTTACCCACCTAACAACAAATCCTGTTCACCCTGCCACAGAACTTCACCTGTCTCATGATATTTAACTTTAACCTATCCATTTCTCTTTCCATATTTTCTAACTTACCAACCCGATTAAGAGTTATAACATTCTGTAGAATGCCTGTTTTATGTTTCTTGAGCTATAGGGCTGAAGCCACTGCAGCCTGGTAGGTGCACTGCCAAGCGCAGGTGTTCCTGCTAACACTGATACAACCTCTGTTTGGACAGCTGCATCTGCTTGGCAACCAGCTTCTGAGGAATGGAAGAGAAAGAAGCTGCAAATACGGGTGGTTTCATGGCTTATGGATCATCTTGGCTTCACCATATGAGGAACACTTAGTGTCTTTAGTTACCACCACCACCTCCTCAAGATACACTTTGGCGTACCTGCTCCCACAGGATGTTCCCCATAACAATTTATAAATTTGTGAGGTGGTGTACAATTGATTCCATCATGGGTCACCTTCCCACAATTGCTGCAAGTCACCTACCCCTTGCAACCCAAGGTGGTGTAACCAAGACACTGGGCCAAACATTGAGACAAAGGAAGCCCTTCTTAATATGTTCTGGAAGTTTGGGAATGTTAAAAGTGAGGATGAAGGAGTCAGATTTCACTAAATGCCCACCCACCCTTTTCATGATGTTTTGCACATCTACTATTCCACCAGATGGCCATTCATTTTTCAATTCTTCTTTTGAGCTATCTACAAGGTCCCTTCATTTCACAAAGCCTTTGCTGTACTTCAACTTTGTCTGCAATTCACTGTATGTAGCAATTTCCCCCAAGAATTTCACTATTTGAAGGTTAATTACTTATGGAAACTTGATGTTTTGATCAATAATGTCTCATTATGGAAACATCTCACTTATTTTAAACTTCCAGTGAGCCTCTGCAAACCTCACTGAATATAAAATGGTGAAACCTTCTCAAATATGCCTTTTTTTATAGTAAAACCACATTATGTGGAGCATCATATGTTCTGTTACTATAAACAAAACTTTTTGTTTGTTTCAACTGGGTGCTAATGCCCTGCCCCAGTGGTACACCTATCCCCACTGGGAGCTGGAAAGGAGACAATCGAATGATCTATGCTGGTACCACGAGCAGCCAGGAAGCTGAAAGTCTGACTAGACAGAGCTTCTCATGCCTAGGTAAGACTTATACAACTGAGGTTCGGCATTATCACAAGAGGTTGCCCATTAGCATCTGTTTCACCTCCATAGCCATGCATCCCATCAGCACACCTTGGGATTTAGGGGTTGGTTATAGAGGTATTTTCCTTCATCACGACTTGGGCAGTCAAGCAAAGATCCCCGTTCCTCGAGACACAAAATTTTCCACCGCCAAGCTACACGGTGGTTGCTGAAGCACACCCAAGAGGTTACGATGGCACAGGACTGGCAGCAGTTACCAGTTCTCAGCTCAGGGATCCCAGGTCCACCAAGCTCTTACTCAGCAAGTTAATGCTGAGCCCCTGAGGGGTGTTTGGGATTTCCACTATAGAGGTGGTCTTTTACAAGTCCAGCATGGATGAAGTTAAGGCTAAAAGGTTATGCAGTTATGAAAGAATGATAAGGGGGTCGGATTAGAGTGATAGTCTCTTCCTTGGTCATAGGTAACTCCATACAGCTGAAAGTGAGCAAGTGTAGTGCATGCACACAAGCGTTGGTATTCCCACAAGAGAAAGAGAAAAATCTTAAAAGCTAGAGAAGATACTGTTTCCTATTGAGAGTTCATATAACCCACAAATCAAAAATAATTCCCTGGGAACACAATCCATATGTAATCACTTTTTCAACGAAGGTAATTCAACAGAGGATAGTATCCACAGAAGTAACAAAGGATCTTTGCTGTAATAGTAACTGAATTAGTTAAATACTCTGAAAAACTTAATTTAATGTTTCTATTTTCTGTAATACCGAAATGAATCTCGGCAAAGAAAGCAGTAAGGATAACTGAGTCTATTAACACAGTACTTCTGGTATTCAAATAGACAAGCCTGCCAGGATACTGTTTTTCAGACAGTTTCTCACAATGTGACAATTGATACTGTGAATATTTCAGACATCTGAACAAGTTTAAAACGAAGTGTTACTGTAATACTTAAAAAAAGGAACTCATCATCCTAAAAGTCACTCATGGTCCAAAGAAGACATTACCAGATTCACAGTCTTTCCAGGCTAAAAGTTAGTATAAAAGTCAATGCAAATTCACATTTTGATGACGAATTTTGTTTCAACTTCAGTCTACTCTGAATATCCAAGTCAATGATCACTCTGTTCATGTGGAGTATAACAGTCATACATGCTTTCACTTTGGGTATTGTTTACAAGTATTTACTTCATTTGGTTTTGGAACATTTTCCAACTTTGGCCTTAAAATCCATTCTCAAGTTCTATAGATGCCAACATATAATTTAAGTGACTAATGCAAGTGCCACGTCTGCTGTTGGTTTGTTGGATATATTGTAATATGTTGGCTTCTATAACATTTAAAAATGACCTGTAAGGCTGAAATTAACTGTCATATGTAACCACATAAAGTAAATGTGTGTAAACAATAACAGAGGTGGAGCCCTCACAATGCCATTTAACGATTTCTATGTTTTGCACTAGAAAATACAATATAAACATAATAGCAAGAGATATAAAATGTTTGTGTATGAGTGTTATTATTATGGAAATAGTTGTTCAATACATATATGAACATCTTACTAGAATAAATCAAAATAACAGTGTACAGGTTTGTAATTATTTACCTCTCTCTGCAATTTCCGCTTTTCCACCTTCAGTTCATCTTCAACTTTCTCAGCAGACTCCGATGCTGCTTTGTAACGAATAACTTGGCTTTCCAGTCGTGCCACCTAAACAAATGTTTTATCCATTTTTAAAACAAAAACTGGAAAGACTTGGATAGAATGATAACAACATGGAAACAATAGAGTGCTAACCACAACTAATTAATATTATTAATACACTACTAAACGCAATAGCCTTTCTAAAAAGGCAAGCTTAATATTTAGCAGTATTTTAGTGTGCCTGTTTGTGATTCAGTGCCTTGTCTAGCTGGTATCAAAACTGTGCCTTCTACTTTATTTTTCAGTTATTTTTCTTTCTTTATTCCACAATATACCTGAAATGACTAAATTGAAATATGCAATTCAAGATAAAATAGCAACAAATGTAATTTACAAACATTGTAGAATACCAGAAAAAAAATTTTGCCAAGTATTGAACAATGGTCAAATTTATGGATAACACCTTCTTTAAATGAAAAATAGGTAATATTTTATAGCATTTAATAGAGCAGTCTGAAGTATAAAACTGTATTGAATTCCACTCATTTTAAACAGAGACTCAATTATAAAGAACACAACTGTCAATGACTATATGTACGATTAATGATGGAAATTCTCCTCAGAGATGATAAATTATTTTTCAAAAGAGATAGATTGGCTGTCCAGTACTTACCTTTGTGCTGTACTGCCGATAGTGACACAAATGAAAAAAAAAAAAAAAAAGGGACGAACAGGACAAGCTTTCGGAACACGGTTCCTTCTTCAGGTGGGAGAGAAGGGAAGAAGAAAGGATAGGAATGGAAGGGAAAGGTAATTCATGACCTAGGTCATGAGGATGGTGTTTGAGGATTGTGGAAGTCAGAGATACTGCATTCCTCTCCTTTTTTCTTCCCTTCTCTCCCACCTGAAGAAGGAACTGTGTTCCGAAAGCCTGTCCTTTTCGTCCCTTCCCCCCCCCCCCCCCCCTTCGTTTGTGACACTATCGGCCGGTACAGCACAAAGGTTAGTACTTGCCAGCCAATCTATCTATTTTGAAAAAATAATGACTATATGTAGATTAATCTCTTGAAACTATTGATATATTAGATCAAATGCAACACTACTCAAGGGCCAATGTCACTAGAAAAATATATGCTATTAAAACGATTTTCAATTTTCATCAACTTGTTTCTACCCCTCTTCTCTGATCTTCTGCCACACTCCCCCCCACCCCCATTTATGCCTCCTTCCTTCTTATTCGTCAACTCGCAAATGGCCAAGGTCAGTTATTTGTATCCTAGTAACTGAACCTCATCCGTAGGTCCAATAATATCTTTAATGTTTTCCTGCACCTTTTTTTCTCTCTTTAACCATAACTTAACTTACCTTTCACCTGCATGGTACCTTTCCTCCCGCCTTGATAAATTGTTTTCTCTTTAATTTAATAATTCTGAATTTCAGTAAATGTCCCTCCTCCACTGAGATACTATCCATTATTATGGTTTTATTTCTATCACGTGATTTAATAACCTACATAGCCATGAAAAAAGTGCATAGACGTCAGTGAAAGTAATAAATACAACAGCTGAAATCTCTTTCAACAGCATCTGAGGTAGGCCTTGAGAAAATAAGCAATTTTCCATGCACTTGCAAGATACAACCTAACCACACAGCCACTTTGCATGCTGTAAGAGATTGACAAATTTTGTACAGGGTGAGAACAAATGAACTTTACATTTTCAAAAAAAGTGTAAAAACAAAAGCATACAACTTATTCGCTTTGAATAAGTACAACACAACATAATAGCTGCTATGCCCCTTAAGATTTTGCTCGGTATGTTTCATTTCTACAAACTTTACTCTTTTTAAGTTCTTTTGTGCTTACCATGTATTTAAAATATGCCTTACATATTATGGTGGCAGTGTTTTATGTTTGAAATGCATGGTGGATTAAATGAAATCATGCAAAACTAGTGACACTTGTTATTCTGAGTATGAATGTCACAGTTTGTTACTCGTACTATCAGCAATAATAGTGGGCAGAAGAATTTTTTACCATACAAAGTTTATAATGTGTAACAGAAGAACATTAGCACTACTAATCTACTCACATTGGCCTGCAGTGTGGACACATCTTGCTCAGCCTTCTGCAACTTGAACTTGTAGTCCCCCAGTTGTTTATTTGCTTCCCCTGCAAAAAATACACTTTTTAAACTGTGCCACACAACTTATACAATAATTCATTTTTATTATTGAAATAAAACTCAACATTGTATTTATCTGTTAGAGATTCTAACATTCTGACAGAAATGTGAAGATTGCATTTCAAGTCCTGAGAAAGAATGTTTTTAAATCTCTACCCCTCCACATCGAAGCTTAAGCAACTCCAATGATTTTTGTTGTATTTTTAATGCAATGCCAATGGCTAGGGACAGGAAAAAAATCAGTGTTATTTTATAGCCAAAATCGGTGTTACTTTTTTGCACTTGTCGGTGTTATTTTCTGGTAATCTTTTTTCATTTTTAGTGCTATATTTTTATCATATTTAACAATTTTTCAATGGTATGTTGAAAATTACACTATTCATAAAATATGGTGGGTCAAATTTGATGTAGATGTTGAAAAGATAATTTTAACAAAAAAAAAATATTGATTCAAATAAGTGCCTAAAATTTCTTTTTTTATATACACCAAGTATTTTAAATACTGTGAAAAAATTTCCAATGATTATATGCAGCAGGTTATCCCATTTTTCAGGTCAACAACTGTTTTTGACACAAGGACTTGTTTTGCCGACTTAAATATTTGTGTTATATTGTCACAATTTCTTAGAGAATACCAATATTGAAAAATAGAAAAATATATTTTAATGTAGGCTAAAGAAAAGTCTTTGCCTTTACAGTGGTATTGTAAATAAATAAGAAGTCTTTGCCACAAGAGAAATTGTTATATGAAAATAGCAAAAAACTGTCACATATTTGTAAAGTATTTCTCAGGAAGAAAATATTTTTAAATATGTAAAAAAGGGATTTAACTGAAGGTTAAAAAGTGACAAAAATGAATTTTCGTAATATTTTTTAATGTTTACTCACATCTGGCTTTGAAACTAAGATGATAATATACATTTTGGTATAAGTTTGAGTTTTAAATTTTGTTTCCCATACGTAATACCTTTTAAAGTTCTCTTATTTTTTATAAGTAGAAAGGCTCATTTATGCTCTGCACTTTCAGGTGTTTTTCAGTGCCAGATTTTTTACTCCGGGACATAAACTCTTTCTTCTCCCCGCCCCCCTCCTGCTCGGCGTTCTTTTGTTGCACCCAACTCCCTCAATAAATGCCATTTTTACAAATATCTGGACAAGTCGGGTAAAAACGAAACAAATCCATCTACAAACAAAAGAAATTTTACGTATGGCAACAGCGGTGTTGCCATGATGTTGGCAACGTAATATTCATTTTCGAGGATAATTGACTGATCGGAAAGAAACCTGTTGAGAATACAGCACGAACAGGATTATTTATTTTGGGTCAACACACAAATTTTTTTTCTCCTCATTCTATGCGATTGACTTTTCGAAGAGCATTCAAAGATCATTGCAAGCATCATTACATTACACTGGTGCTTTCGTAAATAAAAGTTTACTGACCAGGTTCAAATGGACAAAGTCCAGAAGATGATAAAATGAACATCCCCAAAATAAAGTGTTTGTTTAAATCCAGTTGCAGTGATTATAAGCCTGAGAGAAAGCCAACGTCAACTCCAAAAATAGTAATCCATGTCACTGCGAAATAACAGCGCAGTCAAAGAATATAACAAAGACCTTGTAAAAAATAATGAATATAATGACAAAACTGCTTAACTTTGATGCTGTTCAAAGACCTTGTTAAGTTGCAGTTCCGCTAACCACAGCTGTGCATGCACAATATGCCGAATTTACAAGCTGCCAGGTCAGTGTTCGATCACAGAAAATAATCTCAAACGGTTTCAAAATGCTTGAAACATTTCGGTGATGAAATACGTCGAAATATGAAAAAATCACCCCAATATTAATTACCGTAATATCTTCATAACTTAACACAGAGAGAGAAATAAGGTTGCCGACAGTTATCGATCGGAAATCGGACTATTGTGAATATGCGCATCTAACACTGTGTGGCGCTGTCTTATTACGGTATGAACTACAAAATGAAAAAATAGCCACTACCTTTGGGTATTAAACATATCACTGACATAATTAAATTTATGACATTTCTTACTAAGATACAGCGTAATTTTGTTGAAAATCGCCGATTTCGAATTAATTAAAAAAAATTTATGAATTCATGTTATTTTCTTAAAAACCACCAAATTTGCATTATTTCCTTAAAAACCACCGAATTCGCGTTATTTGTTGCATTGTCTTTAAAATGAATGTTTCCTGTTGCTACCAATGGCGTACGAAAACAGAGTTACAAACAAGAACATTCAAACGTTCAGTGTGACAAATTCTCGGTGTCCTTTTCTTCTGACTTCCTGTTGAAATACAGCATTTACATATACAGCAACCATCTACATTTTGCTAAGAATGAGAGGGCAACATGACATTAAATTGAAGAAAGAATATTGTTGGTACACAGTCATAGAAAATCAAAGTACATGACTGACAGCTGAGCCGGATCCAATGTACAACAATATTCTGCTGGTAGCAACTAGTTGCAACTGGCCTAGAAGGACGGAGTATGTCGGGAGAAGAGGAGCCAAGAGGGGGGGAAAGAGTAAGAAGGGCTGAGGGGTAAGAGGAAGGAGGGGATAAGAAAAGATTGACCAAAGAAGTCAGGGAATATATGGGGCGAGAGAAGGGAGCGGGAGGGGGAGTGAATGGGCCGAAGGGGGGCAGGAGATGTCAGATAGCACTGCAAGCGTGAAACGTCATTCAAACCAATCACCTGTGACATATTGTTCATCAGACCTTACTTTTGTAACACACCTCATATAACAGTGTTGTTCTTACAATGTTTGCGAGATGTGTTGACAGTCACTTCAAGACAGGAGAACTCCTCCATTTAGCCAAATGCATGATAATTTTATTAACAACAGTTTCTTCAGAAAACATAATTGGAAAAAGTGAGCATTGTACACAATGTATAGAGCTACAGCACTTATTGACAACAAGAGTAACATCACAGCTTTGGCGAGAAAAATTTCAAATAAGTTGGTATCCTGTAAGGATTTCCAGGGTTTGCTGTGTTCTATATATCACTCTGTTGGGGGGAGGGGGGGATGCTAAAATAAATAGTGTAATTATCAAAACACTTACTGTACTCTGATCACGTAGTTTGGAACATCAACACACGTATATCCAGGCAGTAAGATTTTCTGAATATGGTGTGGGTGCCTTATTTTTGTGATCCGATTTTTCTGAAGACAAGAGTGCTACTTATGGATACAAAAGAGCAGCCAAAAAAGTGGCTGATGACTGTAGGTGGTCTTGCCTTTCCAGTGACCTTCCCAATCATGTAAATGTCTAAATACAGAACACTGATAAGCAAACGTGTTTATAATAATAATAATAATAAAAAGCAGCTAAAAACTCAATGCTTTCCTGAGTGAGATTCTCCAGTATTTTGAAACCAACAATGTGAGCATAGATCAGATGTGGTTTACATAAACAAAAAAAGGACTACCATTGACAGATTTATACCAAACAAATTAACACTGTGGTACTGAAAACAGGTTAGATCACGCTTGAAAAAGCAAAGAAAAACTTGCGGATTTTGTGTCCATTTAAATTAATGGACACAAAATCCGCAAGAATGGCAATCTTTCCAGAATCTATATCTACATAGATACTCTGCAAATCACACTGATGTGCATGGCTTACAACAGTTATCACAACGAAACCCTCTCATGTAATTTGCTAGAGAATCCTCAGAAATTCTGGTTGTATGTAAAGTAAATTAGCAGCAAAACACAATACCTTCACTATGCGATAGTAATGGTGATGCTACTGACAACACTTCTGCTAAAGCAGAAATGTCTAACACAGCTTTCTTGAAATCCCTTCACCAAATAAGACTGAGCAAATACTCTCGAATTCACAACAAGAACAGCTGCCAGCAGGAATAATTTAGAAGTAGATACTCCTGGAGTATTAAAACAACTTAAATATCTTAACAAAAGTAAGTCTCCCGGTCCTGATTGTATACCAATGAGATTCCTTTCGGAGTATGCTGATTCAATAGCCCCACACCTAGCTATCATATACAACCACTGCTCAGCGAAAGTTCCATACCCAGACTGGAAAGTTGCACAGGTCACTCCAATATTCAAGAAAGGCAATAGGAGTGATCCACAAAATTACAGACCTATATCATTCCATATTTTAAGATTTCTGCAAGGCTTTTGACACTGTACCTCATGAGCGTCTTCTAATCAAACTGCAAGCTTATGGAATATCGCCACAGTTGTGCAGTGGATTCACGATTTCCTGCCACAAAGGACACAGTACATTGTAAATGACAGTAGTCATCAAGTAGATCAGAAGTGATATCTGGCACTCCCCAGGAAAGTGTTATAAGGCCCTATTGTTCCTTATTTTTATAAACAATGTAAGAGACAATCTGAGCAGCTCTCTCATACTGTTTGCGGATGATGCTGTCATTTATCAGTTAGTAGAACAAAAGCAACTGCAAAATGATTAAGATATCTGCATGGTGCAAAAATTGCCAACCAGCCCTTAAGTGTGAAGTCACCATATGACCACTAAAATAAATCAATTAAACTTCCCTCATGCGATAAATCAGTCAAATCTACAGGCCATCAATTCAACTAAGTACCCAGGAATAACTTACATAGGAAAGAGCACACAGAAAATATTGTAGGGTAGGCGAACCAAAGATCACATTTGATTGGCAGAACACTTACAAGAGCAACAGTTTCACTAAAGAAACTGCCTACACTACACTACCTATCTGCTACAAGATGAAACGGAGTACTAGTTTTATTAACAGTTCTTTAATTAACAGCAAATGTTATTACTTTGTGTGTGTCTTGAGTTAGTGGAAATGAAATTTATAATTTATTAAGCTTACAACATGAATATTTTCCTGTAATAAATAAGTGTTGTGCTCTGACAGCCATAGACCTGCCTACAGTGCTTGCGAGACAGCAGGTTGACTTGTGAATAGAACTTGTGTGCCGAACTGCTTGGAAAGTCAAGAATTTCTTCAGAAAATTTTCTCAGATTTCACTTTGCCCAGTTAGTACTTCACAACTGAACGTATAGTTCTATATGGATGATTTCAACATTAAGCATTTTACACTTTAGTACTACAATACAGAGTTTTCATATCCTGAAAGATTTACTTTAGTGGATATATATGGCCTTTTCAAATGACTTTTGGAACAATTGAATTAATTATTATTTTGGGAATTGAAATGATAATATCCAAGTTAAAATATCTGAATAAAATTGTGCTCCTAACTGTTCACACAGAATGCAATCAGATACACTAAAAACTGACTTATCTTACTTTTACAAATTTAGTTGAATGTTACAACATTTAGGAAATAATCAATATATTCTGAATCAAAGACATTATACTGACAGAGTCTTTGAAACTTACTCTGCAGATCTGCAGCAATACCCGAAGTGTCTGGTCCATTCAAGCTGGCAACAGAATTTGTCAATCCTGTACCCAACCCGGACACTTTATGTTGACGGCTGCGCGATTCCTCGAGCTCCAATTTGAGATGACGCACCTCATCAAGCAGCTCATTACGTTCTTCTGCTATTCGACGCAGCCGTACATCTGAAGACATTTTTATAATCATTTTCTGAGTTACACACAAAAATAGATGAAAAGTCAAGTCAAACAAAAATTTAATATTTCAGATAGGTAGGGGTAGGGGGGGAAGGTCGGTGTTATTTTATGGCCAAAATCGGTGAAATTTTATATATATATATATATATATATATATATATATATATATATATATATATATAAAAAATAGACGAAGATTACTCACCAGGCGAAGGAGCACAGGTGTGACAGTATCACAAATAAATAAATGAATACACACACACACACAATCGCAAGCTTTCGCAACCCAGTTGCGTCTTCAGGCAGTAGGGAAGGAGAGGGAAAAGGAAATGATGAGGGTTTTAAGGAAGGGGGTAAGGAGCCATTCCAATCCCGGGAGAGGAAAGACTTACCTTGGGGGAAAAAATGGAGGGTAAACAAATGCACACATGCCCACACATTCACACAGACACAAGTACACCTAGGCAGACATACTGTAGAAAGCAAAGCTTTGCTTTCTACAGCAAAGCTTTGCTTTCTACAGTATGTCTGCCTAGGTGTACTTGTGTCTGTGTGAATGTGTGGGCATGTGTGCATTTGTTTACCCTCCATTTTTCCCCCCAAGGTAAGTCTTTCCTCTCCCGGGATTGGAATGGCTCTTTACCCCCTTCCTTAAAACCCTCATCATTTCCTTTTCCCTCTCCTTCCCTACTGCCTGAAGACGCAACTGGGTTGCGAAAGCTTGCGATTGTGTGTGTGTGTGTATTCATTTATTTATTTGTGATGCTGTCACACCTGTGCTCCTTCGCCTGGTGAGTAATCTTCGTCTATTTTTTAGATTTTATTTTTACTGCTAGGAATTTTTCGTCTTAATAATCGTTTATATATATATATATATATATATATATATATATATATATATATATATATATATATTTCTTTTTTTTTTTTTTTGCACTTTTCAGTGTTATTTTCTGGTAATCTTTTTCCATTTTCGGTACTTTATTATTGTCATATTTAACTATTTTTAATCATATGTTGAAAATGACACTACTCCTAAGATACAGTGGGTCAAATTTCGATAAAGGTGTTGAAAAAAATAATAATTGATGCAAATAAGTATCTAAAAATCCTTTTTTGTACACCAAGTATTTTAAATACTGTGAAAAAAAAAGTAATTGCCAATGACTGTATGCAGCAGACTACCCCCCCCCCCCCTTTTTCAGGTCTGCAAACTGTTTTTGACACTAGGACTTTTCTCGCTGACTTAAATATTTCTGTTATTGTCACAATTTCTTAGAGAATAACAATAATGGAAAATAGAATAATATATTTTAAAGTAGGCTAAAGAAAAGTTGCCTTTGCAACGGAGAAAAAAGTAGAAAAGGTAGCCACCAAATTTGGATATGAAACATTTCTACGTTAAATATGTCACCGACATCATTAAACTTACGACATTTCTTACCCCGTTGTAGGGTAATTTCGTTTGAAACCACCGATTTCATGTTAATTAAGGGGCAGAGGTGGGTTGAAACGAGGAATTCGTGTTATTTCCTAAAAACTGCCAAATTCGCATTATTTGTCACATTATTGTTAAAACAAATTTTTCCATGTCCCTACAGATAGGTAAATATTCATCTTACTCTACCAATATCTAGCTACTGTCCTTATAGAATGAATAATCGTTGTATACATTTTCCATTAATTGGTCAGTGTGAAACACAGCAATACCAACTATTATGTAAAATAAAGCAGAGGCAACCATTCATACTGTTCTCTATTGTGTGTGTTCTTGATGCACACACAAGTCATCTATAAATGAGTTTTTATTTTCTTATTTTATGTATTATTTCATCCAGAAATATGCACTGTTGTTTAGGGATGGGTCGAATCCCAATTTTACCGAATCGAATCCGAATACCGAATCTTAAATATAACATGCGCCGAATCCCGAACCCGAATCGAATCTCGAACCCAAATAATCTGTCAACTCAAGTATCTATATTTAAGAAGAATTACTACACTATTACTACTACACTATCACAGCCAGTGAAGAAGATAAAGCCTTCTGTGATGGATCTCAAATGACAATATTACAGTAAAATTTAAGAAATTAAAATTTCATTTGGGTTTTTATTTTAAATTTTAAGAATTTTTAATACCCCCTTATCCTCTTAAAAGAAATTTTTATGAAACATTTTGAGATATATGTTGTTTAGATGCTCTAAAAGATAATAAGAAACCTCCTTCACTCTATTACCAACTGTTTCATTTTGATGAAATAAAAAATAATTGCATAATGAAGTCTTACAAAGGAAAGAATCCCATTTTTTTCTTTTCCAAAGCTGAAGAATCAAAAATAAAACCTGAAAATGTGAGTAGATATTTTGGAAGTTTGAAAAATAGGTTCTTAAAAAAATAGGATGTGTAAATGTTTAATGATTTTATAGTCACTTATATAAGCCGTTATAAAAGTTATTATACATCCAAAGCTAATTTATTTTGTTGGTTAAATTGTGCGACGCTTCTCGCCGGGCTGCAGTGGTTATGTTGGCACCAATGATAATGACGGCAACTCAGATGACTAATAAATGTTTTTCATGGCAACTTCAATTAAAACAAAAATTATTTTTTTCTGAACGTGCAAGGGTACATACAAGAACCTGTCAATCATAGAGCAGGTACAGTATTAATTTTGCTACGAGTGAAACGAGCAGCAATAACACTTACTCTGTACCTCGTGAAAAATATTAACGCAATTCTACACTTCACTGTTCATTTGTTGCCAACATAAGAACTGGAGCCCGGCGAGAAGCGTCGTAAAATTTTACCGAATGAAGTGAAGAATTGCGTTAATATTTTTCACGAGGTACAGTGTAAGTGTTATTGTTGCTCGTTTCACTCGCAGTTAGATTAATACTTCCTGCTCTATGGTTGACATGATCTTGTATGTACCCTTGCCCGTTCAGAAAAAAATAATTTTTGTTTTAATTGAAGTTGTCACGAAAAAACATTAATTGGTCATCTGAGTTGCCGTCATTACCATTGGTGCCAACATAACCACTGCAGCCCGGCGAGAAGCGTCATACAATTTAACCGGATTTATTGAAACAGACGTCAGATGTTTGTTGAATTGACGTTATCCCGCCTGAATGGCGCACGATTAGAACTTTTTTTTCCACACACGGTAGTAAATAACTTTCTTCTTGCAATCCTGGTGCTTCTCTAAGATTCACATACCCCAGCACTTCACAAAATTCAACGAAAGAATACGCGAAATTAGAATGAGACAACTCATGCAAGAATCGTAGGTGATGTCCTAGGAGCCGTGTACACCGAATGAAGCGGCAGTGCGATCGATATATATCGGATAGTGTTTCATATAGAAACGATAGGTCTGTCCGATAGGTATCGAAGAAGCGAATGTTATGATTTTTACGTGTATGTCATGATTTTAAAGGATGTGTTTAGTCAGGAACCTAAGAGTACAAAGTAACTTGTGAGTGAACAAGTTCGACTCTTAGGTTCCTGCCTAGCCACATCCTTTAAAATCATGACATATTCGTAAAAATCTTAACATTCGCTTGTTCGAATACTGGTACCTATAGTTCAGTCTAACGACCATAGCTTTGACTGAAAAGTCCATTGACAACGAATTAAGGCCGATTCACACTGTCCGCCACGTCAACGTCACGTCATGTCACGGATCCGTCACATCAAGTTCGCACTGTCTGTCACGTCAATTCGCTTTTTCCAATACTTCATGTTGAAAGTGAGGTTATGAGTGGCGATGTGTTATGTAGAAAGTCATATTATAATACTGTAATTGATGAAACAACAACGCTATACAATGTATGTTTTGGGCTAACGTAATGTGGTAAAGTGCTGGGAACTAAAACATGTCAAAACATCGATATCTATTTTAAAGCGAAAAAAATAAAGTTTCTTGCTACTCCTAGCGAAGCGAGAGTTGATGGCTGAAATATATGGATTGTATTTCCGTTTCATTCGATGTATACGGTTCCTAGGAAATTACCTGCTACCAACGTGACCTGCTACATTTGAAGTTGAGCAATAAGTTCTATTTCCTTCGTTGAATGGTGTGTTAAAATTCAATAGCCGAAAATAAAGTGGAAATTAGACTCGACTTCCTTTTTTTTATTATTATTATTATTTTTACGAGTGCAAAAGTTTTAGCGCCAGTATTTACATTTGCGCCTACGAAGAAAGGCACTCACTACATTTACATGTAACCCATCTTCCGGAATACGAAAACAGATTTTCGTAAACCATTTTTCGCTTTTGGAGTGTTTACATGACCAACCAAAAGCGGAATTGGAAAATCGGTTTACGAAATCCGATTTGGGAGCCCATGTAAACTGGGTGCGTACAGCACTGCTTAGACGAGACGGAAAACTTACTTGTGACGGCTCCTGGTGCCATTTTTCAGAACTTCATTCGTTTTGTACTCGATTTAACCCCGTTTTATGACGTCACTTCTTTCAGCGGATCTATGAAACAATAATGTAAATAACGCAAACGAAAGTGCACTGTTATGCAAAGTTAACTACAACATTCGTAACTGAAGGTTTTCATATAAACTTCGGATTCGGGATTCGGTAGTATTCGGCCATTATGCATCGAATCTCGAATCCGAACCCAGTGTGCTAGATTCGGCGAATCTGGATTCGGCCGAACCACTCGGACACAACCCTACTGTTGTTATATAATACCAAATCTATACTAATAATAAATTTGTAAATGTAAGCCTGTCACTGTTTACTTCATTCTTCAAAACTACCGGACCAATCTTCATGGGTTTTCACAGGAAACATGAGAAAAGTTTGGGTCTACGTATGGGAATAATGTTATCAAAATCGAATTTAAAAAAAAAAAGATATCATTATTTTAAGAGTTTTCAGTAACCATTGTGTCTGTTCAACTATTAAAAACCTCTTATCTCCAAAACCACTTAATTTTCATGGGGTTCTCACACAACTTGAGCATATCATGCTGTTCACAAAGGCTTCAATAATTAAAATCGGATAAGAGAAAATAAAGATATCATAATTTAATAATTTGTTTAAAAGCCATCAAGTAGCCTATGTCTATTCGTTGAGGATAATTTCTGCAAAAGTACTACATGAACTTTCATTGGCTTCCACAGGTAAAATGAGAATAGTTTGGGGAGTTACCTAGGCTTCATTTCATCGAAATCAGATCAGAGGAAGAAAAGATAACATAATTTGAAGTTTTATGTGTGTACTATGTTTATAAGTATGATGTAGTAGAGGAAATCTCCAAGAATACTATACAAACTTTCATGGGGGTTTCATAGGTCAACTGAGAGTACCTTGGGGCAACCTTAGGACTGCCGCTGTTCGCTTCAATCTTCAAATCTACTGGACGAATTAATGGTAACGATATCATTAATATTCATGGAATATATGACATCAACTGCGATTGGGCAAAGCTGAAAATGTGTACCCAGCCGGGACTTGAACCCGGGTCTCCTGCTTTCTAGGCAGTTGCGCTGACCCCTACACCACTGGGGACACAGTGATCACCGCACCTGCAAGGACTACCTAAGCACGCCTCCCGTCAGATACAAATTCCCAGCTTCGCCCTGCCCATAGTACTCAAACTCGTAGTTATGAACTAATTCCCGTAAGAGTAAGGGCTTCAAACTTTACCCACCCCTCCCCACTAACGATAGGATCATTGCCCGTCACCGGCACACACACACACACACACACACACACACACACACACACACACACACACACGTGGCGTCTGTTCCGAGAGAACAGACGTCACTTCTGATCCTGCAGTTGTTATTATTCAACATTCATAGAATATATGACATCAACTGCGGCTGGGTACACATTTTCAACTTTGCCCAATCGCAGTTGATGTCATATATTCTATGAATATTGAATAATAACAACTGCAGGATCAGAAGTGACATCTGTTCTCTCGGGACAGACGCCACATGTATAGATATCATTAATGTCACTGAAATTATTGAGACGAAAAACAGTCGAGGGTGTATAAATTTCTATTTACAATGATACTGGACGAATTTTCATGCGGTTTTCACAGGAAACATGAGCGAAGATTCGTTCAGTATCTAGCCATGATTACATCAAAATGGAATTGAAAAAAGACATATAATAATTTAATGGCTTTAATCTACAACCGTAACGTCTCTCTCTTTCATCACGTTAATCTCCAAAACTAATAGACAAATTTTCACAGGTAATGTGAGGATATTGAGCGATTACACTTCATTTCACAAAATTTTATTAGACAAAGTAAGGATATCACAATCACAATTTAAACATTTCTTTGAAAACAGTTGCATGTGTGTATTTGTAGCTGGTAATCTGCAAACGTACCATACAAACAAACATGGGGCTTCACACATAATTTTAGAATAGCTTGGAGCATAATGTAGGCTGTTTTCATTAAAATCGAATCATGGAATGTAAACATGTCATACTTTGAAGTTTTATGTGCACACTATGCTTATAAGCATGGTGTAGTACAGCAAATATCTAAAAGTACTAAATGAACATTCATGAAATCTCACAGATAAATTGAGAACAGCCTGGGGCAACATACAGGCTTCATTTCATTAAAATAAAAATATATCGTAATTTGAAGTTCTATGTGTATTTCATGCTTGGAAAGAACAGTGTAATGCAACAAAAGAACCAATATAGGTGCTGTTAGTTTCATAGTGCACCAGAAAACTAATAGATAGCAGTGCGGGTGTTCATGTGAAATTTGGTAGCCATCTGATTATTACCCTTTGATAATGCTACTTACTCTTACTTTTCAAATAGTTCACGACATCATATCTCGTGAATGAGATGTGAGGAAAACAGGTGCATTATGTGACAATGTTGCACATTTTCTCCCAACCAAATTGGGTACACACATTCCTTACCATGAGGTATCAATTCTATAATGGTAAGAACCAAATATGAAACATGGTTCAGGAGATATAATTTCACAAACAATAGGAGTCACAAGAAACTGCCACATAATGCAATGAGACTTTATGAATACAGTATTTGAGAACGAGTTTGCTTAGCGGCTTGCTACAAACTTTAAACATAGTTTCACACTTTTATTGAACTTTTCCTTGCTGACAACAACAGCAAAATTATGAAAGGAAAGAAGTTTCTCACTTACTACTTT
Organism: Locusta migratoria; assembly: GCA_026315105.1. Lineage (NCBI taxonomy): Eukaryota > Metazoa > Arthropoda > Insecta > Orthoptera > Acrididae > Locusta > Locusta migratoria. The sequence continues at coordinate 43,683,867 of CM048746.1, read as the reverse complement.
TCCACTGTTCATGGATTAGAACTACAGCACTTGGTATTACATTACGATTTGTAATTTCTACACTACAAATTGTAGCCTCCGGAAATTTTACAGACAGTATACACATGTATCGCTGAATGTACCTTGGAAATTGTATCACAGAGTGACGTGTAGTTAATGAGACATGAGCACATAAACAGTAATGTTCATGGAAAACTGCCCCCATCATGCACAAAGTTTTAATTTATTACTTCTTTTCTACTAACTGTATTCGCAACAATTTTTAAGACATACAGCATTTATAGAAATGAATATATGGCTGGAAAATTATACAACTGTACAACATATAACTCAACAAATACGAGATTGTGCAAATTTTATACGTCATTTGTATTTTGATCTTTCTTTGTTTGGATACTGCATTATAATTTTGTACATTACACAAGACAGCCTTATTTCTTATATATTCTCCAATGAATATAACATGTTTTTAGAAAAAAAGTTAGGTGGAGAGAGAGAGAGAGAGAGAGAGAGAGAGAGAGAGAGAGAGAGAGAGAAGGGATAGGAGAAGTACTAACTGAAGGCAGGAGTATATAAACAAATACCCGGGCAACGCCGGGTTTTCAGCTAATACTGATATATTTTAAACAGTATACTAGTGTGAAACTAATTTTTAAAGTAACAGGGCAGTTAGCTGTCAGCTGCTCTTGAAATTTCTTACTGTAAGAAATGTTTAAAAGATGTTGTGAAAACCAGACTAACTCAAATTGCTTTTATAAAATTAGGCACTTAATTGTTTTAACCCAGCACCCTTAACCTTTTTAGTCAGTAACTTTTTTTGTTATTCTACATTGTAAATATGAAGCAAGCTGGACTACTCTCCTCCACAACAGCCTGAAAAGAATGTGTTCCATCTTGTGTGTGTACTGCATAAGCCTAGAAATCATACTCACCAAGGGAGCCTTCTCCAGCTGTTCCAAGGAGTTCCGCTGATTCGATGGACACCAGTGCTCTACGAGGTTTGGAGGGTTGTTGTCGAGTTGGACTCCCACCACCTTCTCCTCCGCTATCCTCTTCACTTGAAACCTGGTCATCGCCGACAATTGTCATGCCAGCTTCCTGCAAAATTCACAAAAATTAGTACAGTGTATAGAAGCTAAACAATTTTCATTCGAATGAAGCATACAAACAGCCATTCCCAATCAAACACAAAGAGTTGTACACAAATATGATTCTCGCTACACAACATACAAGCTAACAGGCTATGAACATGTCGATAAATGTAAAATTTACTGAAAATATTGTTGATATTACTATATATTGGTGAAACACAAGCACTGCAATCACAAATCTGAATGAAGCACACACACTTTGAACATAGGTAGAAGATTTTTCTAAATCACATTACATATGACCTTATTCCATTATTATGTCACCTTAGCTTCATAATATCCTCGTCTCTCTCTCTCTCTCTCTCTCCCCCCCCCTCTCTCTCTCTCCCTCTCTCTCTCTCTCTCATGAATTACTCTACATTATTTAGCCAGTACATTGCGGCTCTATCTAAAACATTAAACACAAAGGAACTGCCTGCTAATGCTAAAATAGCTAAAATTCTGAAATTGAAATAACTGAAGTAAAGGTCACAGATCCAAATTAGCTGAATTTTTATTTCTAGCCTTGGACTGGTTTCACAAAAAGTTAAATTTGCATCTCCAGGTGCTGTAATTATTTTTACATGTGACTTTTAGGATGGCTAACAAGGATTATTGGTAGGTCATTTAATTACTTTTTTCCCCTCAGCACATGAGGCATATAATGGCTTGACCGTCCAGTTCATGTCATGTAGATAAAATTATTAAAAAGCCATCCTGTCAGTTTCTGTGTAGTTTTACTGATTTGTCATATATGCCAACAAGATTGGTAGCCAAGTTGCTATTAGTGTAGTAGGTTTCATCAGATGTACCACAACCACAAGAAGTTATGACTTCCATCCTGTGATGCGAAATTTCCATAACTGACAACCTCCCATGTTGTATACAAGCTGCAACGACAAAAGGTGGAACTTCTTGTGGCTATGGTATATCTGGTGAAGCCTACTACACTAATAGCCTACTGGCTACCAATCACACTGCTCTAAATGACAAATCAGCCAAACTACACAAACTGGCAGAACTGTTTTTCATTAATTTTATCTACATGACACAAACCAGACAGTCAAGCCCTTGAATCTCAGAGAGCTGAGGGGGGGGAAAAAGTAATCGGTAGACCTAACCAAAAATCTCCATTAGCCATCTTACAAGTCACATGTAAAAACAATTAACTTGTTGCGAAAGACTGGAAATACAAATACAGATGATGTGGATCAACAGGGTGGCCACCAAATCTTCATTTTCAAATTCAAGGTTTTTTCCAGGTTATCCAGGTTAAAAATAATTATTTTCCAGGTTTTCACGAAACGTAATTTTGCTCAAAGGGGTTAGCAAAGATCTATACCATAAAGAAACTACTTACATATTTTAAAAACACACTGAATCCACGATGAACCATGTAACGTTGTAATAGGCACCAAGCAGTGGCGAATCCAGGATTTGTGTTGTGGAGGGGGCGGGCAGAGCTCACAAAAATTGTGGCATTGTACCTCAAACTGATGTAAAAAGAACCAGCTCATATTATGAGGCTTTCCTCATGGTTTTGGGGTCTTCAGACCCATATACCCCCTCCCCCCACCCGAGATTCGACACTGACACAATGTATAGTACAGGATGTACATTTTAAGTTAACAACCCAGAATAACTAGGGAAGAAAAAAAAAAGAAAAACAGACCATTCATGATGTGGGCCTTAGAATCCGAATCTGCAATAAAAAATCGGGGTTCGCATTTAAAATTTTACACTTGACACTCTCCCCCCCCCCCCCCCCACACACACACACACACATACAAACGGTTCCGGTTGGGTATTATTTCCTAAGCCTCTGCCATCCGCACATGCTCGTGAAAACCATTTTTTGAAAATCTACTGTTTTTCCGAGTTATTTCGGTTTGTCGACTTACAACTTACACATTTACACCCTGTATAATAGACGACTAAGTTGAGTTCAAGTAGTTGGAGGATACTGTACGTTTTAATGTGAATTGCATTCGTTTATGCAACATACCCCGTTAATTTATACTAGACGTCCTGATACATTAAAATACAGTCACATCTCATGAACTAGTGATCGAGAACCCAATACACATGTAGGAATCAGGACTCGTCTTTCCAACATAAGCATTTTATTTAATCAAAGTTACTTAAATTAAAACAACAGAGATAAACTGAAACAAAGACTTGTGTTTATTCCGTGATCAGCAAACTGCTGTCCAATATTTAGCTTGTCTGGCTTGTCTTCAGTTTCGTCAGCAGGAAATCCTTTAAATCCCCCATCCGAATCCCACATTCGGTCATCCTGACAATCATCCGACTCGGATGATGAGTCGTCACTTGGCCAAGGTTGCATAAAAATGTTGTTTTACTTCTGGGACCCTCATGGTTATCACCTTCTCGGCACACATCATAGGTGTCTTTTTTTTTATTTATTTTATTTTTGTGACTCTGTAAGGACCTAGATTCTTGGCCTTCAGCTTCAGATGTGGTCCAGTTTGTGTTCGTTTAATTGCTATCAGATCACCAAAATTGTACTTGTAGGCTTTCTTCCGATGACGGTTGAAGTTAACACGGTTTTCTTCTTGTACCTTGCCGATTTGTAGCTTAGCATTTTCCCTCAGTGAACTGCGTTTTTCTTCAAACAAGTTAATAATTTCTTCATCCAATAACTTTGTGATCTGAAGATCAGACTGTGTGTGCATCTTGACTCCCATCAGTATTTCAAATGGTGTCTTCTGAATACTTCTGTGAAATGTTGAATTCATAGCACGTTGAACTGATGGTACCACCTTACACCATTCTTTTGGGTTATCAATATCAGCAAGACTGGCAATTTCTTTCATTACGAGGAAATATTCTTGAAGAGACTCCTCTTGTTTCTTCTTTCGCCGATACAACAGCTGATGAATCTCTGCAGCACTCGTTTTCACGTCAAATCCTTCCAGCAAAGCTTTCTTCAATGCAGACCACGATGTAAGACCCTTCTCACCTTGAACAAAAACCTTTTCTAAACCTTCGAGCGATTTTTTTGCGAAAATAAGCATTTGCAGTTGACTCCAGCCCATTAAAAACGCTGTTTCTTCGAAGTCAATGATCTATTTTTTAACTGGATATCCGTCACTGCCGTTAAATGATTTAAGAGCACCATCTACGTCACGAAACTAAATAGAAAATTTACACTGATCTTGTAATAATTGCGTTTCGCAATATATTGCAGATAGCTCCCTACTCCGCATCAGTAATGATGTTTCGATTACGAAGTTCTTAGCTTCAAGTTCACCATTCCCTGTTTGAAAAGTAAAACCAGAAAATTCTCTCAAGCGTTTTCGATTTCTTCTGTCGTCTGGAACTGTTCCGTAAATTAACTTGTGAAGGGATCTGATGGTTTTAACCGGCGCAGAATTACCTTTTTATTTACTTTTTCAATAGCGTCTAACGTTGCCATTTCAAGATTTTTTTTCTTTTCGTCTACTACTTTTCCGTACTTCAAAACGATTAGAATTTCTCCTTGCGTCGTTCTGTTTCCCGTAAATCGTCGCTGAAATGTGAATCCTCGTCGTAGATTCATAGTCAACAGTATTGCACGTTATATACAGTACGTCGTCACAGGCAAAACGGCACTCGGAAAAATTCGTCGTAATTACGCGGCAAATCTACTTCGTTCAGTTCATTCCGAAACAGGCCCTCAAAATTTGCAGGAATCAGGACTCGTCTTTTCAACATAAGCATTTTATTTAATCAAAGTTACTGAAATTAAAGCAAAGAGATAAACCGAAACGAAGAATAAACTCTTCCTACTTTTGTTTATACCGTGATCAGCAAACTACTGTCCAATATTTGGCTTCTCTGGCGTGTCTTCAGTTACGTCAGCAGGAAATCCTTTAAATCCCCCATCCGAATGCCACACGTATATTATGATTTACTTTGCCTTCAGGACATGAACAACCTATTCGCCTCTTTCAAGTTTTCATTTAGATTGTTCCCAATGATGGTTTTCAGTTTCCAGAGCCCATACAGTCAAATAAGTTTTGCCCTGGAAAACTCTAGCTAAAAGATTAATGAATGTTAATAACCCAGCATGCGTGATAATGCACAATATTGTGTGCGAGTTCTTGAACTTCGAGGAGATGAAATGGGGAATGCAGAAACCTATCTGGAGCAACAGCTGTGTGGTATTTGCATTCTAGTGTCACTGGTAAAATAACACTCAACAGCAGATTTTAATGAAAACATTATTTTGTTCTAATGAATTTGTTTCATTTTTTAAATTCCTTTAGTACTAAACAGACAGCGAAATATATATTGTGAAAAGCAATAGACTTCCGTTTGCTTATGGAAAGTTTATGTTTCTTGCTTCTTGCGTGGCTGTTCAAAGCACTCTTCCCCATTGTGTTGCACCATGAGCATGAAGCATTCGTTTGTGATTTGGGATCACATGTAATCCACGGATACACTGACTCGTCTGAGCTCTGATTTCGAGTTATTCTATCTTTTGACATGACGGAAAAACACTTCATTCTAACACACGTTGAATTACTTCATCAGTGCAGGCACAGGTAAGGTCGATTCACACTTGGATTCACTCTATTGTTCTCTGCTACGATTGTTTCACTCTGTTACATCTGAGAAAGATGTAGATGGCGTTAGTCTCGAAATATATTTAACGATATTTTGAATGTTTTGTTATAAGACTGCTGTTAAAGCAACAAAGTACAAAAGAAAGAAATTGCCTTTTCGCAAAAGTCGCACACCGTATTCCAGAGTTATACTTACATCTTTTTGGAGGGCAATTAGCATGTCAAAAAGTCGCAATCAACAATGTTAGAACTGTATTTCATACGGGCCCGGCTAGCGCTCACTAGGTGACTTTTCATGTACTTGTGCTTTTTGAAAACCCATTTACATGTGACGAGGGGAATAATCTTTTGTGTTGAACATAAAATAAATAATTAATGTTGTTCCTGCTCTATGGTTCTCGATGGACCATTGTCCGCTAAGTAAATTAATTATCCTCCTAATTGTTACCGCGACTCCTCATTGGCCCTAGCCGGGCCCGCATGAAAAAAAGTTCAGCCATCGACAATACGTACATGATGACTGTGTTTACTATTTATGTATTATCAATGTTCCGTCAGTCACAGGAATCTTCTATAATTATTACTAACGAACACAGGCGCCGACTTTTGAAAATCTTGGGGTATGCTCAGTGGCGTTCCCAGGTATTTCTAAAGAAAAATAAATAAACACAAAGCAAAGCCAAAAACTTATACAAAACATACACACTATCGATTCCATATCACCGTCATCATCGTGATTATAAGCCGAAGTCTTTTGTATTTCACTATATACTTATCCATTCTTAACGCTTTTCACACTCAAGACATTAACCCTTTTAACCCCAAATTTTATTGATTTATGAACAAAAATATTTCTTTGCATATATCTATAAATAATGATTGGATTAATGTATATTTGACAGTATTTTTGATTATTTTTAGTTTTTGGAAGGAAGTTTGGGATGACTACAGATGGCATCAGTGTGCAGGGTATGTTTCCTTTATCGTAACTAATAACATTTTCAAACTGTTGACCACTAATTTAGACATTGGGCAATTATTTATTACTAAAGTTTTTAAATAAGTTTTTAATAATCCGTGGATTATTTGAAAGTATTGTTGCATTTACTCCAACTTAGACATCAAGCAACGATATATATATTTTTACAATGCTTTGTAGCCTAATGCTTTTTGTTTCCTCGAGGTAATGGTAGACAGTCTAGTCACAATGAATTATTGGAAGCCCTGAAATGTTATTTACAATCTTTGAACAAATCGTTCTAGCTACACGGACAGATAACGATGAGGGGAGTGAAAGGGATAAGACGTAATTCCATGCACAGGTGACTCAGGTCAAATTAGCTAGAAGGGATAGGGCAGTCTTCTTAGCAAGTATGTCGGCTCACTGGTAACGTATGCGGTTGTCAAAAGGTTATCTCAAAAGATACCGGGAATTAAATTCGTTTTGTATACATTTTCAATGTATCCTACCAAACCCACTTCGCTTCTAGTTATGTAATACAATTAAAGAGTGCCACCTTCAGTTTAAGTCAATTTTGACTTAAGAAGTGGAATTCCATCAACATTGGGACTATTTAGAAAACGGTCACTTCACTCACATGTGAACGTGGATTTTAATGCCTATGAATTCAATTACCTGTTTAAAATAATCATTTTAGAGTGGTGTCTTACAAAAGCCAGCCGGCCATCAATGGGAGGAGAGAGTCGATTTTAATTATCGTCAAGAAATATAACTTAAAAAAATGATACCAAAATTTTCAGTGGGGTATGCCTAGCATACCCACTCAAATTTTGAGGTATGCTTGAGCGGCCGAGCATACCCGTCGTCAGCGCCTATGCTAACGAAGCATAACAATACCAACTTTTACGGAGTTTATAGTTAAAATCAACAACATACTTCCGTGAAGAGATTTTTCAACACAGAATCAGACAAACGAGATATGTGTTGAGTATTCTGAGGGGGGGGGAAGGGAGGTCAATTACAAAAACTGCTAAAATTGAGTACAAATAAATAACATCGCGTCGCGTCGAAGTACATCGCGTGGTTGAACAACACTTCGAGATAAATACAGAAATAGATAACGGAATACTTAACCTATAATTATAAAACTTTTTAAACCGTCCAGAAATATATTTGAAAATGTTTTGTACACAAAAATGAAGCGATGAATATTATTTAACCAGTGGGCACTAGCGATCTGAGCATTGTGCTCACCGTAATTTTAAAACGACTTGCATTTTGTTACTTTTAAATATTAAACTTTGAGGTTTTTTCTTACTAAAACTACAGGGATTACGTATTTACACTTATTATGCACATTTCGAACTGGTCTTGTAATCTGAGCAATAGGCTATACACGTGAACGATCGTTTAACTCTTAAAGCCGCGAGATCTCATGGGTTAAAAATCCCGGTTTCTGGCTGAAATTCAAGGTTTTTTCCCGGTTTTCCCCGGTTTTTTCAAATTCAAGGCTTTTTCCCGGTTTCAAGGTTTGGTGGCCACCCTGATCAATGACCTTTACTTCAGTTATTTCAATTTTAGGATTTTAGTTATTTTAAGATCAACAATTTTAACTGTTGAAAGGTACCTTTATTTATATATAAATATTTTAGCTGTGGTTGCCCTTCATATAAAAGTCACTGTAAAAAAAAAAACTGTATTCATCTTGGCATTCAAGTATCTATATTTTTATGGTCCCATGTGTCCAATTCTATTTGAGGAGCATAATAAAAATTCAAACATTTGTTATTCCAAGACCACAATACACTATGTTAAAAAAATAATTAAGTAACAAGTAATTGGGAAGAGAAACGTCTCAACTAGTGACGATTAAAAAAAGTACAAATTTTATGAACCCATAGCATTAATGTCATGTTTCTGAAGAATGCAAAATAAAACCTTGCACAGTTAAACTGTGAAAACACATTGTGAGTTATAGTTGGTGGTACCTTGATAAGCAGATCTCTTTCCTCAAGCTGAATTCGGAACCATTCTACTTCCTCCTTCAGCTTCGTTGCTGCTCTTTTAAGCTGGTCATGCTCCCTGCATTTATCACGGTGTTCTCTCTGTGGGGAAAAGCAACAGTCATTTCAGTATTGTGAAACGTGACTAAACTAAGAAAACTAAAAATCATAGTTATTTTGAAGCAAAATCTGTACGGAAGGAAAACAGAATAAACTCTAAATAATTAATTTGGTAACAAACTGAGAAAGAGTGAGTGTTGTTGTAATGATCTCATTAAATTCAAACATTTATTTGCTGACATTTTCATAATGTAAACTCAATAAAAAATGTCAGTACTATCATAAGCACAGCACAACTCCACCTCTGAGAATGATAATCAAATACAAAAAGTGGTGGGTAAACTAGTGAAAATACACACACACACACACACACACACACACACACACGCCAGAGTTCCCTTTTTAATATAATACCTGCAGCTGTGCATGCTGTTCTTCTAGGTCTTCCAGCCGATCCTTTAACAGCTCCACTTGATACGTCAGTGAGGCTTTCTCATTGTCCAACTGGGCATTCTGGACCATAGCTTTCCGAAACTTTTCTTCCACCTCTTTCAGCTCCAGCTGCAATTACATGCATTTTTCTTAAATTTATCTTGCAATGAAGTAATAACATTTTTCATTGACAGCTATAATTACCTAATTAAACCATTCTTTAATTGTAGATCATAATAGTAAAGTTATCAATTAGAAATTGAGTAAAGGATCTTTGCAAATCCTTCACACCATTAGTGGAATGACAAAAAAGTTTAATGTTCATGCATAGTTTTCTTCAGAATTAATCAATGCAAGTGTTTAAAAGTGCAAAAGAAAGAGCTTTATCTGCCAAGTGTTGTTAGGTCAAAAAGAACTGTGTACCTTAATTAAAACTGAAGATATCATGAAACAAACCGATTAAAATATTCACTGCAAGGCCAAAAGGATATGACATTTGAATAAAAATAAAGGTTGAAGAGACTAATACTTGATGACAAAACTGTGAATGAATACCTTTCGTTTAAAGCAAAAATGAAGGAAATTGGTTGGAAGTTTGGTCTGGCCGACTGACTTTAGTTTTCGTACCTTCTTATAATGTACAAGATTGTTTTAAGATTCAAATTCTACATCATAAAGGAAAAAAAAAAATAGGGAGGAGCTAATCAGCTTCAACCTTGCTCTATGCACTGACTAGGCAATTCCAAATTATGAATAAGTGTGGCATACACAATGGCCTTCAAATGACCCCAATTTGCAGTAAAGATTCTGAGACTACCCTTAAAAAGTAAGATATGCATCAACACCAGTTTTAAATTTTAGAAAATTACTGTAAATATGGGCTGCTCATTCTCCCAACGTCAATCCCTTGGACCTCTACTTATGGGGTCATTTGAAGGTCATTGTGTATGCCACACACATTCATAATGTGAAATTGCTGTGTCAGTGCATAGAGCAAGGGTGGCAGCAGATACGAAAGACTCCTGGTATATGGCAACAAGTGAGACAGTTGATGATGCAGTGCTGGTCCTCTATTGAATTCCTGGAGCTTTCCTACATATTTAGCTACAGCCTCATCATAACATCTCAAAATATTTTGAAAAGTCTTCAACACTATATAGTATATTTACTACAAAAGTTTTTTGTATCTTTTAAATCACTGAGATATGGATTTAAATACTGAAGATTGAACAATGGAAGTGCCTTAAAGGATTCAACAATATTTTGGAAAGGATAGGTTGGTACTCACCACAGACACACCCGATGAGCCGCAAAAAGGCACACCTAACAGAATAAACAAGAATGAAATTTTCAGCTGTTAAGCCTTCATCTGCCACAGAGAAGGTGTGCATGCGCGCATGCTTCATTTTTATTTAATGAAAGTCCAGCTCCAGTTGCAATTAGTTGTGCTTTATTTAAGCCCACACTACCGGTTTCGGCCTCTATGTTAGGCCATTTTCAAGTGTGACAGACGTTATGCCATAGAGAAAGCAACATCAAGTCAACTTGACGTTGCTTTCTCTATGGCATAACGTCTGTCACACTTGAAAATGGCCTAACATAGAGGCCGAAACCAGTAGTGTGGGCTTAAATAAAGCACAACTAATTGCAACTGGAGCTGGACTTTCATTAAATTTGAACCACAGTTGCGGTAACAGCAACCATCCAACGATGGAGAAACTAATGCTTCATTTTTGTTTATTCTGTTATGTGTGCCTTTCTACAGGTCATCAGACGTCTCCGTGGTGAGTAGCAGCCTATCCTTTCCAAAATAATACTGAAGATTGGCAATTCTTACTTTCTTTTGTAAGCTTGATTTCAGAAAACTGATTTTCAGCACTTCATAGAACATTTTTATAAGCTTATAAGGTATGTCTCCAAGAACTGGATGAGCAGTAACTGTTAAAATATAGTGGTAACAGGAATAAAGAAGCAAGTTGCCAATATTTGCAAAAGGGCAACTGGCTGGGATAACTATAACAACAATGGCTTTCCATAAAAATAATCAAGTGTGGGATTTGAACAGATAGGACTGCTGAAGACGATTCAGAGGAGCAGTATACTTTGTTACAAATTCATTCAGTAAGTGTGAAAGCATCAAGGCTATCATCAGTTAACTATAGTGGCAGAAGCATTCTGTATCACAGTAAGTGTTAATGTTAAAGTTCTGAGACCATATGTTTCTAGAAGAACCAACTAATATATTGCTTTCTCCTAAGTATATTTTGCAAGAAGCCTATAAGGGTAAAATCAGAGCCCACATTTTTCATCGCCGACTACTGTGTATGTGAATGGAATATAAAAAGGAGAATGTGACAATGCTACACAAAGTATGCTTCATTACAAACCATGCGGTAACTGCAAGGTATTGTAATACTCGAATATGTAAGGCAGTATAAAAGGTGTAATATGAAGTTCATAAGGTGGTTCAATAAAGGAACACATGGTGTTAAGTGGAAGACAGTTGGCGGTTTTCATATAAGGGCGTGAGTCAGAGACAGCCCAGGATTAGACAAGAGGGTCAGAAGCCAGGCTTCTGGCAGCAGGATAACCAAATAAGGGCATCAGATGAAGTCAACCTTATTGGCCGAAGGGTTCAGAACTTTGCACAGCAACACATCTCGGTAATTGGGATGTCAGGACCAACTGAAGGAACTTATATTAAGCAGTTTGGTTGTCAAGAGCAATTGAAGGTGTTAATGTTAGAGGTGGTACTTAATATGTTAAGAAACTAATATGTAAAGGATTGAATAGGCAAAAAGTGGTTCTGTTTAGCAGTGCAGGGCTGTGTGTGAGAGTAAGTGTGGTGTCGCACAAGTACAAAGTGCGCGCCACCTACTTTCGCCGCGCGCCGCCATGCACGCACGGCGCAGCGTTCTTACGACGATAGCCACGAGCGCCCTCTGCTGCAACTCCGCTCATGGCCACCTCTGAACGATATCGTTCGCTTGGGACTGAGATAGGAACCAGTTAAGACCTTCGGAATCAGTTAGGCACCAGTGAAGACTTTGACTATAGGATAGGCACTAGGTAGGCCTTTAACTCAACTACGTATCAGCATTCTGCAGTACTATGTAAAAGTTAAGTATTGTATAAATTCTGTGCAATATATATCTCGTTCTAATTTACTCTAGTGTTTCTAGTTTCTGGCTGCTCCCCTCCACACCTGCACCAGCGTGCTATCTTTATTCCTGTGTCGGTCTCATTCCACTCGGCCACCGACACCTACGACGGAAACGAGACACAAAAGCGGCGACGAGGCTGGGACACAAAAGTAAGAGTAGTAGTGACAAACGGCATCACAAAATAGAAGAAGTTTGCTTTTTACCACAACGTAAATACACAAGGAGTACCTAGTTATTACAATTACAATCTATCCAACAATTTTGAACAAGCCAGGAACCAGGGCATCCACTGCAGCTACTAGGACACCCTTGTAAAACTTATTGGCTTTCAGAAAATATTGCGAGATGAGACAGATTCGTGCTCTGTCACAACCAAAGACTCAAAAATTCAAGTGAAAAATCACTCACCCCCCATAACTTCATTTTTAAGTTTCCAAACAGCACTGCCATGGTAAAATGTACTTCCTGGCATAATACATACCCTAACATCCCGAAGGTTGATGCCTTCCTCCAGAGAGTCCTCTGAAGATCTGCGACTGGACGTATAGCTCCCACTACTGCCACCTGCGCCAGCAGACAATCTTCCCGATGCAACAGTGGCTGCCACGCGCGCTGCTCGTGATGTTGGATCTGACCAAAAAATAATGTCTCTATAATTAAATATTACGGAGGAAAGATATCAATCATTGGTATTGCCATATGATGGCAGACCCTTACAAAATGTTTTTCTTAATTCTTATTGCTATGTTTTTGTTGTTATGATTAATTTTATTATTCTTTGTATCATTCAGAGCACTTTGTTTGAAATCGTCTTATTACTTTAAAGTAAAAATTTAAAAATATTCTCCTCTTCTTTTATAATTTAATTTCCAGTAAAAATAGATTGCCTTTACTCAAAAAGTACAGTTCATTCAACAGAAGTAATAATGTTTCCATATTCACCAGACCAAAATTACCATAAATCGATTAATAAATCCCATGCCGTAAAATTGTCTGTTAGCTCATGTTACAGAAAAGAACACGTCCCGAAACACATTTTAAGATGAAACTTCCTGGCAGATTAAAATTGTGTGCCGGAACCGGGACTCGAACCTGGGACCTTTGCCTTTCGCGGGCAAGTGCACTACCGACTGTGCTATCCTGACACGACTCACGATGCCGCCTCACAACTTTACTTCCGCCAGTAACTCGCCTCCTACTTTCCAAACTTCACAGAAGCTCTCCTGCAAACACGCAAGACTAGCAATCCTGGAAGAAAGGATATAGTGGAGACATGGCTTAGCCACAGCCTAAGGGATGTTTCCAGAATGAAACTTCACTCTGCAGCGGAGTGTGCGCTGATATGAAACTTCCTGGCAGATTAAAATTGTGTGCCGCGCTTGCCCGCGAAAGGCAAAGGTCCCAGGTTCGAGTCCCGGTTCCGGCACACAATTTTAATCTGCCAGAAAGTTTCATATCAACGCACACTCCGCTGCAGAGTGAAGTTTCATTCTGGAAACATTTTAAGATGATAATCATATACCTATTTAAGGGCTACAGGAACCAGAAACACATGCAAGATAAAACAATTCTGAACACTTAAAAGAAAGTAGCCTAAGAAAAGTGATATCAATGGGATTCATAGTGATATATCTAGCTTTTGTATATTTGGAAAAAAGCTTTGGACAATGTTGCCTGGAATACACCCTTTCAAATTCTGAAGTCAGAACGGGTAAAATATAGGAAACGGGAGGTTATTTACAACTTGTATATTAAACAAACAGCTGTTATTAGAGTTGAAGGGCATGAAAGGGATGCAGTGGTTGGGATGGGAGTAAGACAGGGTTGTAGCCTTTCTCCAATGTTATTTAATTTATATATTGAGCAAGCTATGAAGGAAGAGAAGGAATTAGAGTTCAGGGTGAAGAAATAAAAACATTGGGTTTTGCTGATGATATTGTAATTCTGTCAGAGACAGCAAAGGATGTGGAAGAGCAATTGAACATAATGGACAGTGCGTTGAAAGGAGTGAAGGAGCATTTTAGATTAACATTTACAAGAGCAAAACAAGGGTGATTGAATGCAGTCTCAGCAAAACAGGTTATGCTGAAGCGATCAAATTAGGGGACGAAACAATGAAGGTGGCAGATGAGTTTTGTTACTTGGGCAGCAAAATAACAAATGATGGTCGCAGTACAGAGGATATAAAATGCAGAATGGCAATGGGTAGAAAAGTGTTCTCGAAAAAGAGAAATTTGTTAACATAGAATATTGATTTAAGCCGAAGGAAGTCCTTTCTGAAGACATTTGTGTGGATTGTTGCCTTGTATGGAAGTGAAACATGGATGATAAACAGTGCGGAGAGGAAGAGGATAGAGGCTTTTGAAATATGGTGTTACACAAGAATGATGAAGATTAGGTGGGTGCATCGCATAACTAATGAAGAGGTACTAAACAGAACTGGGAAGAAAAGGAATTTCTGGCATACCTTGGCTAAAAGAAGGAATCGATTGGTAGGACACATCCTTAGACATGAAGAACGAATCGTAAATTTAGTATTGGAGGAAAGTGCATGGGAGAAAAAGTGCAGAGGAAGACCAACAGACGAATAAAGTAATCATATTCAGATGATTGTGAGTTGCCATTCCTATGAGGAGATGATGAGGCTTGCTCAGGATAGAGTAGGGTGGAGAACTGCAGTCAGTCTCCAGACTGAAGACAACAACAACTATGGGATTCGTAGTACCCCAAATAAATAAATTAATCAAACATCGTTTCTAAGAAAAAAAATGAATAAAATAACAGCCTAACAGAAATTAATCCATCACCTGAGAATGACTTGCAAATATCACTTGATATGCATACTGTAACCCATGCCTGTTTTAGATGATTTAAGAAAAACCTTTTATTAAAAGTAAACTAAGAAGAGTCCGTTTGTACATTAGATTTACAATGAGATCATCATAACTGGATCATATTCTCAGCTCAAGAAAAGTGGGGAAGAAATTTACAGTGCCAATTTAAAAAATAACCAAAGTCGTTTAGGGAGATGAAAAACAACCTCACTCAATGCTTCAGGTTTTCACAGCGAGGTGTTAGTCATTTTGCACAATCAGGTATTCTGCCGGTTATTCGCATCTTTTCCTGCACAATATTTCAACTGCACACATCACAGTCTTCTTCAGGTGCTTCCTGATACCGATTCCACAGTGGACTGTGTTTGGTATTTATGCCTGTATGGTGCTAGGTGCTCAGTATGCCATCCGCACCATGTCATGCACGGCACTGACCAATGGCAGCAGGTGTAGCATCATCATCTGGCCGCAGATATTCCGATGGCTGTGTGCACACTTGGTAGTTGTTATCTATAACTGATCCTTGGTATGACATTCCAAATGTCCTCCAAGTTGTCCAGAACATTTTATCTTTTGTTGGGCGTTAATTAAGTTCTCTTGCGCTTTGAGGTGTCTGCTACCATAATGTGCCACATCAGAAGTTCCTTCCAAAGCCCTCGCCTAACAGTAGGAGCTGCAATGTTATTTTCAAGCTACTGGTGTTCAAATAGTTGCTTTGGACCCAGCACAGCACTGTCATGTTACACCTGTGTCCCATGGGGTCTTGATGATACTTTCGCTGTATCTTCAGAAGATCCAGTGCCACAGTTAATAAGATTCTCTGTAATCTCTATTTCAACAGATACATTGATGATGCTATCCCAGTATCTTGGTGTTTGGGTTATCATCTTGGTCTCCTCATATTTCATAGAATAGCCTAGTTTTAAACAGTGCTCGGCAATGTCTAATGTATGCCTTTGGTGATATTTGCACCTGATGTCAATGGATCTAGTTGTCTGTCTGATGTATGCCATACCACATTGACAAGGTTAACACCTGGTTTTTTATAGACCCAGATCATCTTTCACACTATCTAGCACAGCTTTTATTTTGGTGAGTGGATGGAACATGCTCTTAATACTATATTTGAGGAGAATTTTGCTTATTTTGATGGAAATTGGCCCGGCATATGGTAAACATGTAACCTCCTTCATTTCTTCTTGTACCTCTGCAAGAGCCTCTGACAGGGAAACAGGGCAGATGCCTTTTGAACATCTAGAGAAGAGTATCCATTTTTGTAGAACACAAATAGTAGGTATTCCATCTCCATCATGAAATTATCAAAATCTGACAGAGTTCATACCCAGTGAACCAGAGTTCCGAGTACACCATTTTTTTGTGCTGGATGGTGGCAACTACTGACTTGCAGGTAAAGGTCATCATGGGTAACAGTACACACTATGCCTTCCTCTCGACAAACAACATCTAGAAATGGGAGTAGCCCATCCTTCTCCAATTCCATAAAAAATTTGATGTTGGAATGGCGCGAGTTGAGATGTACCAAGAAAACAACGAGCTTCTCCCCTCCATGAGGCCATATAACAAAGGTGTAATCGACATATCTGAAAAAGCATTTTGGTTGATCCAGGACCGATGTAAGTGCCTCTTCTTCAAATCTCTCCATGAAGAGATTGGGCACCACTGTGACACACACACACACACACACACACACACACACACACACACACAGAGAGAGAGAGAGAGAGAGAGAGAGAGAGAGAGAGAGAGAGAGAGAGAGAGAGAGAGAGAGAGAGAGAGAGAGAGAGGGTGCCCACTGCCACCCCTTCTGCCTGCTCATAGAACTGACCCCATATAGGAAGTTGGTTGGTTGGTTGGTATGGGGGTTTTAGGGGGACTAGACTACTGTGGCCATCAGTCCCCCGATTCACATCTAGGTGACACGCAGTAAGACAGAACCGTCGAAAATTGTGCCTGAGCGAGTTTTAAAACAAAACAGGATAAAAGAACGCACCGTCATGAATTATTGACAGAGTCAACAAGAAACAATAATACGAAAGACACCAGACACACAGTAACAAATACGAGACAAAAATGACAGAGCCAGTGAATGTGGTTAACCGACCATGTGTATAAAAAGGGAAAAGTCAACCACATAGCGTACAAAATAAAAACTGTAGTCTAAAGACACGTCAAGGAGAACATAGAAAATTATCTAAAAGACCATCCAAAAGGACTCACAGCAACTGGTAAAACCCCGCAGCACGAAGAAATCGTAAAACCAAATTAGCCACAGAGGCATCGTCGCCGAGCACCAAAGAGAGAGTGTTCGGGAGGGTAAAAGAATGCCGCAGTGGGGCTAAAATGGGACAGTCTAGTAGGAGATGGACCACAGTCAATGGGGCACCACATTGGCACACGGGCGGGTCCTCTCGACGGAGGAGGTGACCATGCGTCAGATGGGTGTGACCAATGCGGAGACGGCAGAGAACCACGGAGTTCCTACGGGATTCCAGCTGCGACGACTTCCAGACAGATGTTGTGTCCTTTATCGTACGTAGCTTATTGGGCACGTCCAGAGCGGACCATTCGGCGTTCCACAGGTCTCGTATTTTAGTGCGAAGCAACGGGCGGAAGTCTGCTTCTGGGAGGCCAATCGCCAGAGGGCGGCAAGTGATAGCCTGTTTGGCTAGCTGGTCAACACTCTCGTTGCCCGGGATGCCTACATGGCCCGGGGTCCAAACGAATGTAACACAGCGACCGGAGTCACTAAGAGCCAGTAGTGACTCCTGAATGGCCCTGACCAATGTATGACGAGCATAACACTGATCAAGGGCCTGCAAACCGCTCAGCGAGTCGCTACAGATCAGAAAGGAGGTCCCGGGGCACATGCGGATGTGGTTAAGGGCGCGGTATATAGCCACCAGTTCTGCAGTGAAGACGCTGCTGCCGGTTGGCAAAGAGCGTTGTTCAACATGGGCGCCATGGATGTAGGCATAACCAGTGTGGTCGCCATCTGAAGAACCGTCTGTATAAATGACCTCAGAGTTACTGAACTCACGGAGCAGTGCATAAAACTGATGCCGTAGGACCAGAGGAGAAGTAGAGGTCTTCGGCTCATGGATAAGATCCAGCCGAATCCGCGGCCGAGGAACGGTCCAGGGAGGAGCATGGAGAGTCGAGCGGAAGGGACGGTTAAGAGGTAACGAGTCCAGGGTCGACAGTAGCGATTGGACGCGCGCTGCTATCGGGAGTCCCGACTGAGGTCGCCTCTGCGGCAAACGAGTAACCTCCCCCGGAAAGAGGAGTCTGTTATTCGGATGCCGAGGGGTACAGTGAACTCTAGCAGCATACTGGGCGAGTAGTTGTTGGCGCCGGTATCGCAACGGGGCGACTCCAGCCTCTGCCAAGAGACTTGTGACAGGGCTTGTACGAAAGGCTCCAGTGGCCAGACGGATGCCTGTATGATGCACTGGGTCGAGAACTCGCAGTGCAGATGGAGAGGCTGAGCCGTAGACCTGGCTTCCGTAGTCTAGACGTGACTGCACCAGAGCATTGTACAGCCGCAGGAGGGCAGGGCGTGCTGCCCCCCAGACAGTATGGCTGAGACAACGAAGGATGTCCAAATACCGGGAACACCGTTGCTTAAGCTGGCGCAGATGAGGGAGCCATGTCAAACGTGAGTCGAAAAGGAGACCCAGGATGCGGTGTGTGTCCACAACCTGAAGGAGCTCACCATCAAGGTAGAGCTCTGGATGCGGATGTACCGCCCGTTGGCGACAAAAGTGCATTACCCTAGTTTTTGCAGGGGAAAATGTGAAACCATGGGCAGAGGCCCAATTCTGCGCCCGATGGATGGCTGCCTGCAGTCGTCGTTCAGCTACACTTGTACTAGCAGTGGAATAGTACATGCAAAAGTCGTCTGCATAGAGGGAGCAGGAAACCGATGGCCCCACTGCAGCCACTAGGCCATTAATGGCAACTAAGAAGAGGGGTACACTGAGGACGGACCCTTGTGGTACCCCATTCTCTTGGATATGGGAGGAACTGAGGGAGGTGCCAATGCGGACTCTAAAGCGGCGCGAAAGTAAAAAATTCCGAATAAAAAGTGGGAGGGAGCCACGAAGACCCCACCCATGTAGCGTGGCAAGGATGTGATGGCGCCATGCCGTGTCATATGCTTTCCGGAGGTCGAAAAAGATGGCGACGAGATGGTGACGTTGGGCGAAAGCAGTACGGATCGCCGACTCCAAAGAGAGAAGGTTATCAATAGCAGAGCGACCCTGCCGGAAAGCACCTTGTTGTGGGGCGAGCAGACCCCGATACTCGAGAACCCACAGAAGTCGCCGGCTCACCAAACGTTCAAAAAGTTTACAAAGAACGTTTGTGAGGCTTATGGGACGGTAACAGTCAACATTCAATGGATCTGCACCTGGTTTTAACAGAGGGATAACGATACTCTCCTGCCATTGGGACGGGTATGCTCCCTCGACCCAGAGACGATTAAAGAAATCCAACAGATGGCGTTGCGAGTGTTCAGAAAGATGTTTCAGCATTTGGCAGTGGATTCGGTCCGGTCCTGCAGATGTATTGGGGCAACTGGCAAGAATAGTTTGAAATTCCCACTCTGTAAATGGCGCATTGTACGGCTCTTGGCGGTTTGTGCGAAATACCAACTGCCTTCGCTCAGCCCGCTCTTTTAAGGTACAAAAACCTTGGCTGTAGGCAGTGGACGCTGAATTAAGAGCAAAGTGCGCTGCAAAATACTCGGCAATGATGGTCTGGTCGGGTCGGTATGGATTGTACCGTGGATAGAGAGACCCGCGACCCCTGTCGGTGGATGGTGACCTGATATATGACGAATCTTTGTCCAAATCTGGCTAGAAGAGACACGGGGTCCAATTGTGGATACATATTCCTCCCAGCATGCTTGCTTGCGCTGCCGGATAAGCCGGCGTGTCTGGGCCCGAAGACGCTTAAATGCAACCAGGTGGTCAAGGGTGGGGTGGCGCCGGTACTGCTGCAGAGCCCTGCGGCGATTGCGGATAGCTGCTGCTATCTCCGGTGACCACCAGGGCACTGGTCTTCGCCGAGGTAAGGCAGAAGAAGATGGTATCGCGGACTCAGCAGCAGAAACGACAATGGAAATAATTTGCTCAACAGCCATTGTCGCATCAGCAGGGAGAGGGGTATCCAACGTTGCAGCGGAAGTGTATGCTGCCCAGTCGGCCCTGTGGAAGGACCAGCGGGGTAGGCGTGCGTGGCGTTGGTGGCGGGGAAGCGAAAGGAAGATGGGAAAGTGGTCGCTTCCACAAAGGTCATCATGGACCCCCCAGTTAAGGAGTGGACGTAAGCCCGGACTACATACAGAAAGGTCTATGGCGGAAAAGGTGCCATGGGCCACACTAAAATGGGTAGGAGCTCCTGTATTAAGAATACAAAGGTCAAGTTGGGTAAAAAGTAGTTCAAAGTCTCGACCACGTCCTGTAGTCACGTTGCTCCCCCATAGGGGGTGATGTGCGTTAAAATCTCCTAAAATAAGAAATGGTGAAGGAAGTTGACCGATCAAGGCTGCCAGGTCAGCTGGTGCCACTGCTGCATCAGGAGGGAGATAAAGGGAACAGATGGTAATGTCCCGCGATGCTCGAACCCTGACAGCGACAGCCTCCAGGGCTGTGTGAAGTGGCACTGGGGAACTATAGGCAGAGGTATGTACATATAGACATACCCCGCCCGACACCCTATTGTAGATGGTGCGGTTATTGAAGTACCCCCGGTAGCCCCGAAGGGTGGGGGTCCGATCACTAGGAAACCAGGTTTCCTGGAGAGCAACACAAAGTGGTGGAAAAGAGCTCATCAGCTGACGCAATTCAGCCAAGTGACCGAAAAATCCTCCACAATTCCATTGGAGGATCAGACTGTCTCCTGGTTGACGGTGCATGAAGATGAAGATGGAAGAGGGATGGCAGGAGGACTCGTCTTTGGCTGTGAAGTCTGATCCTCCGTCTCCATGGCATCCCCGAGATCTGCGAAGGCCAGATCTTCGGGCGTCGCAAGAAGGATGACCTCATCCTCCGGTGTGTCACGTGAAAGGGTTGGGGGCACCAAGGCCGCCAGCGTTTCCTTGCGCTTCACTGTCTTTTCCTTCTTTTCTTTTTTGTCTTCCCGTCGTTCCTTGGGCCTACCGGAGGAGGGGGGTTTCTCCGGCGGGGCTTGAGGAGCGTGGGAAGACTGAGGAGCCAGGCGGCGTTCTGGCCGAGTGTCCTTCAGCCGCTGGCTGGAGTCTATTTTCGGTGGTGACATGGGTGGAAGGGAAGAACAGGTTCCCTTCCCAGAAGAAGAAGCCAGAGAAGGTGAACCCTTTTCTGGCTGGGGAGTAGGGGTAACCACTCCCGACGTGGGGGGCAGTATAGGCCCCGCAGAAGATGGTGTGCCTCCAGATGTCTGGGAGGCCGAGGTAGAGGGGCGGCCCATAGGGCCCACAGATGGAGTTACAACAGTGCGAGAAGTGGCCACTGGTTGTGGCGCCATCGATGTAGCTGCAGCATATGAAGAAAGTAAAGTGACGGGATGCAGCTTTTCGTACTTCCTCCGAGCCTCTGAGTAGGTTAGTCGGTCCAAGGTCTTATATTCTACTATCTTCCGCTCTTTGTGTAGAGCGGGACAGTCCTGCGAACAGGGAGAGTGGTGACCACTGCAGTTGACGCAGTAAGGAGGAGGAGTACAGGCAGCGTCCGGGTGTGAAGGACGGCCACAGTCCCGACAGGTTGCATCAGCGTTGCAACGAGAGGACATGTGTCCGAAACGCCAACACTTGAAACATCGCATTGGAGGGGGGATGTATGGCTGGACGTCACAGCGATACATCATGACCTTGACCTTTTCGGGCAGATTGTCACCCTCAAAGGCCAAGACAAATGCGCCAGTGGCCACCCTATTATCCTTGGGTCCTCTAAATACGCGCCGGACAAAATGGATTCCGCGTCGTTGTAGGTGCTCGCGTAACTCATCATCTGTCTGTAGCAAAAGGTCTCGATGATATATCACCCCCTGTACCCTATTTAACGACTTGTGGGGCGTTACTGTGACAGGAATTTCACCTAAATGATCACATTTTAAGAGGCTCCGTGATTGAGCAGGGGTCTCTGCCTGTATTAGGACCGAACCGTCGCGCAGTTTCGACATTCCGGCAACTTCGCCAAACCTTTCTTCGAGGTGTTCGACGAAGAAGGAAGGCTTAGTTGCCTGGAAGGATTCCCCATCCTGTCTGGTACACACTAAGTATCTAGGTGAGTAAGTCTCAGCCTGTTTTGTGGACCCTCGTTCCCCCCAAGATTGAGTTAGGGAAGGAAACGATTTGGGGTCGTATCTACTGAAATTAAATCTTCCAATCTTTGAGACACCTGACTTAGAGCCAGGATTTTCTGAGGCTTGTCTCCTCTTCATAGCGGAATGTCCGCACCGATGCCACCCACTCCGAAACAGGGGCTCTCCTCAAGGGCGCCACCCAGCCACAGCAACGCCACCTGGCAGGATGACCGTTGCCGGGAGTCCTGATGCCCCGCAAAGACAAGCATCGACTCCTTGGCATTCATGAGGAGGTCACAGCTCAGGCATCGGCAGTGTGATCCCTGTGCAATTCAGGGGGCTCAACCATGAGGGTACATAACAGCCCCACCACACGGACTGGCTACCGTGCTGGTGACCTAGCGGGGGAGGGGGCTACGGCGAGGAAGGGATGTGGAAGGAAAAGGTAGGAATCCGCGCCGTAGGGGCTAGGTTGGGAGTTCTTCCCCAAATGGCTCACACTTAATCAGAAAATTTTCGTGGAGGTCAAACCACAATGGGGACCTAACTGGGCCGAAATCAGTGAACACGGCAAACACAGACACAATTGCCAAACCAACAGTACCATGGGAATAGCCGGGCCATCAACACAAGAACACCTAGAGACGGGGTTGGAGAAGGGTAGGGTGGGAAAAAGGATTAGGAAGGGAGGGAACCAGGGTGAGGAAAAGCGGCCTGGGAAATAGGAAGGAAGGCCGCAATGGCTCGGGGACCCGTGCGCGCCACACACGTACCCACAAAAGAGCTGTGGGCCCCCTGGGGGGCATATAGGAAGTATGTCGACATCAATATTTTCTTGAATAAATCCCGGAGAGCACTGTCGAACTTTTCTACAATTAGATGAAACGAATCTTTCAGTGGTACTCTAGTGAACAGGAAGACCACGTCGCAACTGACCTGATGTCAGAGTCTTTGATCTGTGTCTGCCTGAGGCATTGTAAGAAATCGTCAGACTTCCGGATGTGATGGGTGCACTTGCCCACATATGGAGAAAGCGTTCTCTTAAGGTGTTGAGCAGTAAGGTAGGTAGCTGCAGACATGTTGCTCACTATCGGGTATAGACGCACCCCTCCTTTGTACACCTAAGGAAGGTGAAAGCCTGGGTGGTTCTGGCGCTTTTGCTCTTAGCTGCTTAACCCTTTCACTGCTATGACCGTATATATACGGGTGGTAATTGCTACACATCAGGTGTGGCGCCCATATATATATATATATATATATATATATATATATATATATGCTTCGTCAGGCAGAAAGGAAGGAGAGGGAAAAGGAAATGATGAGGGTTTCAAGGGAGTGGATAAGGAGTCATTCCAATCCCGGGACAGGAAAGACTTACCTTGGGGGGGAAAAAAGAGGGTAAACAAAAACACACACACCCACACATTTACACAGACGCAAGTACACTTAGGCAGACACACTGTAGAACTGTCACAGTTGTTTCTATCGACGAGCCGGTCCTTTTGGTAAGTCATCTGTTATATATATATATATATATATATATATATATATATATATACATACACATCCCGCAGCTATCCTCCTGATCTGGTTCAGAAGCAAATTACCAGAGCCACCTCCTCATTCCTCCAAATCCAGAACCTTCCAGCGAAGAATCCCAGAAGCGCCCCTTTTGTCACCGGATACTTTCCGGGACTGGAGCGGACTCTGAATGTGGCTCTCCAGCAGGGATACGACTTCCTTAAATCCTGCCCCGAAATGAGATCCATCCTTAATGACATCCTCCCCACTCCTCCGAGAGTGTCTTTCCGCCGCCCACCTAACCTTCGTAACCTCCTAGTCCATCCCTATGAAACCCCCAAACCACCTTCCCTACCCTCTGGCTCCTACCCATGCAACCGCCCCCGTTGTAAAACCTGCCCTATGCACCCTTCCACCACCACTTACTCCAGTCCAGTAACCCGGAAGGTGTACACGATCAAGGGCAGAGCCACTTGCGATAGCACCCACGTGATTTACCAACTAACATGCCTGCACTGTGAAGCGTTCTATGTGGGAATGACCAGCAACAAACTGTCCATTCGCATGAACGGTCACAGGCAGACAGTGTTTGTTGGTAATGAGGATCACCCTGTGGCTAAACATGCCTTGTGCCTTGGTGCACGGCCAGCACATCTTGGTGCAGTGTTACACCGTCCGGGTTATCTGGATACTTCCCACTGACACCAACCTTTCAGAACTCCGGAGATGGGAACTTGCCCTTCAGCTTATTCTCTCCTCCCGTTGCCCACCTGGTCTCAATCTCCGCTAACTGAAATTCCCGCCCACTATCTTTAGCATCTTTGCCTTGGTTCTGTGGACAGAGCCTCTGCCTCAATTGGTATCTCTGTCCAACTTCTTTGCTTTTCACAAATGTCTGTCTAGGTGTGTTTGCGTTTCGATATGTCTGAGTGTGTGTGTATTTGTTTACCTTCCTCTTTGTCCCCTAAGGTAAGTCCTTCCACTCCTGGGATTGGAATGACTCCTTTTCCACTTCCTTAAAACCCATATCCTTCCCTTTTCCTCCCCTTTTTCCCTCTTTTTCCTGAAGAAGCTGCCAGTGGTGGCGAAAGCTTGTATGTGTGTTTGTGTGTGATTTTATTTGTTTCTCTCGACGAGCCGGTCCTTTTGGTAAGTCATCTCTTTTCTATTTTTATTTTTATATATATATATAAGGTATAGGTATATAGGTATAAAATAAAGATTTTTGACTTACCTAAAGTGCAGGCTCGTCGACAGAAACACCAGACACACACAAAAACACACAAACAATCAAGCTTTCGCCACCAGTGGTGGCTTCTTCGGCAAAAAGAGGAAGGAAGGAGAGGAGAAAGGGAAGGATACGGGTTTTATGTAAATTTTATGGGACTTAACTACGGGGTCATCAGTCTACGGGTTTTAAGGAAGTGGAAAAGGAGCCATTCCAATCCCAGGAGTGGAAGGACTTACCTTAGGGGACAAAAACGAAGGTAAACAAATACACACACACACTCACACATAACCACATCCAAACACACTTAGGCACACACCATATATTAAGACGAAAAATTCCTAGCAGGAAAAATAAAATATAAAAAATAGACGAAGATTACTCACCAGGTGAAGGAGCACAGGTGTGACAGTATCACAAATAAATAAATGAGCACACACACACACACACACACACACACACACACACACACACACACACACACACACAATCGCAAGCTTTCGCAACCCAGTTGCGTCTTCAGCCAGTAGGGAAGGAGAGGGAAAAGGAAATGATGAGGGTTTTAAGGAAGGGGGTAAGGAGCCATTCCAATCCCGGGAGAGGAAAGACTTACCTTGGGGGAGAAAATGGAGGGTAAACAAATGCACACATGCCCACACATTCACACAGACACAAGTACACCTAGGCAGACATACTGTAGAAAGCAAAGAAGTTAAGTGTACTTGTGTCTGTGTGAATGTGTGGGCATGTGTGCATTTGTTTACCCTCCATTTTTTCCCCCAAGGTAAGTCTTTCCTCTCCCGGGATTGGAATGGCTCCTTACCCCCTTCCTTAAAACCCTCATCATTTCCTTTTCCCTCTCCTTCCCTACTGCCTGAAGACGCAACTGGGTTGCATATATATATATATATATATATATATATATATATATATATAGGCACCCTTTCATTTTCATAAGCGGCTCCCGTTTTTTATCTGTTTTCTATATTTCTTTGACTTTGTGTGTACCACTCTCTGTTGGGACTGGTTATAACTATAATCTCAACAATGGAGTTGTTGTACTGCATCGTTCTTTGTTATTCATTTGCTATAGTGTATAGCATGGCATCTTTGTCTTACGTTGGTCTAAGTGAAAGAGAAGTATCAGCTTTAAATGAGTTATTTAGCACCTTGGAAAGTGAAGATGAAGATCCTAGTTTCAACTATGTAGACAGTGAGATAAGTGATGATGAAACTCTAGCCCATTTTCGTTGCGATAATGCACATGTACGTGACAATTCAGACGCTTCCGATGTTGCCTGCCATAGTGCGCCATCACCGCCAGCGGAATAAACAGGAGAAATGTTTCACTGGGTAAAGAGTGAGTTTCATCCAAAGGTCCATGAATTTAGTGAAACGAGTTCTGGTTTCAAAGACTTTCCTGCTATGTAAACAAACACATCTTAAATAATAGATTATTTCGAATGTTTTGTTACTCCAGAAATTACGGGTAAAATAGGTTACGAGACAAACAGTTATCTTCAATACTTGATTTCTAATACAGATCCAGCGCTGTCATATAGACCATGTAAATGGAAAGACAACACCAAGGAAATTTCCTTGTTTTTAGCAGTAATGATGCTAATTTCTGGGAATAAAAAGCTCAGCCTGAATGACTATTGGTCTACCGATAAATTACTGTAAACTCCAATTTTCGACGAGACAATGCCGCGAGACCACAATTTGTTGCTCGTTAGGCTGCCGAATTTCTGTGATAATGAGCAACGAGAACCAAATAATAGTATGTATAATATAGACATTGTGTTGAATAACACTAGAAAAGTGTGTAGCAAAAATTTTTATCCTTTTGAGAATCTTTGCACAGACGAGTCTTTAGTGCTTTTCAAATTACATTTGTCCTTCAAACAATGATGAAAAGACATAGATTTGGTGTTAAATTTTTTGTGATAGCCAATGTCAAAATGGACTATATCTTAGACTTTATAATTGATACAGGTGCATCAACACATTTGAGTGTAGTTGATAAAACACTGGGAATTTCTCTGTTGTCTTGCAACTCATGCAGCCATTCCTTGGCAAAGGTCACAGTCTACATACAGACAACTGGTATACGAGCCAACTTCTTGCTGGTTTTTGCAAAGAAATCAAACGAATCTGTGTGGAACAGTTAGAAGTGATAGGGAAAAAATGCCTGCCATTGAGAAACCACAAGTAAAAGGAGAGTCATGGAGTAAAAATTGTGGACATATTATGATTGTGAAATGGCTTGACTGAAAGTGATACAAAAAGTATTTTTCCATCTTATACACTTCGCTGTGATGAATTCTCATGCTGTTTTTAATTTATAAACAGTCTCAAAGCTACCATTAACCAAATTTCAATTAGAACTGATAAGACAGCCCATCAAGAATTACGGCAACAAATCAAGAGAAAAAAAAAAAAAAGAAAAAAGAAAAAAAAAACATTAGGCTCTCTTCGTATGATGTGCCCGTGAGAATGACAGCCCGCCTCTTTCCATAGTTAGTTCCACCCATGACAGGAGGAAAACAAAACCCTCAAGGATATTGTTGTGTGTGCTCCAATACTCAACTGGCTCCAAATAGAAGAAAGGACATGAGATATCAATGTACAGAGTACAATGTCGGTTTGTGAATTATCAATTGTTTTCAAAAATATCACACACTGCAGAAATTCTAAGTAAATGTGTTTGTAAAACTTTAAAAAATAATTGTTACTCCGTGTGTTCTAATATGCGGCTTGGCTAAAAAAGAAAGGACGTGCAATATCAAAGTACAGAGTGCACTGTCAGTTTGTGTATTATTAATTCTTTTCAAATGTATCATTCATTTAGAAATTCCTAGTAAAGTTTTTGTAAAAAAAAATACATATTACTTTGTCATATCTAGTCGCTCGTGAGTATGACGACTTTCTTTTGACGTGAAAAAATAAAAGGAAAATAATCGACCGCGCGTAACACTGCTTTCCCGACGCCACAGCGGAAAAAAAAATTCGACTGCGAGAAAGTCTGTTTCTCATGCTGCATACAGGTGTTGCACACACTTTCCTGATGGCACAGTGAAAGGGTTAACAACCTCTGGAAGTCGAGTTTCCTTCAGAGGAGCTGTGGTCGTCTTATCCATCTTGTCTGTGCGGTCCTTTTCAATTGTTCCATATGCTGGGTTATCCAGAAGTTGTCATACCTTACTACCATAATTTGTCTTCTGTAGGATGACAGTAGCATTCCACTTATTTACTGATACCACCACAATATTGTCATCTTCCCGTAGTTGTGTTGAAGCTAACCTTTTGTCACCAGAAATGCTCGATTTGGCAAACTTGATTTTGGTTTGTCTTTCTTCGGACTTCTACAGCTTCACTGGAAGGCGGCTACCTGCTCCACTGCAATGACGAAAGCCGCAACTGGAACACTTGCAAAATTAAGCCTAATGCTAAGTACTTTCAAGGTAGCTGTGTTGAATTTCTTCTCGCTCAGGTTGACAACTGTGCAAGTGTCCTCGTTCGCTGCACTTTCTTGTTAAGACATTCAAACTTAGCTAGCTGACAGGATACAGATTTCTTCCTCATGCACTCCACTAAGAACCAGGAAATGCCATCAACTCAGTCCCAGTCCTGTCTGGTTAGAAAACATGCTATAAAAAGGTGTAGACAGAGCAACTGTCTGGAAGTCACATGGAGTTGGTGGCACATATTGTGTACTCACTCTCTCTCTCTCTCTCTCTCTCTCTCTCTCTCTCTCTCTCTAGGAAACAGAGATAACTGGGCATTCTCCTTCCTTAGTCAAAGCTTATCCATCATTTTAATATTCATGTAGATTTCGTCCCCTTTGAAACTTGAAATGTAATTCTTCAGATTTTCCTGGTGAGGCATTGTAATCTTGCCAAATCGGGTATTCTGCCAGTTGTTCGCTTCTTTCTTGCACCAAGTACAGAATTTCACACAGGGCATAAAACCCACCACACATCAGAGAGACGAGTAACGCACATGCAAACCACGTGCAATGGTTCGAGCATTCATCAATAGATTCTCAACTTGATGAAGCACTTCCTCTTCCAGTGTGACAGTGCACTGCCTTCTTGAAGCACCACCGATTTCTCTATCACTTGCAAATTTCCAATTTTCCTGCAGCATTGTTCTACTCTGATAAAGATGGGGTGTAATTGAGTCATATGATTTGGAAAATATAGACGTTGAACATCCACTACAGCTTGTTTCACTATAAATTAACAACATAGCAATCAGTCTGCATATATGTTCTACGGCATTCTATTAATGCAGTACTTATCACCATAATGTCAATTTAGGCATCAACAGGAAGCATGAAATCGAGGTAAACAAAAACAGAGGCCACTGTGTGACATCGAATTATTGTACCTCTCACAAAGGTAGGTAACATACCATAACAGGGAAACTGAATAATAAACATGCATATCTGATTAACTATTGTTTTCCTTGTGATGTGGAAACGAACCACTTTTGAACATGGGTTCATATGTAAAATGTTATGTACTAATCCAACCCCCCCCCCCAACAACCTTCATAAATGTTTGACATGAAATCTTAAACTTTTTCTCATTAATATTTATATTATAAACCAGTTCAGATGATTTATCTACTTCAATAAATAGAACTACAAACTCTGAACATCTTTGCTAACTCATCATACTTCTTATGGAAATTTTTTTCTTTTAGTTTTACCTTTGAAAAGCTTAATTTTATAGTGGGGTAACTTACTGGTATTCTTAACAAAATACATAGTATTTTGTCCATTTCGACAATTGTCACAAATATTTATAACAGCAAGCTGTTGCACTTCTTTCGGGACTTAATACCCTTTTTCAGGTACTCATTGGTATCCTGGTGTGTTTAAGTAAACACTAGAATACCAACAAATACGTGAGGAAGGGTACTAAGTGCCTGAAACTGGCAAAAAAGTGCAACAGTTTGCTGATTTGTAAAAAAATTAAAAATATGAATATATGAGCAAACACTATGTATTGCAGCAGATCTTTCAATCATTGATGAACTTGGGAAATCAGGGATTATTGCTTACAAATCTACACTACATTTATAAGGTTGTAAGTCACAACTATCACTCACTTGCAGAAGTGAGTGCAAGATATAGAAAAGCCTCATATTTTCTCTTTGGCTTATTTTTTAAAATCTTTCAGGACATAATTCATTTCTCATTTCATTTTGTTTACTATAATCTTGGAAAGTTTTTTTAGGGAAAAATTCAGGACAAATACAAAGTAAAGTTGGAAATTCAAACAAGCAGTAAAAATCATACTTTTTGTATGCACTCTTGATCATAATATGGAGACTAACAGACTCAACAGTCTCCCAGAAAGCTGACAGACACGTGTAATTTTTCTTTGTAAACATTTTTAAACTTCACAGGCATCAGGAAGGTACCTTAGGACAGACTTCAACTCTATTTCACCTATCACCATGCTAGTTGGCCCACATACGTAATTTTCATGGAGAAGTTTATTATACTCCATTTGTCACAGTACGGTATCTGGTGGAGGGTAGAGCTGTGCAAATGTGTGGCCTATTTGCACCTCCGACACACTAAGTATAATTGCAGGGCTCTGGTGAAAAGAATCAAAAATCACAGAAAACTATGTAGAAAAAAAGCAAACCTGAGTATCTATATACTCAGAGATAAAAAAAAAAATAATAATACCTATGATTTGGATTAAGGACAATAAGAACCCACCATTTTATGAAAACAAAATTCCAATGATGCAGATAAAATAGATATTGTTGCACACTTGGTTAAAAAAAGAATGTAGATATGTCACCAGATATAAATTATGAGGGGAGGTCACGGGACGTGTCATCGATATGGTGCAAATCACTTGTGAAAAAGAAGCTAGCTGGAGCCTTCAAATTCATGAAACAGTCGCCCCTGCAAGGCACAGGAAAAGTTATTATCCATTTCTCCAAATTGGGACTATTCAAAAATCCATTCACGTATCTGAGAAACTATTCCATAGTCTTGGATTTTCGTTAACAATCTGCAAAGTAGCTCTGTATCTGTACTTTAAGAAAATAAATGAAAATGGAACATATTTTGTGCTCTCTCTGTCATTTTCAGCATATTGTGAGAGAGGCTAAGCAAGTTGGGTGGTATGTGAGTGATGCTTTCTAAATCCCTACCAATTTATAGACAGGTGGATTTCCACCTCAAAGGACATTTATTATATTGAGTCTTAAAACACACTCCAGAATCCTACAGCACCCATTGTTAAGGATGTAGGTCTATAATTTTTCAGGCCCATTATTTTACCTCTTTACAAAACATGAGTAGCTAGCACTATTTTTCAGTCACTAACGATTTTTAAGTGGAGTAAAGAAATATATAAAAGCTTGTAGGGCCTATATTCTCTGTAAAACCATATTGGAATTCAATCCTGATGTGACAAGTTATTTGTCCTGAACTTCTTCGATAACACACATTCCTTCACTCTCCATGGCCTGGTACAGCAACATTATTTTCAATTCAAGGTAGAAAAGAAAAAGGAAGCCTCATGCAATTTTTAAAATTTATCTATCAGTAACACTTGGGCATGTCTCCAGAGTCCAGATCTTTAAGCTATGGATGCTGCATTAGTCAAGATTGAAATCATCAAAATAAAAGTTGAAAAACTTTTGCAGAACCAGGATTCTCTTTGACCAGTTTGTGTCATCTATGACATCAGATGAAATGAATATCCACAATACCACAAAACATTTTTGTATACTGTGTTAAACTAGAACAATTTTTTTTTTTTTTTTATGTTTTGTGTTAGTGGCATATTCTCATGGAATTTCCAAAGGCTGTATACCTCATCATTACATAATTTTGTGAAAGATTTTTGTTTTATGACATAAGAAGTCTTAACAAATTGATATAAGTGATTACCCACTTTAATGCCTTCAGTATATATCAGTTTAATTTTGACTAATGCAGCCTCCACAGTTTAAAATACCGTAATGTGAAGACGTGCTATGAGCATCGAATGTGTTATTGTTAGATATTTTTTAAAAAATGCAATAGAGATTTTTTATACCTCAAATTATTCAGTTGCTTCTTAATGCCAGTGCTTTTAATTTCTGTGGCAAACATAGGGAATGTGTGTGTGTGTGTGTGTGTGTGTGTGTGTGTGTGTGTGTGTGTGTGTCCAATGGTGCTACCTGTATGGCAGCTACTATTTTTTGGAAATATTGACCGGCCGGACACGGAAATGAAATGAATGAATGTCCTGTATGGTTGTCCTGAACCAAGAATATTTTTTTTATTTTTTATTTTGAATTAAAATCCTCAGATTTATTTTTGCTGTCTTCTCTCGCAACATTAGATAATTTGATGAGTGCCTTAATATAATCCTAAAACTTCATCTACATCTACATCTACATACATACTCCGCAATTCACCGTAAGGTGCGTGGCGGAGGGTACACTGTACCACTACTAGGCATTTCCTTTCCTATTCCACTCCCAAATTGAACGAGGAAAAAAAGATTGTCTATATGCCTCCGTACAAGCCCTAATTTCTCTTATCTTGTCTTTGTGATCTTTACGCGAAATGTAAGTAGGCGGCAGCAAGATCGTACTACACTCAGCTTCAAATTCCGGCCCTCTAAATTTACCTAACAGAAATTCACGAAAAGAACGTCGTCTTTCTTCCAGCGATCCCCAATTGAGTTGCCGGAGCAATTCCGTGACACTCGCGCATTGGTCGAACCTACCGGTAACAAATCTAGCTGCTCGCCTCTGAACCGCCTCTATGTCTTCCTTCAAACCGATCTGCTGTGGGTCCCAAATACTTGAGCAATACTCAAGACGTGGTCGTACAAGCATTTTATACGCGGTCTCCTTTACAGGTGAAGCACATCTTCCCAAAATTCTCCCAATAAACCGAAGTCGGCTGTCTGCCTTACTCACAGCTGTCCTTACATGCTCGTTCCATTTCATATCGCTCTGCAATGTTACGCCTAGATAGTTGAACGACGCGACCGCATCAAGAAGCTCACTACTGATGCTGTATTCGAACATTATAGGATTGTTTTTTCTACTCATGCGCATCACCTTACATTTTTCTACATTGAGAGCTAGCTGCCATTCTTCGCACCAACTAGAAATTTTGTCTAAGTCAACCTGTATGCTATTACAGTCAGTTACAGAGGACACCCTCCCATACACCACAGCAAACTTATTAGTTTTATGTAGGACTCATTTTTTTCCCCCCAGAATTTGGCAAGATCTTTCACTGATAACTTACGACAATGGAATTACGCTAGTTATATGTGTTTGACAATTTAACTTTTTTTATAAACATGCAAATTTCTACTAATTAGGTAGGGGTCGCAAAATGGGTCTCTCGAATTTGGCGGAAACCGAAATAATTTGGCTTAGTGGGCCACAGGATGTGAGAAATCTTTTTGTAAAAGATTTCCCATTACAGTATAAATAAGTTTGGGTTGTTGTTGTTGTTGTTGTTGTTGTTGTGGTCTTCAGTCTGGA
This sequence comes from Locusta migratoria, assembly GCA_026315105.1. Taxonomy (NCBI): domain Eukaryota; kingdom Metazoa; phylum Arthropoda; class Insecta; order Orthoptera; family Acrididae; genus Locusta; species Locusta migratoria. Next base: position 43,650,129 of record CM048746.1, on the reverse strand, counting down.
GACTGGTTTGATACAGTTCTCCACAATACCCTATCCTGAGCAAGCCTCTTCAACTCCACATAATAACGGCAACCTACATCTGTCTGAATCTGCTTAATGTATCCATCTCTTGGTCTTCCTCTGCGGTTTTTACCCCACACACTTCCCTCCAATGCTAAATTCACGATTCCTTGATGCCTAAGAATGTGTCCTTCCAATCGATCCCTCCTTTTAGTCAAGATATGCCAGAAATTCCTTTCCTCCCCAATTCTGTTCAGTACCTCCTCATTAGTTATGCGATCCATCCACCTAATCTTCAGCATTCTTCAGTAGCACCATATTTCAAAAGCCTCTATCCTCTTCCTGTCCGCACTGTTTGTCGTCCATGTTTCACTCCCATACAGAACAACACTCCACACAAATGCCTACAGAAAGGACTTCCTTAGGCTTAAATCAATATTAGAGGTTAACAAATTTCTCTGTTTCAAGAACGCCTTTCTACCCATTGCCATTCTGCATTTTATATCCTCTGTACTGTGATCATCATTTGTTATTTTAGTGCCCAAGTAACAAAACTCATCTACCTCCTCTATTGTTTCGTTACCTAATCTAATTCCTTCAGCATCACCTGATTTTCTTAGACTGCACTCCATTACCCTTGTTTTACTCTTGTTAATGTTCATCTTATACGCAACTTTCAGCACACTGTCCATTCCGTTCAACTGCTCTTCCAGGTCCTATGCTGCCCCTGACAGAATTACTATGCCGTCGGCAAAACGCAATATTTTTAATTCTTCACCCTGAACTTTAATTCCTTCACCAAATTTCTCCTTGCTTTCCTTTATAGCTTGCTCAATGTACAAATTGAATAACATTGGAGAAAGGCTACACCCTGTCTTACTCCCTTCCCAACCACTGTATCCAGGGTGGCCACCAAATCTTCATTTTCAAATTCAAGGTTTTTTCCCGGTTTTTCAGGTTAAAAATAGTTATTTTCCAGGTTTGCACGAAACTTAATTTATATCAAAGGGTTTAGCAAACAACTACACCGTAAAGAAACTAGTTACATATTTTTAAGACACATTGCATCCAAGATGAACCATGTCACGTTGTAATATACACCAAGCAATGGCGAATTCCTTCATTGCCGGCCGCGGTGGCCGAGGGGACTGAGGTGCTCCAGTCACGGTCTGCACGGCCACTACGGTCGGGGGTTCGAATCCCCCCCCCCCTCGGGCATGGATATTTGTGCCGTCCTAGTTCGTAAGTAGTTCATAAGTAACTTCCTGGCAGATTAAAATTGTGTGCCGGAACCGGGACTCGAACCTGGAACCTTTGCCTTTCGCTGGCAAGCGCACTACCGACTGTGCTATCCCGACACGACTCACGATGCCGCGTCACAACTTTACTTCCGCCAGTACCTCGCCTCCTACCTTCCAAACTTCACAGAAGCTCTCCTGCAAACACGCAAGACTAGTACTCCTGGAAGAAAGGATATGGTGGAGACATGGCTTAGCCACAGCCTAAGGGAAGTGCGCTTGCCCGCGAAAGGCAAAGGTCCCAGGCTCGAGTCCCGGTTCCGGCACACAATTTTAATCTGCCAGGAAGTTTCATATCAGCGCACACTCCGCTGCAGAGTGAAAGTTTCATTCTGGAAACATCCCTTAGGCTGTGGCTAAGCCATGTCTCCACAATATCCTTTCTTCCAGGAGTACTAGTCTTGCAAGTTTCGCAGGAGAGCTTCTGAGAAGTTTGGAAAGTAGGAGGCGAGGTACTGGCGGAAGTAAAGTTGTGAGGCGGCATCGTGAGTCGTGTCGGGATAGCACAGTCGGTAGTGCGCTTGCCAGCGAAAGGCAAAGGTCCCAGGTTCGAGTCCCAGTTCCGGCACACAATTTTAATCTGCCAGGAAGTTTCATATCAGCGCACACTCCGCTGCAGAGTGAAGTTTCATTCTGAGTTAATAAGTAGTTCGTAAGTTTAGGGAGTGATGACCCAGTAGTTAAGTCCCATAAGCTTAACAAACATTTGAACATTTTTTTGAATCCTGGATTTGTATTGGGGAGAGAGGGCAAAGCTCATAGAAATTGTGGCATTGTACCTCAAACTGATCTACAAAAAACCAGCTCATATTATGAGGATTTTCCTCGCGGTTTTGGGGGATCTGCAGCCCCGTAGACCCCCTCCCACCCCCGATTCGACACTGATACAATGTATAGTACAGGGTGTACATTTTAAGTTAACAAACCAGAATAACTACAGAAAAAAAGAAAAAAAGTATATATTCAACAACGGTTTTCACCATTATTAACGGACGGCAGAGGCGTAGGAAATGATACTGAACTTGAACTGTCTGCACCGTTGGGAGCGGTGTGGGTGGCTGGTGTAAAATTTTAAATAGAAACTCCCATTTCTTATTGCAGATTCAGATTCTACAGACTAAATCATGTATAGTTTGGTTTCTTCTTCCTCTTCTTCTTTAATTCAATTGCCAACATATTGCACCGTAATGGTAAGAATCATTTGCCATACTGCTGAAGAAATGTACCACCCAGGAAAGAAAATAAAGATTAATCATATTGATGATGCTTCAGAACCCAACTTTGAGGTTTTTTCTTACTAAAACTACAGGGTTTGCTTATTTACACTTAAGTACAATTCGAAATGGTCGTGTAATCTGAGCAATAGGCTAAACACGCGAACGATCGTTTAACTCTTAAAGCCGCGAGATCTCATGGGTTAAAAATCCCGGTTTCTGCTGAAATTCAAGGCTTTTTCCCGGTTTTCCCCGGTTTTTTCAAATTCAAGGCTTTTTCCCGGTTTTCCCGGTTTCAAGGTTCGGTGGCCACCCTGGTATCCCTTTCATGCCCTTCAACTCTGACAACCGCTGTCTGGTTTTTGTACAAGCTGTAAACAACCTTATGCTCCCTATATTTTACTCCTGCTTGCTTCAGAACTTAGAGTTTATTCCAATCAACATTGTCAAAAGCCTTCTCCAAATCTACAAAAGCTAGAAATGCAGGTTTGCCTTTTCTTAATCTATCTTCTAGGATAAGCCGTAAAGTGAGTATTGCCTCCCGTGTTACTACATTTCTCCTGAACCCAAACAGATCCTCCCCGAGGTCGGCTTCTACCAGCTTTTCCATCCTTCTGTAAATAATTCATGTTAATATTTTGCAACCATGACTTATTAAACTGATGGTTCTGTAATTTTCACACCTGTCTGCGCCTGCTTTCTTTGGAATTGGGATTATAACATTTTTCTTAAAGTCTGAGGGTACTTCGCCTGTCTCGTACATCTTACACAGCAGGTGAAACAGTTTTGTCATGGCTGGTTCTCCCAGAGACTTCAGTAGCTCTGAGGGAATGTCATCTACTCCAGGGACCTTTGGGTATGACCGTTAAAATGTTGGTCCTACACAGTGAGCAAAGTGATAAGACTGTCAGTTGCATGATGCAGGTTCAATTCCTTTTACTTCCTAATTGATGTTTTTGTTTTTATGTTATTCCATAGAATGTTAAACTTGTAATTATTAAATTCAAGTTAACTTATATGTAGCATTAATGTATTTTGTTCATTATAATTACATTAATTAATCAACATACTTAAATCCCAGTGAAGTCCTGAACAAAAATATTTACAGACATTCAAGAAATTAGTTATTAGCATTAGTTACGTTACTTTTTATGGTGATGATTATATATTGCTTTGGGATTGGAATGACTCCTTTTCCACTTCCTTAAAACCCATATCCTTCCCTTTCTCCTCTCATTTCTTCATCTTTTCCTGAAGAAGCGACCAACGGTTGCGAAAGCTTGTATGTGTGTTTGTGTGTGATTTTATTTGTCTCTGTCGACGAGCCTGTCCTTTGGGTAAGCCATCCGTTTTCTATTTTTTATATGTTCACATCATGCAGATTTTATGAAAGCATTTTTTGGCAAGAATTATTTTCGAAACATGCTTCAGTGTAAAACAAACTTCATTAGACTTTTATTTAACAACACTTTTATAAAACAATTTTGATGCATACCGAGCATATTGAATCATTAGGGTGAAAATAGGCACATGGAATTTATGCTGCACAAATGAATGTCTTCTCTAGATAACAACTCTCACAGCTGTTGTCTCATTTAGGGAGTATTAAATAATAAATAAATAAACCTAAGAATTCTTATGATTTGAACTTGGTTGGTCATCTGACAATCCAATGCTCTACCCACCGCACTACACCAACTCTGACAATAATATTACACAAACTATCCTTGTAGTTCGCTTGTACTGTAAAAGGAAATAGTTAAAACCCCAAAAATAATAAAGCCCTTGGAGAAAAATTTGGATATGCAGTCTCAAGGAAAAATAAACATTCTTTAATTGATGTCTGAAGAAATATGAAAAACAAAAAAATCAAAAATTGAAGAAAGTGTATAAGTCAGGTGATAAAATATCAGTAACTATAGACATGCCAGTTGTTTGCTAAAATTAGAGTTAACACTATGAAGTCATTTTGGTTGCTGTTAAGCGAATTTAGAAAGGGAGACCATACTTCGAAAATAAATTTTCACAGATTATTGAACTCAAAATACATATTTGTAACTTTCGCTGATTTTAGAATGACTAATTATAGGGGCAGTACAGATAAAGTGATTTGGGAATTTGACATTAAAACAAACTAAATAAATGAGTATCTCACATGTAACTCCCAATAGAAAAATTTATGGGTGAATCATTGAAACACTTTCAAATAAATAGAAGACAGTGACAAAGAAAATTTTACCTCACATTCTTTTCAACTTTGTTCATGAGAAAATTGTAAGTGTGAATGGTAATTGTTGGAACATTAAATGACACCAATAAATCCTGGTGAAAAAGAACAGAGATACTCAAGTAAATTATAAGTGTATTATTGATGATTTCGCTATCCTTTCCAATCAAACAAAAGGTCTCTCTCTTGGATTACTTATGAGTTTATATAGGGGGGGACAAACCACAAACACTAAACTATTTTCATAATTTGATTAAAAGATTACACTTATGTACACAAATGATTCCAAGAATTAGGTTGTTGTTGTTGTTGTTGTTGTTGTTGTTGGTGGTGGTGGTGGTGGTTTTACAAGAAAAGAATTTACACAATTTAGAGAGCATACAGAATCACAAAAAAATTGTTGTAAGAACATTAAAGTTGCATGGAAAAAATAGCAGAGAAACCTAAATGTTTGTACCAGTGGCGTAATCAGGATCGTGGTCTGGTGTGGGCTGAGGTCAATGGTCAATCATCAAGCTGACATTGATCCCTTTCTCTTTTCTTCCCTCCTCTCTCTCTCTCTCTCTCTCTCTCTCTCTCTCTCTCTCTCTCTCTCTCTCTCACACACACACACACACACACACACACTGCAGCAGCAAGGTCTGAGAGGTGGGGGAGGGGGGTGGGGCTGCAGCCTGACAGCCCCCCACCTGGATACGTCACTGGTTTATACATGTAAATTAAATGGAGTTAATGTTCATTACTGAATTCATAGCTGGAAAAAAATCAAATCATCAGAGTGAAGATTAATTAAATGGATCATCAAATACCTCTGCAGTGAGAGAATTATTGCAAGCTATATTCAATAGAATTATAAATCAACATCATCATAGAAGAAATCACTAATATGAACAGTTTTAAATAAACCAAATCTTATCATGAGTACATTTCCACAAATAGTTTTTTGTCTTTTAATACCACACAAACTAAGAAGTTTCATTTTAGTGTGAATGGAAGTTAAGACATACTGATATACTTGTGTAGGTAGGATCTTCAACATCTAAATTATTGCTCTATGAGCCACTAAACATTGCCATGGGGTCTTTTAATAACGCATTTGTATAGGTGCCCTCCTCGTTACTCCATCCATTGGTGGAGTGCAGGAATAACAACTGTCAGTACACCTTTGGCTTCTATAAAGTGTTTCCCATTGAAAGTACCAAATAAAATGCACAAGCATCTCCTCACCTGTAGATGAATTACAGGCAGTCGCCAGGCACAGATGAAAGAGAATAAATTCAAATTAACTTTCTTAGTTTGTGTTCTTTTTCACAGTATTACTAAAAACACACTTTCTAGCAAGCACACAAATGACAACCACTCAGATCTGCAAGTGAGAGAATACTGAATGCTTAACGGGTGGTGGTTGTAGGGAAGGGCAGTAAGGAAAGAGAGAAGGATTAGGACAGCTGGGAAGGGGAAAGATGTGTGGAGGTACAGAGGGGGATAGGAGCATATTTTCAAGAGAGGGAGTCTGTTGGCTGCCAGTCTCCCATCCTTTCAGCCATGCCAACTACTACTCATAAACAGTCAACACTGCTGCAGTCACTGTGTGTCTGTCTGTCTGTCTGTCTGTGTGTGTGTGTGTGTGTGTGTGTGTGTGTGTGTGTGTGTGTGTGTGTGTTTTTACTTTAACATGTCATTTGACAAATTCCATGTGTGTTAAGTTAGTGATAAGTAATCATTGATAATTATGCAGAAGATGAATTGTTCTCCATCCACTGAGAGTTTTATGTTGTATGCTTGATGAAGAAAATCTCAGGTGAGCATGGACTGAACATTAGCTGCATCATTGGGACAATGAACACTTGTGGCATGTTTTCTGCCATCTGTATTCATATCTGACTAATTATATTCTTTCCAGAGATGTGCTCTTTAGACCTGTGTTTCAATAGAAAAGAGGTTGCTCCTGGCAATTACAAGATAGGTTACACAGGTGATATATGAAGTTCAGACCGCAGTGGCACAATCTTATTATGTACATTCTACTTTTAGGGGAAATTAAAATATTTTGATACTGTATTGTTTTGAAATATCACTATATTACAAAAAACGTGTAATAGAGCAATCATACATATATTTAAACCTCACGGTCACCTCATAACATTCGTTTAGGGAAGAGAACAAGCATAAACATTACAAATATAACAATTCAGTGTAATTCAAATTACTTTGTATTGTTCTCTATACATACAATACAGAAGAAAAGCATGTGAAACCAGATATCCAGATGCACTGTGACCATAATGGTGTTGACACAGAGGATGACACACAAAAGGCCAAAATATTAAATGTCTTTCTCCAAAGCTGTTTCTCCAGAGTATTACACTGTAGATCCTTCTCTAGACCATCGCACGAATGGCAAAATGGCAGATATTGAAATAAGTATCAGAGAGATGGAAAAGCAATTGATATCAATCAACAGTGAAAAGGCTGCTGGACCTGATGGGATACCAATTAAATTTTACACAGAGTGTGTGAAGGAACTTGTCCCCCTTCTACCAGCAGTGTACCAAAGGTCTCTAGAAGAACAAAGAGTTCATAAGGATTGGAAAACAGTGCAGGGCATTCCCATTAACAAGAAGGGTCATCAATCAAATGCACAAAACTACAGGCATATATCTTACACACTGGTCAGTTGCAGAATTTTTGCAACACTTTTTAGTTATACTATTATGTCGTTTCTGGAGACCGTAAATCTCCTTTGTAGAAATCAGCACAGTTTCAGAAAACAGCAATCATGTTAGACACAAGTGGTACTATTCATTCACGAAATCCTGAGGGTAGTAGATACAGGATCCCAGGTAGATACTGTGTTTCCTGACTTCCCCAAGGCATTCAGATTCAGTACCATTCTGCACAGTCACCTGATGAGCAAAGGAATGTCGGACCAACTGTGTGACTGCACTGAGGCGCGTTTCTAGCTAACAAATGCAACATGTCATTCTCAATGGAGACGAGTCTTCAGACATTAATGTACGCCTTCGAGAGTGTTATAGGACTATTGACTTTCACAATATATACATAAATGACCTTTTAGATCGGAAGATCTATGAGGCTTTTTGCATATGATGCAGTAACTTATCAAGAAGTCCCAACACTCTGAAAGGGTAAAAAAATACAGGAGGGTCTGCAGTGTACAGACACTTTGCGCAGTACATGGTAATTGAGCCTCAACATAAATAAGTTTAAAGTTTTGTGTTTACACAGAAAGAAAGTTCCTTTATGACATAACTACATAATGGTAGGACAATCACTGGAAGCAGTTACTTTCATAAAATATCTGGGAGAAGACATAATAGGTGATATAAAATGGAACAATCATATAAAATCATTCATGGTTAAGACAGATTTATTGGAAGAGCTCTCAGGAGGTTTAGTCTGTCAATGAAGGAAGTAGGTAACAAAACTCTTGTTCGGTCAGCTTGAGTACTGCTTATCAGTGTGGGATCCATACCACATAGGGTTAATAGAAGACATAGAGAAGACCCAACTAAGAGCAGCATGGTTCATTATGGGTTCATTCAGTAGGCGCAAAAGTGTCATGGAGATGATTATGAAACTCCAGTGGCAGACGCTGAAAGATATATGCTCTATATCATGGTAGAGGCTTCTGTCAATGTTCTGAGAGCATACATTTCATGAAGATTCAATCAATGTATTGCTTCCTCCTATGTATAACTCACAAAGAGACCACAAGGATAAGATTATAAAGATTAGGACCCACACGGAGGCATAAAGGTAACCATATGATCTAGAATTTAAAAAAAGTAACAATGGTACGCAAAGCACCTCCATGACACACCTTGAAGTGGAATGCGGAGTATGGATGCAGACATAGAACAACAAAAATATTAAGTACAATCTGATTGCAAAAGAGCATTATGAATATAATTCCATGGAATTCAGTGTCAAATGATTGGCCATTCCTAAAACGAAATAAACAGTTGTTCAACTTTAACACTGGTTTGTTAACACTTCATTTATGTCAAGAAGAAAAGTGAGTACAAAGTCTTAAGGTACCTCAAAAATAATAAAGCTAAACTCTTGAGATCTAAAATACATATGATACAGCACCATAATCTATCACAAAAACACATTTATCAGAGTTGGCCACTTACCCGTGTACATATCGTAGACCTTGTCAGCATTTTCTTCAAGTTCCTTCTGCTGCCGTTCAAGCTCACGCATGCGGATCTCACGGGCCTCTGCTCTTGCTTGCCTCCGTGCTGCAAGGCGAGCCTCTGCCTATAAACAAACAAATCATCATCAACAATGAACATACAGTTTTCCTGCCTGTATTCTGTTCAAATGGTAAAGACAAAATATCATTTTTACTGTAATTAATGTTTTACTTCAGAGAAAGATTATAATCTCTCTCTCTCTCTCTCTCTCTCTCTCTCTCTCTCTCTCTCTCTCTCTCTCTCTCTCTCTCTCTCTCTCTCTGTGTGTGTGTGTGTGTGTGTGTGTGTGTGTGTGTGTGTGTGTGTGTTTACACATCCATTATTCAAAAGCATTTTCTCAGTCACTGGAAAGTAAGATAACAATCAAAAGATGTGATATACTTGAGTCAGTAAATCAATAGTAATAATAATAAAACCACAGACAGAATACCAATCTGACAAACTGTAACAATATAATTACATAAGGCAGATAGATAAATGTGGTTGAATGTGGACATTATTATACAATTGATAACCAGTCACTTGCAAAACATATAGTTCAGTTTTGCTGTAACACTTCCTATAGGTTTTACTTATGTCTATTCCTCAGTCCTCTCATAACAGTTACATACTGGGTAATAATGTCATGTTTAAAAACACACTTCAGTATCCATATGGAGGCCTAAGTCTTTCTTGCAGTTAACAAAAGAGATATAAAAAGTCTGTTGAATGTTACTAATCTCACAGGTGTTATAGAAACAAAGCCAGTTTTATGACCTTTCATCCACAGAAAAGGCATCAGTTATAGTGAAATTGCTCTAACTATAGCAGGAACATATAACTAGTAACAACTATTTTGTTTAGAGTCTCAAAACAAGAGAGACAAATAAACAAAAGATATAAAAAGAAAAAATGAAAAAGAAAACTTTAAATATTTAATCACTTAACAGCAATGTACAAAACATTGTGTTAAACTATAAGAGCTTAAAGTATTTTTCCAATACTTGCTTTAAATGCTACAGGACAGTGTAGAGCAGTTAGTAAATTTTAGCTTACTCAAGGTCCCAAGCTAGCTAGAGCCCAGCCAAGAGAACAGATAGACAGAGAGGAGGGGGAGTGGGGATGTGGAGGAGTCGGAGGGGCAGAGAAAATAAGAGGCAGTCCTGCTGCATACATTCTGACCAACTTGGCAGCAAAACCAGACTGAACTCTAAAGTTAGGTGATAGGCCCCTCCATGCTATTTGTAGTGAATGTTGTACTCTGCTCTCAGTGCATTCTACAGATGATATGGGATAGTGAGTAATTGTTTAATTGCTGTGGCCAACCAACTACAAACACACTACAGGCCAGCTGCACTACTACATGAAGGTTTGACAGTGAATCACAATGCTTATTATTATCACTGTGTGGAAGTTATACCTGTCACTAACATCAGTAAAAAATTAACTCTCTCTAATGTTTTGCTACTACTATTTATAATTCTTAAACTAGAAAAATTGTCAATGTTATAACTTTAGTAGCAACTGCTTGTCTGCATAACACGTGTTAAGATTGTAACAAGAATTGTTTTGTATGTGCAATACTTAGAAAATGTTAACAAACTATCCCCCTCCCCATCCAAAACAAGTAGGCCTACCTCTGATAAATGTAAAATCACAAACAATAGAAGTTTCAAGGAAATTTAAAATCACACAGTGTAGTTAATTCATCAACATAACAGAATTAAAATGCCCTTTTTTTCCATGGTTTGCAAAACTTAAAAGTACTATACTGATGGCTTATGTTTTAAATCTGTAATTAAAATGGACATTAAAGTAAAATCATGCAGAAATATTCAGAGAAGAACCATATGAGTCACTTCTAAATACCTAAAAGTATACAAAAATGTTCAAGGTAGAATCATCTGAGTAACTTATAAAGAAACATTCAATGGTTTCTCACATGTGTACAATACAACTACACATACACAGTATATAAAATAATGTAACAGTGCATAAACAATTAAAACAGGAATAAGAACATGCTACAATATTATCTGAAACTCCTTTTCAGAGAAAATACACTGATACTTCATTATTTAATGAAGTACTGATCTGTAAACCTATAAGAATAGGGTTTCTACCTACTTGATTGTTACTCTTCCCAAGGAAGTCCATGACCCCATCTTCATCAGCACTATCTTCTGTTGTAGAGGTTTCCTTCATGACAGACTTGGGTCCCACTATCACTGTAGAGTCCTTCTCCCCAACAAATGGTAACTGCCTTGCTTCTGATAAGTCTTTAGAATGTTTGCAGTCCATACTAAGTTTATTTTCCCCCTCATCATTACCATCACAACACTCATTAATAATCTCATCAATAACATCTTTAATATTTTCTGGCTGTTCTTCAGAGCTTCCTTGCACACAATGTCCATCTGATACTTCTACTCCCTCTTCTACTAACATTCCCTGGTGCTCTTGTATGCACTTATTCTCATAACATTCTTGAGTACTTGTTTCTCCTTCACTCATTGTACTGCTCTCACTGTCGTTTGCAGCACAATCTTCAGCATTGAGTTCAGAGTCAGCAACATTTTTAGAATTGTTACTATCCTGACTGGTCTGTTCTGCATCACAATTACTGTTTCCTGGTGTACCTTCTAAAACCATCATATTATCAGTATTATCTGTGATACTATGAAATGAATCAAACGCATCTTGAAATTGGTCAGCTTCACTATCCACAGGAGATACAGACTCGCGCCGTACGTGAACAGGACTTTTATCTATGTCAACCGCATCGCTATCATCATCTTTATCTCCATTTGGTGATACATTCACCTGGCCGTTAGCCTTAACAGCTCTATCAGCAGCAACTGCACAGTCAATATTTTTACCCTCACACTTGTCCAAGTCTTCCATTATACAGTCACGAGCACTGTCACTAGGTGAATTTTCAGGAGTGCATGCGACTTCACCTGACATTTCCCTTGATCCGGTGCCTATTTTGCCAGGAACCTTGTTCACATTTTGTGAACACACTGAAAATTTTAATTATCAATGAAAAAGCTACCACAAAGTAAATAGTGGAAACAAAAACAAGAGTTGCACAATCACGAAGGAATGATGCTGGCCAGGTATATCTGCAGTCACTTCATTTACAAATACATACATCAACAGCATTATTTCACCTTATAAAATACATTTGAACCATTACACTGTTGGGGACATAGTTTTTCACATCCATCATTAGCGGCAGGTGGAGGTGGAACTACATGAAGAGATCTGTACCCAGTTAGGTGTCACATAAATACAAAAATGAAGATTTTTAGACTGTGAACTCAATGACACGAACGTACGAGACAGTTACTAAAAGAGGTGTGAAGGACGCTAGGGCTATAATGAGGACAGTCTCATTCAGCAACAGCATATACTTGCAGAGTTTTTTCTATAACAGCATAATTTTACAAATTGTTTGCTGCTTCATCAGTGCACCTTAAAGTCCAGTTTTATAAATCACTACTCGTCCGAGACAAACGACAATGGATTTGCAACCCCCATCCTCGCCTTTCCTACAATTCCTTCGTAACACATCCGATGTCGTTTGCTGGGATCTTCGCGAGTATTTAGATAAGTAAATCTAAATCTAGTGACGAAGAAATTGATTATTTTCGCTGGTAATTACAAAAACCTTATCTACAAATATCGCACAAAGAGGGCCTCCCAGTATAACTCTTCACGAGGCCGGTCAGCCAGCCAGCCAGCAATAGTGACACGCAACAATAATTATCGATAACTACATCGATAGTCACTACGCCAGTTATACGACGTAATTTCCGATGCGTTGACATCCGTTTGATAGGAGGAATCATTACAGAACAGTATATAAAAAGTTAGGCATAAATTTAAATTCAGGCCACGTAATTAAATCATCCTGTCCTCCGACCGATTTTTTCCGGTGCCTCGTCCAACACTTATGTCTGCTCTATTACTGCGCTTGTACCTGTACAAGAATCTGTTCGTGAACTTCGTTAGGATTGCCTGACAAGTCTTTTCTTGCATATCGCCAACAAGAATTCGAATATATCTCTTAACTCGCGCATTTTTCGGAATTTGTTGAGACTTCAGTACCGTTAAATTAGATTACCCTAAAGACAGGAACCGCAACGGCTATCATGCCGGCCGCGGTGGCCGAGGGGACTGAGGCGCTTCAGTCACGGTCTCCACGGCCACTACGGTCGGGGGTTCGAATCCCCCCTCGGGCATGGATATTTGTGCCGTCCTAGTTCGTAAGTAGTTTGTAAGTATAGGGCCTGATGACCCCCATAGTTAAGTCCCATAGACTATACAAACATTTGAACATATTTTTTTTTTTTTTTTAGCTAACATCATACGAACTTCGTAGTCATTGTTCGTCAACATTACGTGCAAAAGACCTATCTTAAAATCGCTCATGTAGCAACTAAATTGTTTCGTATTAAGTGTGACCATGGTACCATCCTGCTGAAACCACGATTGTAGAACGTCTGTTACATTTGAATGAGGGCACTCGTTTATCGAATGTGTCATATATGGTATCGGTTTTGAATTAAAAAAGAAAAGGCCGATCCACAAATCGATTTAAGTGGAACTGCGATTCATCGTTGACTATATTGTTCTCCCAGAAGCGTCGCATTGTGTTCAACCTAATATCTGGTAAACTGCATAACTGAATTTGTCAAAGTCTTGCGCCACGGGTGTCTTACCGTTCCATCGTTGCCCACTGCGAACTTATCTACCGCCCCTAACAACAGGGTCACTTTTTTTTCTTTTTTCCCTTTTTTCCCCTACCAGTAGGCCTATAAATCAGACAATTCTTCAAATTGTACTAACGGTATATGAGACAAAAATATCACCTGTAGAATCAGAAAAATGGAATATAAGAGATTTCTTTAAAAAGCGCTCGGTTTTTAATGTCGCCATATATTTTTGTTTGACGCTTGATCACATTATTGTTGTCCGCTGATCAAAAACGTTCCGACTGTTGCTGAGATGGAATTTTACGCATTTATTCACTGTGTACCTTAATACGGAGGAATGTAGTAATAGTGAAAACACTTGTATCAGATCGAAGAAAAGTATGTGGAACCTTTGAGAAGTCGTAGCGCGATTATAGTAGAATAGCACCAAATGAAGGATTAGTTCATGCCCAAATTTTATCACTCGTAAATTAGTGAAGTCCATCGAACATTGCAGTTCCAAATTAATCCGCAATTAATTACAGTATTTGTTATAAAACACAGTTAGCCAATCACACGAGTACACGATTGCTGAATTATCACAGTTCCACAGCCCTACTACCGGCCATAGTTTACCACTTTTCACCAGAGACTAAGTTTTGCAGTCACAGTCCCGTAAATTTTTTCTAAGTCCACACATGCCTATCTTTTCAAATCACAAGTTCGTAACCAGGCTTCAGACCGCCCAGATGACAAATATAAGATTAACAATTAAGAATATCGTACATCTATATATAATATATTCAAGGGTAACGTGTAAGTTCTCAACCTTAATATAAATGGCAGTTTGTTTTATCTCAGCTCTGAAAGGTTCTAAAGAAATTTGCAGGAACTTCTCAAACTAATCACGCACTGGTATGAAATTATTTACTCCATGTTTTATTTATTACACGAACTGCAAGAACGTCTTCAGGAAGTCTAGAAACAAGGCACCGTTATCTACTACCGGTGCCTTCGCTCTGCGTTGAACACTGCTTGATTTTCCAAGAAAGTGGTTTTCGGATTTTTCAAGGAAGATCATAAAGAATGTGTTCAAATTCTACACGGAGCAGATATGGTGTGCGCATGTTCGATATTCAATAATAGTTTTTTGTTAAGTATTCAGAATTTTCTATCAACGTCTTGAAAAAATAAAGTTGCGTAAATAACTTCGTTTGTAGGAACATACCCGCTGCCATGCTACACACTGAAATAGCCGCGCCAAGGAACCGAGCAACCGGAGAAGCCAAAACGAAATGGCAGCGCACATATTTCATCTACATCTACATTTATACACTGAAAATCAATTTTAACTGCCTGGCAGAAGGTTTATCAAACCGCTTTCATATTATTTCTCTACCCTTTCATTCTTTAATAGGACGCGGAAAGAAGGAATAGCTAAATCTTTCAGTTTTCGTACTCATTTCTCTTATTATGATGATCCGCATTTCTCCCTATGTACGTGGATCCTAGCAAAACAGGTTCGCATTTGGAGGAGAAAGTTGGTGAAAGTAATTTTGCAAATAGACATCGCCACAATGAATAACGCGATACTTTTAATTATTTCCACCCCAACTCGTGCATCATTTCCGTGACACTCTTGTACCGCGGTAATACAGAATGAGCTGCCCTTCTCTCAACGTTCTCCATATCCTCCGTCAGTCCCACTTAGTGGGTATCCCACAGTGCGCAGCAATACTCTAAAATAGGATGCATAAATGTAGAGCGCTCATTTCTGTAGTAAAACTGTTGCATCTTCTAAGTGTTCTGCCAATGAGACGTAACCTTTGGTTCGCCTTTCCTACGATATTTTCTGTGTGTTCTTTCTACTTTTAAAAGTTTTATTTTTTATTTATTTTAAATTTTAATTCTTAGGTATTTGGTTGAATTTACGACCTATAGATTTGATTTGTCGTGTACATTAAGTTTAGCACATTTTAGTACTTATATAAATGACTTCGGACTTTTCATTATTTAGGGACACTTTCGCGTCATACAGATATGTAAATAGTTTTGCATCTGTTCTTGATCTCCTGGCGACTTAACTAAGCGGTAAACAACAGCATCATCCACAGACAGTCTGCGAGAGCTGCTCAGATTGTCCCCGAAATCGTGTATAAAGGGAAGGAACAGTAGGGGCCCTGTAACGCCAGATATCACATCTCTCTCTCTCTCTCTCTCTCTCTCTCTCTCTCTCTCTTATGACTGTGGCAATTCCTGTGTACTGTGATCTTTGACAGGAAATCGCGAATCCAATGCGACTACTGTGGTGATATTCCATAAGCACGCAATAGCTCTTGTGAGGTACAGTGTTAAAAACTTTTGAAAACCTAGAAATATGGAATCGATTTGCGATCTCCTGTCTATAGCACTCATCTCTTCAGGTGAGTAAAGAGGTAGCTGTGTTTCCTAATAATTTGAATCCGACCGAAACATGATTTGCGGCGGAAACTGTAACCGAATATTAGGCTCTTTTTCTAGTTTGGACCGAAACCGAAACTTGCGTAAATTAGTTAAAATATCGTTATATTTATCATAAATCATTAGCTTTTTCAAATATTGCAACGTCCCCTCCCTGTATTAAGCCTTCTTGAGTGGGTGTGTAAGCTTAACCAGGAGTCGAACAGGTTCATGTAAATCGACGGTACTTTGCTTATAGTACTTACAAATTGGATTCTATTCTCCTCCTTGTGACATTTTCTACCTAAGAAATTAAAGTAAGTTAGAGAAGGTGTAACCTCGATACAGTGGGGACGCGATCGATATTTCGAGTCTTGGAATAAAGAGTTTCGCATAAATGCAAACGCCATAAAACAGAAACTGCGGGTACATTCTGTCTTAACCAAAAAAAGGCACTCCCACCATTATATCACTATGTAAATGGTTAAAAGATTTTAAAACCTTTAGGCTGCCGATGTAAATGCCTATTTAAACACTTTGTTTAAAAAGTTCACATTTTTGACACGTATTCTTTTCAAGGTCGCTTCTTTTTCGCACATAAATTTGATACTTCGAGGCAGTACCGGTCCTTTTCACCTCGAGATTAAACTACCTAGCTACCACCAAAAATTCCACAGTCCTGGAAACGTCTTGTAGGAAGATACCCTTTAGGTACACAAAAGACTTTCCAAGCAAATACTACGAAATGCCAGAACTTGGCCATGGCTACCACAACAAAAAAAAAAAAAAAAAAAAAAAAAAAAAAAAAAATACGCAGAAAGTAGTTATTAGTTTGCTTCATAAGCAGTCTCTTTACTATATTTACATTTTTTTTTCTTGGGAGAGCTAGCTTTCTATTGCCATCTTCACTTTTGTTTTTATAATCGACAAACAAATTTTCATACCTCCTTTTCGGCATTGCAAAATATATAATGCTTATAAGCTACAGTCAGTAAATCAGCTTCGATCAGTGTTGCTGAAAGTATTTCGAAGAATAAGGTCACAGTTCCGACTAACAGTATGATTGCTGTCAATATAAATTTACGGAAATTTAACAGGACCAGATGTATACTACAAGAGCAATGTTTCCTAAACCCATATTAGTTATTAAAAAACTTCTCGCTTTCAAGGACACAAACTTTTCAGCATAACAGTTTAACAACCCGTTCCATTACGTACGTTACATAGTATAAGAATATACCGACAATATACGATTGCGTTACATTGTACTTAACAACAAAATACCTACAATTTTTACGCGAGAGGAGAGACTCGTAGCAGTGAAACGGAGCGTCAACTGAGGTAAGGCGTTATTGTCGACTGAATCCATCCCGCTCGCGACCCGGCTTCATCATTCAGTTCAATAAAGCTAGTCCAGCCGAAGATTCGCTGATTTTTGGCTGAAACCAAAACTGCGGCCGAAACCAAAATTTTGTCCGGAACTGGCCGAAGCCGAATTTTCGGTCTTTCCTTACTAAGAATGATACTTTGTGAATCCTGTTGACTATGGGTTAAAAGGTCGTTCTCTTTAAGGTAGTTCATAATGTTAGAGAAACGTTTGTGTTGTAACTCCTGCTGCACACCGCTGTCAATGATACACGCCTGTAATTTTGCGGATCACTCCTACTGTGTTTCTTGGATATTCGGTGACTCGAGCAACTTCCCAGTCTTTGGGTACGGATCTTTCGCTGAGCGAGCAGGTTGTGTATGACATCTTCATATTTTGTTTTGCTTCCGTATCTGCCTGCTATGATACAGTGGAGCGAGGATTTTAAGTATGTACCAGTACTGCAGACAACAAACCTTGTTCCATGGGATACTTAAAACGGGGGCGGAAGCAAGATTTTTTGGCCCACTTATTGCGGTAGTAACACTAAAAGTGGGCCTTTGCGATCGTCTTTTGACAGATCGGAAATTAAATTAAAATAACGGCTTAACCATGCATCTGACACGAAATTTGAATAACCGAATTTGTAGAGGAGAAAATTCTCTACAACTTTGCTCCCTTATTTTATTATTATTATTTTTTTTTTCATATCTCCTATCGTTTCAGAGATATTTGCAAAAATAACGGCGATTTTGGGATGTATGTCTGGTTGTAACGTATTCCCACTTTTTAGGTCGAACCGTTCCACCGAGCGGCACAAAATTTTACAGACATAGTTGGCTACCAGAGACCAGAACCTCGCTTTTTGAAACATTTCGGACAAGAAATACGTTAGTAATATAAAAAAAGCCGTTTGTAATGTAATCTTAATTGCAAATAAACCGTTCATCTGACGCGAAAATTGAATAAACGAATTTGTAGAGGAGAAAATTCTCTACAACTTTGTTCCCTTATTATTTTTTCCTTCTTCCATATCTGAGAGATATTTGCAAAAATAACGGACTTTTGACACCCTCCATTAAATTAACGAAAACCAGCCGTTCGCAGATGTCATGTAACATTCCTCGCCCAGAACTGTCTCTGGCATACGCCATCTTGCGTTGCGTATTTGATGATTTTCTTATTGTAACTTACACATTGTCATTTCAAAGCAATGGCGCACTGAAGAATTAACAAAAAGACGTCGTTTTTCGTACGATAAATGATAATCTAGTGTCTACAAATGCCATATTAGCATCAATTAACAACGGTCATCAATAGTGTGAGATGGAAGACCGCAATTTCTAACTGTTATCCGTAGCATTGGACTGTGACACTGAAGGTCAGTGGTTCGGAACCCGTCAGTACCTAATTTTTTTTTTCCCTACAAGGGGTTCAGACACTCTTACTAATTAATTTTTTATTATTTCGATTATTATTTTGGTCTGAAATGTTTGCAAAAACTTATAAAACTACTAGTCTAAAGTGGGCCATAAAACACGTCAGTGCGATTCCCCCCCCCCCCCTTCTTCGGAGGGGGACTTGAGGAATTGGTGAAATAATCAGAACTAAGGTGCCATCCACAAATTATGTCACACATTAAGGTGGAGAGAGAGAGAGAGAGAGAGAGAGAGAGAGAGAGAGAGAGAGAGAGAGAAAGAGAGAGAGAGAGAGAGGAGGATAAAAAGAAATTATGACATTGAGTGTAACAGGTTTTCATTTATTACTGTACTTTGCTTCTGTTAATTCATAAAAGTTTACGTTATCATAAATCTTTTGAATTTTAGTGGGGGGGGTCGATATACCCCCACCCTTATCCCCTCCCCTTGGCGTCCGGCACAGCTTAGAACTTCACGAGCGTCCGTCCCTTACGTGCGCCGTGCCTTGTGGCCCGGCACGAACAGAGCAGAAGTTCGGGAGCGTGCCGCCGCAGTTGGGCGGCGCCACGGTCGCGGCAGGCGGCGTGCCGCTGCGGCCGGTGACGCAATGCCGTGACGACACGCAACTCACGCGGCCGGCCGCGCCCGCCGGCGCATTTTGCGTTCTCTGGAAACCACAGCGACCTTGCCAGCGCCAAGGGCCACTGCCGTTCATCTGCACCACGTTCTTTAAGTGAGGGTGACCACACGTACCGTATTTTACGGGATCGTCCCTTATTTAGACTACGTGTCCTATGCTGCGCCCAACCATTACTTATCTGCTTCGTAAGTTAGAATGATGAAAGATATAAAGCCCGAAGGAAAAGGTATATGTGACGTTGTGGGTTTGTTTAATCAACACGTTGGCGTTACAGATATGTCAAACCCAACAGGCAATATTACAAGAACGCTATCACACAAATCGGAACAGCTATTCTTAGGTTCCTGCGAAGCTACCCTAAACTAATCGATGTAGCGAACGCATTACCACCGCCGTCCGTTTTGCTTCCACTTACAGTTTGCCAAGATTTAAGAAAACTAAATAAGGATGGTCGGACAAGTATCTCATTTATCCAAACACTATGAAAAATTTCGCTAGCGACAAGCAAAACATAAAACAAGTAAAAAATCGCAGCATTTACACCGTTCGAATGTTCAAAACCGAGAATTTCCAATATCTGACACACGTGAAATTAAATTGATCACACTAAGTCAATTCACACATCTCTAAAGTTCATTCTAATATCCAGAAACATTTATCTACTTCGTGAAAAGACCAATCATTATTTGTAGACTGAATCGATGAAAATCAATGCGGTTTTTGGTAGTCTTTTGTTCACACTATCAAATATTTGGTTGTGGATATTCACAGAGCTATAGGAAATAATTTAAGTATTTGGAACTAAGACCTACATAAAAGTATCACTTCTGTAGATACAAATAGGTAAATTTGTAAAGCCATTGCTCAGGCAAGAAAAACTACAAAAAAGCTTTAAAAGGATTAATTCAAGTTTGATTTATACTTACTGAAAACAGAAAACATTTAAAAGTTACTCCCACATACATAATGTACAGACAGTTTACTGCTGAAGCTGCAGCGTTATTTACGGTAATCTAAAACTAAATTTACTTCAACGATCTTCATTCCTGCACGTTAATTTCAGATATTGGCGGTTTGTTGTTCTAGAGGATTAATCCATATAAAAATATAATAATAAAGCACTTATTGACCATATATCTAATCTGTCGGTAATATTTTCCTGCGACGAAGAAAGACCTTACACATTAATCGAAAAGAGATCTCCTACAATGAATTTGTAAACGAAAGCGGGAAGTAATGCCTTCCAAATAAAATAAAGGTCCAAAAGCATTCCAAGAAAAAGTTCCGAACACCACAACGATTGTAAATGGTTTTACGGCAGACACGTCCCTCGAATCAAAAATAGCGACACGTTGAAAAAGACGCGTACATGAGTGCGAATCAGCTGTGCGGACACAGACATTTACTGCCTTACAGAGACGTCACCAATTAGCCATTAATTGGAATAAATTAATTACATGTGACGTAAATGGTGGTGGTGGTGGTGATAGTAATGTATCTGGGCCTATAGAAACCTACAACAATTATCATCTTAAATTTATAGTCGCATCAATTTTTTTTTTTTCATTTCAATGTTACTGCCACTAATAAACTAGTACATGGTGCTTTAACCTTTGGGTCACTAACCCGTCTACATCTACATCTACATAGGATACTCTGCAAACATTTAAGTGCCTGGCAGAGGGTAACGTAACGTAATAATAATCCGTAATCTCCTTTCCGCGTTCGAAAAGCTTCAAGGCTGCGAACTCTTGTTTGACGAGGCCATGAACTGGTCTGCCAAAGTAAAATATAATACATTCGCTTTATTCTGCTTATGCAGTCAACATCATTTCTATCTCATATAAGATAAATTTAAAGTTAAGAAAGAAGTGCGTTAATCGGATATAAATCGCAAAACCTGTTTGGAAGTAAATAAAGTCTGTTTCTTATTACACTAAAAATGGTGATAAGTGCCATTTATCGAATACTGACGATCGTATTTGTAAATCTTTTAAAAACGTCGACTGATACCTTTCTTTGTTCCGGACTTACGTAAGTTGTATACAGGTATCGAGTTCCATACACATCTCCTGCTACACCTTTTCAGGAAGGTTGCGTTTTAACGTGGTTGCGTAATAGTCATTTATATGGCTCGTATCTTTGACGAGTGCAGCTAATACGAACATTAAACTGTAGGCACACGTACAGCATTTGCATGCATTTCTGTTTTAACATCCACTATTCCGGCGTTTTATAGGTGGCACTGACATACAGCCTTCAGTGTGCGCACTGCACAGGCCAAGAAAACAAACCGTATCCTTTACTTCACGAATTGAAATTTTAGTTTGACAAAAATGAAAATGAACTTTTATTGAGTCTGGTCCTGTGAGTGGAACAGGTCCGTAAGAACAGACACCATGCTTATAAGCTATGTACGCCTTCAATACGCAGAAGAAATATCCCTTGAAAAATTGATTACAAATCAAGACGGTTTTTTACTGAAGGAATATTTATTATCAAGATTGCTGTACACCATGGACTGGAAATCATTTTAGCAAAAGAAATGTTCAAATGTTCGTTAAGCTTAAGGGACTTAACTGCGGGGTCATCAGTCCCTAAACTTACAAACTACTTAGGAACTACTTTACAATAAAGACGACACAAACATCCATGCCCGAGGGGGGGGGGGGGAGATTCGAATCCCCGACCGTAGGCGCCCGTGCAGACTGTGACTGTCGCGCCGCAGACCGCTCGGCCACTGCGGCCGGCCAAGTAGAAGAGAATGCCGAAATATACCCGATACAATCAAAGCTGAGAGCTATAGGAACTATTGACATCTTAGTATGCGATACGTTGAGAATTCTGACAGGACCGGAAGGGGTCTGGATAGTTTAATTGGTCAAGAATCCAGCTGGCCTAAGCAGAAAATCATAGCTAGAGCCCCGATCCAGCACAAATTTGAATCTTCAGCTGTGGATTTATTTCAATGCCGTTTAACATCGAGATGTTTGAATATTTCGAATTCGAGAATTCTTTAAAGGCATACTGGAAACAGCCAACTGACTGTTTTTTCTCCCAAGTAACACTGAATAAAACGTTAGAATCGGTAGTTTCATACTTCATTACAGTATGTTAATTATCGGAATGTTCTATGATTCTACAACGTTACTCGTAAATGTGTATCTGCGAAATAAGTTAACAAAACGTACTTCTACATGACAAGTAAATTGAAAAAGATCAGAGTAAGGGGGAAGGGTGGGGGAGGGGAGGAGCACACGAGCCAATCCCGTGAGGTATGCTGCTGCCTTCCTGGTATGCTTCGATTGTTGCTTTAATAGCTCAAATACCTCAAGTTTAACAAGTGGGACGCGCCATCAATGAGCCGTGCTACTATAACATTTCTTAACTGGTACGTAAGTAAACCTATTCCGGTTCAGAATGTTCTAATTTCCAGCTACCGAGAAGTTAGACATCCATTAGCGGAGACATTCGTGTAGAATCATTCCGTCATGACGTGCGTTTTCTCTCCACTGCATATCTCTAATCCCCCCCCCCCGCAAAAAAAAACAACAACAACAACACACACACACACACACACACACACACACACACAGTGGGGGTGAGGACGGGAGAGGGGTATCCGATAGTGCACGTAGTCTGGCGAGCGAACGAATGTCGAACTTTACGGGTCATAAAGTAGCGGTAGTAAAATTAAGCTCTGGTTTGTATGCGCCAGCAGTTGTGCAGTTACTGCGCTCGCCGGCTCGCACAGCAAATGTCGCTTTGAACCAACGCCGCCTGAAAAGAAAGCTGCACCAGTCGCGGCCTACTCTGCGTGACGTGACACAACGGAGCTCAGGCCTTGTCTTCAGGTGGCGTTGTTTGAACACAAACCATACAATCTTGTGGTCAACCACCTAACGCACCCCGTCGCTGCCTTTCCGTGCAGTCACTGATACATCAGCTCCACGGATCACTGTTGCGCGGTTCTAGGCGCCACGTCAGGGACTGCGCAGCCGGTCCCGCCGGAACTCGTCGGTGAACATGGAACTTTGGTTTGGTTTTGGAAGGGACTAAACAACTACGGTTATCAGTCGAACATGGAACTAACAAAGAACAAGAATAAAAGAATTGGGACTCCAATGTATTTGCTTTGTCCTTAAAAGTCGGCGTAAGACGCTATGTAGTAGTAATAATAGCGTTAGTGGTCATCGTCGTAGTAGTCATCGCTGTGTGTGTGTGTGTGTGTGTGTGTGTGTGTGTGTGTTTTTAAACCAATAATTGTTTTATGCTCGCCTCCATTGTGCTAGCACCTAATCTCTGCGTAACTACCGCAACCTACATCCATTTGTACTTATTTACTGTATTATCTTGGCCACAGTCTACTATTATTATTAGCCACACTTTTCTCCATTACAAAACCGGAGCCGGCCGCAGTGGCCGAGCGGTCTGCGGCGTACCAGTCACGATCTGAACAGCCGGTGCAGTCGGGGGGTTCGAATCCCTCTTCGGGCATGGATGTTTGTGCCGTCTTTAGTACAAGATAGTTGATAAGTAGTTTGTAAGTTTAGGGATTGATGACCCCGTAGTTAAGTCCCATAAGCTCTACAAACATTAGAACATTTGACAAAACCGAAGTGTCTTCGATGTCTCGGTATATCACACACACACACACACACACACACACACACACACACACACAGACAGACACACACGTACCTATGCCCAAGGGAGGGCACGAACCTCTGAAGTGAGCAGCCGCGTAGTACGTGACATGGCGCCTCTGAGCACGCGGCTATTCCCGTGCGGCTACAAATCTTCAGAAAATACTTCCCAACACTTGTACTCTGTTAGGAAATGTTTCTACCTCTGACTCATTTCTTGCTAAATCAACTGACTTCATCTCTTGAAGTCCTAATCCAAGATAAAAATAGTTACTATATCATGAGCAGTTCGACAATATTATATTGCCATTATAGTATGTTCAGAACTAAACTTCATATTCATGAAACATTTTTATAGAACATCCAAAGAGCCAGACCTTAATCTCGTTAATATTTGAACGAATATCAAGTGTTCAATTCCTTATCAGTTGATAATGACAACACAGTTTTGCCGAAACTTCTCTTGATATAATGAATAACTTTCTAATATTGCGATCATAACCTGAAGCCAGTTGATTTACACACAGATTATCTGTGTTCGCTCTCCTTACCGGCCACGTCGGTTAATAGCGTGTCTTGCTATTATTAACCAGTGTATTATATCCCATCTACTTTGCCGCCATCAGTTATTTCCCTGCCGAGGTGGAGTGGCCGAGCATTCCAAAGCACGTAGCTGCAGAGCGCGCCGTTGCTCGCCGTCGGAGGTTCGAGTCCTCCCTCGGATATGGGTGTATTTCTTGTCCTTAACGTAAGTAGTTTGTAAGCCTAGGGAATGATGACCAGAATAGTTAAGTCCCATAGATTTACAAACATGAGTTATTTCCCTACTGAAATGCCAAACCCCCAGCTATTATTATAAGGTCCATTTACTAATCTAATTAGTGTGGTTCCGTAGCACAGTGTTAGAGTGCCAGACTACAAATCCAAAGGTCGCGGGTTCGATCCCCGCCAGGTCTATGATTTTTATCTGTCACTTTCCACTTCTTTCACCTCTGCCAGTGTTGCTGATGTGAAAAATACCGAACAGCACCGTGGTTCGGAACCCACTTTAAACTGTAGGTCCCCCTATTACTGGCTGGGGAAGTCAGTTCGATATTGGGAGGAAGGCAACGGCGTACCACCTCCAAACAGGACCATGCCTAGTAAAGCAGTGTGGTGTTCAAACCAATCTTCGGATTGTTGACTGCTTTACCTTTTATCCCCTATCTCTCCGTATTCGGCTGCACACCTTTAGTCTGGTTTCATGTTCACATAGTAACTATGCATTTCACTCAATCATCTAACTCGTTAAGTCTTTTGC
Source organism: Locusta migratoria (assembly GCA_026315105.1). NCBI lineage: Eukaryota > Metazoa > Arthropoda > Insecta > Orthoptera > Acrididae > Locusta > Locusta migratoria. The sequence continues at coordinate 43,624,679 of CM048746.1, read as the reverse complement.
GCTTTCTGACATAATTAAGATGTCTTTACCTTCCTTTTCACATTTCTGCTAATTGTGCAATGTAGTCTTCACGCCGTCAAGAAGTTACTTTTACCCATTTTACACGTAAATTGTGTCTATATAATGTGTTTCCCTCCAGATGATAGTCCCCGTGCGAATTCGGCAGTGAATGAATAAAATCTGTTGAAGCAGTAATTGTGAAATTAGTTTTGTAGAACAATCACACACTGCTGCCTACTGCTTGTAAAGAACATTCATAATAGTTTTCCTTTGCTGCTCGGCCAATGGACAGGTCGAATAACGTGGGCGATGGGCTACAATCCAGTCTGCCTTCAACTACCGTTTCTGCTTCATGTCTGCCTGACTGCCGTCTGGTGTGTGTGGAAGTTGCAAGTAACCTATCGCTCCCTGGATTTTACACGTTCGAAATTTCAAACAGTGTATTCCGGGGCAAACAGCGTGCTTTAACCCGATGCCACGCGTCCCATAGCTATAAAAAGAGAAGCACAGAGTAGGTGGTCGCTCGCCTTCCGCCTTTCCGCACGGGCTGGTTTAACTTGGCACCTCTGCCGGTCAACAGTACCCAGACTCCCACAAACCGCCGGGAAGCGAAGCGCCATCAGGCGATGAGCAAAAAGCCACGTGTTAACGGCGAGCGGGGGCTGACAGCTGCGAACACGCGAACCAACCAGATGCCGCTCTCCTCAGCACACATCAAGTAAGGGAGACGGTTTACCTCACAGCTAGTTAAACGATAACTCGATACCCGATTTATTAATTAGCGGCCGATTTCATAAAACAACATTTTCAACAACAATTAACACTAAAGCAATCTTACACGACCTCATGCATAAATGTTAGCATTTTAGAATTGACAATTTTATATGGCATGCCTTATACAGGGTGTCCAGAAAAGGGCTCCCTGATTTAAAAATTAAATATCTCTAAAACAAAGGTCGATAGAGGAATGCAGTAAACGGTATGTTTATTGTCAAAGCTGTAAGAAGTTTAAACAGCAGTTTGAAATAATAGTTACAAAAGCTGCTAACAGACGGCGCAGTACGCAGTACAGCTCATATCAGCATACATAAGTGAAATAATCGTATGAAAACACTCTTTTCAAACAATTGCATCACAATGTTTTCAAAATGTTCACCGTTGACACTACAGAGGTGGCGCAAACGAAGAATGAAATTCGCCATCACATTTTGTAGTGTCAAAAAACCGATTCAAGCTCGTCCAGCGTGGCGGGATGCTTCGGGTAGACCATGCACTGTGCCCCACAAAAAATTTATAGGTAGTCAAACCCGGCGGATATGGAGGCCAATCCATGCCTGCACCAGTAAATTTGGGATATTCCAAAGCAATAACTCGATTCTCGAAGTATTCCTCAATAAAGCGAAACACTTGTTCGGTCCGATGTGGTCGGGCTCCAACTTGCATAAACCATTCAGTACCTGGTCGATCCTCTAACGCTTGCTGTGTGGCGGCAAATTGATCCAAAATTGCAACGTAACGTGCACCAGTGACCGTTTCTCGAATGAAAAAAGGGCCAATAATGCCTCTGCTGCATACTGCAGCCCACACAGTAACTTTAGGAGAATACAGGGGTTTCGCTTCACACCAATATGGCTTTTCGGAATCCCAAAATCGCCTGTTCTGCTTATTCACGTGTCCATTCAGCTGGAAGTGTGCTTCATCTGTAAACCGGATGCAGCCAACATCAAATCCTTCACTATCAATCATTGTGAACATCTGATTAGCAAAGGCAACCCTTTGTTGCACAGCTCGTAAGGGTATGGCCTGGTGCGTTTGAATTTTGAATGGAAACATGTGTAGGCTCTTTCTCAGTATTTTCTGCGTGCTGGAACGCTTCAAACCAGTCTCAGATGCAATGGCGATATTTTCAGGCGTAACTGCGGTTTGCTTGCGGCCTACATGCCCCACTAGATCATCAGTTACGCTGCCTGTTCGTTGAAATTATGCGAAGAGCGTACGAATGGATTTCGCATCGGGTCCTTTTGGAACATTAAATCGTTGAAAACTTCGCTTTGTCGCCGTAAGACTCTCTTCTAATCTGTGGAACTCTAGCACCAGAAAAACGCGTTGTTCAATAGAGTACATGGTTTTAATCTCTTCCTTCGGTACGCTAACCTCCTTCCACGTTACAATAGTGGAACTGATCGCTCTGGGCTTCGGATCACTATTTATACTAGGCATTACGTATGGCGATTACAGCGCCATCTGTCAGCAGCTTTTGTAACTATTATTTCAAACTGCTGTATATTGTGAAAGCTGTAAGAAGTTTAAACATACCGTTTACTGCATTCCTCTATCGATCTTTGTTTTCGAGATATTTAATTTTGAGGTCAGGGAGTCAATTTCTGGACACCCTGTACTTGGACGTTAGGCGTTGTTGGTTCAGTGAACACTACTCTTTTCGTGTTGATTTCATATCATCATCACGGAGAATTTTTTTATTCTACTCAACCACCGTATGGTACATGGCAAGTTACCTTACGTTAACCTTTATAACGTTTCACCAATGAACACTAAAGATATCGGATGTATTTAATTTTCATAGGGGAAGGAGGAGATAGGCAGAGGAGATGAGGAACAATAAGAGGAGGAAATGGAAAAAGAGAGGATAGAGAGAAAGGAGGAGGATATGGAAAAAAGAGAAATTGAGGGGGGGGGAGGCAGGAGGAAATCGGAATAGAGCGAGGGAGGAGGAAATTGACAGAGTGGCGAATGGGGAGATCGACAGAGAGTAAGGTGGTGGAGAAGGGGGGAGGGAGGGAGGGAGAAAGAGAGAGAGCAAGGAAGAATGATATAAATAAATACCGGAACATCACCGGATTTCAGGTTGTTTAATTATAAGTGCATCGTTGTCCTTATACGAAGACTGTAACGCACCTATGGTCTCTCTCTCTCTCTCTCTCTCTCTCTCTCTCTCTCTCTCTCTCTCTCTCTCGGCTGAAACATTACGTAACGATTACTTTTAGTTGGGTGAGGGCACATGCAAAAAATTTCTGGCTCTTCAGACACACAGCGTCCTTCAGGACCGTTTCAAAGCGGAATGTGTAAGTGAAGCTCGTTACATGCAGTTTGTCATCCTTGTATCTTACACACACACACACACACACACACACACACACACACACACACACACTATATATATATATATATATATATATATATATATATACATACACACACAAAGACATTTCGAAATGTCGTTTGACTCTTATGCTTTTTAAAATCGTGTAGCACAAGATACGTAAACTTTCACTAGCCTACAGTATTTAAAGCTTCTGCAGGAAAGCCGATTGTGTTTTAGAGAACGGAAGGTTCACTGCTGATTCATTATACTCTTACAGCTTAAACGGTGAACAGTGGCAACTACTGATAGACGTGAAATCAAATATCAAAACGAAGCAGTAGAGAAGTTACCATAAGGGGCGATTTCATTAGAGGATAATAGTCGCTTTATAGGAAAAAAGTAGTGCACTTAAAATCATACATGGTTCCCAGTCGAAAATGACGCATTCTATGGCTACGGGTACACCTGTGTGTGTGTGTGTGTGTGTGTGTGTGTGTGTGTGTGTGTGTGTGTGTCCCTAGGTTAAGATAGGGAGCGATGACCACAGTAGTTTGGTTTCATATGTTTACAAACATTTGATTTGATTGTTTTCATTTCTGTGCGAGTTCTACAAGTCATCTCGACCACACTCACTCACTGCCGACGAAAACACATTATTACGAAATCATTTATATTCTATAACAGATTTATAGTATGACAATTGACAACACTACAAAAAGAGAACAGAAATGTTAATGACTGGTAGGTCAGTTCATAATTTTGTGGGGGAAAAAGTCGTAATCGAACATACCTTCTTGTTTTCACGTATGGTCTGTGTGTTCAGGTTTTGACGGGGTACCTAAACGCGCCAACTTACCACAAAATCTTGGGGCAGTGGAGTGGGAAGTTTTGCTGGTCAGAACGTCTGTATTACTTAGCATCCACAGTACGCCAGCATTTCGCAGCTCCCGAACAAAACTTATTTACATTAAAGAAACTTAACTTGCTAATTTTATTAATGACATGTATCGCGCACGACACGCAATGAAGTCACGATAGTGCTCAAAATGTGCATCGGCGCTTGTGCGTAGCGACGTCCAGCATACGGATAGCACTGGCGCGTCAGCTGAAAGCAAAAACGCCCATTTTACTTATACCGGCGGTCGTTTAACACTGATGGGCAATTAGAGACCAGCAATTAACCTCCAGAGGCTAATACAGAACACTGCACTGCGGCTATTTCGAGAATGGCGAACTGAGCAGGAAAAAAATGCTGCGTCTGGGATAGGATGAAGTTACTGAGTTTCCTGTTCTAATGAGGTGAAGTGACAAATTCTTAAAACTAGCACACAGTAGGCGAGGGAAGGTTTTTATTCAAGTACGTTCCGCCCTTAAGACTCTCGGTTAGTTTCACGTAACAGGAATTACGTGGTTCAAATTCTTTTACGCTTTAGTTAGAGTTTTACACAATTTCCATAAATAACTCTACACGAATACTGAATGATTCTTTCATGGAGGTCTCTGATAATTCAAATCATTTACTGGCAACATTCGTCTACCAGCACAGGTAAGGTAAAGCAATCAACAATCCTAAGTATGAACACCACAATGCTTTACTAGGCATGGCCCTGTTTGGAGGTGGTATGCCGTTGCCTTCCTCCGATCTACGAACTTACCCAGGCAGTAATAGGGAAAACTACAGTTTAACTCGATAATTTCACAACTACCCTGCCGGAGGTGAAAGAAGTGAAAAGTGACATAAAAATCCTAGGACCTGGCGGGGATCGAATACGCGACCTTTGACTTCCCAGACTGGTACTGTGCTACTGAGCCACTAGTGCGAAACTGATATCTATTTCACGTACTGCTGCTAGTCGGTTATGCCGGTGTTACACGATTATAAATCTTTGGCAAAGTTGATATGTCAAATATTTACATCAAAGAAACTTGGTAATAGGGGACTATGACATATCTCGTCTGTCATCAAAGAAATATTATCAAATCTAGCGCCTCGCCGTAAATTTGTTCATAAGTCATGAGTCTTCTGTTCAGTGCAATGCGAAATATCACTGCTTTTAGCGCTAGCATCGCTGCATAATTAGACTGCTGTGTGTTTGTAAATACGGCTGCGAAGTTTACTTTGTGTGTTCCTTCAACCGCAAAATTAATAGAAATGTATTAAGCATACGAGGCGTTGTATAATGTGAGGCATTCTGATAATAAGAACAGGTTAAGAAGATTGTCGAGCAGTAAGAAAATTGTGGAGGTTATTAGCAGTGAAGTACGGTACAGTTGTACAGCAGACGACAAAGATTTTTTTTTATGAGGGTCTCACGTTAAACAGCACCTCATCCAACTTATGCATTGGTGTAAGTTTTATTTTTATTTGATTAAACACAAATTGTATTTCAAGGATTTACAAAGTTTATGCCCGCGTTGGAGCATAATCACTATACAATTATTTAAAAAAGTTCTTAATGCTCATGTAGTGCACTAAATATTTATTTAGTTTCAGGTATTCATTCCTCACTGTGTTATAAATTGACTGACATGTTTCAGGCGTTATTTTGCTTAGTGCACACTGTGTTATTTGAGTACTGTACTGAAGAGGAGGTTAGAATAAATCAACCAGTAGCAAAAACCGCTTTGTCGCCGTAATCCTGTCTTCTGTAGATGTAGTATTTCTCATGCCCATATTCTGCCTTGTGATATGGGGAGCCAATTTACTGAGTAAATACTGATACTTTGTGGCATTGATTCTCAAGTCACTTATATCTGACTTGACGTCCTCCACTTGCAGCCGCGCAACATATTTTTCTGAATGTTTTTGTTGGCACGGCGTGAAACCGACATTTTTAAGCAAGTATGGATTTTTTCCGCTTTTCTTTGTCCAAATGCACGTGGTAATAGCAACTACAGCGATTATCAAATGTTTATCGTCCGCCCTCTTGAAATATGGCGTATAATGATGACAGTGTAATAACCCTTTTTACCGCCAAGTCAAAGTTTATGTCAAAAAAATTTCAAGAATATTTGATATCTCTTTGCCATAGATATGAGGGTGTACTACCGACGTTAGCACTGACAACTCTACGCTAACGCCGCTTCTCATCGTCAGCCACTTAGTCGTCCGTGTCAGTGCTGCGAGGAATTTGGCATTCTCGGCACTCTCTTGACACTGTGCCTCCCGGGACACTGAATACCCCAACGATATGCCCATGCGTCGACCTCCAATTGCCATTCCGCGTTCAAAATGTTAATTACCGCCTTGCGGTTATAATCAAATCGGAAACCTTTCCACTTGGATCACCGGAGTACAAAAGACAGACCCGGCAGTGCGCCGCCCTTTTACATCTGTACGAACGTCACTAGCGCCATCTGTATTCGGGAATATCACTATCCCATGACTTTTGTCATCTGAATGTAATTTATGGTCACTACATTGAGTTATTATATTGCCGCGAGACAAAATATAAACCGACTGCCGGCGTGGCGCAGGGAATAGCGTCACCGACTGCGGTGCTAAAGGTCGCCGGTTTAATCCTGCCCACCGTTAAAAATTCATTTCTTTGTAATTAACAATTCCAGAATGTTCTACATCGATCTTATGTTCACTTGTAAATTCTACTTGTTTCTTATGTTAACTGTTCTAATTTCTGGTACATTTTGTCTGTGTATAAACAGCAGAGCACTCTGCCCGAGCGGCAGTCAGTGCTGCATGTATGTTAAGTTCGTAATAAACCTGCTTTCAGTATAAGTGCTGTGTTCAGTTGCCTTCTAAGTCAAGCCTGCTTCCATTTCAACGCGACAATATTTTTTACTACTTCTTCTTTGTCCACTACAACATCACATCGGATGACTCCACCAAAGAAAAGCTGTAGCAAGATGCTCCTTATAACGTACAAACCAGACAAAGAAAGCGGAGTACTCGATTGGTCCGTTTAATGGACGCACTGCAGCACGACAAACTCTATAAAAGCACAAATGATGAAAAACTGGACACCGTCCGCAGGACAGCACGTAAATCGAACAGTTGGTGCTCGGGGCGTGTAATGTCGTATAACGAGTCGTGTGACTGCCAAATGAGGCGTGGACGGTGAGGTACACGACGTGGGTGGTTCTCTGATGTTTTTAAAGTCTTTTTGTGCCATACCTTGTCCAGACTCTCAGGTTAGAGTGTACTTTGGTCAGAATAATTATCCTCTACATTTTCAGTGACTAAACATTACCTTTTCTTTCGCATCTTCAAAACAAGTATGCTGGGGGCCGGTTCGTGGTCATTTTCCCGCTAAAGCCAGTTATAATTTCCCCTCTCCGTGATAGTGACGGACTCGTGTCAGATTACGAACTGCGATATGAACTGTATAGAAATCATGCACTCTGGTGTCCCTGGCGCCCCAAAGCGGGGTCTTGGGTAGCTTCAGCATGTATCATCTCGAGTACGTTGTGGACAATCCACGATGACAGCAGAGGTCAGTGTTCACAGGTCGGTACGCATATGTTCTCTGTGTAAACCATACGATCTTATTCGCATGGAAAATGTCTGGAACTATGTGGAACAGCGGGTGATTTGTACCAACCAGCACCACCTCAATAGCTCCGTGGGATCCATCCAAACAAGACCGGCTTCAGTTGGATATGGTATACATAAATTCTTATAACCGTTTCAATTCAGAACGAGTCTTATAGAAAGACTATAATAAGCACCGTTACACCGGAGACCCGTCGGATCGCCGATTTTTCTTCCAATCTGCGTTTTAAACCAGGCTTCATCTCTCAACGATTTGATGAATCACTTTTTACTTGTTAGGATATTTGGGGTATATTAGGTACACGCAAGTAGTGTGTGTTATTGTCATGAGCTTCCTTTTTTACTTATTTATCTTTTAAATTTTACTGTCCGGTTTCTGTTAATTTGTTCCATGATGAATGAAATGAATACCGCTAATTGCGTCATTACTTTTTGGCTGTAAAACCGAAATCTGACGGTCCAGTCAAAATCCAATTTAAAAAATCACATATGGCTTAGTACGTCGCTTATTTCGACTTATCGTGTAGAACGACGCCTACGAGATTCGGAGAACCCTCAGTCCGCCACTTGTTGCGGTTACCTAATTTTGACTAGTAGCAGTCGGGAGACACGGGCCGTAGTGATTAGCAAAGGTTGGTTGCGGCGTTCTATTAGCTGGTATTGTCCGTATTGGTTGGTTTCAAATTGAGCTGCGACTTCCCTAAGACGCTTATCATTTTTTCATTACTTGAAGTGTCAATACGAACAACACACTGAATTTCAATAACGTTAAGTAAAGAATACTGTGTTTTCATTTTACTCCTGTTGATTAAATATTTTATTGCATAAACTGCTGAGTCGTTCATGACATACATACAGCACTTGGAGGAAATTTTGAAAGACCGTGTGCGACATTATTCAACAAGTTACAATGGTGCTACTTTTAGCTTGACGGTTAAAAGTTTTTACATTCTGCTAGATTGTTATGGCTGTATGTACTACACAAACATAACAAAAGTCCTCCTCATTCCTTCTCCAAAAATATTTTTATGTTACATGCTGTATTCTATGACAATTGCATTTTAATCATGAGGGGCATGGGTTGTACTGCTCCTTTTCTCAGTAGTATAATTGCCTTAGAAAGCAGGCATACAGTAGTTGCGTGGCAAATTTAAATGTCAAAGTAGTTTTAATAGTAACAAACGTTTTTCACGGTTTCGAAGACAGTGTACCGATCGTATTTCTACGTGGCACCGGTTACGAGGACTGTTACCTTCAGTAACGGCTACAGACGGGACATCTTTCCCTTACTCTCACAGCTCTACCGCGACATTAGCGAGGCTGCAAGGCGTGCCGGCGCGGCGACGGTGCGTGGGTGGGCGGTGCAGGTGCGAGGGGGAAGAGGGGGGGGGGTTATGGCGGCGCGCTGCCGCTGCCGTCATATCCGCGTGAATCACCAACATACCTCACTGGCTGTACATCGGCCGCGAACACCTTCCAGCTGTACGGCTGTACGGCTGCTCTTCATCGCTCTCCACTACGCTGCACACCCGCTCTATCTGTACGTCAGAGTGCAACAACCCCTATTAAAACTTAAAGTCGTCAGCAGTTGCGACGCGTCCTATGCTTGAACGGTTCAGTAAACCCCACGAAAAAAGCTCATAGTGAAAAAAGTAAATAGATGATAATATTAAAAAGTGTTTTTAAACTGTCATTCTTTGTTTCGTTCTATCAGATCATTTTACATGCACATACAAAGTATTTTATCGCACGAGGAACGTTTTACATCGCGGAGACAGCACGTATACGAGTCGTAGCGCCCTGGAGGCAACATATGGGCGCTTCCGCGGAAGGGAGGGGCGAGGGGAAACGCCGCTTGTAAAATTAGCATTTCAGCTGGTAGAGACCAGCGAGCAGAGAATAACATACAGGGCCTTGCAATGACAGTGAAATGAAGACGGCTGAGTGCTCGACATCCAACCAACATGGCGGCTGAGCGCGAACCGAGCACACGGTAGTACATTGAGTTCGCTGTCTGTTAATTCCTTTTTCATATATTTTAAAGCGTTCCTTTTTTACAATCTATTTTTGCCATAAATAATTACAAATTTCACCTACGTATAGCAAATCATACTATTATGTAAAATAGAATCACATTTTTCCTCCGTTTGTTCCTTTAATCTTTCATAACTCGTTGAGTACCGACCGTCTCGTCATGCGGTTTCTTTTAATTTCTTCTTTAGAATGCTGGGATAATCTTAGGCCATATTTAATGTCAATACGAATATGTGAAAAGTAAGAATCAGAACATAGAATCGTTTATCGCTTCTCCACTTTAGTCAGCTCTGGAGCCTAAACTATATAGCTAGGGCAGTGTATATAGTATAAACTTGCAGAACTCACAAACATCTAAAACAGAAAACAAAAAATACGCAAGAGCGTAAGCCAAACTTTTACGAGTGAACCACAATCATCATTTTTCTCTTCTAAAGCGCTGGCGCCAGATGACTTCAGACTACAGATATAGTAATTATGGAAGATCTGTAAAAGTTAGAGAAATGATCTCGGGATTTTTTTTTTTTTTTTTTATCGTCGTGAGTTCTATAATTCTACACCATGTACTTTGGCGCAGGTCTCACAGTTTACGCTACAAAGGTCACGAAACTGCGGAAGTGGTAAACAAATAAAAAACAAAAAATCAAATGTTTGTAAATCTATCGGACCAAACTGCGTAGTCATCAGTCCGTAGCTTACAAACTACTTAAACCTAGGTAAACTAACCTAAGGACAACACACACACACACACACACACACACACACACACACACACAGACACACACAAGGGAGGACTCGAACCTCCACGGCGAGCAACCGCAGCGAAACGCTTTAGACCGCTCGGCTACTCCACCGCGGCAAGTGGTAAACCATTCTACGTTATTATTCTCATTTCAATTATTTCTCATTTTCTTATTGGCATTTAATATAGCCTGCGTTGAACATAGGATTATACGGAAGAAATTGACGGAAACCGCATCACGATACGTTCTGCAGTTCTCGAGTTAAAGTAGTTTAAAGAGTACTCGTGCAAAGTCGGCTCAGCTAGTCAGTAATAAAATAACACTTTTTATTTAATCATAATTATTGCATACCGATAATTGTATCCCAAATTACATATGTTTACCAATATCGGACTCAAAGTGAAAGGTGTGTGGGCAACAGAATCTGTGCCCGCTGGTGGGCAAGCTCGCTTAAATAAAAAGAAAAGTTCATATCATTATCTACAACTTTCTCGCTGACGAAAATATCCTGACAAAAAAAAGTGGCAGGCAACTAACTTTTTGATGTCAATTTTTATTTCATATAAAAGTAATAGTTTCAATGATTATTTTTATACAAACACAATACGTATTGTACTTGGTAAGAACACTGTTAAATTCCTTCAGTATTCACCTGTCATGTGATAACTTTTTTCCCTTCCTAAGGGGTTCAAATGACAATGTAATTAAGGCGAGAGCCACTTGAACTACACATTTATCGGCCCAACTCCGTTTCTACACCCAACCAATTACACTCTAATAATTTAAATCGTGAACTATACTGCATTGCAATTGTCGCGGAAAGAGAAAACACTTCAGATTGTAGTGGTAGGAAAGTAGAAGAAATTTCAACGGGTCAACAAAAGCACGGCATACTACCCGTCGGCTTTGACCGCTGACGTCTGTGTTGTGTAATGACTCTAAACACCGATCATTTTTCTTGTGTAATTACTTTTTACAATACGAAGTGATCAAATTGTGTTAACACAGCCACCTACAGAGCACCATGATTTAATTAAAAACCGCAAACCACTCGAAACTTTGACCGTTTGACATGCGGACTGCTTGGCAGAGCACTGTGGCACAGCAATATTTCGGAATGTTGTTTTCCGCTCCCCCCCCCCCCCCCCGCCGTCTTTTAGTATGTTTCCGTCCATGACGCCATAGGTCAAAGCAGACGGGTGTATAGGGACCTTCAATATTGTAACTTCAACTGTTCAAATGTCGAAAGAAGGTGTGTGGTTGTTACCACGTCAAATAAATAATGGGTCAGAATTTCCTACTGATCTGAAATATTTATGTTCCCCAAGGAACAGACTTTTTATTATTTTAAGGGCATAAACATTCTGAATTTCTTCTATCTGGTGCAACAGCGAACGCAAGCTTTACACAAGATGTAGGCGACGCTGCAGTAGTGGACAAGAGCGTTGGTGTCAGTGCTGTGTTCCAGGGTTCATTTCTGGAAGTATTTGTTGCGTATTATTTAGTTCTAGACAACGTTACATTATTAATTATAAAATCTTTAATTTATGTAATATATTTACACAGGAATGTTTTTCAATGATAAAATATGATGGACGTTACTTAACTCATCCCGGTGACTCCGTTCAACATATTTTTTTCTTCATTTTATTTCAGGTAGTACTAAGTTATTAATTATGAAAACTGTATTTTGATATAGTTAAAGAGGATTTATAAATTGAAAATTCTGATGGTTGCGATCAACTGACATCAATAACACCGTTCTACTGTCATAGCCCCACTGGATCCTTTTATTCTCTTTCGTGCATCCTCAGCCAGCAGCTCTGCCGGCTGTTTGGAATGCTCTTTATCCATCCATATTATGCCTGTTTACCGACATGTCGCAACAGTACGGAGTCTTGCCACGTGTCTGCCGTGATTTTTCATAAAAACGTATTGCTGTGTTGAAAAACAGAAACACAGTGAAGTGACTGTCAAAACATCGAAAATATAACTTTTAATGTAGATTTTAAGAAACACCAGTGCCCTTTTTGTTTTAATTTATAAATAATTAACCGTCAGCAGTAAAATAATGTAAATTTATTTAATTAATTTACCGTATTTTGTACTATAGTTTTTAATACGTCGAAATCTTAAAATTAATAATGCAACATTTCAAGGGAAACTATAAGACGACTCCCAAATTTGAGAGATTCAAATGAGAGCGAATAATCTGCCAGCCAATGTTCTTTACTAATATTGCACTAATTCACTCAACAAAGTTTGCTCGTAAATACGTCACTTTATACTCAAAAATCTTCAATGTGTTTCCAGGATTGTGTAGAAAACTTACGTGCGCAAACTCATGCAACTGCAACCCGCCTTCCATTGCAATACATGGAGCTACGTGCGGTCAAATACAGTTTGCTGCCGACGGTTAGCTAACCTATTAACTTTGGTGCTCCGCCGAGGCATTTTTAACACGGTTTACTTTTAACCGTCATCACGGGACCTTGGTAATCTTACTTTTTGAAGGAGGCTGGTGTACTCCGTCATAAATTATAGTATCACTATTGTCAATATTCTAAGAAAGCGGTTTTCAACCCGTGGGACGAAGACAGGTGAACAATATCGTGATGATCTGGATTTCCACTAGTCAGCCGTCAGAGTCACGTTGATAAGAGTGGAAATGCCCTGTGCTATCCTATATCTCTCACAACGGCATGCTAAAGACGGACTACAGAATTCTTTTAATCTTTTAAATCACGAATATCATGTGCCTACAGACTACGCTCCAGGACTGGCGCACAGCCATTGCGTGTAAGTACATGCCCCAATCTGGTGCTTATTTTTGTGTAGATATTTGCTCCGACACAGTTGTTGACAAGATCGACTCTTGTATTTGTTCATTTAATAACCAGATACAGCAAAAAGGGTGGAGCAAGTTTCGTGCTTTCCAGCTACTATTACATTATGCAGCAGTGAGAAAAAAAAAACTTTTTTGTACAGGTAGATAGATGTTCTATATGATCTCATGAATTAGAAAATGATACTAGATGTCATACAACACACGTTTGGGCACAAAAAGTATATTTTGCGAATACCGATTGCACATTATATATGGAAGCTGAAGTGGAATACAAGATCAAAACAAAAGCATATGCACCAGCGAGTAGATGCAGCAAAATGTTCAAATGTTTGTTAAGCTTATGGGACTTAACTACGGGGTCATCAGTCCCTAAACTTACAAGCTACTTAAGAACTAGCTAATACTAAGGACGGCACAAATATCCATGCCCGAGACGGGATTTGAACCCCCGACCGTAGCAGCCGTGCAGACTGTGACTGGCGTGCCGCAGACCGCTCGACCACTGCGCCCGGATTAGGTGCAGCAACTAGCAGTAGACGCTCATCAATCAAATATCAAAATTTCGCAGCTATTTTCGTTCCATGTCCTTGTTAGATGAAAATCAAACTCTGTTCCTTACTTACAGTACAGAGGTTTTGGTATGAAAAAGTCAAGGCATTAAGATGTTGTAAAAAAATCAATTTCCTCTGACCGTTTCCCAAGACGTTTTGAAATACACACTGACAGGCAGTTCAGGCGTCTTCCTCCACAGCCTTCATTACGGGAAGGGAAACTTCACGTAGCACTATTTTCATAATATAGCTACCAGTGAGCACCCCCCTCTTTCAACTTAGCATCTGACAGGTTGGGAAACTTATTACACACTGTTTGATACAGTTCCCATCCTTAGTCAATGCCTTCACAAACTTTCATTATCCCTGTTTGTGGTGCATAGTTGATATTTTTATCTTCTGAAACAATTAAACTTTCGGGACCACTGTTTTTCGTCCCAATATTTGTGAAGAACCCAACTGCCCCATACACAACACGAAATTCTGAGCTAAGTATATAGTTTTTTCGTATTATCAATATAGTGTATCATCATTGATTCCAAATTATGTTATTTGTGAAAAAAACTATGTATGATGCGATGTGTCTACACAAAAAAGAACAACGCCCGATATACTTGTAATGATAATCGATGGTAGTGGATCAGGCAGTCCACAAAACAAGTAAAAACTTCTTGAGATTTGTGTAATATGGGAACAGAAACATGTATTTTTGAAGAGCTACTGTTGTTTAAAGGTGATGGTTGTTTTCTTTGTCTCCCTCCCCACGCCTCTCCTAAAAAAAAAAAAAAAAAAAAAAAACCACTGGTAGTCTCCGCGCTTGACTTAAGTTAGCGGCTATACATGTCATGACGATTTGCTGTTGAATTCAGTCGCTGGTTTTAAGAGTTCGTTCCATCCAGCCCCTCTGTTGTGTCTAGACTATCCTATCTTAAAAGCAGGATTGTTGCGCTCGTTAAGTCAAATCTACTGTACACGAGAAAATTTCTGCTGTGCTGCTAATCAGCTTCTAGCTTCTTCTAAAATACATAAAATCACAATAGTTTATGTAGTTTACGTAAGCCGGAAATAGAATACTTTTAGTCAAGTATGCAATCTTTTTTGCGGCAACTTTCCTCGATTTAATCAGCTGAATGTGCAAAGTGAAAATATGAGTCATCTAAAATTAAATTTCTCTCCTTTTCCCCCCTTGCTATTTCGTACCGCTCTGCAGCCTATAATAATGGTGAAAGTGCATGAATTGGCGTTCTAATTTGTTTCTCCAGATTTAACACCATGTGGCTTCTTATTCTCTAGACAAAATTTTAATGGGATGTTAGATGACAAAGTAATACCACCCTCAAAGAGCATTTGGCAGAAATTGGTTAACACGAAACCAATGAAAACAGTATACACACACACAGGAACTAGTTGGTCTCCCCCCCCCCCCCCCCTCTCTCTCTCTCTCTCTCTCTCTCTCTCTCTCTCTCTCTCTCTCTCTCTCTCTCTCTCTCTCTCTCTCTCTGCACCTCTTTCTTTTTCCTTTGTAAAAATACTTGTGTTTTACTACGTTCGAACTACCCCCGTAATAAACTTTTGATCATATTTTACTCACCCTCATCGGCGTGCATCTCATGGAATACTACTCAGAAATAATTTTATTCTTTGATTACCTAGGTGCACATACAAATTTGAGACAATAGTTTTACACGTAGTATTATTGCGCCGTCGAGCGCTTTAACGATACAGTAGTTGCAGTGCGTTAGAAGCTTTTCTTAGCATTAGAAACAAACAGCAGTAACACGCATGGCTATACGGTTGCAGTTGTGTAGTTAAATGCGTCATATTACAGTACGCAAGTGAAGTGGGTTCGCGTCATGCTGCACTTTGCAATATTTTCGTAACATTCTGGAACCAGCAACGACATCTGCAATCTTACTTCTCAAAAATAGTTTCCCGTTTTTCTGAAAAGTCAAGCTTTCTGAGGGTGTGATTAAGCGCAAAGGTGTGGTAGAGCTTAAATAGCTGGGTGAAACGAGCGGTTAAGAAAGGACTGTCCTTTGTTATTGCTTCCCTTTGTCCATATCTCACCACAAGCGACTGCCTATTCATGAACCGGCTGGTCTTTAAGATTAGTCCACGAGGTAAGCCGCTTCAAACGGTGGACTACACCTTTCACACTGTAAGTGGTCATGTCTACGTCCTGAATTTGGTCTTTCTACCTGTAGAGCTACTGACCATTCACATCTCATTGTGTGAGGTTTTCCTGTATTGTTCGCTGTGACCGACCGTAGAATCACAAGGAACAAGTCTTCAGAACGAAGCAGGTTTGTTCGCTGGAACGGTCTACCTGTCAAAGGGAGACTTCAAACACTAATAATGCGTTGGTCATCTGGAGGATAAAGGCACTCAGTTAACCCTTTCGAACCTAACCGGACACATGCATTCCATAGTAAGTCCCAAGCAGATTTTGGGATAAAGAGATTCCAATTTAGCAATCAATTTGCACATTACAGTGTTTTAAACTTCCTTTCTCGAGGATGGACTGGTATGATGCATGAACAGTGAATAGAAAGGCAAAGAATGGATCTAAATTGGTTGTAGAATGTCCAGTGACACTGAAAACGTACAACGACTGTATGGGTGGCGTGGACTCGGCTGTTCAGATGAGTACACTGTATGACTGAGAAAATCTGATAAATGGTAGAAGAAAATGTTCTACACACTGTAGCTAAGTAGTGTTGTAAGTGCCTGGATTTTACAAAAGGAAATTCAACACAAGACAGTACCACTAAAACATTTTCCAGTGAACCTAGCAGTGAAACTGATTGCCAAGGTACATCGGAAATCCTCAAGTGGGAGACATTCAGTGAGAGCAAGAGGTATGAAAAATGTAGGCCTACAACTCTCTAAAGAAGGGCCTACAAGAAGTTGTATTTGTGTTCCAGCAACAAAAAGAAAACAAGAACAAAAGCCATCAGCAAAATGTGCAAAATTGTAATTTTATAACAACTCCGACATGGGATAAAATCTTTGATAGTAAATGTGTTCTACACGCAATACAACTGTTGAGACACAGTGTCCCACGGCCTGACATCAGATTTGCAAAAAAATATATTCGCAATATTATCACCACTAATAAACACTTAATTGGTCAAAAAACTTTTTTTAATCCGTCTGGAAAGGATTAAGGTAGTCTATGTCAGTACTGACCTCTGTTTCCTTCTCCCCTGGCTTTCTTCATGCCATAAATCAGATAGGCCATTAAAATTGCTACACCAGGAAGATGACGTGCTAAAGACGCGAAATGCAACCGACAGGAAGAAGATGCTGTGATATGCAAATGTTTAGCTTTTCAGAGCATTCACACAAGGTTGGCACCGGTGGCGACACCTACAACGTGCTGGCATGAGGAAAGTTTCCAATCGATTTCTCATACACAAACAGCAGTTGACTGGCGTTGCCTGGTGAAACGTTGTTATGATGCCTCATGTATGGAGGAGAAATGCGTACCATCATGTTTCCGACTTTGATAAAGGTCGGATTGTAGCCTATAGCGAATGCTGTTTATCGTATCGCGACATTGCTGCTTGCGTTGGTCGCGATCCAATGGCTGTAAGCAGAATATGGAATCGGTGGGTTCAGGAGGGCAATAAAGAAGCCTTGCTGGATCCCAGCGGCCTCGTATCACTAGCAGTCGAGATGACAGGCATCTTATCCGCATGGCTGTAACGGATCGTGCAGCCACGTCTCGATCCCTTAGTCAACAGAGGGGGCCGGTTGCAAGACAACAACCATCTGCACGAACAGTTCGAAGTTTGCAGCAGCATGGACTATCAGCTCGGAGACCATGGCTGCAGTTACCCTTGACGCTGTATCACAGACAGCAGCGCCTGCGATGGTGTACGCAACGACGACGAACCTGGGTGCACGAATGGCAAAACGACATTTTTTCGGATGAATCCAGGTTCTGTTTACAGCATCATGATGGTCGCATCCGAGTTTGGCAACATCGCGATGAACGGACATTGGAAGCGTGTATTCGTCATCGCCATTATGGCGTATCACACGGCGTGATGGTATATGGTGCCACTGGTTACACGTCTCTGTCTCCTCTTGTTCGCATCGATGGCACTTTGAACTGTAGCCGTTACATTTCAGACGTGTTACGACCACGCCTCTACCCTTCATTCGATCCCTGCGAAACCCTACATTTCATCAGGATAATGCACGACCGCAAATTGCAGGTCCTATACGGGCCTTTCTGGATACGGAAAATGTTCGACTGCTGTCCTAGCCAGCACATTCTCCAGATATCTCACCAATTGAAAACGTCTGGTCAATGGTGGCCGAGCAACTGGCTCATCACAATACGCCAGTCACTACTCTTTATGAACTGTGGTATCGTGTTGAAGCTGCATGGGCATCTGAACCTGTACACGCCATCCAAGCTCTGTTTGACCTAATGCCCAGGCATGCCAAGGACGGTATTACGGCAAGAGATGGTTGTTCTGGGTGCTGAATGCTCAGGATCTATGCACCCAAATTGCTTAAAAATGTAATCACATGTCGGTTCTAGTGTAATATATTTGTCCAATCAATATCCGTTTACCGTCTGCATTTCGTCTTGGTGTATCAATTTTAATGGCCAGTAGTGTAATACGACGAAGTCTTCGTATGTACATTCAACGCTGTTGTGCAAATGACTTTACAGTCAACTATCTGCAAGGAAACGCCTTCGAGTCACATAGTAAGGATGGGAACACACATGAGTAAACGTCGATACATTTCTAGGTAAGCTGATTCATAGGAAACCTACCTACCAACCTCTCTCTCTCTCTCTCTCTCTCTCTCTCTCTCTCTCTCTCTCTCTCTCTCTCTCTCTCTCTCTAACACACACACACACCTTTGAGTATTGCACTTGTAATCAGACTTATAACCAGTTTGAGGCTCGCGACACTTTTTTTTTTCTCTCTCACAGTAAGAATGAGAGCTTTTTGTCCTATACGGCCTTACTCCTAAGTTATTTAGTAGTGGCACAATGTTATGGATTGCGGAGGGGATTTCTTTCTCCCAATTGGTAATTGTTTAACAGGAAATATGTGGGGAGTTCCGGTATGCCCTTTACGGCCTTAGGAAAACCTGCAATGTCTGAAAAGGACTGCACCATTTTTTTCTCTCGAAGTCAACCTCTTCTTGCCAGAGTAACACTTTGGGTGGGAGTATATGAAAGCCAAAGATTTTCCCCGAATAATTTATATGTAGGCTTCTATACATACCGAACTGTTATTTCAAAGCAAATACCTGTCAAACAAAAAAATAATTCCTATTAACGACATGGATTCGGTGCGTTCGAATCCGCCCGGCGGATTAACGAGAGGGGTCGGAGTGCCGGCCAGCCTGGATGTGGTTTTTAGGCGGTTTTCCACATACCCCTAGGTGAATACCAGGCTGGCCCCCTAATCCCGCTTCAGTTACACGATTCACAAACATTTCGTAACACTTTCCCACATATAACACTATACGCAGACATTTGGGGTACACATTTCCTCCTGGAGGGCATGGGGTAGCGGCAGGAAGTGCATCCGACCACCCTGTACATATTAACACATGCCAAATCCGGATTTAACACAGTTCCGACCCTGCATGTGCGGAGAGAGAGAGAGAGAGAGAGAGACTACTATTCTTCTTTGTATCACAATGAAGCGCTACAGGTACTGGAAATTGGCAACTTCTTGTGAGAATTCTATCTCATACCCCAACAACTAAAGAGTTTAACATCCCGTCGACAACGTGGTCATTCTAGACTCTTTGGGTAAGGATGGGGAAGGAAATCGGCGCCGCGGCGGAGCGCATAGAAGCGCTATGCTACGATGCGCGAGGCCGTTCCCCGTCGGGGGTTCGAAACCCCCCTCGGGCATGGAGGTTTGTGTCGTCTTTAGTGTAAGGTAATTCATAAGTAGTTTGTAAGTTTAGGGACTGATGACCCCGCAGCTAAGTTCCTTAAGCTTAACAAACTTTTAGGAAATTGGCCGTGCCTCTTCGAAGGCACGCATTTACTATGCGTGATCAAGAGAAATAAGGGGACAGCCACGTATGGATGACCGGAGGCTGATTGACCAACCGTCCTCCCACATGAGAGTCCAGTGTGCGATCACTGCGCAACGTCGCTCGGTTGTGCTCCGAACAGGGCGTCCTAAGAAACGAGGTCGGTCCTATATACATGGCAGTACAGAGTTGGAAGCTAGCGCCAGATAAGATTACAGATACAGGTATTACTCAAACTTATCACTCGCAGAAGTAGTACGTACGTAAAGCCATCCCCAAGTCCACGAATGGAACTATCTCACTTCTCTTCCGTTCTTAGGAAATATTCCTGTGTCCACAAGAAGTTCTGAGATTTGTTTATTCTGCCAGCCTATCTCAAATAAAAAGCTTTCATCGAAGGAAAATACAGCATAGAGAGCAGTGTTTGATGTAGATACTCTTCGTGCACCTAGGTTTGCCATCCGTCTCGATGATGAGGATAAGTCATCGTTATGGACCTTCTTGTCCCGACATCCGGACAGAATTCTACTTTTCCCGATTTTCGAAATAGTTACGAGCTTGACTTCAGTACTGAAATTACGTTACTGCGTAAAAAAATATTTCGAAAAATGTGTACTCCCTACTTCGGCCGCTGAAAGTTCCATCCAACTGTGTTATATTTAAAAAGTATCACAGAACAGTTAAGTACCAATTAGGTGTACATGAGTGTCTTTATTTGCCGGTAAGTCTTTGCGGTGAGTAGCAAACTATCTTCATTATATTGAGAGCCGTGCGGGAATGGCCGTGCCCTCTGCGGCTCCTTTGCTTTAGAGTGCGTGGCTATTCGCCGACGGAGGTTCGAGTCCTCCCTCGGAAATTATTGTGTGTTGTCCTTAGCATAAGTTGGTTTACGTAGTTTGTAAGTCCAGGGACTGAAGACCACCGCAGTTTGGTTCCATAGCTTTACAACAATTTGTTTATACAAAATGATTTTTCATGTCATTTCTACACCCCCAAATGTTCAAATGTTTGTATAGCTTATGGGACTTAACTACGGGGTCATCAGTCCTTAAACTTACAAACTACTTATGAACTAGCTAATCCTAAGGACGGCACAAATATCCATGCCCGAGGGGGGATTCGAACCCCCGACCGTAGTGGCCTCGCAGACTGTGACTGGAACGCCTCAGTCCCCTCGGCCACCGCGGCCGGCTCGACACCCCCCACTTCAGAGTGTACCGACGAGGTCCAAGTGAGATAAAGCAACCATACGTGTATGACGCAGAGATGACACCATCCTTAAAAGAAGTTTTATGTAAATGTTTCCATCGCTTACAAGCGAAGTACTTGGGTTCCAACAAACATTTCTGTATCAACGTTTGGTTACAGGACCAAAGTTCAAAAGTTCAAATGTTTGTAAATCTATCGGACCAAACTGCGTGGCCATCAGTTCGTAGGTTACAAAGTACTTAAACTAAGCTAAGGACAACACACACACCCATGCCCCAGGGAGGACTCGAACCTTCATGGCGAGCAACCGCGCGCTCCGCAGCGAGACGCTTTAGACCGCTCGGCTACTCCACCAAGGCGGTTACAGGACCCTTAGGTATCGTCAGTGTGCTGGTGGGCGTCGTTTTTCTGCAAAACTCTGCAAGCATGCTCTAGATAGCACTGTATATGTAATTGTAGACGCCATACACAATGCAGAAATGTTAAATATAAATGTAAAATGGGAATGTCAATAACACGCTCCGAGCAATATGAATGATTACAAAACGGATAGTGAAGAAATACAAGTTGATCGAATGGCATATTTGCACGTTCTATAATATCAGTGTTGAACGTCAGGTCAAATACACTTTTGAAGTTGTCCACTGGTTCACTAATATTGTCATTATCATCCGTATCATCATCATCATCATTACCCGCTGGTATGTGTTTCTAACATATATTTCCGCACTATAATAGATACCAGAAAACATGCGAATGATTCATCTTCTACACCAATACCATCTTCACGACGAAGGTTATTCGTCACTTCCATCTCAACCAATCGCAATAAATAATCAGGATTGATTACCAATAGATGATTCTTCTGACGTTTCACTACACAAATAAAGACACACAACACAATTTCAGAGGCACACTGCACCGTCCTTAGTGGTCCCGACTGGCGATACGGTAGGTCGATGTGCAGTTCGGCATGATACACACAGAGGCCTCTGTCGGACGACTTCAGAGTTTTGCAGATGCGGGGGTAAAAATAGTGCAATATGGGACCTTTACATTATCTCCCACACGGTTTTGGTATATTTGTATTTGTTCGAGGCCAAATACTTTCCTTGTCAGTTACGCATTTAGCGAGAGGCTGGGAAAAGCAATGCACTTTAAACCAACTTTTCGTATGGTACTGAGACACTCATTCTGAGCTGACTGCTACACAACCTGTTTTCTGCTAACAATACAATTGTAACGTAGTAACTTGACTATGGTTATTAGATTACAGAATTGGTGAACCTTTTTGAAAACAATAATGAATTACTGCCTGATGATATTAGGACAAAAACTGTTAAATAAAATACTATATAACATGCATATTTTGGTAGTTCTCATTTATAAACATGTCCCGAACAAGCTATGTTCTGTGTAAGATCAAGACCAATGAATAATAGAGCATGTAGATAGCACAGTATACAAAGTAAACATTTGACTAACTCTGAGATGGCTAGTGTGTTTTGGGGCGGTGCTACGCTTCCAGGTCTGCTATGCGGCAGGGCCTCGCGCTGGAGTTCACAGGCGGCTGCGAAGTGTGTCGCAAGGTGTTGCGAGAGGCGCTTGCACAAGAGGTTCGTTCCTGCTGCCCTCCTAACTGCGGGTCACGTGCTACGCGCCGCTTCCGCCAGCGACGGAAATAAATGCAACCTGCGGCAGTGGGGACTGGAGAGGCTGCTATTCAGCACTGCCGCTCTGCGCTCTTCTTTCCAGACTTCCGCTCAGGACAATTCTTCCTCGCGGAAGGGCGGACTGCGGCTACGACTGACACCACCAATTGGGTGATTTAACCTTTCGTCGCCCATCAGTGGTACAAACTGGTTTTCCATAATATAACAAGACCCTGTAAGATCTTTATTTCGTAACACCTGACCGATGTCGTAATGGTGAACCGATCAGAACAATACAACTTATAAAGTCAGCGAAGTTAAAGACGACGCACCGTATTAACAAAAGTTTAACATTTGCGATTAAAATAAAAACATTTTAGGTCATTACTATTTTTGCTGTTGTCGTTACTGGCGTACCGTAAAACCCTAACTAATTCCTCAAAAATTACATGTTCAAGCACTGAAAGGACATGTGGAGCAGTGAAACTTAGAGCACTCATCAATCCCAACATTGCTCTTAACACCACAATGTTTTAATATTCGCAGACCACATTCCATCTTAAATCTACTTATTCAGTTTTCGTTCCATATTTTATGTAGCAGTCTTTCACGTCTTGCTCTTGTGATCCAAGCACGTGCAAATATTTGGTTTTTAACATAAAAACTGTTTTATGTTAAATTCTACTCCTTATACATCGCTTACAACAGGTGGAACCATACTAAGTGCTATTTACGTGTTTTATGGATAAGTGGATGATTTTAAAATGAGCCTAATAGATAATTAATTAAAAAAGGATTAAATTTATAGAAATTTTGCAGCAATCACTCATAAATATTAACTTAGATCTAGATTCCACCAATGTGTCGTCATTGTCAATGCTTAAAACACGTAAAACATTTCGATCTATATACTGGAGGCTACGTTCATACTGATTAATGTAACCTCCAACATGGAGGTCGAAATGTTTTACGTGTTTTAACCGCTTTGTTTCAACCATTGATAATGACCACACAGTAGTCGAAATCTAGATCTAAGTTAATATTTATGACTTATTGCTGAAAAATTTCCATCAGTGAAATAAACAGTCGTTGAGCACAAATACCACCATGGAATCAAGCCTGATAAAATGTTCAAATGTTTGAACAGTTGTGGATATACTGAGTGTAACTAAATATGTGGAAAAGCTCCGGGGATACAATAGATGACCAGACAACGAACAGTATATATCCTGTACACGTTGGGTTTATTCGCTATTGTTATGTTACAAGTATTTCTTGTTGAGTACGTATCACAGACCATTCCACTATGCAGTCAAAAGTCTTAAAAACAGTTACATACATAAGCAGTATTACCTTTTATTCCACAGCTTTATATTTTGATATTTTCAAAATCGAGGAGTCACTAATGCAGAGATCGACCGCAAATAAACGACGAACATTGTCCTGTGCAAGTCTCTTCATCTGACAATACGTTCGGCAACCTCTTTTCAAATTTTCTAACTTACCTATACGATTAAGGGTTAGAACATCCCACGCTCCGACCCGTAGAATGCCTGTTTTGTTTTTCTTGATGACGACATCCTCCTGAGTAGTCCCCGCCCGAATATCCGAATGGGGTCTATTACCTCCGGAATATTTTACCCAAGACGACGCCATCCTATATTTATACAGTAGAGCTGCATGTCGTCGGGAGATGTAACGATTGTAGTTCCCCCTTGCTTTCAGCCGTTCCCAGTAATTGTATGGCAAAGCCATGTTAGCTGATGTTACAAGGCCAGCTCAGTCAATAATCCAGACTGTTGCCCCTGTAACTACTGAAAAGGCTGCTGCCCCTCTTCAGGAACCACACGTTTGTCTGGCCTCTCCACAGATACCCCTCCACTGTGGTTGCACCTATGGTACGGCTATCCGCATCGTTGAGGCACGCAAGCCACCCCACCTCGGCAATGTGTGTGGTTCATGGGGGTGGCGACGCACATTACTCATACATATCACACCCCGGCAAGAAACTTTATGAGTTGAAAAAGGCAGCTTGCAGCAGTCAGTGCAGGATTTTTGTTTGATAGGGACTTGCTCCAGTTGAGCCAACAACAATATACTTTTGAAGGAGGTAGACACAGTTGACAGTAGGATTTATGAGGGCAAACAGTAAAAACAGGGTACTTTTTGGTACCTTTTTTCCCCAACGTAGAAGAAAAGAGTCACACCTGAATTTGGCTGCTTCACGCCAGTAGTGTCATTTTTGCGTAGGCAATTTGTTACGGTAAAGACAGTGACGCTTCTTCCTCAAGTATTGCATTTTCTTGCTACCGCCGTGCAATATGTGGAGTTCCTCTACAAGTTATTCGCTGTTCGGGCGTTGTCTTTTACCAGTAGCAGCAGCAGCGTGTGAGGATACAGGGTTTTAGGTTAGTAACCTCTTTGGTACGTTTTGGTCGAACGATAGTTATCGTTGGCGTGCAGCGATAGCTGCTGGGCGACAATGCTTAGGTTAGAATGTTCTTCGTTTGTTGGCCAGTGTGCGGTAGTCTCCCGCCGACCGCAGAGCCGGGGTTACCAGGTGTGGCGATTTTACGCATTCTTGGCTACCTTTTTCTTATAATAGTAGCCATTCTAGCAGTCTGGCGACTGGCGATTAAATTTGGCTATTAAAGGAATTGGTTGGCGACTTAATGGCTATTTTACTTCAAATACAACGAACGTAAAGCAATCACTCTTGAGACATTGCATCAATGATACCGGCTTCGGTAGAATGCTGGGGAAATGTAATCAACCTACCCAAGTTAGCACAAATGTTTTCAAGTATCATGGATGTGTTGGAGAGTGTCACAGAGATGTAAGCAAACTCACCTGACAGACCCTTGTAGATAGACGTAAACTACCTCATGTACCCTACTTACGATGGTTCGAGAACAAATGTTTCAAATGTTTGTATAGCTTATGGGACTTAACTACGGGGTCATCAGTCCCTAAACTTACAAACTACTTATGAACTAACTAACACTAAGGACGGCACAAATATCAATGCCCGAGGGGGGATTCGAACCCCCGACTGGTTCGAGAACAGGCTTTAAACGATATCTCAAAGTATACTACAACACCGTATGTATGGCTCCCGCTGAGAATATGAGGATAATATTATATAAAATTACAGCATGCAAGGAGGCATTTTAACAGAATTTTTTTCCGCGTTCCATACGACAACACAACAGAAATTAGTAACGACTTCTACTGTGAAGCGAGCCTTTTGCTACGCATTTCACAGTGGTTAACAATGGTTTACAGAGTATAAATGTCGATGGAGAACACGCGGTGATTTCCCAGTCGTTCTCATGGCTGATTTTTAGTGTGTCATGACGCATTATTGTGAATTAAAGTTCATCTCAGCTCAAAGTATAAAATGCTTAGTGCATTATTATAAATTACCTCATCTCAAAATGTTGTAATGATTGTGTGTGTATTAAAGAAGTGTCTGAAAGATTTAATAACTCTATTTAACATCTGTAAATATTTGTTTTTAAGAAGATAAAAGTGATTGGTAATCGAATCTATGCATGAGAACATTCCTTGTGTAAGTGTGATAGAATGATTCTTGAACAGTTTTGTTTGTAATTATTATAAGTTATGAAATTAATAAATGTGATAGTTAAATGTAACTGAATTTCCGGAGTCTCTCTATTACATTTACAATGTGACAATATTTTGACTGCCCTCATTGTCAGTTGGTTCAAATGTTCAAATGTTTGTAGAACTTATGGGACTTAACTACGTGGTCATCAGTCCTTAAGCTTACAAACTACTTATGAACTAGCTAAGACTAAGGACGGCACAAATATCCATGCCCGAGGGGGGATTCGAATCCCCGACCGTAGAGGCTGTGCGGACCGTGACTGGAGCGCCTCAGTCCCCTCGGCCACCGCGGCCGGCTTGTCAGTTGGTGGTGTGTCTGGGTTCAGTTCTTGGATGGACTCTGGTAAATGTTTCTGTGAAGTATGAGTTTCCTTGGAAAGTTCAGTCTGATGTCTGTGAATGTGAGAGTGCCACAGTTTGTGTTACTTTTTACTCAGTAACCAGCTTACTCCCTGAATTCCAGGATTATTACTGTCGAGTAACATGCGATAATTACCATAGCATAATAAATGTTAACAGATTAAAGGTTGCGATACTTGGATATTTTTACTGATGAAAAGATGGTTATATTTTGGTATTTTATTGAAGGAAAGATGGCGATATTTTGGCTACTTTTTGTTTAAAATTTGGCGACAGAGCAATAGAAAAACCTGGCAACTCTGGGCCGGTGTGCGGTAGTCTCCCGCCGACCGCAGAGCGTGGCAGTAGCATGTTGACAGTGCGTTCGTAACCCGCGCTTAGCGGTGGCTAAAGTTTTTTGCCCTTCAGTTGCGTACTGAAATTTTTCAGTGTGGATTTGTAGACATTCATCGTAGTGGCACGCGGTTATTTAATCAGTGTATTTAAAGAAAGAGTTATTAACATTTGTCGTTCCACATTAAAGGAAGTTAAAAGTTTATTGTTATGGATGAACCTAGTAATTGTCCGAAAATCATTGGAACAATTATTAAATGATTAAGCAGCAGATAGAATATAACGGCAACTTGGCCCATCGAGGATTAGGTGGACGCAGCAGTGACGTCACAAGCGGCTCGACCGCGAGCAGGTGCAGGCGCCGGCGACCGCCCCGCCCCGCGTGACGTCAGCTGTTTGCCGCCGACACATGCTGCCTGCTGCGGGCTTTATCGGCCGTTGTTTCCGGCGGCGGCCCCGATAACACCGCAGACCACGGGCTGCTCTCCTTTGTGCGCGGCAGGGCTCTCTCAGGAGCACACAAAACCTCACTGACATACATTCCTATACTTGTGTGTTTACTGATACATATGAAGCAATGAATTAAAATTTGTGGTGCGGCCGGGAATCGAACACGGACCTCTATGCTTACTAGGCATTATTTATCAGTAATGTCTGACATATTTGAGACGAAAATCCGTCTCAGGGATTTTTTATTTGTATTAAATTGATACTTATGTGTTTTTGTACCGAAGTGCAATTATCGTCTCAAAATTTAATTCGATTTTCAAAGTGTTACAAGTGCTCGATTCCATTTCACAACTGTTCTTGAGGCCAGAAATGTGCGCCTGGCGATGCGTACGCAGATTATTTGCACCCTATATTCTAAATTTCCTAAAATTTTACCCATTTGCTCAGAATGCAGCAATAATACAGAATTACAGCCTACTGGTTGCGTTCATTAAAACGGAAATATTGAACACCCGCTAGGGGGTGTCTTCATCAGAGTAACTTCAAATTACCAAAATGGGTTACAGATAGTTATTCATAGAGATATGAAACAATTTTTATAACTTTTACAAATTCGATGTATGAGATTACTCACACATTAAAGAAATACCACTTACAAGGAGACCACATGGGCATCGGATTTTAGAATTTTTTTATATTTATAGTACGTGAAATTCAGACTTACATAATCAGGCAAAGCCATTCGATACAACGCTCAAAAATACTCGAGAAAATCGACTTTGAAGATTTGCAAGTATCAATAGGTTGCAGCAGCTGTCAGTGTATCTTAGGTGACAGTTGTGGCCTCTAAACTGTAGGGTCGGCGGTTCGAATCCCATTGTGACTATTTCTTTCGTTGTTTTCTAATTATATAAAACGTTTTTGGATCTCTAATTCCACGTGTTGTACCAGTTCCTAGTAGCTACGGAGATGACTTTCCAAAAACAGCGTCGTACATCTTCACAAACTGAACAATCAAAGGCAACCGTCGTCAACCAATAGTGAAGACAATACTGTAAATAAAAACCATCGTTATTAACAACCTTTTATAAAAAATAGAACATGACGAATAAACAAAAATACGTAGTTGTCGTAAAAATTACCATTAGATATTGAAATTGTGTAAGTACTCGAAAAAAAAAAAAAAAAAAAAAAAAAAAAAAAAAAAAAAAAAAAAAAGTAATCTATCGCCGCGGGATTCGAACCACCGACCCTATGGTTGTTGAGACCATAACGCTACCACCTGATCTACAATGACAGATGCTGCAATTGTTTTAATTACTGGTACTTGCGTGTACTTGTAAAACTTCAAAGTCGATATTCTCGAATATTTTTAGAGTTGCATCGAATGGCTTTGAGTTCTGAACTTCACGTACCTTAAATATCAAAAAATTCTAAAACCTGATACCCATGTGGTCTCCTCGTTAGAGCGACAGTGCTATCATTGTATAAAATTACTCCACAGGATTGTCAAAAATAAAACATAAAACTAGGTCACTGCCAGTCTTAATAGCTACCTATACTCCAATTTAGGTCATACACAGTTACTATGATGAAGATACCCCAAGCAAGAGTCGAAATCATCGTCAATACTACCATTTAATGAGCGCAACGAATAGACTGTAATCTTCGACAAATAAATTCTAAGTTTACTTTGTTCTCAATTATTATGCTTTACATCTTTCACTGCTTTACGTTCGTCTTCACCGCTGCCCTAAACATCAAGGAATGCTGTCGGAACCCATCCCTGTAGAGACAGGAGTTAAGTAAGAATGTTTGCTGTCACTTATTCTATGTCTGATGGCGCTGGATCTTGTAATGCAAAAGGCAATGAATCGCCGAAGAGGAATTCAATGGGGACTGACAGGCAGGTTGGAAGACTTGGACTTTGCAGATGACCTGTGTTTGCTACCCAAACAGCTGATTAGCAGACTTCAAATATTTTTGAATAGAAGTCTGAGGATTATCTTGACGACATGGTGGCCACAAGTAATCTCCAACGAAGAACTATGGAGAAGAACTCATCAAACACCCATTGATATTGAGATACATCGTAGGAAATATAAGTGAATTGGGCAAACATTAAGGCGTGGCAAAGACAACGTGGCAAGACAAGCCCTAGATTGGAACCCACACGTCAGCAGGAGAAGAGGCAGACCAAGAAACACATGGAGGAGTGTAATAGCGGAAGGGACCGAAAAAAGAGGGAAGGCTTGGACTGAGATCAAGACACTGGCGCAGAACAGAGTCCGTTGGCGGAAGTTTTTTGATGCCCTATTCTCCACTTAGGAGATACAGGAAATAAGTCAAACATATTAAGCCTCGCTTCCAAAACTGTCCTGCAGTATTTCCGGACACACAATTCGCTGGGTCGGGTTTTACTCAAATTCATAAATGTTATGCTAGCTTACTTTCGAAAACATTGACAAAAATATATGTGAAAAGGCATACCGCATGGTATTCGCAGGGTAATACGGGATGAGAACACAAATTTTAATGGTTGGGCAGCTTAACATCCTCAACGTATCTTATCATTGCATCGCAGAATTAAAGCTAAACGACTGACGACGAATTGTATAACTTTTTATGTCTTTACCTTCCAGTAATGACTGGTTTCGTTTTTGCCATCACATGTCTTTTCTTAATTATTGGCTGGTTAAACACGTTTAATCGTTTTTTAAGTTTCTAGCAATGCAGATACTTCAGAGCGGGTAGTATTCCAGTTAAACCGAAGAAAATGTTTTTCCGAACAGCGTAGACTTATTGTCTAAGGTTTTCCTGCGGAGGGTTTCATTATTATTTATGAGAGTCAAGAGTTGAAATCATTCGTTACTAAGTCCGTGCCAAACGTTTGGAAGAACACGAACTCTTATTAAACGAGTAACGTTCTCCCCTTGCCCTTGCAATTTAACATTTTCTATTGCAGGAAGAATTAATTCAATGTGTTTGTAGCAAGTACTAACGCATGTTGTTTCTCCTCTTAAGTTCTGCCGGCTTCGAATCTCCCAGGCTTTGTACTGTGTACTACAAATGTGATTTTTTTAAGTACTGAACACTGTAGGCTGTATCGTGTAAATGATAGAATCAAATAGGGAAAACTCGAAACCTAACATCGATAACGAACGAAATGTTAAGTGTTCGTTACGGACAATGAAGAATGTTTACATTCAAGCGACAGCCTATCACACCTAATAAACTCTTGCTCGAAAACATTATCGATTAATGCCGCTTGAGAGTTTATTTGGACCAGCACATACGCTGTCTCAGTTATGATACTTGTTTATCGTAAACATGTTTTCGCTTCCGTTTAAAGCGCGCACTTTTGAGATGCTGTTGTCTCTTCATTTGAAGACCGCGACTGTTCTACACCAGCACTCCGCAAGCCACCGCACAGTGTGGCGGAGAGTACTTGGTGCACCACTGCCATTCGCTAATTTAGCTGTTTACTGAAAAAACAAACGCCAGTTGGTCTCAGTGTGCGTTTTAATCTATTCTCATTGTCACGGTATTTTCGCGATATACACACACGAAGAAAGGGAATACTAGCGATTCTCTTCGAAAGGTACTCTTTCGAAATTGTAACATTACTCATACCATGATGCAGAACGCTTCTCTCGCAACGTTGGCCGATGATCTTCGGGACGTTTTCGCGCTTACTAAACGAACCTTTAACTGCTCTTGTTTAGGTCTGTATCTCCTGTACCAATCTTACTAGGCATGGATCCCACAGACTTGATCGGACGAGTGCTTTGAAAGTTACACGCTTTGTTGATAAATTCTGCTTCCTGAAAACTCTGTCTTAGGCTGTCTTACGATTAATTTTATGTCATCGTTCCACTTCAAATCGCTTCGAATGTATACTTCCAGATTTTTACGGAAGTAACTACTTTTTGTGATTGTTTTGCAATCACATGACAAAGGATCTTTCTTTCTATATATTAGAAATACGTTATTTTGTAATGTGCGCGACTTATGTGTATGCTACACCATCATTATCGGAAAGCTTCAAAGACTCTGCCATTATCCACTAGTTCATTTATAATATTGCGAAAATTGATGGTCCTGTAACTCCTTTGAGGCACGCCGAAAATTACTTTTACGTCGGAAGAATTATCTCGGCTGAGAATTGCATGCTCTGTCCTGCTTCCTATAAACTCTTTAATCCAAACTCACAGGTGGTCTTACATTCTATACGTCCATATTTTGTTCATTAGGCGACAATGAGGAACCATATCAAACCCCATTCCATCGAGGTTGGAGATGATTGTTGTTTAACGCTGTTTCTTTTACACTACTGCTCTGCTGACAACATTTCAATTGTCTTTCCTGAACTTATATAATTAGTAACTTTATCGACGATATATTGCTCTTTATAGTTTGATATACTTTCAATTTTTAAATAACATAGCAGCAAATGTCACAAAAGTGGGTAGCAGCTCAAAGAATTGCTCGTCGCCTTAACAATTCGCGAAGATTTAAATTTCACGCATATCCAGGATAAAGCTAATTGCATAAACCTAATTCACGAGGCATGTTACTGTGTTATGCTGCAAAATTACATACGAGTATTTATTGTACCCATAATAATAGTAATGATTTAATAAAACAGGTAGAAACAGCATTGGTCGCTTTGAAATCTTTATTTGAACTACAAAATAATTTGTCAGTGTCTGACCATCTTCAGTGCTAGAATCGAAACCCTGTGGGCCCACAAATACTAGTGGTTTGCATGTTCAAATTATACAAGAACGGTGTTCAGTATTTGTGGGCTCACAGGGTTTTGATTGTAGCACTAAAGATAGTCAGACACTGACAAATTATTTTGTAGTCCAGATAAAGATTTCAATGTGACCAATGCTGTTTCGCCCTGTTTTAATAATTTTAATGTGGTCGCTCTGCACCGGACTCCAGATGGAGTCGTCTACGTGTATAGTAATGATTTGTTTATGTGAACAGTAGTAACTTACACCTTGGTTCGGAATACATTTTTAAAATGTTGCTCTCCGTGTAACTCGTGAAAAGAACAGAAATTATAAATTGTGTCGGAAACGAAACCAGTTATTGCATGAAATTTAGAAAATGTGGTACGCGCCGTGACTGACTCCCACCTAGGAGATGCGGTGCTGTATCTAAGAGATGGCTCTTCCTTCTTGTCAGGGGTAACGACCTGCTGACATTGACAGCGTTACGGCCTGGATGGACAACACACGACTATCTGACAAGGATCGCAGAAGTAGCCGTCTGTGTACTAGAGAAGGAGCCGTTCCGGCACTTTGCTAGAGTAATTCAGGAAGCGGCACAAAACGGCTCAATTCCGGTCTCCTATTTGCCAGGCGTCTGGCGTTTTACTGCAGCGCATATTTGCACAACGTTGCAGTTCTTGCAAAACTTCGCTATTTCCTGGAGTAAGAGATTAATAATAGCTCACAGGAAACTACTGTGAGACGCATCAAACACTACTATAACGATGCAACTATGTTGCTGGCAATATGAGTATATACATACATGTCACATTTGAATTAATCAGTTTATTTTCGCCAGTTCCAACAAAGGACTTCTGTTTTAATAACGGCAGAGAGTCATGTATATAGATTAATCGTTATTAAACACCTGTTCAACGTTTGAAGAAACGGCAACACGGTTTTTGTGATAATGAGAACAGGAATAATCATAGGATAAAAATGCCCAAAAGAGTGGTCGCACAGTTTTTGCAATGACGACGTGACTATACAACTGAGATACCACACAAGCAACAATAAATAAAACAGGATCCATCGTCCAGTCTTTCGAACAAACTAAATAAGATTTGCCCACATCTGTCATAACAGTGGCAAGTTAAAGCGATCTCAAACGTATCTCGGTAGCCTGAGGCGTAATTACTAACTAAAGTTATTCTACAAACCGCGCAAGAATGGCCGCGAGTTCTAAGGCGTCTTGCCAAAGATTGCGCGGCCGATCCCAATTCAGAGGTTCCCGGGCATGGATGTGTGTGTCAAACTTCAGAGACATGCTACTGATCAACTAAGCAAAAAATAGTTTATACAATTCTGTGCAAAAATACAATATATCACTCTCATTCCGAAATACCCCTCCCCCCTTTTCCAATAATTCTTCAATAGTTGCCTCAACATCCTGACGAAATTGTGAATTATGTCAAACGGACCGAGGAAGATGACTTGGTTCATCACCGTCACTATTCATTTGAGAAGCAAGGACTAAATGAAGATTGGAGAAGGAAGGACCAAATGAAGATTGGAGAAGGAAGGACCAAATGAAGATTGGAGAAGGAAGGACCAAATGAAGATTGGAGAAGGAAGGACCAAATGACGGAAGATGAGGGATTTAGTTTCCGTCGGCGACGGTTTCATTGGAGATGGAGTGCTTAAATGAAAAGAATACAGATAGCGTTTCAAGATATACGCCCCTCCCCCTCAAACACTAGGTAAGCCTCCACGGGAAGAAGCGCGCGAAGATGTTGCGTAAACTCCACAAAGTACAGAGGAATTACAATTACTACTGACTTAAATTGGAAAGAACACGTAGATAATGTCGTGGAAAAGGCGAATCAGAGACTGCGTTTTAGTGTCAGAAACCCTTTAAAGATGCAACAGAACTACTAAAGAAACAGTATACACTACGCTTGTCCGTCCTTTTATGGAGTATTGCTGCCCAATGTGGGATCCTTATCAGGTGGGTTTGACGGAGGACATCGAAAGAGTCGAAAGAAGAGCAGCTCGTTTGGTAATGTCACGATACAGGGGAGACAGCGTTACGGAAATGATACAGGATGTGGGATGGGAATCACACAACAACGGCGCTTATCGCTGCGACGTGTGCTACTTACGAAACTAGAAATGCCAACATTCTCCTCCGAATGCGAAAATATATTGTTGACTCCCACTTACATAGGTAGAAATGACCAGAATAAAATACGAGAAATCAGAGCCCGAACGGAGAGATTCAAGTGTTCATTCTTCCCGCGCGCTTTTCGAGAATGGGAGATAAATAGTATAATGGTGGTTCGATGAACCCTCTGCCAGGCACTTAAATGTTGTTTGCAGAGTATCCTATATAGATGTAGAGTGGAGGGGAGGAGAGGTTTATTGTAGTTTATGTTTTTGTTGACAGTAGTCAATATCTTAACTTCGATCACAGGCTGGCAAACCCATAATAGTCGAATTTCGTAACAACAAAAAACATATTAGAAAGTTTCACTGCAAATATTCTTGATGCAGTACATTTGGCTGGGTTTATGACTAGACATGAATCACCGACCACTTTCTATAAATATGTTGATGCCTTTGTAGGTATGCAGTACAGCACATCCGCCCCCTTCTCCCGATAGATTCCCCCCCCCCTCTTGTGTTCCACCCCGCACAGCTACAGAATCTAGTACTGACCGTGGTCGAAATTTCACCAATTAATTTCCACAGCTGACGACACGGTCGACATCGTATTTTCACCCATTGTGTCGCTAGATAGGCGTAAAGCTAGATCTGTATCTGTATCCACCTTTCGCGGCGTATCGCGTTTAATCCTCCCGTTGGTTTCATTTAACCACTGTTAACGGCTGTGTACACACGTTTTTTGTTCTGTGCACATTATGACAAAGCCCCTTCCGAATATAAGACTGGACTCGCGCGCAGCAAAGGCCTCGAACATACTTCGTAAACATCATTCTTCATATATCTAATACGGTAATTAGATTTAAGCCAAGTAAAATTGTTATCATGTCAGTAAATCAACAGCAATCAGACTGCTGAAAGTATTTCGAAAAATAACGCCACAGTTCCGACTAAAAGTATGAATGTAAATTTACACAAACTGAACACAATAAGCTGTGTACTACATGATCAATGTTTCCTAAACCCTAAACAGGCGATCGCTGTGAAGGAACACATTAAGAAGACTTTCAGCATAACAATATGATAGCTCGTTCCATTGAGTACAATACTGAAGTTAAATTCAAAATGTTCAAATGTTCGTAAATCTATCGGACCAAACTGCGTGGTCATCAGTCCGTAGCTTACAGATTACTTAAACTAAACTAACCTAAGGACAACACACACACACACACACACACACACACACACACACACACACACACACACACACACACACCAGTGTAGTTTGGTCCCACAGAATTACAAACATTTGAACATTTTGAAATCCGTCCCATCACGCTCTAAGTTTTAATCATTACTCCTTTACTACTAATTGTATTCCCAAGAGATTTTACAGACATACTACATCTACATGGGATACTCTGCAAATCACATTTAAGTGCCTGGCAGAGGGTTCATCGAACCACCATTATACTATTTATCTCCCATTCCAGTCTCAAATAGCGCACGGGAAGAAAGAACATCTGAATCTCTCCGTTCGAGATCTGATTTCTCGTATTTTATTCCGATGGTCATTTCTACCTATGTCGGTGGCAGTCAACAATATATCCTCGCATTCGGAGGAGAATGTTGGCGATTGGAATTTCGTAAGTAGCTCACGCCGCAGCGATAAGCGCCGTTGTTGTAATGATTTCCATCCCAGATCCTGTATCATTTCCGTGACACTGTCTCCCCTGTATCGTGACAATACGAAACGAGCTGCTCTTCTTTGGACTCTTTCCATGTCCTCCGTCAAACCCACCTGATAAGGATCCCACACGGGGCAGCAATACCCCAAAAATTGACGGACAAGCGTGGCGTATGCAGTCTCTTTAGTAGTTCTGTTGCATCTTTTAAGGATTCTGCCAATAAAACGCAGTCTGTGGTTCGCCTTTCCCACAACATTATCTACATGTTCTTTCCAGTTTAAGTTCAAATGTTTGAATAGCTTATGGGACTTTAACTACGGGGTCATCGGTCCCTAAACTTACAAACTACTTATGAACTAGGACGGCACAAATATCCATGCCCGAGGGGGGGGGGATACGAACCCCCGACCGTAGTGGCCGTGCAGACCGTGACTGAAGCGCCTCAGTCCCCGCGACCGGCTCCAGTTTAAGTCTGAGGTAATAGTAATTCCTAGGTATTTTGTGGAGTTTATGGCCTTCACTTTTGATTGATTTATCTTGTAACCAAAGTTAAACGGATTTCTTTTCGTACTCATGTGGACGACTTAACACTTCTCATTATTTAGAGTCAAATGTCAATTTTTACACCATACTGATATCTTACTCAGATCGTGCTGCAGTTGGTTTTGATCTTCAGCTGATTTTACTAGACGGTAAATGACGGCGTCATCTGCAAACAACCTAAGAGAGCTACTTAGATTTTCCCCTGAATCGTTTATGTAAATAAGGAATAGCAGAGGAACAATAACACTACCCTGTGGAACGCCCGATATATCACCTCTGTTTTAGTCGATGCCTTACCATCGATTACTACGAACTGTTTCCTTTCTGACAGGAACTCCCCTATCCAGTCGCAAATTTAGGGCAATATACCATAAGCACGCAATTTGATTAAAAGCAGTTTGTGAGGTACGGTGTCAAAAGCCTTCTGGAAATCAAGAAATACGGAATGGATTTGCGAACCCTTGTCGATAGCACCCATCACTTCGTGTGAATAAAGAGCTAGTCGTGTTTCGTATGAACGATTTTTTCTAAATCCGTGTTGCCCTGATACAAATGAATATATACCTGAAAAATGGCAGGAATAAATAAATACCTGGGCAACGCCGGGTTTTCAGCTAGTAAGTTATGAACACAGCTGAATGAAAAGTTCCAATATGCGTGCATTGAAAACGGTAAGGAATGGCTACTTTTACGATAGAACGATCTGAGACACATCAGCGTGGCACAGTATGTGACGACTGCCCCTCGCCTGCGACCTCTGGGCCTCTGGTGGGAACAGCTGTCGTGGAGCCGCCGCCAATTAGCAGCGCGGGCAGCAGCGGCGTGACCCACCGCCAGCCGCCAGCCCCGCATGTGTTCCCCAGAGCAGAGGGAAGGACCGCGCCAACGACTTTTTGCAGCCCGCGCACGTTTTTCGTGCGCGATGACGCGCTCGGCACACCAACGTCCCTCCACGGACGCCGCGGCGTTGGAGAATCCGCACTGCCGATGACTCGACACCGAGGAGTGGCAAAACACTGGACTCGTATTCGTGAGGACGCCGGGACAAATTTACCTCCCACCATCCAGATTTAGGTTTGCCGTCATTTACCTACAGGGTGCCCAGAAAAGGGCTCCCTGATTTCAAAATTAAATCTCTCTAAAACAAAGATCGATAGAGGAATGCAGTAAACGGTATGTTTATTGTGAAAGCTGTAAGAAGTTTATACAGCAGTTTGAAATAATAGTTACAAAAGCTGCTAACAGATGGCGCTGTACGCTTTACAGCTCATATCAGCATACATAAGTGAAATAATCGTATGAAAACACTCTTTGCAAACAATCACATCACAATGTTTTCAAAATGTTCACCATTGGCACTACAGAGGTGGCGCAAACGAAGAATGATATTCACCATCACATTTCTCAACCGAAATGCATTCACATGCCACAGAGATCGCCGATTCAAGGACGTCCAGCGTGGCGGGATGCTTCGAGTAGACCATGTCTTTCACTGTGCCCCACAAAAAAAAAAAAAAAAGTCACAGGGAGTCAAACCCGGCGGATATGGAGGCCAATCCATGCCTGCACCAGTAAATTTGGGATATTCCAAAGCAATGACTCGATTCCCGAAGTATTCCTCAAGAAAGCGCAACACTTGTTCGGTCCGATGTGGTCCGGCTGCATCTTGCATAAACCATTCAGTACCTGGTAGATCCTCTAACGCTTGCTGTGTGGCGGCACATTGATCCAAAATTGCAACGTAACGTGCACCAGTGACCGTTTCTCGAATGAAAAAAGGGCCAATAATGCCTCTGCTGCATACTGCAGCCCACACAGTAACTTTAGGAGAATACAGGGGTTGCGCTTCACACCAATATGGCTTTTCGGAATCCGAAAATCGCCAGTTCTGCTTATTCACGTATCCATTAAGATGGAAGTGTGCTTCATCTGTAAACCAGATGCAGCCAACATCAAATCCTTCACTATCAATCATAGTGAGCATCTGATTAGCAAAGGCAACCCTTTGTTGCACAGCTCGTACGGGTATGGCCTGGTGCGTTTGAATTTTGAATGGAAACATGTGTAGGCTCTTTGTCGGTATTTTCTGCGTGCTGGAACGCTTCAAATCAGTCTCAGATGCTATTCTACGGACGGATGACATTGGATTTCGCTGAGTAATTCCAGAAACTGTGGCGATATTTTCAGGCGTAACTGCGGTTTGCTTGCGGCCAATATGCCCCACAAGATCATCAGTTACGCTGCCTGTTCGTTGAAATTCTGCGAAGAGCGTACGAATGGTTTTCGCATCGGGTCCTTTTGGAACATTAAATCGTGCTTGAAAACTTGGCCTTGTTGCCGTAGGTCTCTCTTCTAACCTGTGGTTCTCTAGCACCAGAAAAACGCGCTGTTCAATGGAGTACATGGTTTTAATCTCTTCCTTTGGTACGCTAACCTTTCACGTTTCAATAGTGGAACTGATCGCTCTGGGCGTCGGATCACTATTTATACTGGGCATTACGTATGGCGATTACAACGCCACCTGTTAGCAGCTTTTGTAATTATTATTTCAAACTGCTGTATAAACGTCTTACAGCTTTTACAATAAACATACCGTTTGCTTCATTCCTCTATCGATCTTTCTTTTCGAGATATTTAATTTTGAAATCAGAGTGTTCTTTTCTGGACACCCTGTAAATTACTCCAGGCAAATGCTGGGATGGTTCCTTTGAAATGGCGCGCCCGATATGCTTCCGCACTCTTGTCTAGAACTCGCTCGTGCCTCTAAAGACCACATTGTCGACGGGACGTAAAACCATAAGCTTCCTTCAACCCACGGTTACTGATATCTGCTTAAACTGTTAATTTGTCACCTTTTGTTCAGGTTACTATCGCGGCACTTAAGGAACACACTACTGCGTACTGCCAACCTTCACTCATTTGCACGTTCTCCCGTCATTCCGTTACCTGTGGAGCAGCGAAGGAGAAGGGTATTTAACTTTGCTGATACAAGCAAACTCTCCTTACCGGATTGTCAGCCACCTGACGTCAGGACAACTCAGCATAACTGGACATAACAGAATGTCACTCTTTGTATCGAAAAACGTAGTGTAGAGCTATTATCTACGTGTCACAACGGCAGTGCTGAATTCAATAACTT
This sequence comes from Locusta migratoria, assembly GCA_026315105.1. Classification (NCBI taxonomy): domain Eukaryota; kingdom Metazoa; phylum Arthropoda; class Insecta; order Orthoptera; family Acrididae; genus Locusta; species Locusta migratoria. The sequence continues at coordinate 43,584,978 of CM048746.1, read as the reverse complement.
TTTTTTTTTTTTGCCATTACTCACATTTTAAAGATTAGTTCCCTTTCACAAGTTACATATCAGGTTATGCAAATTCAAAATGCGTTACAATGTTCAACATTTTTATGACTATAAAAATATGACTACATTTAGACACTGAAGTTGAACTATCTCATACTCTGCAAGCGTGACTACAGACAACTGTTGTACACATTCAGGGCACTTTACTCATTCGTAATCCATTACGAAAGCACAAACTCAAATGCGCATTACATGTGCAACCTTGTTTCGATTCGGCGTGGTATAAAATTTCAATCCGAAATGGTCAGGAACGATCATACTAGGAGCACACAACGTGCTTCTGTATCGCGAGATCTCTGTCACGGTTTTCAAGAATCGTGACGATATCCGCCGAGTTAATCAGATTTGTAGTAACGTCGACTAAAATTGTCAACTTCCAAATCACGACGAAGGGAGCTTACACGCCACAGACATTCAAACCGTTTGTCCTTCCATTGCTATGGCTTAATGTGAGAGTTTCACTAAAGTTTCGTAACGATTTCTATAACCACTGTTTTCCAAATACGATTAATTCTAGTAACTTTGCTCATACTACGGTTTCATTGGAGATGATATGCAGTATTTCAGACGCAGTATTTACAGAAACAACAGATCACCCTTACAAAGCATGGTATCTTATCAGTCCATACAATCACAATTGCCTAGAAAATGAAACATTGGTGACAAATGGTTACAAGAGCCTTCGAATACGTCGCGAGTGTTTTTCCATTGGGTAATGCTGACCTGCGGACCGTTGAAGTGCTGTAGCAAAAATGGCACACAAATATACAATTATTTCGTGAAATAGCTTTCTAGGGACTTTCAATGGTTTGGTTCATTTGCAATAATGCACGCACAATTCCTACAATACAATAACAATTAAGTTATCAGCAGCAGAAATCAAAACATAGTAGTAACGACGTATGTAAATAAAGTTGTTTACTGGATTCGTTTAGCTTTCGGTATGAGTTCCTGGTCACTCGCATTGTTAACCGAGCTAAGACGATAGAAAGGGAGGCGAAGAATATGAGAGAGAGAGAGAGGGGGGGGGGGATGAAATGGACCGAGAAATAGGACGGGAAGTGGATGACAGAATACAGAAAACGACTTCTTTTCTCCTCTCTCCAGAGACAATTATACGTTGCATGTTGGAGACCCTGGCTTTAAATAAATGATTTTCTAAGAGAACGTATTTTTTTTCCGAAATTTCCTTTGATTCCATATAATAACAGCAACGCAAAACATGTTACTGACTTATCTGTGCATCTATACTTGGAATAATCCTTTCATTAATGTGAGACTGAGCCGCAGGGAGCCTTGGCCAAGTTCAGCTAGTATTTATGATTAGCTGTTTACCAATCTCTCATATATTCGAAAATGTCGACAAGGTATTTTCCCTCCCAAAACATCAGCTATTCTGTTAAGAAAAAAAGGGACTCAAATCTATGGGAAGCACATTTATTCCCAGTTACGCGAGGAAATACCTGTGTGTAAAGGATACATTAGTATATCTGATATCACTGAACGTATTAAAAATCTGATGACTGTGTTTCTTATGAACATATACCATCACACCTTTTACATTTGTGGTGATCAATGCTTCACCTGACATAGTTGCTGAAGCAAGGTTCGTCATATAGTTACTCCAATAACGAAATAAGTTACCCCTGTAACAAAGTAAGTACCATAGTAGACAAAACCTTGACGTTACGGACTATCAGCTATACTTAAGAATAAATGTTTACGTTTCACTTTATGCAGAAATATTTTTTGTGACGCGTGCCTGCAAAATCCTGTATAAAGAAGTGTGGCAGGTACACTTCACATTCGACGATCTGGTTAACTTGCTGCATCAACCGTTGACAACTAGAGTAGCAAATACGGCCTCACCCGAAGCGCCGGTGCCAGCAACACAGCGAGGGCTGTTTGGCCACGGTTGGCTTCGCCGGCACCCGCGCTGTTCCTGACCAGCACCATTCCCTACGCGGCTGCTCGAGGCAGCGCACTCACCGCGCGCCTGCCACACCTGTTGCTTGCCACACGCACTGCACTGCTCACCACTCGTAGCACACGCACAAGCGCGACTTTTGACGCACTACGCACTACACACGCGCACGAGCACCGACAACAACAAGCGAGCGAGCGAGCCGACTGACTAGCGAGCGGCGCGGCAGCTGAGCGCCACGCTACGCAGAGGGGGTACGCAAGTGGGGGAGGGGGCCGGGGGGGGGAGAGAAACACCTGGCCCTCCAGCTGCTGCTCGCTCCAGCCGCCCAGGGACCAACACAACTCCCCCCAAGAGCCACAATATCACGCACTTCAACCCACACACGAGGCCACGTCGCAAACAGCCTCTATTATTCTCAAGTATATTTGTACAACAACTTATCTTACAAGATAGCTTAAGGAAACGCAAACTGACATTTGTAGGTTTGGAGTACGCTTTTGACAATGTCGTCTGGAACGCACTCTAATTTTGAAGGTAGCAAGGATAAAAGATAGGAAACGGAAAGTTATATGCAATTTGTACAGAAACATGACAGTTGTTATAACAGTCTAAAGGCACGAAACGGACGCAATCGTTGGGGAGTACGACAGGGTTGTAGCCTTTCGCCTATGTTATTCATTGTGTACATTGAGTAAGCTGTGAGAGAAAGGAAGGAGAAATTTGCAAAGGAAACTAAAGCTAGGGGAGAAAACATAAAAAACTTTGAAGTTTGCTAATGTTTTTCTTGTTGTGGTCTTCAGTCCGGAGGCTGGTTTGGTGCAGTTCTCCCCCTACTCTGCCCTCAGCAAGCCTTTTCATCTCCTCATAAGAACGACAACCCATATCCATTTGCATCTGCTTACTATACTAATCTCTTTGTCTCCCTCTGCTAACTTTACCCCTCACACTTCCCTCCAATGCTATATTTACGATTCCTTGATGTCTAAGAATGTGTCCTACCAATCGATCCCTTATTTTAGTCAAGGTATGCCAGAAATTCCTTTCCTCCCCAATTCTGTCCAGTACCTCCTCATTAGTTACGCGATCCACCCACCTAATCTTCAGCATTCATCTGTAGCACCACATTTCAAAAACCTCTATCCTCTTCCTGTCCGCTCTGTTTATCGTCCATGTTTCATTCCCATACAAGGCAACACTCCACAAAAATGCCTTCAGAAAGGACTTCCTTACGCTTAAATCAATATTCGATGTTAACAACTTTCTCTTTTTCAAGAACGCTTTTCTACCCATTGTCATTCTGCATTTTATTTCCTATCATTTGTTATTTTACTACCCAAGTAACAAAACTCATCTACCTCCTTTATTGTTTCGTTACCTAATCTAATTCCTTCAGCATCACCTTGCAGTTTGCTAATAAAATTGCAATTCTGTCGGAGACGGCAAGGTACTCGGAAGAGCAGTTGAACAGAATGGAATGTGTACTGAAAGGAGGGTATAAGATGAACATCAACAAGGGCAATGGAATGCAGTCGAATTAAAACGTGCGATACTGAAAGAATTAATTTAGGAAACCAGACAATAAAGGCAGTAGATGCCCTTTGTTATTTCCGCAGTAAAATAATTTATGATGGTTGGAATAGAACGGAATGAGAAGAAAAGTACTTCTGAAGAACGAAAATTTGTTAACGTCGAATATTAATTTAAGTGCTAGGTAGTCTTTTCTGGAATCATTTCTCTGGAATGTAGCCTCGTACGGGAGTAAACGCGTTGGACAAACAATTCAGCCGATAAGAAGACGGAAAGTTATGAAATGTGGTGCTACAGAAGACTGTTGAAGATTAGATCGCGTAACTATGAGAATGTTCTGAACAGACTCCGGTAGAAAAATTTGGGACTTGACTAAACGAAGGTATCGATTAAAATTCGTTACATACCTTACTGACTCCAGGTAAGCGACCGCTTAAAGAATGCAGTCATGGCTGTGAATACGTTTTTTATTATTTATAACGCGTTTCGTTCCTGTGGAGAAATAATCAGGTTATGATCTGATTATGCTCCAAAAGTGCGAAACGCATTATAAATAATAAACACATTCACAACCGTGATTGCATTCTTTCAACAAAATTGGAGACATTAAGAGAGCCCAAGGAACAATCAAATTAGTAATGGAGGGAAGGGTGGCTAAGGAGGGGGTGTAAAAATCACACAGAGGAGAGAAACGTCTAGTACAATAGATTTAAACAGATGTAAGTTGTTGTTATTGACAGTTGACGAAATTACAGTAATACCAGTACAAAGGCAGAACAACAAATTGAGAAGGGTGAGAGACAAGCTTGTCATTATGTCCAATGTCATTTGACCTGTTCAAGAAGCAAGCAGGAAAGGAAAACAAAAAGAAATTTGAAAAAATAATAATAATAATTTCCGTTTGAAAATATTAAGATCTTGGTTTCTGCTGATACTATAATGGAGAAATAAGGAATTCCGAAAGATGAGGAGAATGACTAGCGTCTTAAATGAAGTTATCAGATAAAGTAAACTAACAAAAGTACAGCAAGGGAAATATAAAATAGTCTAATTAATCTGGGCGATGCTCGGACAATTAGATTAGGCAATGAGACAGTAAAAGAGATAAGTAAGTTTTGCTAAAGGAGCAGTGAAATAAGTCACGATGGCCGAAATACACAGGTTATAAAAAGAGCATAGCCTTGCGAGTACGTGAAACATCGGCAATAAACAGTTCTGACAAGGAGAAAATAGAATCGGAAAAAATGTGTCTTTTGTCTAGGAATTTTGGTACACGGTATGATATAATGACATCGTTACAGAGTTACTGCGTTCAGTTTTGTTTCTTGCCCCAATTAGCTTTTTATCTGTACTGCACTGAAAATAGTACAGAACAGTGTAAATGACATCGATATGCACTGCGTGTTACGTCTGAAAATAATTCGCTTGCTGCTGACAACTGTAATTAATGTACAGACAAGATTTCGTAATACGATCCCGTAAGTAACTGATGAGCTATCATCACTATTGCTGTTGGACAGCGAAAACACTTCCCTCTATAAATAAATACGTAGCAAAAATATAACCTCCAAGGGCTGAGATACACCCAAAAATTGTGAGCAATAACGAAAGATAAATAAGAAATCATTGTTATTTTTATTTCCAAACAAATTAAACCTTTAATAACAAGACAGTTAAACTGTCTCATTAAATGGCATTTAGCATTACGCAATTTTCAAGGCAGAATTCAATAAGCACAATTTTTAATCACACTAATAGGGCACACGGAAAATTGCAATAACTCATCTAAATATTTTACAATGGAAATTTTGTAACGAAGTCAATAATAACTACGAATATTAAAATGCAAATAAGCTCTTTGCCAGACTTTTAGCGGCTACTTCGCAATGAGCTGCGGAAAAGGTCCGTTTGGCCAAAGCAGCTACTGGTAACACCGTCGAAGGCTTCCGCCGGAGCAGACTTGGGAAGCAAATATGACGTCAACACAAACATCTCACGCTGCGCAAGCATTTCACTGACGCATGCTTATGGCAACATCTGGCGAAAATAGCTAAAAGGGAACTCTATAACAGCTTGGCTCTTGGTGGCAGCTACGACATGAAAATTTATTTTTGGTAGAACAATTTCTGCCGATATTATTTTCGCATCAGTAAATAATTTTACCGTCATTTAACTCTGGGTGTATCTTTATTATTTTGATTAACTGTCCAGATTTCGGCTTCAGAACCATTTTAAAGTGTAAATCCCATGCAATCAGTTGGTACAAATAGGTTCCCATGTCGTCATTATAGAAAAAAATGGGAATGCATATGTACAACTATGAGTCATAATTGAATAATACAGTAATCTAACAATACAATTGGGCCATTTTGATATGAAATGAATAAATTATAATACAAATTACATAGTGAAATTACTTGGGAACCTATATGTTCAAACCAATTGGATATAATTTGCACCTGAAAGAAGCTCGGAAGTCGAAAACAGAGCCGTGGTGGAGTGGCCGAGCGTTCCAAGGCTCCTAGCTGCTCGCCGTCAAGAGGTTCGAGTCCTCCCTAGGACATGGGTGTATTTGTTGTACTTGGCATACGTTAAAGTAGTTTCTAAGCCTAGGGACTGATGACCAGAGTAGTTAAGTCCCATACATTTTCAAACATTGGACATTTTCGAAATCAGGATAGTGTATCAAACGTATAACGGTATACAGTCAAATGATAGTATAATGATTTACAAATTATCGCATGACATTGGCTCTTCCCTTACTTTTTCACAACATACTTCGGTTACAGCAGTGAGACATACTTGATGTGCGGAGAAGTCAGATGATGATGATAACCGAAGTCAGTAAAGATAGAGTACAGGTCCAGACTGAAGGCAGGATGGGGAAGGAAATATCCAAAATCCTTTACGAAAAAAATGTCATGATCTTCGCAAGTGATGTAGGGACACCATGAACACAATAAATCCTCATAGGCAAAAAGGGAACGACATTGAAATACTACGTATGTTGCGTTCTCTCTCTTCGATATCATTAGTTTTGTCGTCTGTACAAAGAATGCTGCTTTATATTATATTTCGTAAGGAACTGTTAGAAAGTTGTACTGGAATTAAAATAGATCTACCCACAAACCAATGACGGCTCATGGTGACTGGGAAAAAACATATCAAAATCTTCAGCAAACTTCAAGATTAATGGTAGCAAGTTCTCTCTCCAGCGTATCCGAGCTTGGTACCAAATAAATGTAAGATCACTTATAAGTACTGAGGAGACTACAGTGATGGGGCACCCCTTATTATTGCGCCGGGCCTCTTTTTACCCGGCGAAGTGCAGCAACTCAACAGGGCATGTTTCAAGTCGTCGGAGGTCCCCTGCAAGAATATTGGGTCATGACGGCCAAATCATTGGCTGAAGTTGTCTAGAATGTTCTTCAAACCAATCGCGAACAACTGTGAACCAGTGACACAGAGCACTGCCACCCACAAAAAGGTCCACCGTTGTATGGGGACGTGAAGTCCATTAATGATTGCAAATGGTATCCAAGTAGCCGAACATGAGAATTTCCGGTAATTATCGGTTCAGTTGGACCAGACGACCTAGTCCATTCCATATAACAACAGCCGAAAAAATTATGGTGCCAACCAGCTTGCTCACGGCCTTGTTGACAACTTGGGTGCATGGCTTCTGGGGCCTGTCTCACAGCAGACACTGGAACTCTTCAGCCCTTAACATCTGAAATCTTAACCCATCGGACTCAGCCACAGATTTCCAATAGTCCAAGGTCGAACTGGATGGTCACGAGTCCCGAAGAGGTGCCGCAGGCAATGTCAAGGTGGTCGTAAAGGCGCTTGAGTCGGTCGTCTGCTGCCGTAGCCCAGTAATGCCAGATTACACCGCCCCACATTGATTTATGCTGGTTTGTTAGCAATGACAAGGCTACACAAACGCTGTTGCTCTGTCATGGTTGTCCTTAGTCGGGGGTAAGGGGGCGTTCATTAATTACGTGAGGGTTCTAAGGGGGGGGGGGGCGTCGAAGCGAATCTCTCAAAATATCTCACGTGGGGAGAGGGGGTTCGGCAAATCTCACGAAATCTTTTTTCCCCCCGAGAGAAACATTGTAAAACTACGAGATAACCAGGTTAAATCAAATAAAACATGATGTTTCACTTCTAAAATATGCCTAAATCCTATCGTAGTTATGTAATCATCTCATAGTAACATAGAAGGCAAATGCCGGCGCTAAAGTACATAGTGCAAATCACAATTTTGTCAAGCAAATGACGGTTACAGTTTCAATGACGCATTGATACGCTGAAGAACCTGATGGAAAGTCATTTGCTCCCTTCTTGCGGCGCCACTGCCTACCAATACAGCATGTAAGCATAGATTTGTTAAAAAAAGCATCAATAAATGACGTAGAACAGTAACAGTTGTTAATAATTTATATGCATTTATAAGAAATATGTGCTCTGTCCTCAAAATAGAATACTGGGGGTTAATGGGTTAAATACAAGTTTTAACTAATCTAAAATAAAAATAAACTAATTTTTTTAAATAAATCCAACTTAATCAAGCACAGATTAACGCATTTACAGTAAAATACGCAAATTTGACAAACCCCACGTGAGATTTTGGAGGGGTGAGGGGTCGAGCAAAATCTCACGATATCTCACCAGGGGGGAGGGGGTCGAAAAACGCCGAAATCATCTCAAGTAATTAATGAACGACCCCGATGTCTGGAATTTGGTACTCTTGTTACTCAGGATCTTGGAATATTTAATTTTCTAATGAACCAACATTCGCGTTCAAAGTGCCCCGTGCTCCAATTAAAATTAAAAAGATTAATAGTTCGTTTAGAAACCTATAGGACTAAACTACTGGACTTACAAACTATTAACACTAACCTAAATCTATCCTATGGACAACACAAGCACCCACGCTCAAGGGAGAAGTCGAACCTCCGGCAGGAGCGGCCGCGCAATCCCTGACACACGGCCATTCCCACGCGGCACGTTCACATGAATCAGCGCAGTGAAAACGGCAGCTGTACCAGTTCACCGCTCTTTAATACTACCGTCATCTGTTTTAAACTCTCACGAGTTTCGTCACCTAGTTCACACGTATAACACGGTGGCACTCATTAGGCGCTGAAGGCACTTGTTACATGGTTTTCGTGCAAGACTTCCAGAGTTTAATGCATCGCACATTACTGGAACTGTCTGCTGACTGGTTTCTTGTCTCGGGTCCATGTGAGGTGTTAACCTTCCCGTCATTCAATGATAACCGACACTGGTCCAGAGACGAGACGAGACGAGAGAAATACACAACTGTACTTTATTGGTGTCAATCCCGATCGATCTACGGCTTTCAATGAATAACTATTTTAAGACCAAGTAAGTATGCCGAAGACTTAGCCCAGGTGCCTAGCGTCAAACTAACGTTCAAACATTTGCAAAGCTTATGGGACTTAACTGCGGGGTTATCAGTCCCTACACTTACAAACTACTTATGAACTAGCTTACACTAAAGATAACACAAACATCCATGCCCGAGGGAGGATTCGAACCTACGACGCGGGAGGCCGCGCGATGCGCAACGTGGCGCTCCAGACCGCTCGGCTGCCTAGCTTCCAACAATTAAATATACCCGTGTAACGTAGTAAGAATGGTTCGCCAGTGATGAATCATTAAATCCTAACAATGAGTAATATCTTAGCTATGTTACACCAGGAGTGTCGTTAAAAAACTTACGCTAGGACATGTGAATTTTATGTGAGTTTTAACCCCCGACCGTGATGAACGACATGTAACGTTTTGGATCCATTTTCTCAGGGTCACTATGTAATTTTACGAGTCGGAAAATAAAAGGCATTTTGATACAGATCTATGTCCATATGCATCTTAACTGTCCCTGTGACGGCGAGTTTAGGAAGCGATATTTGGCTCAGCGGTAAAGATCGGATTCGTATTGAGAAGGTCGCGGGTTCAACTCCATCCAGCGGCAAATTTTTTCTGCTCCTTGGCAATGCGTACACCTACATATTGTTTAATCATTCTTCCCACGCTCAATACGCGAATGGAATGGGAACAAACCCTAATAACTGGTCCAGTGGGACGTTCCCTCTGCCATGCACTTCACAGTGGTTTGCAGAATATTGATGTAGACTGACGTCACGACTAACCGCAACTTCATATAGGTTATTTTATTAATCTATATAATAAAAAAAAGAAAGGGCATTGGATGAAATTAGGGACTACAAACATTTAAAAAGGACTGTAGTTAACATGTACTTGAGGACGTCATCTGTGTAAATCGATACTTCATTTCTTTTGCAATTGATCAGTTACATGTACCGGGGTGATATTCATCGAAGAAACAGCGGAAGGAATAATTTTGACCGCATCTTGTGCACGTTATGAACGCCGCCCTTTTGCAGTTACATGGGTTTTTTAATGTCTCCATAGAAAAACAAACTTTATTGACATTCTGAAAAGAGGTCAAATTAAAAATCCGATTTCTTATCGCTGTGCCAAACACCGATTTCTAAACAGACACTCTCAGGGACAGTTGGTAAGGTGCCTATGGTGATAGATCAATATCAAAATTCCTTTTTTATTTTATAAACGATTGGCTATCTGGAGCTCCCACTTGGTGCACTTTCATATCTCACCACCCCCTATATCTTCTAATAAGCAGTGTCCGTATATTTGCACATGGTTCAAAAGATATTACGTCATAACCAATAGAAATCGCAAAAAAATGCCATTAATGCGGCGAGACTTTCGAAATACACTGTATGAGAATGACAGTACTTAGCGACTTGCAACAGACTTTAAACATAATTTCAAACCCTTATTAAACTTTTTCTCGCTGACAACCATGGCAAAATGGTGAAAGGAAAAAAGTTTCTCGCTTACTACTTTTCCGCTGTTTATGGAGTAAAACTACGGCATTTGGTATGACGTTACCATTTATAATTTGTACACTACAAATTGTATCCGCAGGAAATTTTACAGACAGTATACACACATATAGTTGTATGTACATTCTAAATAGTATCACAGTACGACACGTAGTTCATGAGGTATGAGCACACAAACAGTAACAGTCATGGAAAACCGCCACATCAAGCACCAAGTTTTAATCTATTACTTCTTTACTGCTAATAATTGTATTCGCAACAGATGTTACAGAGATACAGCGCTTATACAAATGAATACTAACCTGAAAAATTGTACCGTTGTACGACATAACTCAATAAATATGAGATATTAAGCATTTTATGTGTCATTTGTATTATGATTACTATCTTTCTTTGTTTGGATACTGCACTTATCATTTGTACATTATGCGAGACAGTCTTATTTCTTGAATGAAACTTTCACTCTGCAGCGGAGTGCGCGTTGATATGAAACTTCCTGGCAGATTAAAATTGTGTGCCGGAACCGGGACTCGAACCTGGGACCTTTGCCTTTCGCGGGCAAGCAGACTACCGACTGTGCTATCTCGACTCGACTCACGATGTCGCCTCACAACTTTACTTCCGCCAGTACCTCGTAAGTTTGTAAAGTAGGAGGTGAGGTACTGGCGGAAGTAAAGTTGTGAGGCGGCATCGTGAGTCGTGTCGAGATAGCACAGTCGGTAGTCTGCTTGCCCGCGGAAGGCAAAGGTCCTAGGTTCGAGTCCCGGTTCCGGCACACAATTTTAATCTGCCAGGAAGTTTCAGTCTTATTTCTTATTTATTCTCCGAGAAATATAGCATGTTTTTATATATATCAAATGTTCAAATGTTTGTTAAGCTTATGGGACTTATTATTAGATTTGCGTCGAATGGCTTTGGTTTACTGTTGTTCGAGTTCTGAACTTACCATAAATATCAAAAAATTCTAAAATCCCATACCCATGTGGTCTCGTTAATTACCCCACAGGACTGTCAAAAATAAAACATAAAACTAGGTCACTGCCAGTCTTAATAGCTATCTGTACTCCAATTTAGGTCGAAATGTTCAAATGTTAGTAGAGCTTATGGGAGTTAACTACGGGGTCATCAGTCCCTAAACATACAAACTACTTGCGAACTACCTTATACTAAGGACGGCACAAATATCCATGCCCGAGGGGGGATTCGAACCCCCGACCGTAGTGGCCGTGCAGACCGTGACTGGAGCGCCTCAGTCCCCGCGGCCAGCTATATTATCTCTATATATAAAAGGAAGTGTCCCGATTGACTGACTGACTGACTGACTCATCATCGCCCAGCACAAACCACTGAAGATAGAAACTTGAAATTTGTGGACGGTGTTATCTTACTCTGTAGGCGTCATTTAAGAAGCGATTTTTCGATATTCCGTCCATAAGGGGGTGAAATAGGGGATGAAATGTTTTTTGAAAATACGTAGCTACTTAGGCAATTTGGAGGTTGGAACTACAAATTTTCGGATTTGGATTCGGGGTTCGAATTTAAAAGACGCGTGTTTCGGCATTTTTTGAAATCCACCAAAAAGGGGGTAAAACAGAGGACGCAAAAAATTTATTTTTAAAAAATATATTGGTGTTAACTCAAATTTTAAGCTATAACTACGAAACTTAGGATATGGACTCTTGATCAGGATTAAAAAGACACGAGTTTCGTTATTTTTTGAAATTCAAAAACTAAAGTTGTAAAAGAGGGGATCAAAAATTCTTTTCGAAAACACTTTGTTGTCAAGACAATTTTGAAGCTATACCTGCAAAAATTGGTATTTGTATAGTTGGGTAGACGTTAAAAATATAAGTGTTTCGGTAATTTTTGAAAATTCAACCATCAAGGGCGTTAAATTGGAGAGGGGATGTTTTTCGAAAATCTGTTGCTATTTAGGCAATTTTGAAATTAGAGCTACAAATCTTTGGATTTGGATTCGGGATTCCAATTAAAAAGACACGTGTTTCGGTATTTTCGTAAATTCAACCAATAAGGGGGTGAAATACGAGTGGCAAAAATTGATTTTAAAAAATATGGTCCTGTTAACTCAAATTTCAAGCTATAACTACGACACTTAAGATATGGATTCTTCATCAGGAATAAAGAGAAACAGCTGGTGCAGACCAACCAGCCTACGCATGCGAAGCAGCGGGGGTTCAGCTAGTATATATATATATGAGATGGACAGCCGAGGGAAGTAGTACTAACTCAAGGCAGGATTAAAAAATAAATACGCGGACAAGGCCGGATTTTCAGCTAGGGTACTATAAATTTGGACGAATTCCGCGATGACGGGTAGGCGTCCTCTCCTTGTAAGCGTTGTTTCGGGCTGTTCCTAACGTTGGACGTCAAAGAGTACTTTGTGAGGTGTGGCCACCGGTAAGCCCTTGTTGTTTTGTCCTCCCTGACCTAGCCCTAGTAAGTAATTGGCAGTATGAGTGAGGTCTAGGGCAGAGCTGGAAGCAGCAGGTGCAGGTGGCGGCGGCGTTGGCCAGTTGGCAGGTCCGCCTGTAGTAACGGCGCAGACGCGCCTCACGCCTCGCGCCCGTTACGCGATCACATTTCGATGCTGCGGCCCGAATTCTGTGCCAGCCGGGAACCGTCCACCGCGTGCCGTCCTAGGCGCCACACTGGCGTCTCCAAACGCCTGTCTCAAACGTACCGGCAGACATGAAAATGGTTTGTCAATGAGACTTCCATTTCACATCATTCATCGACGGTTGTTGCACACTTCTGGCCCACTTTGCTCTCTTATGGTTTTTTTTCATATCTCGCACAAATTCAGAGATATTTGTAAAAATAACGGCGATTTCGGGATGTATGTGCCTGTCTATCCGTAACGTGTTCCCTGTTTTTAAGACGAATCGTTCAAGCGATCAGCACCAAATTTTGCACACACAATTGTAGGCCGCCAGAGACCAGAACCTCCCTTTTTCAAATTTTTCGGGCAAAAATACGTTAGTAATACCAAAAAAAGCCGTGGCTAATGTAATTTTAATTGCACATAAACCGTTCATCTGACGCGAAAACGGAATAAACGAATTTGTAAAGGAGAAAATTCTCTACAACTAGGTCCCCACGTGTTTTTTTTTCATATCTCGTATAGTTTAAGAGATATTTGCAAAAATAACGGAGTTTTCACACCTTTCATTGAATTAAAGAAAAGCAGCCGTTCGCAGATGTCACGTGACATTCCTCGCCAAAAACACTCTGTGGCATACACCATCTTGCGTTGCGTATTTGATGATTTTCTTATTGTAACTTACACGTTGTCATTTCATAGCAATGGCGCACTGAAGAATTGACAAAAACACGTCGTCCTTCCAACGATAAATGATAATCTAGTGTCTGCAAATGCCATATTAGCATCAGTTAACAACGACTATCAATAGTATAAGATTAGAGAACACAACTCGTAACTGTCAGCTGTAGCGTAGTGGACAATGCGTTGGACTGTGACGCTGGAGGTCAGTGGTTCGAAACCCGCTGCTCCCTAATTTTTTTCCTAAAAGGGTTTCAGACACTTATTAATTAATTTTTTATTATTTAGATTATTATTTTGGTCCAAAATGTTTGCAAAAACTTATAAAACTACAAATCTACAGTGGGCCGTAAAACACGTAATTGCGATTTTTTTAATGTGCACTACATTAATTTCAGTATTTTTCCTGTCATTTCAACAATGAAGCGTTGTCATGTTTAAAAATGACATTTCGTCCTGCGAGTAACACCTAAGCCAAGGAAACAACGTGGTCATTTAACAAAGATAGCATCTTAAACATTACTAATTAGTGTTCTACTAATTATTTGTTTATTTACTAGTTTCGGCTTATTAGGCCATCATCAGGTAAACTGTTGACAGCCGTCGACAAAGACGCTATTGCTTAGGTCCTCAAAGATGGTAAACAAAGAATACTCAGTCTTTCCATATGACATTTGTTAGAATTGCAAAAAATTATCTGTTGCCATGTAGAATTATGTTTACGTAATCAGCACCCTCCTTAACATTTTTACATGGTAATTTGTGAGTGAACAGGGTGAAACACATTACATATCAAATATTAATTAATTAAAAATTATGTTAACATTATTGACACTGTAGCATATGTTGAGATCATCACTTAAGGTGTACATTAAATACGTTTTTTTTACACTGAGTTTAAAATTCGCTTATTTGACAGCATCTGGCAAGATTCAAATTACATTTTATATTCCTGTGCAATTTATTATATATATAGTTTTGATCTTATACTCTAAAAGTAAACATGGTAGGAATGGGGACTCTACGTGTAAGATTAAGATGGCATGTTTTGTTTACATTATGTGAAGCTTAACTGTGGGGATGTGCTCACCTGTACCTGGTCATTTAGCAGTAGCTGGGGATTTTTGGCTAAATGTTTGTTTACAAACCTGTTAGAAGCACTGGTAATAAACATTTAGCCAAACATTCCTAGCTACTGCTAAATGACCAGGTACATTTGAGCACATCTCCACTGTTAAGCTTCACATAATATAAACAAAATAGCTATCTACCACATGCCATCTTAATCTCCCACGCAGAGTCCCCACTACTACCATGTTCACTTTTAGACTATAATAGACTATAAGATCAAAACAATATATATACAATAAATTGCACAGTAATAAGAAATATAAATATGTGAATCTTACCAGATGTTGTCAAATAAGCAAATTGTAAACTCAGTGTAAAAAACGTATTTAATGTGACGATCTCAACATATAATAGAGTATTAATAATGTTAACATAGTTTTTAATTGATTAATATTTGATATGTAATGTGTTTCACCCTGTTCACTCACAAATTACTATGTAAAAATGTTAAGGAGGCTACTGATTACGTAAACATAATTCTACATGGCAACAAATAATTTTTTGCAATTCTAACAAATGTCATATGCAAAGACCGAGTATTCTGTGTGTTGTACCTTTGTTTACCATCTTTTACGTCTTTGTCGACGTCTGTCAACAGTTTACCTGATGATGAGCTAATAAGCCGAAAACTACTTAGTAAATAAACAAAAAATTAATAGAACACAAACAGTTTGTTTTCAACCTTAAATATGGAAGTGTTCTATCAAGAAATGACAGAAGAATCCATTTATAAGATTGCTAGTTAGCATTTCGATGAGAATGTCGTTAAGACGCATGACACATATAAATCGGCCATCCAAACCAGCGAAAAATCTGCCTCAAGCTTCACCCATGAGACAAGACCCATGGAATTATATTCTGTCTCCAGCCAATATCTTTCTGCTACTGGAGAAGATAAAGACGGCGAAGGGAAGAGGAAGAAAATGTCGACTCTGCCATACAGAAATCACTGATATTCAGAATAAAAGAAGTAGATGACATAAGTGACAGTGAAAAACGAAATGATAAGACTAAAGATAGTAATTACGATAATTACTGATCATCCAATGATAGTGTTATGGAACTGTAGACCAATTGTATCCGCCGCGGCGGATTAGCCGCGCGTACTGGAGCGCCGTGTTGCGGTGCGCGCGGTCGTCCGCCTTCAGGGGTTCGAATCCCCCATCGGGCATGGATGTTTGTGTCGACTTTGGTGTAAGATAGTTCATAAGTATTTTGTAAGTTTAGGAACTGATGACCCCGTAGTTAGGTCCCTTAAGCTTTACAAACATTTGAACATTTGAAGTTATATCCTTGAAACAGGGAAATTTTGGAAACGATCGTCTCGTATGCATTGGTGAACTCAATACAACTCGAGTCATAAATGAAAACGTGAAAACAAGTGAAAGCACTTTAAAAAATGTAAGATCATCCACAGCACTCTGATGTTAGCTTTGCGGTACGACCGTTTCTTCAAGCTGTACAACTTTAACAAAGAGTTGCTGACAGATTTCGCGACAACCTCGCCTACTTATTTTTCTTCGGGTACAGTTAGGAATCTTGATTCTTCTAGGTCGATCGACGACGCTTGTTCATTGATTACATATAAGAGGTAACACAGCTTGTTTACATTTGTTGTATCTTCGCTACTACAAGCAACGTGAACCACAACTTGAAACCAGTGCAGCCGACAATCAGAATGAAATATTCGGTGTCGAGAAAAGCGCCACGTCAACCAGTTGCATGAGCGCAGCCAGAGCCAGTGGGCGGAAACACACGGCCGACTCCAACACAGTACAGCATTGCGTCATTAGCCAACACATGTACAACACGATCGCTATCATGGCACCGTCAACCAAAAGGAGGAGGAGGAGGAGGAGGAGGAGGAGGAGGAGGTGGTGGTGGTTTGGCTCCAGAAACAGTGCCGGTGTAGCACTTACTAATCGTTTGCCGACTATCTGCTGTAATCAAGGCTACTTTAAGCACTGACCACTGCCGGTATCTTCCTTCCAGTCATCGCATTCACGGAATTACATGCTATACACGTACCTTTTCTATTCTAGTGTGTCAGAAATGTATGCGAAATCTACATAAAGTGCAGCATCTCAGTTCTGATTGCTGTCTCCTTTCATACAAACTACTGTAAAAGGTATCTAGAAAAGAAAGTGTCAGTCGATAATAGTTTGAAACACCGCAAGAAAAGAAGCAAAGCAGTTAGAAAACAGTTTTGCGATGTCCACTCCATGTAGAAGGAAGAAGTGCGCCAATTATTCCTTTCGGTTATGGTGCTCGTCTACGAGGATTAGAACTAAAATAGTGGCAACTATTTATTTACAACCTATACAAAAGCACTACATGTTTGCTCTTGTTACTATCCTTAAATGTAGTTGACATCGTTTTGTAGAACCCGTTGCCAGCGATGTCGCTGGCGTAGTATACCGTTGGCAGTGCCTGTTCTGTTGACAGTGCGATGGAGCGGTCTACTGCCTGTCGAATCTCTGGAACAGTTCTGAAGCGAATACCACGAAGTGGTTCCCTCATTTTCGGAATCAAAGACAAGGACAAGCAAGTCCTGGGAGTATGTTGGATGGTAAAGCACTTCTCAGTCCCAACGACCGAACAGAGCAGCCACAGCTCGGGCTATATGCGCCCGCACATAGTCGTGCAAAATGATGGGTGGGTTGCGCGGTGTGGCCTCTTCTTTCGCAAAGCCGGTCGCAGGTGATGCTGTCGTGCTGTACGACCTCTGGCACATTCAATATTAATCCCAACTCCGTCGTTTCTATTTCGAAAACAGTGACACCGTTACGAAATGTCTGTAAATCTATGGGACCAAACTGCGTGGTCATCAGTCCATAGCTTACAAACTACTTAAACCTAGGTAAACTATCCTAAGGACAAACACACACACCCATGCCCCAGGGAGGACTCGAACCTCCACGGCGAGCAACCACGAGCTCCGCAGCGAGATGCTTTAGACCGCTCGGCTGCTCCACCGCGGCGACACCGTTACGTGTTACAAGTGACTTACCCTCGATTGTGCGCACACTGGTGACGTGCATAGTGTCTCCACAACAGTGTTGCCAATATTTAAGTTCCAACCATCGTATAACTGGTTTCACCTCAGCGTTTGTCTCGTACAAAAATGCTGGGTATATAGACATGTAATCGACATATAAGAACATTGTTAAAGTCCTTTCGGTAATTAATGAGGTTGGAATAACAGTGTTCACCCGTACATATTTGTATGATAATGTTTACGAATAGAGCAAGCTACGTTTCCCTCGATTGGTTTTTTCTGAACTCGTTCTGAAGACTCCCGTGGCAATGAAATATGATTTTTTTTTTTTTTTTTTTTCGCATAGCATTATCATAGACATGTTTTATTGAATTCACCACATACAACTACTAACGTTGTAACTAATTCTGTCTTCGTCTCTACTAGCTTCTGATAATCTACTTATTTTACATATCACTGGAGCAAATAATCGGGACTCAGTATTTCGCAATTCTCCTCACCCGAGATGAAATGAATAAAGTATAGAATCACAATGCACATTTTAGGATCGCAGTATACAAAAGAAAGCTAAAATACGGAACAACCGCAGTTATTACTTAATGAAATGTTTGTAGAAGCGGAAAGTGTAAGATAAAGAATTTAGCAACCTGTCGAATGTGAAGTTATGTCCTCTTTAGAGGATCTTCCCAGTCATTCGGCATCCCTGATTAGCGAAACCATGATAAAGCCGTATCAACAGATATTAAAGCTAACATCACTGCTTCATTAGGAGGTGCCAGCAGTTTAAAACTGTATTACCTTGATCAGTATACTGTTACAGATCCACTCACAATTTTTTTTCCACGCGTCTCCGTAACAATAAATTACTATTCTGTAGGAAATAGATGGGTAACATACGAAACTGAGGGATCGTTATCTCCTTACGTAGCAAAGAACAGTTCTTCAATGGAGTACTGAAGGAACTGAAAAGATGCTGATGCAGTTGCGACAGGATCACATCACTGCCGTGGAAAAGCCATTCAGAACAGGCACTGGGGATCATGTCTCGGCCATGCCCGACATGGCAACAGAAGCATACACTCACTCACTCCACGGCAAGTAATGCTGCCGCTCTGAAAGTCTGAAGTACTGAGCCTGCTATCCGAAAAGGCCACAAACGAGAATTACACCATCTCATCTGCGGGACTGTCACTGATATAATGCCTCATTCCCCGCTGAGTTGTTTTGCGAAACTATCTAACACGATGTAAAGGCACAGCTGTCTTCTTGCGGCGTCAATACGAAGCGCGAAGTGCTTGGTACTTTAGTTACCAATACAGTTTCGCGAATTAAATATTTCAAATTACTTTTCCTGTCATGGGTTAATGAAGCACTGACAATTGGATTCGTTATAATCTGCTTCATTGTTATTAGATGGTGAAATTCCTTATTCTGTTTGAACCAAAATGCCAGAGGTCCGTCACTAAATTTTTATATACTCTTAGGTAACATATAGGGTGCTAATGCAGATGTAGGGAGATAAAGATGGAAGCATGCTTGAGTCCACAAAACACTGAAAGTTTACTAAAAACACAAGTTCATAAAATCTTAGTAAAAACACAAGAGCAAAAGATTAAATAGTCAAAATCTACAAAAAAACACCGTAAATTTCCAAAAATAAAAAATAGCGTGTGTACGTATTATAGGGACAAGCTGTCATAATATTTGGGTGGTTCAATTTTGGAACAAAATGTTAATCACTGGAGAAAATTTCCGCCATATGCAAGAAGAAAATATGTATTTGTTCCAAACATGTATGTTTGAGCATTTTAGGAGCAAGCATTAGTGCTACTGTTATTATTATTATTATTATTATTATTGCTGCTGCTGCTGTTGATGATGATGATGATGATGATGATGATATTCAGCCTACTGTAACCATATTATAGTTATTTTGTGGTGGTAATGCTATAAGTAACAAAGTTGTGAAGTACATAAATCTTATCATAGTTTCCCGGTACTGCAATTCTTTTTAGCGTGATATATGACTGGTTACGACACTGTGTTCAGTATTGCTGTTTTTAACTAATAAGCAGACTTACATTTTATTTCATCGTGAAAAACAAGTTTTCTGTCGCCAAGTCACAATTGAAGATGTACAGCAAATAACCAATATTTGTGAAACTTTGAAATCTTGCCAGAATTTTTTTTATTACAACTGCATTATCAGCAAAAAGTCTGAGGTAGTTATTTTGTCTGCAGGTCATTATTATATAAACTGAACAGCCAAGATTCCAACTCTTTCCTGGAGCAAACCCGAAGTTACTTCTACTTTAGTCGGCGACTCATCATAGAAGATTACGGTTTAGGTTTCTCTACCAACAAGACCACCACCGAATCACATAATGCTTCCGCGTATCATGGTACTCCTGAAAGCAGCTCGGCGGCGCTTGCAGGTGGAGTCCCGGGAGAAAGTGTGTGCTGTGCGAGTCAGCTGGTGCGCTAGTTAGCCCCGCCTCCTGCGCACGGGCCCGTGCTTTCCATCACGGTCTGCACGCGCTAGTTAGCGAGTCGCCGCCTAGACGAGCGATATGGGTTATATATAACCCGTGTGCAGAGAGGTGACTAGTCACGAGATACTTCCCAATATTGTGTCGCGCCCCTCTTCGCTGGCCAAGTGTAGCAACTATATAGCATGGGCTCAACGAGCCGTTTGAAATCCCCTGTACGGAAGTTGAGCCATCCATAATTACTAGAAGTGTTGCGAGTCCAGGATGTTGTCGATTATGCTCTATAAATCTTCGATGCGATTCATATCCAGCGAATTTTGTGGTCAAATCATTCGCTGGAATCGTCCAGAACGTTCTTCAAACCAACTGTGGTTCACTGTTATACCGGATTGTCACCCGTCAAAATTCCTTCGTTGCTTGGGGACATGAAGTCCATGATTGCTAGTAGCCAAACGTAACCATTTACAGTAAATAGGCGGTTATGTGGACCAAAGAACCAAGTCTGAAAAGAGTCCACACTATTATGCACCCATCATCCATTACTGCAGGAAGCGAAATTTGTGTTCGCCAGCTCGCCACTGGCGATCGAAAACTGGCAGCTGGCGACCTGGACTTACATATAAATTTTATATTCTAAAACCACCAGAGCAAGGTTCAGAATTGTACATCCACAAGCGTGAAGAGAAAAAAGAGGTAGTTACACTGATGAATGAGCCAGGTCAAAAGGGACTTCTATCAATATTTTTAATTTATTACCACCCGTTCTCTGTATTAGTGCAAAAACCAAATCTCACTGGACGCCTCTTTTGTTTCGACATCATGCCAACGGTACCTCCTCCACATACTTTAGGTTCGTTCGGACAGCTGTGATCAGGCTCACGCGAATTGGCAGACCTGAAAGTGCGTATAATAAGCAGCGCTGTCTCCTGCTTCTGGCAACTTAAAGAGTGCACTTACTTCCTGTATAAACAATGACAGCAAGCAAGCAGACTACAACCGGGGAAAAAAAAAAAAAAAAAAAATCTGGCACTTCCAAGCTGCCGGATCGCGGATGGCAAGAGCTGTCCGAATTGGAGTGGTGGTACACTCACGTGAATCGGTGTTTTATTTGTGGCGGGTTCTTCATAGTTTGGGACTCTGTTGCAATTTCAGTATTCGACTATTTCTTGTTTGTTTCATAGTCAATAAAAATTTTATTCAATCATATAAAAATAGTTTTGTTGAGGAAGCAGATTTACTGTTAGAGATTTCATTTCCTTCACTGACATTGAGTCAGGCATTTCAAAAGATACACAATGAAGTTACACAAGATTCCTCTAGCTGCTTCAGGGTATCACATTTTTGAGCTGTTCTACCAGTGACGACAGCGTCATGTGTAAGAGGTTTCAGGTCTCACAAAAGACTACAGACTGCGTACAGAACTTGGCTGAAGACACAAACATCCTAATAACTAGCACTGCAATGTTAAGTTTCTGAAATTTATTTCCAACACAGTTGCAGATGATAGTTCAATTTGTACTCATTTCGTTGACAATACCTGTTTGAAGATGCATTGAAAATGATCACTATGTGATCGAAATCGATCTGCTGCTTAAAGTATTAACGATCACAACTGCATATCACATTTGGTTTTGTTCATAAACAGAAGGATTTGATGATAATACCTGAGTATAGACCTTCTGGCATCTGAGTTCGATTTTCTCTGCACTAAGGCAACGCTACACAAAAATGAGAAGAGGTAGACCGCTTGATCATGGTACTGGTATGTCCTTATGTTCAACCTTAATATTCTATTAACTGATATGGCGTTATGTATATTTTTTCCTACATTTTGTCAAACTAAATGCGCAGAGAGAGAGAGAGAGAGAGAGAGAGAGAGAGAGAGAGAGAGAGAGAGAGAGAGAGAGGAGTATTTTATTTTTCACTTTCAAATTAAGGAGTTGTGGCGACCAAAGTTGGTAGACTACAGGGGGTAGAAGATGGGAATATCAGCTATAACTAGACTAAAAGAAGATAAATAATGCAGGATTTGCCAATTCAGTAATGGATAGAATTATTGTAGTGTGTCTGTGGGAGGAGGAGGAGGAGGGAGCAGAGATTTTTCAAACTGTTACACGGAGATTAAAGGAGGCATACAGAACGCAGATCCTATGTATTTACTTACTATAGTTTTGCAGATATGCTGGAGATTGCTGAGGATAGATTAGCGTGGAGAGCTGCAGCGAACCGCACCTAGCACTAAAGACTACAACTATGACAACAACAACATGCAGCGCGTAAGTATTGTTTAGAAATTTATGACGCCAGTTGCCAGTGGGAATTGGTTTAAATCAATGGGGGACGTTGAAAATTTATGCCGGGTCAGGATTCAAGCTCGGGTCTGCTGGTTAATAGGCAGTTACGCTGACCCACTACGCCACTGGGACACTCACGGAGTACCCTATCACGCCTCCCGTCAGAAGAAAATTTTCACAGCATCCACACACTACCGACGTAGTACCTTTGCCAATTAAACACATTACTTGCAGTATTTTCCCGAATCCCACAAGAGTTCGATCCGCGCTGAAGAATGGATCACTGGCTACATACATGTTGATTTTTTCTACTGTGTACGAACTCTAGGTGTTTATCGAGGAGAGAATACGTTACAGAAAGCTCTAATATATCGGCGGTACTGTTGATCATACTGTGCCACTGATGATGGTGCTGCACCCACTTAGACGTTAACGTCCGGACGGACGCATCTCAATCGGACGAGGTGGTGCAGTTGCATCGCCTGCTCGTCACCGGAACTCAACCCGTGAGAGTTACGGTTATGGGTCAATCTCAAAGTGTATTTGAAATGTGGTGCTACAGACGAATGCTGAAGATTAGATGGGTAGATCGATTAAATGATAAGGTGCTGTAAAGAAATTTCTGGCATGTCTTGTCAAAGAGAAGGGATCGTTCTGTGGGGACACACCCAGGCATCAAGGAATCGTCAGTTTACCATTGGAGGGATGTGTATGGGGTAAAAATGGCAGTGTGGGACGGAGAGACGAATACAGTAAGCAGGTTCAAAGGGTTGTAAGTTGCCGGTCTTATTCAGAGATGAAGTAACAGCAGCAGCACCGAAACTATTCATCTCCGGACAGACGTTTTTTGTTCTGTATACTCTCCCTTGAGTTTGCATTCGGCGGAAAAAATATCTTTCAATCGATACGAAAGGGAACGGCATTGTTTTGGAAATAAAATCAAAACGTGGATGACCATCGAAAGGCAGTACGGGGTCTTCAGATTGGCCGTGGTGTAAAGAGGACTCAGCAAAGTCACTTTAATGTCCACGAAACTGAACATAATGCACAAAGTTCAACAATTTCAATAAACGACAGTTCCGCAAAAAGTTGCATTTCTCTTTTTTATAAAGCCAATAGCTTTTTTCCCTATCATACAACATTTTTAATTGCCAGATGCGTATCGTGCTTTTAATTAGAGTTGCCTTGATTTTTTCCGGCATATGAATACATGAGAAAATAGCATATTCTTTCAAAAGACATACGTAGCTGCAACTATCATTTAAGTAAAAATTATCATGTGAACTGCTTCGAATTGGTATAAAATGTAAGAAATTACACGAAAAAATCCACCTAAGATGCTTTTAATATAAGGGTGAATTGTGACTCTACATCAAATATTAGACTGGACCAAGAATAAATTGTAAAAGTGTACATTTATATGCCACAGCAACACGAGTTGGTATACAGTGGCCATCATTGTCGCGAATTAAAAGATCCCTTCACACGGCAGGCGGAAGAAGATGCGCGCCCAACAACAGCAAAAATGGCAACGTGGCACACCGCGAACAAGTTGCTTGAAGGGATGGGGGAAGACCGGGGTAACCTGGGTTCTGCGAAAAGTAACTGCAGGGGCTGCACGGCGCACGCGGTGATAACAGACAAATCTGCAGAAGCGGAGTGTTACTGAGGATTAAGAGGACGGCTGGTGTGTGAACAGCATTGAAAAGTGTTCATCGTTATCGCGTTTCACTCTTAACGTGTGCGATAGGCAGGGCGGTTGGTTGGTTGGTTGGTTGGTTGGTTGAGTGATTGTAAACGAATCAGTACTTCCCGAAGTACTATCATAATTAAGATTTCAACAGACCTTATAAAACACCTGAAGAAATTCCCACGCACAATGTTTCCTGAGGAAAGTATACCGCTAACATCTGAATCAGGAACGATGATCGGCGGGTTGAAACACTTTCCGCGCGTTTGTCTGACCTATATAATCCACAAAAAAGGTTCGACGCGAGTAAAGCTTTGAGAACCAGCATATCACCACATCTGCGTACATAAGTGCGAACAACGTGCCAAGTGCACCCGATGAGTTCAGTAAACAATGTTCGTGGTCCCAAATGCGTCGTGAAACTACTGGAAAAGCTTGCTGCTGCCAAGTACAGTTCGTTATAGGCGCTTGAAAGCCTAGAAATCACCACGAAAACGACAAGAAACAGTACTTGCCGGAAGTGACAGTTCTTGTCGCGATGAATTATGAACTATAGTACAACAGAAATAAAGAAAAAATAAATAAAAGAAACTAGTGACCACTGGCGCACAAAGTAAGAGAACAAATGACACAAAGCTGGAGCACTAGATGTAGTGAAAGTTTCGAAAAACGGCTCGCGCAGTGCTCATACGGGTTGAAATCCCCGACACTATGAGTTGTCTACGCCAATTCAGTTTGGCTTTTCTAGCGGCCTGTTACGGTCCTCTGGGGCGAGTAGGCCTGTACGTACAAACAAATGACTAAATTAACTACGCTAACTCAACTTTTTCGGTTGATAAAACTTAAAGCATATCGTATTCAGATGCAATGTGTTTACATCTCTACATATATACTGTACAATCCATCGTAAGGTGTGTGACGGAGCGTACATCTTATCACTACTGGCCATTTCATTTCCAGTCCCAAGCAGAACGCGGGTATAGTAACGCCTGTATGCGTCAGTCTGAGCTCAAATTTCCTCATCTTTATTACCTTTACGCGAAATTTAAACTGGCCGAATGTTCAAATGTTTGTATACCTTATGGGATTTAACAATGGGGTCATCAGTCCCTAAACTTACAAGCTACTTAAGAACTAACTAATACTAAGGACGGCACAAATATCCATGCCTGAGGGGGGATTCGAAACCCCGAACGAAGTGGCCGTGCATACCGTGACTGGAGCACCTCAGTCAACAATGTATCTCGAAAAGAAGGTCGCCTTCCCTACGGCGATTTCCGTTTGAGTTCCCGAAGTATCTCTCTCTAACACTAGGGCATTCATCAAACCTAGTAGAAAAAGTAGCACGCCCCATCTGACTTACTTCTATGTCTTCATTTAAATCGATCTGGTGAGGATCCCAACTTTAGATATACTCAAGACGGAGTCGCATAAGCGTTTTATGCTGTCTGCCAATAAACGATGCCGACCATCTGCCTTCACCGACTTCGCCATGGTCATTCCATTTCGTATCGCTCCGCAACGCTGCGGCTATATATTTAATCGATCCCTCTTTGTCAAGCAGCACACTACTAAAGCTGTAATTCAACATTACAAGTTTTATTTTTCCTACTCATTTGCTTCATCTTATATTTTTCTAGCTCTCATTCGTCACAACAAATAGAAATTTTGTGCAGATATTTATCGAATCCGGGTATGCAACTGATAAAAATAAGTTTTATTGCCAAACGCATTTCGGCTTTACTCAAAAGACATCTTTCGACGTAGCTTTTGTAGATGTTGCTCTTCATGTGATACAGGAAAGACAGCGTCACGGAAATGATACAGAATTTGGAATGAAAATAATTACAAAAACAATGCAAAGATCTATTGTTGACTCCCACGTACGTAGGTAGAAATAATCATCCGAATAAAATAGAAGAAATCAGAGCTCTAACGAAGACATTCGGATGTTCTTTCTTCCCGAGCGCTATTCGAGAATGAAATGATAGATGAATAGTATAAAAGTGGTTCGATGAACCCTCTGCCAGGCACTTAGATGTGATTTGCAGAGTATCCCATGTTCAGGCAAATGTAGATGTTTCTGGCTGGCTGTTTTTCTTCATTTTTTCGCAGCACTAACCACAGACCAATTTGTTTACGAGACGGACATAAAAAACAAACTGTCGCGTGGTTAGTGCTGTGAATATATATATATATAATAAAGAAAACAGCGAATTACAGGCAATACCATGTAGAGCAGCATCTACAAAACCTGTCTCTAAGACACATTCTAAATAAAACAAACTCTCATGGCAAAAAAATCAGTTACATAGCCGGATCCCATAAACAAAATCTTCCCATTAATATAAGTAACTGAAGAAAGGGGGGACAGATACCACTAACAATTGTCAGGAATTTTGTCTAATGTTGCTTCCTAGTACAGTCATTGAAAGAAGACAATTTCCTGTACATCATCATCAGCAAACAGCAGCAGATTGCTATTCAGTGTCCGTCAAATCAGCATCATGTAT
Source organism: Locusta migratoria (assembly GCA_026315105.1). Lineage (NCBI taxonomy): Eukaryota > Metazoa > Arthropoda > Insecta > Orthoptera > Acrididae > Locusta > Locusta migratoria. The sequence goes on along the minus strand of CM048746.1, from coordinate 43,558,128 downwards.
ATTACTTCTCATCTGTGTTTTTCTGTGGGTACGCCATATCTCCCTTATTAATTATCCAAAATTAATGACTGAGGTGTCATTTTCAAGGTTTCGTGTTCCACTAATGACGAAAAATACACAAATAGTTTAAATTTATTGCTTTTACCAAAAAAATTAAAATAATAATAATAATAATAATAATAATAAATATTTGTACTGTTCGTACAATCTAAGTTGATACCCGGTTGAAAGATCGTAAATGCGACATGTATTTACGATTGGTCCCGTCAGCCACCGAGCCGAGTGTCAACTTAGTTTGCGCGGCCGATATAAAAACAATGTAGAACTTGCCATCTATTGACAACCTGTTTAACACGAAAGACAGCTCTTGCAGTTGTTTCGATTCTTTATACAAGCCAATGACCTTCGATTAAAGCATAGTTTATCACACGATTTCGGTATACACGTCGATATAAAGACGAAAAATACATAAATAATTTAGTACGACAGCACTTCCAGTTGTTTAGATTCTTTACGCAAGCGTAGTTTATCAAAAGATTTGTTTCACGCGTCGATGCACAACAGTTCTGGAATTGTCCACTTTCTTCAAGCAAGCGTTGTGTATTGCTCGAATGAAATGAATTACCTCAACGTTCATTATCACAGGTAAGTACTGCTTACTATTATAACCTATAATAATTTAATCTCCAGTACTATGTTACCTATCTCTGATCAGGATAGAGTGCGAACTATTCGCACGAGTCAACATTTCGGGTTGAGCGTCTGTCTGCTAGATTACATAGTTCACTGCTACAAAATTTCTGTTTTGAAGTATTCTGCACTCTGCAATATCTGACTAATAAATTCCATAATGCCAAGATATAGAGATAACTCTAAACCTAAACGCCAGAAATTATCCACAAACTGTTTCTTTTGGTTTGCGTGATATCGTTAGCGGTTCAAGCAGCAAGCGCATGAAGCAGCTAGGTGGGGGAACTTCTCCCTCCACCTGCATGCGCAGACCGCGCCGCTCAGCCGTCACTGGGAGCGGACGAACTAAAAGAATGAAGTAGTTCGCGGCAGAGACGCGAACTAAAGTGAGCGCTCCTGATCGCGAACTATTATGCGCAAGTCTGCTTATCACAGTTCCCGGGGCACTCGCATAGTAAGCACAGCAGTCTGTAGGCGCGCCAGCTGATCCGGAAGCTACAAACAAAAATGCCAACACTGTCCCAGTCAAGTATTCTAACCTCCTTGCACTCACCACACTGTCAAGGAGGTGTACACGTTCGCTTCCATACTCCGATTAATATTACTCCGTGACTGGTGTTTTATCGAGTCGAATGATAGCGGCCAGGCACCAGCCAACTGCAGTTGTTTTCCGAGCACCACATGCTTGCTGCGTTGCCAACGTTGCAGGTAGGTGCCTAGCGTATTTGGGCGCACGCAGACGTCAGTCAGGAGAGTAATGTTAATGGGAGTCTAGGAAGTGGCAACCTGGGTCGGCGCGAGCAGAGCACGTGGTCTAGCGCTGGGAGGCCGCCAAGCACAACAGAGTAGAGGTACGCACGTGCAGCAGGAGGGCGGCGGCGGCCATCGCGGTCAGCATGCCCAGGCTCAGCATGGTCGGCTGCGACGCGCGCCGGACTGCCAGGTAGCACTGGCGCTGCACCGAGGGCTCACCTTGGCGAACAATTATAGGGGGGCCGCGAGGCGTCTGCGGCTCTCTCCGACACCGCACCCACTACTTTGTGTCTACGTCTATAGTCTACAAATCAACCATCTGTGTCACTCCTCTTACACACTAAATATAGAAAACGGATGACTTACCCAAAGGACAGGCTCATCGACAGACACAAATAAAATCACACACAAACACACATACAAGCTTTCGCAACCGTTGGTCGCTTCTTCGGGATAAAAGGGAAAAATGGGAGGAGAAAGGGAAGGATATGGGTTTTAAGGAAGTGGAAAAGGAGTCATTCCAATCCCAGGAGTGGAAGGACTTACCTTGGGGGAAAAAAGGTAAAGAAATACACACACACCCACACATATCCAAACGCAAACACACTTAGACAGACATTTAGAAAAAAATGTCAGTCTAGGTGGGTTTGCGTTTGGATATGTGTGGGTGTGTGTGTATTTGTTTACCTTCCTTTTTTCCCCTGAGGTAAGTCCTTCCACTCCTGGGATTGGAATGGCTCTTTTTCCACTTCCTTAAAACCCATATCCTTCCCTTTCTCCTCTCCTTACTTCCTCTTTTCCTGAAGAATCGACCAACGGTTGCGAAAGCTTGTATGTGTGTTTGTGTGTGATTTTATTTGTGTCTGTCGATGAGCCTGTCCTTTGGGTAAGTCATCCGTTTTCTATTTTTTATATTTGTTGGTCCCACTAGGTTTGTTTCCTTCTTTTTCAGGAATAAATCCGTAAGTATGATACGAGCTGAAGAGTTTGAGGGACAAAAGTTCCAACGGGGGCCGGGATATGAAGGCTTTGTTGCTAGGAGCGGTTGCTTCAGAGTATGAACGTCGTCTTTTTTTAATTGACATGCTGTAGTTTGGTACTTCTTTTCTGATAGCGGCTATCGACACGAATACAATGATGTGTAGCAGCAAGGTATTTGAACGTCGACGAATGTCAAAAAGGTAGCATGAACTTCCATCTACAAAAGGTGTCAACGCACTACTGCAATCTTACCATGGATTGAGTGGTATTCCGTACCACTTCGGCACTTATCAAAGGACATGCTCGGACGATTCTCTTCCGTATATAGAATAAATAGTAGATATTAGCCGAATACGGCGTATCCATCTAAGATGCTGTTGACATGTAAACACTATTCCACGGTTGCGCAATGCAACACTGATAGGAACGTTAAGAGTAGTATAGTCGAAGAAGGCGAATGTGAATGACGAATTCCTTCGACAAACAAGTCGATATGGTTCTCATTTACGGAGAATGCCGACGAAATTCAGTAAGAGATAGACAGTTACGCTGAAAGATATCCTCCACATATTCACCCTACACGTCTTACATTTAAATCTGTTTGTGGTATATCAGGCATAGGAAAGTCACTAATGCGGAAGCGGAAATTGCTATTGTTAACATTGTCGTTCGACATTTTTGTGTTAGTTCACGTCAAAAAGCAAGGGAATCTGGCATGGGCCAAAGTAGTGTTGTGTTCTGCATCGCCATAAATATCATCCTTACCCATATCATTCTGCGCCAAGAATTGAAGTGCTACGGATTGTAAACGACGCATGGAATTCTGCCGATGGGTTCAACGTCACATTCAGAGAGAAGACATTTATTAATTTGATTTTATTTACTGACGAGGTTACAGTCACGAACCATGGAAATGTTAAATTGCACGCTGCTGCTGTTAGGTTTTCAGCCCGGAGACTGGTTTGATGCAGCTCTCCACCCTACTCTATCCTGAGCAAGCCTCTTCATCTTCTACTAAGAACGTCAACCCACATCCATCTGAATCTGATTACTATATTCGTCTCTTGGTCTCCCTCTGCGATCCCCCCCCTCCCCCCCCCCCCACACACACTACCCTCCAATGCCAAATTTACAATTTCTTCATGTCTAAGAATCACTACGTTTACATGCAACACATCTTCCGGAAGACGAAAACTGATTTTCTTAAACCGTTTTTTGCTGTCGTGTATACATAGCATAGCCTGAATCGGATTTCGTAGCTCACTTAATATGGCGGATGAAAAACAGCTGATTCAGTTCCTGATTTAGTCAGCACAATCGCAATTTTTCTTTATTTAAATACATAGATTCATGTTCACTCTAATATTTATACTTTTATTTCACATTAGAAAACAGCACCCTGTTCATATGTGGCGAAAATTCTTAACAAGAAAACACAATCTGACAAGCCAAGAAGGCTTCAAAAACGGTTGCGTTTACATGGGTACGAAAATCGATTGTGGAACTGGAAAATCGCTTTAGAGAAGCGGATTTCCAGAATCGATTTTGGAGTGTTTACATGACCAACCAAAAGCGGAATTGGAAAATCGGTTTACGAAATCCGGTGTTTGAAGCCCATGTAAACGGGGTGAATGTGTCCTATCGAGCCCTTCTTTTAGTAAGGTACGCCATAAATTACCTTTTTCCCCAATTTTGTTCAGTACTTCTTCATTAGTTACGTGACCTACCAATCTAATCTTCAGCATCGTTCTGTAGCAGCACACTTCAAAAGCCTCTTCCTGACTAAACTATTTATCGTCTCCAAATTTCACTCCCGTACAAGGCTATAGGCCACACAAATGCCTTCACCCTAAGGACTTCCTAACAATATTCGATGCTAGCAAATTTCGCTTTTTAAAAAACGGGTTTCTTCCCATTGCCATTCTGCTTTTTATATTCTCTGTACTGCGACCATCATATTTTACCACCTTTATTGCTTCGTTAATCCAATTCCTTTAGCATCGCCTGAATTTCTAAGACTGCATTCAATTACCCTTGTTAATGTTCATCTTATACGCTCTTTTCAATACATTCCATTCAGCTGCTCTCGCAGGCCCTTTGCTGTCTGACAGAATTACAATGTCATTAGCAAAACGCAATGTTTTTATTTCTTCGCCCTTTCATCCCTTCTCCAAATTTCTCCTTGCTTTCCTTCACATCTTGCTCAATGTAAAAATTGATGACTGCTGTATGGTTTTTGTACGAGTTGTAAATAACTTTCCGTTTCCTATATTTTACCCCTGTTGACTTCATATTTGAAAGAGGTATTCCAATAACATTGTAAAAACTTTCTCCAAATCTACAAAAACTAGAAACGTGGGTTTAATTTTCATTAATCTATCTTCTAAGATAAGTCGAAATATGAATACTGCCTCCTGAATCCGAACTGATCTTCCCCGAGGTCATCTATAAAGCCTTTACATCCTTCTGCTAATAATTCGTGTTAAATTCTGCAACCATGACTTATTAAACTAATGGTCCTGTAACTTTCACACCTGTCTACGCATCCTTTCTTGCAGAGATGATTTCCAAATCGTTGGATTGGACGCGGACGAGATCTGTCGTTCGCCAGACTTTTTACATAAAGTTTATTTGTGAGTATTCGTAAAAGACATTGTTTGTAAAGAAGTTGCACACTACACCTGAAGATATTTGAGAGAGAATTGTCAGAACATGTGCTTCGATAAGTGCCGAAGTGATACGAAATATCACTCAATCCATGATAAGACGATTGCAGGCAGCGCTGCATTGATACCAATGGTCATCCCTTCGAACACCTTCTGCAAGTAGACGTTCATGCCACCTTTTTCACCTTCGTTACCTTCAAGACCTTACTGTTACGCATCACTAAATTCGTATCGGCAGCTGCTATCAGAAAGTAAAAAAACTATAGCACCCGCCCAAAAAAAGTTGCTCTTCATATCTCTGAAGAGACGCACCTAGCAACAAAAAAAGCCAACGTCACATTCTGGCCCCCGTTGTCCCATGCAACTTTTGTCCCACAAACTTTCCAGCTCCTATAATAATAGGAATAACGTTATTTCTTGGCGTCGCTATTTCACGTATTATCCTGAAAGAATAAATTTGGTCATCTGCTGCTGCTACCATAAAATTAAAATAAGTTCCTAATTTCTAATTACTTCATTTTCAATAGGTACTACGATTTCCTACTTCCCTTATTATATGGAGAGGTTGGGGTTGAGGTAGGCACTAACAATCTGCATGCCAATACATTCAAATTACATGTAATTTTTTTTTAGTTTCGATACTTTGTATACACAATTGATCGAAATTCGACCACAGGCAATAATATAGATAGGTTGAGTCACTAACTGTTGCCAGCAATAAAGTTCTATTACTGCTGTTACTTATTTTGACACTTCTGTCACGTGTTTGAATTAACACGTTTATTCCGGATCTGGGAATTATTAAGTAAACAGGTATATACGGCCATTTCAACAGTTTACTTGGATGTATGCTATGACTTGCTTGAAGATGGTATTAGTGTAATACCGAAACCCCGTCGTTCAATAAAATATAAATTTTACGGCTGTTGGTTACTACATTAATTATTTGGAATTAAAACTAGACCAGGCGTAGTTCCAATTCCAATATAACATGGAACTACATCGAATGTTCAGGGAAGTGGCGCCTGAGGAAAAATGAAATTATATTAAAAGCTTTTCAAATGTGGTGCTGGCAGTGGGCACTTAACACCATGGACACGGTAACATATTATGGTCCAACTGTACCAAGCGACCGCCGTGTAATAAAGCCGACTAACATCAGAAGTGGTTAAGGAGGGGCAAACGGTAAGCATACCGTTTCCTGGCTGTTGTCAATTTTCGAGTCGTCGAGGCGCTAGTATTCTGCCAAGTAGCTCCACAATTGGCGTCAGGAAGCCGATTACAGCCCGGTAGGTCAACAACGTATGGCGGCCCAGGTGGTCATCCATCCAAGTACCAAAAACGCCCAACTGCGCGTAAGTACGATGATCTGATGGGGAACCGGTGTGTCCACCACGACACGACGGTTACATCTTTTTGGAAAGAATAAATAAAAAACCTGTCAAATAATTAAAGAATGCATCTTTCGCACCACTCCAATGTTACTAAGAGGACAGTTGGACATAAGGAAAGAGATAGAAGTCCACGACCAGCTTAGAATGATAATGTTTGCTTAAATGTTTGTATAGTTTATGGGACTTAACCACGGTGTCATCAGTTCCTAAACTTACAAACTACTTATGAACTAGCTTATCCTAAGGAAGGCACAAATATCTATGCCTGAGGGGGGGATTCGAACCCCCGACCGTAGTGGCCATGCAGACCGTGACTGACGCACCGCAGTCCCCTCGGCCACCGCGGCCGGCGCTTAGAATGATAAAAAGAAGGCTGACCCTTTTGTGTGTGTCTCGTTTCCGTCGTAGGTGTCGGTAGCCGAGTGGAAACAGACCGACACAGGAATAAAGATAGCACGCTGGTGCAGGTATGGAGGGGAGCAGCCAGAAACTAGAAACACTAGAGGAAATTAGAACGAGATATATATTGCACAGAATTTATACAATACTTAACTTTTACATAGATCAGTACTGCAGATACATAGTTGAGCTAGAGGTCTGCCGAGTGCCTGTACGATAGCCAAGTCTTCACTGGTGCCTATCTGATTCCGATGTGTTCGCTGGTTCCTATCTCAGTCCCAAGTGAACGATGTCGTTCAGTGGTGGCCACGAGCGGAGTTGTAGCAGAGGGCGCTCGTGGCTGACGTCGTAAGAACGCCGCGCCGTGCGTGCATGGCGGCGCGCGGCGAAAGTAGGTGGCGCGCACTTTGTACTTGTGCGACACCACAGACCCCACCCCGAAATCAAGAAAATAGTATTGCAGCAGGAGCTTCTGTGAAGTTATCGCGAAGCCCACCAACTTTGGTGTTTAGGGGGGGGGGGGGGGGAGGTCGTTAAGTGACTTGAAGAGACGCTCGGGACAGGAAAAATTGGCAGGAATCCGACCATTTTCTTTTCCAATGAACCACGCACGATTTGCCCTTACCAATTTTCGGAAATGCAGAATCGCCGAGCGAGACGGTGCAGTGATACGACTGTTCAAATCCGCCACTTCTTCCCTTCTAGCAAATACTAAAATCGTTTCCAATTTTATACCTAGTGCAGTGGAGATCACCTATTCATAGAAGATATTGCTTGCAAGTTAAAACTGTTCTTTGAGAATCTTGTCATGAGAGAGCGGTTTTCAACTCGCCCATATCCCGGATTTGTAGTAAGCTTCTCGGTGCGGGTCAGCACAGAATACAATACGTAGTTCATTTGGGATGGCCTGGCGACTAGCTCTCCGGGCAGACCCGAGGAAATGCACAGGGAGTGGAGTGCGTGGTGAGAGCTGGCCAGCGGTCGGCTCCGAAATAACGGCCGAGCCTCCCGATTCGTTTGCCTGTCTGGGCCAAGTCCAAGGCTCGTCCGCAGCCTGCAAGCCCGCCAACACAACAGCAGGGTCCGCCGCCGCCGCCGCACGTCCTCTTTCTCTCTCATCACTTTATTAGTCTGGCCCGGTGATCTTGGGGTAAAGCGCTCGACTGGCAACCGGCGGGTCGCGGGTTCGAAACCAGGTCAGACCTCGGAGTTTTTCAGTCTGTCTTTTAACCCATCCTTCACCTCTCAACGATGTGAGGAGCCATCAGAAACGACACGTTGTTCGGATTCCACGTTAAGCTGTAGGTTCCCTTTCGAAGGTTCGATAACTGGGTTACGCTAAGGACACGCAAGTCGCCGAAGTCGCGTCCAATTGTAAGACTCGCACCAGCCCAATGAACCACACGAAATTACTTTATTTTTACTAGTTCACACACACACACACACACACACACACACACACACACACACACACAAACGAGAGAGAGAGAGAGAATCTTCACGGTCCATTCGTCTTCTGTTTTTTCCATTGATTCCCTTGAACTCCTTGCGCCCCCCTCAATTCGTTAATGGACCGTGCATCAATGTAGCACTCTTCCCATTATTCTCCGTATTTCGCTGCAGGGAGCATCCAAACCTAGTGATGAAATTTCGGATGGTAGCACAGATTTTGAACTCTCATCTCGTGTCTGTAGTATTCTACTGAGCTTCGGCTTCTATCTCGTGACTTCATAGATAGATTGACTGCCATTTTAATATATTTCGACTAAAGTCTGAAATAGCTAGTTTGATGAATGGAGCAGCCAGAGTCCACAGACCAATTAAAAATTCGTGAAGTGCTCGTTAAGACATCAACTCCTCCATTCCTGCCGACGTGGAGAAGAGCGCAGACACCACACCGCACACTCGTTTAGCTGTCGGCAAGGCGGAAGACAAGTGGGCCTGTAGCCTCACTGCAGTTCGCTTGCCAGCAATGGAGACACGGCTTGTTAGAGCCTGACGAACTGCCAGCTGCGAGCGTAATGGACAGCGCTCGGTAGGTGATAAGTTGGCAAACGTGTCATAAATCGTGGTCCTGAATGGCCCGCACGCCTCGCCAACAGTAACTACATCGGTACAACGCCCCATTATGAACTGCGCTGGCTGCTGCGCGGGTAAATTGTCGTGCCAAGCCGCAAATTTTTCACAACATCCAATCCATCGATGAAGGCTCTTAAGAGTCAGTTCGACAGCCTTCCCACAGCTACCAAGTATTACTACTGTCCATGCCACCTTACTGTTCCAAAACACAGTTCTAACTGGAATAATCGAGTAAATTTCACAATACTTAATGTTTGTTTTCCTCTGGAATGTAAATGATCGCATCTCCAACCCGTGTAGAACATTAGTTACAATTACGATACCGCCAGCATGTCGGAACAAAGGAAGGATTGGGTTTAACGTCCCATCGACAACGTAGTGATTAAAGACTGAATACAATCAGTCGTAATAAAGAGGTCTGAAGTTATTCGAACTAGTCTTGACATTGTTCGGAACATCATATTATGACGTGTAAGTTGTTGCGGGCCACAACGTGCAAAGAAAACGGAAACCTTTTTGCAGCCGAAGTTTTACGATGGTTGCTTCTCATGAGTTACATCTGTTACATATTTTGCGTAGAATTTTTCCGTGTCACCTTCACTCTCACAGATATACTATGAGCTGACAGCTGCCATCGCGGGGAGCTACGATTAGGATCAGCACTGGCAAGTCTTTGCCGTTAAGAGGAGCTGCACTGAACAAGCGAAAGAGTTCACATATGGCCGCGGCGGATTAGCCGTGCGCACTGCGGCGCCGTGCTGCGGTGCGCGTGGCCGTTCGCCGTCGGGGGTTCGAGGCCCCCCTCGGGCATGGGTGTTTGTGTTGTCCTTAGGTTAGTTTACCTTAGTTTAAGTAGTTTGTAAGCTACGGACTAATAACCACGCAGCTGAGCCCGATAGATTTACAAACATTTGAGTCCACATATGTATCGGGAATCATTTGCAGTTCTCCGGAAACTGATCTCCGAGAGTAACCTTCGAATAAACTACTAGAAAACATTTCCAAATCTCAGTTTCCTACCGCCAACTAATTGCAAAAGCTATCACTTGCGTGAAGATTCCTCGCACGCCACTGGCTCACATTGGAGATAGTGGTATTTCGTGAGTCATCACTGCACAAATTGTCGTTTCATTGCCCCACGGTCCAGCGGCACAAGTACCGTCGCCAAGCATATGTCAATGTGATGTGTGGCAAGTGGACAGCTGTTCACTAGTAGAATCCCAGTTTAAAGCAGCCACGCTTGGCTAGAAATACATACTGGCACAACGTGGTATCCTTAACGTGGCACACATGTTGGAAACAACCAGCAAAGAAAGCAAGTATGTTTTTCATTGACAGTGCAAAATCTTTGGACTACGTGAACACGCGAGCTCAGTTCAAATGTTTGTAAATCTAAGGGATTTAGCTACATTGGTCATCAGTCCCCAGGCTTACAAACTACTAAAACTAACTTATGCTAAGGACTTCGCACACACCCATGAGCGCGGGAGGACTCTTAACCCCGACGGCGAGCAGCAGTGTACTACGCAGCAAAGCGCGTTGGAGCCCTCGGCCACTCCACCGCGACTCGACTCTCAGTTGCCGCGAGAATATAACGTCAGTCAGAAAGTTTCCCCAGTCTGCAAGAATGTGTCTTTCATTGCTCGAAGTATAAATATTTACTGCTCTCTGGCACGGACTGGATTCCATCACAGGAAATAGGTCGAATAAGTGATAAGTTAACGGAAGAGTCCTGAACGGTACTATCGTTTCTGGTGGTTGAAGATCTGGTGCTGAAAATGTGGCAGCTCTTGAAATGTTCCATTTCATATATGCTTTAAGCGTTCTCATCCACTTTCAACACCCTGTACCCAATCAAATTAGTCACAATATATTATATGACACACGATGTGAGTTGCCTGATTAACAATATAGTTAGCAACTGAAAGATCTGAATTTTTTATTACCTCAACTGTTGATAGTAGTAAATGGCTTAAGTATACTACAAATTTTATTTGGATTATACGCCAAAAGCAGTGCGTGCAAAATATTCTTATGACGGTCCGGGTTTATCTTGAAAATAGCCTCAAAGGAAGGCAGATTAGTATTTAATATGCAGCCGACACGGAACTTATCAGGGTCCGAGTACAACCTAGGATTGTGAAAGGATGGACAAGGATACGGCAATGTATTTGTCAAATGAACCATGAAGGTATATTCCTCAAGCAAGACCTCTTAAAAAAATATAAAACCGGGTGGCCGAAATGGGATATGTAACGTTGTTCCCGTAAACGTCTAGCGCAATGTCTGAATTACTGGACCACCTAGCTCGGTACTATTCGAGACCAACATGTGTAGTACTCACCAACACTAAATATATCCAACTGTTGGCCGTTGAGACGTAACTGTGGAGTCTACTAATCAAATAGCAGAGCCGGTATCTAGTTGTTTTCAAAATCAAGCGAACATAAAGAGAATATTGCGAGGCTAAATTACAAACTTTAGCTCGCTACGTCAAGGAGGTTGGAGGAACCAGATGACCACCACCTGGCAGCGAAAAAGTTGTGCGAAATATCTTCCTGGTGTGAGTATTGGACTAGAGTTATATGAATTGGTGTAGGGTCGAGAGTGTGCACAGTGTTTTGGAATTGGCTAGAAGTAAGCATTTATGGAACAAGGTAGCAACAGGCGGCAAATGTCCAGTAAAGGCGGTCGAAATGAAGTTTTAAAGTAAGGAGTATGCTGTAACATCCATCTCAGATGGGCGACGGGACGACGGGGATGTATTAATTTAGCAAATAAAAAACCTTCCGCCGTTATTTTAAAAAAATTAATCAATTACATGTTTTGAGATTCCAATAGTCTCATCTTCAGACCCTTATAAGATCCAAGCAGTAATATGAGAACTGGCCATCCATTTATAAACCTGCATATACCCGCTGTCAGCTACATTTTGGGGTGAGCGAGTATATGCAGGGTTATAAATGCATGGCTAGTTCTCATATTACTGCATGGATCTTATAAGGGTCTGAAGATGAGACTATGGAATCTCGAAACATGTAATTGATTAAAAAATGTTAAAAATAACGGCGGAAGGCTTTTCATTTGCTAAACTTGCTGAATGTGGTCTAGAGGTGTCGCTCAGTACGACTGCCACACTTGCACGTTCGGAACTGAGAGTCTGGAAGATACGACCACAGCTGTATCCTCATTTTCGAGGGACGATGGCGTACAGCCGGGTGGCTCTCAGCAGGAGAGCAGCAAAGCCACGCCAAACGGGACAGCGAGCAGAGCTCCGACAGACGCTGCCACATCAGGAAGCGGAAGCCCGCTATCGGCCACAACTTCCACGCCGTTTTTTTCTTCGCCTCGCTGAGGCAACGACCGCATCCTCCGCGGAACTCTCTTTTTATTTTGACGCGTACAGTCAAGGTTGCTACGTAGGTGTACAGTAATTTCAGATTATTCGCATCTAGATATGACTGCATAGCGCGCTGGTAATGATTACGTCTCCTAACGTGCACAGTTAACACCACATCGACAGTCAAACACGTTGGCCAACAAGCATGTGACCCCCAAACCGACGGCGAATGTTTACAAATGTTTGTAAACCTACTGGACCAAACTGCTATGGTCATCAGTCCCTAGACTTAGAAACTACTTAAACTATCTTACACTAAGAACAACACACACACAGATATATATTACTCCTGGCCATTAAAATTGCTACACCACGAAAATGACGTGCTATAGACGCGAAATTTAACTGACAGGAAAAAGATGCTGTGACTTGCAAATCATTAGCTTTTCAGAGCATTCACACAAGGTTGGCGCCGGTGGCGACTCCTACAACGTGCTGACATGAGGAAAGTTTCCAACCGATTTCTCATACACAAACAGCAGTTGACCGGTGTTGCCTGATGAAACGTTGTGATGCCTCGTGTAAGGAGGAGAAATGCGTACCATCACATTTGATGAGGGTCGGATTGTACCCTATCGCGATTGCGCTTTATCGTATTGCGACATTAGTGATCGCATCGGTCGCGATCCAATGAGTGTTAGCAGAGCAATACGTAACGCCGTACTAGATCCCAACGGCCTCGTATCGCTAGCAGCAGAGATGACAGGCATCTTATCCGCATGGCTGTAACGGATAGTGCAGCCACGTCTCGATCCTTTAGTCAACAGATGGGGACGTTTACAAGACAACCACCATCTGCACGAACAGTTCGACGACGTTTGCAGCATCATGAACTATCAGCTCGGAGACTATGGTTGCGGATACCCTTGACGCTGCATTACAGGCAGGAGCACCTACGATGGTGTACATAACGACGAATCTGGCTGCACGAATGGCAAAACGTCATTTTTTCAGATGAATCCAGGTTCTGTTTCCAGTATCATGATGGTCGCATCCATGTTTGGTGACATCCCGGTGAACGCACGTTGGTAGCGTGTTTCGTCAACGCCATACTGGTGTATCACCCGGCGTGATGGTATGGGGTTCGTAGCATGCCGCCTTAGGTCACGCGGCCCCAACGGCGAACCTAACATGTTGGGTTGTACCTCATGGGCTGTCGAGCTTTACACCGAGCTTGTTGATAGATCGTCATTTGCCCAATACATTTTGAATCGGCTATAGTTGTGTATATTTGTGCTAGGTACTAAGTAAATTGGGGGAAAAAAAAGGAAAAGTTCCTACCTTGCGAACTTACAAGTTGCTATTAGAACGAAATTAATTTAGTGATATGTCTTTATTGTCCCAACTAGCTACCAGGGACCTAGGTACATTTCAACAGAAAACAAACAATCCCTGCACATGAATACAAGTAAAGTTTTCTATTAATAATACTCATCTTTGGAAAAAGTTTCATTCCATATGATAGAGTACATGACTGATATGTCATAGTTCTCCGTCGGTGAACCGCTCGGAGTCAAGGACCTTTAAAAAGGAAGCCATGGTCTCCGATACGTGGTTACAGAGTAATAACATTTCTTTTGATTTCATAACCCCACATGGCCTATCTGCACTCCACTGCACCAAAAATATCTGTGCAACGCTGCAAATGATGATGTGCACCTCGTGTATGGGTTTGCTGAATTTAATGCTGGATTATTCCAGCGACGACGACCACATCATGGCACTTTTGATTTCATTGTGTTTTATGTTGTAGGTACGTGCTAAAGTACTACACATTACATTTTTCACCGTTGAGAAGGAATTTTGTTAAAAGCAAAGGTACGGCGTAAAAATGAATAAATAGTTATTATTCTTAACGAACCCCTGGGGAATCACTCAAATAAGAGCATCAAAATGTACAAACGACAACGCAACAGAAACAGCGTGAATACTGACATGGTTGTCTTCACAAACTGGAACACCATCCTATTCGAGAATATTCTACATACAGTATAGACCAATTCGCGAAATTAATGGCAGCAGAGAAGACAATGCCAAGCACAACCATACAGAATGATTAACCAATTGTTTACCAAGAAGCTACGTGAAATCTCGGAATACGCTGGCCACAACTCACTCCTACAACAAAAGGCAATAGACAGAATACGACGAACGGCGGTGATTTGTTTGGCAAATCCTACAGTAAATTCCGTTATCTTACCACAAAGTACTCTCATCCACCAAAAACAATATTCAAATAAGTTTGAAGGTCAAATGCAGATACTCCGTCCAACACATCAGACATCAATGAAGCACAACTACTGCATCTAATGGGCACCTGAATAGAAGATTAAGCAGAAAAACATCAAAACAATAAAAGCACTTGTAAGCCTATAACAGCAACTTCACAGGTACCATGGAAATCTCCCCCCTCCGTTTTCCCAAACGCCAAACGCCAATCCGGTAGGTAAAAATCAAAGTACCTACCAAAATCACTTTGAAATTAAAAAGATCCATGCCATTAAGTGTGAACATATTTGTACTAACCATTTTGAGGCGCGATTTTATGAGAAAAAAATTAAGCTCAGGTTTGCGTCTTCAGTTAATTTATCACGTCCCCTTTTGAACGGCGTTTCCCCAACTGTCGTGTGGCGTCGAGCACAGATTATGTTGCTTCTTGTTCTGTCTCCAACCCAACAGCGTAACTACTATTTAAATGAAAACGCTTTAATACAAACCAATATCATCTCTATTGGCATTTACTATGATGAGAGACTTCAGGCATTTTTCCCGACGTGATTTAGATAAACTGAGTAGATGGATCCCAAGTTTTGCTTCAGCTGAAGACTCAGTCCTTGTCGATTAAATTGTCACTCAGATTGTCTCCTTTAATTCATTATCCAAAAATCATCGTCAGAGAAACAGTGATAGCAATCGGTATCTGTGTCTTGGCCAGCACCGGGAAAATGTTGCCGACCTGTTTTAAATACAAACTTACTGTGAAAGACGCCGGTTATCTTGCAGAAAACAAACGGTTTACAGAGAAGAATGTAAAGCTTCTCCTTGCCCGTCTACTCGCTGCTCACGTACAAGACCCAGATAAGATTAGATGCGAACAGCACGTACAGAACTATTTCAAGCTTTTGTTCTCACCACGCTCTTTAAGAGAGGTATGGGCTGAAATGTTTCCACGACACAATGAGATGAATCTGTCTCAGATTCCTTTCAGTGACCAGCTGAGAGTGCAGTACATTTACTAAGAAAATACTATCACCATACAACAGCATCATTACAATGCTGTTTATTATTATTATTATTATTATTTTTTTTTTTTTTTTTTTTTAAGCGCCGTTTACCTCTTTTCTGGGGCCTCCAAATTTCGAAGCTTTTTTTCTTAGATTGTCCCATTCCTCTCGTCCAGGGGGTCTTCAAATCTCAAAAGTTACCTTTTTACAGTAATACATGTATTGCCAAGTGACCAGGGGGGCCTCTTCGTTCTGCCGCCGCCCCGGGCCTCCGACGGCATTAGTCCGCTACTGTATAGGCACACTATACGTTTAACTCCTGTTGCTTGGTTCAGCCCACAGTAAGAAGAAAACATATAATCGTTATCTACTTACAAAATCGAACAAACCCAAAAGTGTTACCTGCAGCCACTACACTTTCATGGGCACTTCCGTGGTGTTCTCAGGATGTCTTCTTAACGAAACTGCGAGGGGACGAGCGCTCCTCTTGGGCCTTTCTCTCTCCCCTTTTATTTCTGCCTGATAATAGCTCCAAAATAATGATCACATTTTGCCTTATGTGACTTACCAAAAAATTGTTTAACATTCTTCCCACCAAACCCTGATGTAGTATCTGCCTTTCCTGTCGCTTCTTTCGTATGATTCCATTTTATATTAAGCCGGATATGTTTCCAACCTTCGTTCCGAATCGTGTAAGAGAACAATTATGAATACTTCTGCCTATATGCCACATAGAGAATAACACGACTGTCAAAGGATTTCCTAACGTCTATCACTTGCTGGCTTTCTGTATTTCACTAGTATGTTATAGGATTGCATTCTCTAGAGTATGCTCAAAGTAAGTTTTTTATCTGCTGACTTAGTTAAAAACTTGTTGTGAACTCCTAGGAAGTATTGAAACCAATTAAAAAGTTGGTTCAATATTCTCAGTTCGAATTTTGTTCACGATGTGACATTGTGGAAAAGGACTGATTGCCTTCAGAAAGCCGACGGAACCTTGGTCCTCCTGGACGAACGAAACGGGTTAAATTTCACAAGACCTCTAATTCACGAATCGATATGGCTCTACATGACTACACCACATTCTAAGCCTTATTTCTAGAATAACTTTCACGATGCACCAAAGCACTTACATGTCAAAAATCATGAATAGCGACATGTACAGATACACAAATCGCGGCAGTATCGCGTGGGCCTAGACAAGGGTTAAAAGGCCGGTGCATTGGCCAAGCTGTAATTTGTACTACGGTGAATTTTGTCAAAAGGTTTCCCATGTGATCATGGCCGGGCGATGGGAACTAACAAACGCGGAATCGTACTTGGAGCTAGACGCATGAGTGATTCCATTTCGGAAATTGTCAGGGAAATCAATATCCCGAGATCCATAGTGTCAAAGAGTGTGCCGAGAATACCAAATTTCAGACATTAAATCGTACCACCAACAACGCACTTTGAGACCAGGGCCGTTTGCGTCGAGTTGTAAACGTTGACAAGCTAGCAACTCTGCATATCATAAACGCAATAATCAATGTGGGACGAAGGTATCCAATTGGGCAGCGTGACAAGAAAAGAGGAAGCAAGATTATAGTTTAACATCCCATCGACATCGAGGTCATTACGGACTAAACTCACGCTCGTATTGTTTGAACGAGGATGGGGGATGAACTTGGCCACGCACCATCGCGGCATTTGCTTGGAGTGATTCAGGGAAATCACAACAGGATGGCCGGAGGTGGGTTTGAGTCTGCGTATTGCTGCTGCGTCACCTCGCTCGGTAAAAATTTGGCGGTAATGAGCTATGGCAGCAGAGGACCGATTCGAGTGCCTTTGCTAATAAAACATCGCCTGCAGTGCTTCTCTTGGTCTCTGGGACATACCGGTTGGACCCTAGACAACTGGAAAACCATGGCTTGTTCAGAGAGTCCCGATTTCAGTTGGTAAGTGCTGATGGTAGGCTTCTAGCATGACAAAGACCCCACTAAGCCATGGACACAAGCTGTAAACTGGTGGTGGCTCCAGAATGGCGTGGGCTGATTTTACAGACAATAGACTGGGTCCTCCTGTCAAACTAAACCCTACATTGACTGTAGATGGCTACGTTCGGCTACTCGGAGACCACTTGCAGCTACTCATGGAGTTAACGTTTCCTCAGAATAATGGAATAGTTATGAATGACAAATCAGCAAGGCACCGAGCCACAATTGTTCACAGGTGGTTTGGAGAACATTCTGGCTGATTCCAAATGTTTGTTAAGCTTAAGGGACTTAACTGTGGGATCATCAGTGCCTAAACTTACAAACTATTTATGAACTACTTTATACTAAAGGCGACACAAACATCCATGCCCGATGCGGGTTTCGAACCCCCGACCATAGCTGTCGTGCAGACATGGCGCTCCGCAGACCGCTCTGCCACTGCGGCCAGTTGGCTGATTGCAGCGAATGATTTCGTCATCATTGTTCAATATTCATGCTGGGGACTTCAGATGAATTGTGATACAAGTTACTGCACATTGCTGGGTACATTTAAAAGTGTTCAAGAACACTAATTACAAGCACAACCAAGCTACGAGTGCACTAGTTACTTGTACGACCTGTTTTTGCATATAGATCGGAAATGTGGAGAATGACAGAAGCTAATATGAACACTAAGGGTGTCTGAAAGGAAGAGCATGCGGAAAATTTTTGGGCCTGTGTGAGATGCAGAAGATTTGAGAGTATCAGGGAAAGATATAGTGAAATTTATTAAACCTCAAAGAAAACGCTACCAAACGAATAATGAAAGCCAGGCATATTCCACCAAAGAAAGAGCCGACCGAGTGTTAGATGGCTGGACAGTGTGTTGCATGATCTCACCAGGATGGACATCCAAGGATGGAAGAGGAAAGCAGAGACCACGGACGTTTGGAGGAAGATTGTTGAGGAGGCTAAAGGCTGCCAAGGAAGAAGAAGAATACTCCATGTCAGCCGGCCACAATTCTTCACAACTGGTTTGAATAACATTCTGGACAATCCACAAATCAGCCGATACGAATCTCAAACGTTGATGGACATATTCGAAAGGTCAGTTCGGGCACACAATCGTGTGCCGGCAACTCTTTCGGAATTATGAGCAGATACATGGGTCTTCCAGCAAGTTGCCGACTTGATGCCAGAGTACTGGCTTGCCTTTGGCCAGAGTACTCACCCTGGAGGCGAGGCGGCTCTTCCAGCAGGCGACGACCAGGTGCAGCAGGGTGGCTCCGCACATGGCGCTGCCGGCCGGGCCAGACTGCGGCTCAAGACTGCCCCGGGCCCGGCCGTGCCGCTCCCTCTATACTTAGCCCCACAAGCCCGGCCGCTGGAGGAATGCTGGACCGCCTGGAGAACGCCTCAAATACACCGCTAGCCGCACCAACTGCCCACTGCGTCTTCCGAGTACCCTCTTCTTCCAAAAAACGCAACACTACTTTCAAAAAATGTAGGGTTACCATCGTCGATAACGAGGTCTTTAGCGACGGAGCAAAAGTTCGGATTGATTCAGTTCATGATGGGGAAAGTAATCTTCCAATCATTTTTAAAGCCGGCCGCGGTGGCCGAGGGGATTGAGGCGCTCCAGTCACGGTCCGCACGCCCACTACGGTCGGGGGTTCGAATCCCCCCTCGGGCATGGATATTTGTGCCGTCCTTAGTTGTAAGTAGTTCATAAGTAGTTTGTAAGTTTAGGGACTGATGACCCCGTAGTTAAGTCTCATAGACTCTACAAACATTTGAACATTTTTTTTTCATTTTTAAAGATATCGTCCTGTCATTTGACTACAGCAATTTACGGAAGCCACGGAACACATGGAACATCTGGATGGCTGGAGACGGGTTTAAATCGCCCCCATTTCGAAAACGAGTCCAATGTGCTAACCACTACACACCACCACGCTCGGTCGCACGCGTTATTCAGTCTCTTGACCATTTCGTACACTAAGGCGACAAGTCCCTGGGTATCTGCTAATATCGTGTTGGACCACCTTTTGCCTCGAGGAGTTCGGTATCTTCACGTGGCATGGACAAAACGAAAAACGTCTTGCGAAATATTTAACCGTGGTACCATTACAGCACTTTTTTTTCCTTCACGAATATGTCTTATAAATGATCGATAGGAATCATGCCGGGCGATCTGACAGGCCAAATCATTCGCTGGAATTTTCCAGAATATGACGAGCAATTGCCCGCTGAAATGGGGCAGTCATCCAGTGTCATTTGGCAATTGTGCGTGCGTACGTACACTTTAAGATAAAGATCCCACAGGGGGTCCCAGCTATCTTGTCCACCCAAAATTACTCTGTAACAATAACAGCTATTGGAAAACGACTTTCACCGGTATCAATGTACGGCTGGGGCCCATGAATGTACATATTTCGAAACATTCTAAAACGAAAGCAAAGATGTTTAACACAAACTTATGTTTTTTTAAATGGACACCCTATATTTTTTCTTCAGTAATCCATAGCATGACAAATCACATAAACAATGGCGTTGATTGCATCGCAATATTCCAATTATATCCCGAGACATTTGGACGCGAAGTTGACGCTTGAAATACGCGAAACGCGCGGCTAGTGCACGTCCTAAGACTCAGGCGAGAACCCCAGGCTGCTCAGGACGTGCGCTAGCCGCGCGTTTCGCGTATTTCAAGCGTCAACTTCACGTCGCAATATCTCTGGATGTAATTGGAATATTGCGATGCAATCAACGCCATTGTTTATGTGATTTGTCATGCTATGGATTGCTGAAGAAAAAATATAGGGTGTCCATTAAAAAAAAAAAAAAAAAAAAAAAAAAAAACATAAGTTTGTGTTAAACACCTTTGCTTTCGTTGTAGAATGTTTCCAAATATGTACATTCATGGGCCCCAGCCGTACATTGATACCGGTGAAAGTCGTTTTCCAATAGCTGTTATTGTTACAGAGATATTTTGGGTAAACAAGATAGCTGGGACATGAAATGTAATGCAATGCAATTAATTGAGTACTCAACTTGGTGATATACAACGACAACTGATCAAGTCCATATACTGTCCATTCAACGCAAACTCCTAGCTATCAATTAGAATCTGCTAGATCGTAGCATTAATAACTCAACTCTAGGCATACACTTGAACAACACTTTATAGACCAGATGATCAAGAGGCACATTCGCTATGAAGACTCAGATCTCTTTGAAGACGAGGTCCATTGTCTACGAAGACGAGGTACCGTCTCTGCCTGCAGGCCTTATAGCGGGCTATTATGCTTTGGCCGATCACGTTTCCCATACGTGATAAAGAGTTTGTACTGCGCGATTTCTTGCGAAAATGTGTGAACTTCTAGAATCAACTGTCATATTGTGTAAGCATTGGTACTTCACAAAAAGCGAATACTAGACTATTTTTATTTGAGAATTTGCGAAGTCCATTAATCGCTGCAAATGGTCTCAAAGCAGCCAAGAATAACAATTTCTACTCAATGATTCCTTTACTTGGAGCAGAGGATTCAGTCCATTCCACTGCAAACAGCCCACGCCAAGGAGGCACCCGCGTTGATAATTTGGGTCCACGGCTTCATGGTTCTGCGCCACAGTCTAACCCACTCCACCAGCTCTCACCCACTGAGGTCGGAAATCATGTAACGAGACGACGGTTTTCCAGTTGTCTTTCGTCCAACCGATATGGTCATAAGCGCACCAGCGGCGCTCCAGGCGAGGTCGTGCAGTCAGCAAAGCCTCTTCACTCGGTCGTCTGCCGCTATAGCCATTAACGCTCACCTGCGCCGCACTGTCCAAACGGATACGATATTCATACGTTCCACACTGATTTTCGACATTCTGCAACGCAGTGTTGCTTGTCTTTTAGCACTGACAACTCTGCACAAACACCGCAGTAGCTGTGAAGTGTGGGCCGTCGGCCACTGCTTTGTACGTGCTGAGAGTTCATTACTGAAAGTCGGCATTCTCGATACTATGGATAGATCGATTTCCGAAATCGAATGGTTCATGCGTATAGCTCCAAACTACGATTCCGCATTCAAACCTGTTAATTCCTGACGTGCGGCATAATCGGTTTAAATGATATCTCGTTTCTTCTTTTTAAACTCTTTTCATTCCCACTCTTGAGGGGGGCCGCAGCAGAATAGCCGTGCGCACTGAGGCGCCCTGCTACGGTGCGCGCGGCCATTCCACGTTGGAGGTTCGAGTCCTCCCTTGGGCATGGGTGTGTGTGTGTGTTTTATTCTTAGGATAAGTTAGTTTAAGAAGTTTGTAAGCTCAGGGACCAATGACCACTGCAGTTAGGTCCCATAACTTTACAAACATTAGAATTTTTTTTTTTCTTGAGGGAGTGGGCGGGATATTTTAGTGCCTGCATCGCACTTTCTAGCCAGGGAAAGGTGGTTTTCTTTTCTTTTCTCTTTTTTTTTTTCCCTTTTCTTCTTTATTACAATATATTATGGGCTTGCTTTGAGCGCCCCATCTTCATTTGTTGAACATTCGTAATAGAATATTCTGACTTTTTTTAAATATAATGTTAAGTATGTTCAGGATTTAAAATTTTTTGTTCCTCACATCATTGAGAGGTGGGTTAAAACGCAGATTGAAAAATTCCGTGATCTGACCTAGTTTCGAACCCGTGACCCTTCGGTTTCCAGTCGAGTGCTTTACCCTGAGACTATTAGAAGTATATTAAAAAAAAGGTCATCCATCTATGTTTCTTTGGCCGCTCTTTCAAATTTAATAACAACTTAAATGCTGTGGAGTAGGAACTGTTACACAAAATACAGAAAAACCGAAGGATCCCACTCAGTCCACAATGTGTTAATATATCCCTCGATGAATGATGAAACATTTGTTTGCGCTTCATGGGCAGCGTCCGATACTCATCCCAATCCTCGGAGAAGGGGCAAAGAAAATAATAATGCAGCTGATGGTATTGTAATTGAAAAGTTTGCTCAAGTTCCTCTTTGAAGATATGCATTTAATAAAATAAATATTACATCAATCAAAATACATGTGCATCTTTAGATTTACTTACGTTGTAATGCTTTACAAGTTAGAACATATACGTCAATTGTCTGATAAACCCCCCCCCCCCCCCACACACACACACACACAAATCTGACTACACTCCTGCAGCAGGGGACCAGATATGTGGTCTATATAGACCTCTTTGGTAATTACTGCTCTAGGGACTTCAGGCACCTGATACACCACACGTGCAATCTCGATACATCCACCTGGCACCAGTACAGCACAGCTGCGGAGATGAATACTTGCCGTCCAACACATCCTCTCTTTCCACCATCCTCCTGACCTCAACTACATCAGCCTCTTCCCTCTGGCACCTTCAACTCACTTCTCATTTTTTTATTTAGGTATTATTTCATATTACGTGGTTGCTCTGCGAAAAGGAGGCGGGGCTTGTTTGCGGCCAACGCAGTACAAATCAATCGTAAAAACAAGTAAATTTGTGGAAAGAGTGGATTTGTCTCAATATGACTTGGTAATTCCAGCATAATGTTGAGAAGATGCATAGAAGCCAATGCACACTCCATAGATATTTCTACTCTATGTACAATTTAGTGGTTATACTCATCAAAAGATGCGCTTTTCTTTCCACGACATTGCAAAGCTTATGGGATACAGCTAGGAAGAAAAAAATTGTTTTGTGTCCTACCTGGGCTAAACTTTACTTGCAGTGGCAGCGGTTTAGTTTGCTATCGTTGGCAACAAACTATTCCCTTTAGGAGGATGATTAATTTAAAGACCAGAACAGCATAACTTATTTACTTCATCGTGAATATACAGAATTATTCCCCTTATTCTATATGACCGATTTTTGAAAAAGCATTCAATAGCCGTTGCCAACATCAGCGCACAATGCCGCCGCCTTAAGTAAAATTGTACCCCTTCTTCTGGTGTATTACATCATAGTTATGAGAATGAAAAAAACACAGCAACGCCATTATTAGTTATTTGGTGTACTATGTAACTAACATCGCCTCACTTTGTCCTTTCCTGTACTATGGCATTTTTGAGGCAACAGAACACACTCAAATTGTAATGAGGATACACCAAAATCAGAAAGGGAACTATATAAATTCTTATGTAAATAAGAGCATCGATAGACGAAAAGGAATGTCATTATGTTTTTAATTCAAATGATACCCGCAGAAAGAAGCTATTTTTTTCATTCCATGACATTGCAAAGGCATGCAGGATACAGCTAGTAAAAAAATTATTCTTTTGAGACGTACCTGGGCTAAATTTTAATTGCAGAGGCAGCGGTTTAGTATGTTAACGTAGGCAACAAAATATTTGCTTTATGAGGATCATTAATTTATTGATTGGAAGAACATTAATTATTTATTTCATTATCAACACTAAGAATAATTCCCCTCTTTGTACATGACTGATTTTTCAAAAAGGATTCAATGGCCGTTACCAACATCAATACACTACACCGCTGCCTTAAGGAAAATCATAGCCCTTGTGTCAGTGTATTACACTTTAATTATGAGAATAAACAATGCAGCATCGCCATCTATTAGTTATCGGGTATACTATGTCAGTACAGCCCATCAATCAGGTCTTTGCTATACTACGCTGCAATTCAAGCATCACATACACCAGAAACTACAAATTACGATATCTTTTCTTCCTCTGATCCGATTTTGATGAAACTAAGCCCATGTTACTCTCCAAATTATTCTCAATTTACCTGTGGAAACCCATGAAAGTTCTTCTAGTACTTTTGGAGATTACCCTAAAAAAATAGACATACATGATGGCTTTTAAGCAAATGCTTAAATTATTATATCTTTATTTTCTGCGATTCAATTTTAATTATTGAAGCCTTTATGTAACCGCACGGTGTTCTAAAGTTACATGTGAAAACCCCATGAAAATTCGTCAAGTAGTTTTGGAGATTACGCGTTCAAAGAGACAGACAGACATAACGATCGTAGATAAAAAATTTGAAATTACGATTTTTTCCCCCCGTTATCCATCTTTTACAAAATCAAGTCTGTATATTGGCCAGTTAGGCTCAAGTTACCTGTGAAAACTCCATGCAAATTCATGAAGTAGTTTAGGAGATAAGGGGTTTTTAATAGTTGAAAAAACAGACATGATGGGTACTGAAAACACTTAAAATTGCATAATCTCTGCACTTAGCGTTGATTTCTCCTACTAGTATGTGCATTCATTAAGCAACAATACTAAAATAGACCAGGAGGAGGGCACTCAAGGACTCGAAACCAGTCGTCAAAAATAAATAATCACAAGCAACTGGTTGCTCCATTGTATTAATTTATACTCAAAATTACGATATTTTTTCCATGATCCGATTTTAATAAAATTATGCCTATATGTTGATCCAACCTTTACCCATGTTTCCTGTAAAAACCGCACGAAGATTTGTCCAGTAGTTTTGAAGATCGAAGGGAACAGCAACATGCCTACATTTACAGATTTATTATTAATAACAACTACTTCTCACATGTGTATGTTTGTTTTCAAAATGAAGACTCTGAAGAAGCCATACAGACCCAGGACAGAGATAATGCATTTTTACATTGAGTACTGCCATCTACAATAACAAAGCATGTATAACCAGAACCCATAAATTTCTCAAAGCAAAGACACAGAAGCAAGCTCCACTGATACAAACTGTATGCCAATTCGCCTTCTGCAAATAAATATGGAATGTTATGAATGGTAAAATGAGATAAATGTTAATAACTGCTTAAAAGAAGACAGTCAAATGAACCTGGCACCTAATATCTTTTACCTCACACTTTACAATGATTTGATGAGCATAAATCCAGTCTTGGTCTGTTATAATTTTCAGCTGACAGCTTCATTAGTCATTGCTTATGTGTGTGCTACACTAAGGTCTGAAAGCCTTGTGACCCCTTTTTTTGTCATGATATTTATTGTTATACCATATGTCTCTTTTTTCTTTTCAGATGGCGAACCCAAGTACTTCCAGAGTGGAAGAATGTGTTCTGTCAAGTACATGGACCCAAGAAGATGTACACACTAATAAAATAGTAAGAGATGGGTGGTGAGAATTTGGTGCATGATTCCATACATAAGATCCACCAAAGTTAATGACATTGCAATGTTGACAGAAACTGTTCAGAATCAGATGCATTCAGAATGAACAGGATGAACATCAACACAACAATAAACAAGTGCAGCAGAGGCAGAATCTGCGACCAGATCTCCCATCAAATCATAGCAGAAAAGATCTGCTGAAAAGATATTCCAAAAAAATCTATTGTGATACACATTATACTTTAGGCCAACATTTGCAAATGATTAGTGTTGAGGAAATGTATCAAATACCTGAAGCTTATTCACCGCTGCAGTGGGGCAAAGCTTCCTTCTCAGACGAATGGTCACTTTATCTCTATCTTTGGAATAGGGGAATTTTTACTAGGGGGCAAGGAAAACCTATATTATTATGAAAAGTTAGAGAATAATCCCCCACATTTTATGATCTGGGCTGCAATGTTCAATGTCTTTTGTACTGCCATAATGGTGTACAGGGAGAGGATAAGTCCCTCTGCCAGTGCCAACCTAATGCCCTCGGAGGGTTCTAGATCTGACAACATGTGATAAAATGTGTGAGGGAGAATTAATAAGGATATCACAAATCAATTATACCAGACAACTGACAAATTGATGTAAGCTGTTAGGAAGGCATTCAAGAAAATAATAAAGCCTGTGTTTAGAAAAACAGCACACAGGATCAGGGCCAAGAATGGTAAAGCTGCTGGCATTGACGACATTAGAGTTGAATAAATTAAGAACTTTGGTCCAGCCACAAAGCACTGGCTGATGAACAACTGCATCCAATCAAGCAAGATCCTGAAATTATGGAGGAAACACAGTCATAGCTATTCGCAAGCCAGGTAAGGATCCAAATGATACAGAGTTATTGGAACATCTCGCTCTTTTATCATCTCTAGAAGCTCCTTGATAGACTCATACTCCATAGACTAATGGAGAAGTTAGAGGCAATGTACATAACACAGCATGCTGGATTCAAAACTGGGCAGAGCTGTACATCTCAAGCATTGAAGCATATGATACCGTCAACCATAGACGACTCCTTATGAAACTATACAATGCTACTAATGACTACCAGCTTACCTGCTTCATAAGGAACATCCTTGAAAACAGAAGATTTTTTTGTTGAATTTCAGGGGAATAGAAGTAGGTGGAAATCACACAGCAATGGATAACCTCAGGTAAGTGTGCTCTCCTCATCATTGTTCAACATCTACACCAATGACTATCCACTAAAGACGCTACATGATCTCAGAGTGCCTAAAGTCTTAATTACCAACATGCCTCACAGGTACAATCTACAGGACAAATCTATCGAAAATGTGGCGCTTACAAAAATAGTGTTGTTGTTGTTGTCGTCTTCAAGTCCGTAGAATGGTTTGCTGCAGCTCTCCACGATACCCTGTCCTGTGCAAGTCTCCTCATCTGACAATATGCTCGGCAACCTACATCCTCTTGAATCTGCTTACTATATTCGTCCCTCGGTCTCCCTCTACGATTTTTACCCCACACGCTTCAGTTCAGAAAAATATGTAAGTGCTACCTAGCTCAAGAGATTTGTTTACGAAACATGGTCTACAATAACAACAATGTTGGGAAGGCACTCATTGGAAAAATGCTGACAATATTAATACAGAAAGTTGATCATGATGCAAAAAATCCAATTGCTATTCAGCCAGCTTCGATCAAGGAAATATGAAATCACTAAAACAACTTGGAAACCAAAAAACAGTCGCAGCCCCAATAATATTATCATCTGTAGAAGTAGTACCAGTACCTCTAGAATCAGCCACAGCAAGGAAAAATGAGAAGCCAGTAGGAAGAAAAGTCGTCAGAGAAACAATTGGCAAGAAAACTGCAACTCTTCATCATCCAAATGATTTTTACATCAAGTGAAGAGAAACAAAAATCCTACAAGGTAAGAGAAGTTCAGTGCTTCTCAAGTTTCCTGACAGCGTTTCATCAAAATGTACAATCTCTGTCAAACAAATTAAATTAACTTCAAATTTTGTTAGAAAATGATAACATTTCTGTGTTATATATAACTGAATATCATCTTAACAAAGAAAAGCTGCATATGGTATCTTTTCCAAATTTTGTATTGGGTAGTTATTTTTGTAGAAAAAAGTATAACTGGTGACATAAGTATCTTGTTAAAAAAAAAGCTTGAAAATATTTTATACAAGATTACACAGCAAAATAGGAATGTTGTTATATGTGGGGACTTTAACATTGATCGTGGAGAAGAATCCAAGCATAGAACTGATTTATTAAACCTACTATCAAATTTCAATTTGAAAGCCATTGAAAAAACACCAACACGTATAACTAAACACACAGCCAAATTAAACTCAGCACCTAGCCACTACTTTTAGGAAGTATAATGAAAAGAATATACAATATTTTCTGTACTGTTTGACTAAAGAAACTTGGGAAAAGATTTATCAATGTAAAAATACTAATGATAAATATAAGACATTTATAAGTACTATCTGTCACTATTTTGAACTGTGATTTCCACTAGAAAGTAAGACAGCCACAAAAGCGATAGGAAAGTAAAATGGATCACAACAGGTATACAAGTATCTGCAAAGAAAAAGAGATTACTTCATGAAATATGTAAACAGTGCACGACATCTCCCGAGTTTGATTCCTATTTTAAGAATTACAAAAGATTTTAATGAAAGTTACAAAAGAAGCAAAGAGAATGGCAAACAGCTCCTTCATAGAAAATGCACCATATAAAATGAAAGCCACATGGGATGTTGTAAGACAGGAAACAGGTGTAAGACAGATAACATGAAAACTTCAAACTTCAGGAAAACTCATCTATAATATCTATCCCCAACAGATAGCAAATAAATTCAATTCATATTTTACTGAGATAGCCAGCAGTCTGGTGAAACAAAATTCACAGAATAACACTATTACAAGTCCGACTAAAACTAGCTGTAGTAGTAACTCTCTCTTCATATATCCAACAGATGAAAAGGCAATGTTTAAAATAATAGGTGGGCTGAAATCAAAATCTTCATACAGTGTTGACAATATACCAGATCTCTTCATAAAAAGGTGTGCTCCCTTAATAACAAAGCTCTTGGTCGACCTCTGCAATAACTCACTGTCGGAGGGAATTTTTCCAGAAAAGTTGAAAATAGCAAAAGTGAAGCCACTATACAAGAAAGGGGAAAAAACCAACATAACAAATTATAGGACTGTCTCTTCTGTTTTTTCTAAAATAATAGAAAAAATCTTTTACGATAAACTCATAGGCTTCATTGAAAAAATGAACTCCTCTCAGCTATGCAACATGGTTTTCGAAAAGGTAAATCTAATGAGACAGTTGTCATTGATTTTCTAAATGAAGCTCTAAATGCAATAGAAAAAAAGAAGAACAAATAGTAGCAATGTTTTTAGATCTGCCAAAAGCTTCTGACATAATTAACCATAGTTTATTACTTAATAAGA
This sequence comes from Locusta migratoria, assembly GCA_026315105.1. NCBI lineage: Eukaryota > Metazoa > Arthropoda > Insecta > Orthoptera > Acrididae > Locusta > Locusta migratoria. The sequence continues at coordinate 43,528,995 of CM048746.1, read as the reverse complement.
TAGAAAATATGGGCATGAGAGGTCTCGCCTATGAGGGGGTACAGTCATACGCACTAAATAGACAACAAGTAGTTGAAGTAGTGCACAAAAATGGGAAAAACATACAGTCATACTATTCACAGAAATATTGTATAAAACATGGTGTGCCACAGGGCTCCGTTGTGGGACCGATTCTGTTCCTTCTTTCTGTGAATGATTTGGAGCCACTCATCTCTAACCAGAATTATATTAAATATGCCGATGACACAAACATACTTATCGAAGGTGCAACACTGGAAGAGTTGCAGAATGAAATAAAAGAGTGTACATCTCACCTATCAGAATGGTTCTCTGGGAACAACTTAATAATAAATACACAGAAAACAATCACCATGAATCTACATACAATACAGAACAAACAGAATCTAACTCCAACTATAGAACTGCTGAGCTAAACACTAAAATCTCTAAATGCTACCAAATTTCTAGGGGTCTGGATCGAAGATGACCTAAGACGGAACAACAATATATAATATCCATGTAGCAAACTAAACAACATTTATTATGGTATCAAAATTCTTGCAGGTTGCACATCAATGCAAGTCCTAAAAAATGTGTATTATGCTCAAGTAGAATCACAGTTAAGGCATGGTTTAATCTGCTGGGGAAATTCACCACCCAGCAAAAGTTGTTTCATTGCCCAGAAAAGACTAATAAGAGCCATGGTAGGTGCAGCACCAAGTTTCTCATGTAAACCTTTATTTTAAAAAACTGCGTATTCTTCCACTACCAAGCCTCTATATACTTGAAGTAGTAGTGCGCATATGAAAAATTTTAGATTTCGAAAACAAGCTCATACCAACCAATCACAGTATTCACACATACAACACAAGGAAGCATCATGATATACATGAACAGTTTGCTCATACGACACTAAAGCAAAAAGGCCCCCCTGCAGACAGGAAAAAACTTTATTATAAATTACCCAAGAACATTAAAGCAATTACATGCTTGCAAAAATTCAAAACTGCTTTAAGTATTTTTCTGTCTGAAAAGTGCTATTATAGTGTGGATGAATTTTTATCTGAAAAATAATTTGGGAAATGAAAAAGTGTAAATATGTATATACGACAAAGAAGAAATATAAATATATCTAATTAGATAAACAAATGTCATCCAAATTATAAAATAAAAAATGTATGGGTTTAAATGTATAAGTGTATGTGTACTTTAGTGAGAGTTTAAACTTAGAAATGTATGTGTATTTTAGAAAGTGCCAATTATGTTTTTTTTTTTTTTTTTTGTTTTTTTTTTTTTTATAAATGGCCTAGATAATTTTATTGTATTCAAAATCTACTATATACATTCTATGACTTGTCCTATATCATTATGTACCGCTGTACAATGTAGGATTCCACAGGACCAATAAATATACTATACTACTACTACCACCACCCGTAGGAATACACAGCTTTATCTATGCAGATGACTGTGCCATTACCACTCAAGACACCTGCTTTGATGCTATTGAGCAGAAATTATCCAATGCACTTTCAGTGTTGTCTGCCTACAAGGAGAATCAGCTGAGACCTAACCACCTCATAAATTAAATGGCAAACAGAACAATCAAAATTACTTGGGAAGGAACTACATACATTAGAACATTGCATCTCACCGAAATATCTTTGAGTAAACCTTGATTGTGCTCTCACTTACCAGAAGCACTGCTCGAACAGCAAGCAAAAAGTGGCAGCCAGAAATAATATTATAAGGAAGATAACAGGCACTACCTCAGGGGCACATCCCATTACTGTGAGAACCTCTTCCATTTCTCTCTGTTACTATGCAGCTGAATATGCATCCCCAGTATGGTACAAGTTATGCCACACCAGAATGGTAGATGCTGCTCTCAACTATACCTGTCGCATCCTTACCGGATGTCTAAGACCTACCCCATTAGACAAACTGTACCGTCTTGATGGTATTGCCCCTCCTGATATCTGTTGAGAGGTTGCAGCAAAAAATGAGAAGAAGCCGGAAACATCTGAAGCTCACCCTCTGCATGGTTACAGGCCAGCTACTCCAAGAATCAAATCTAGGAAAAATTTCCTCAGAAGAACAGAGGCTCTTAATGGGACACCGCAGCAATCGCATATTGACATGTGGCATGCAAGCTGCACTAGCTCCAAAGAATGGCACGAAGAACTACCACCCGGTCACATTGAGAAATAGAGTACTTGGAGATTGGGGTTTCAACACTGAGCCCTCATTGTGCAAGTGTGGTGCAATTCAAACAATGTCTCATTTGTTGCAGTGTAGTTGGGCCCTGAAACATGCACAGTACAAGATCTGCTCCAGGCTATAGATAATGCACTGGATGTCGCTATCTTCTGAGCAAAAGTAGTATAGACACTTTTGTAAAGTGTGGATGTATATAATCCAGTCAGAGTTTCTTTCTTTGTAAATGTATACTTAGTATTAATGCTTCTGATACAAATAAAAGAAGGCCACATCATTTTGTCCTGTGGCAATGATGGTGCCCACACTGATATTCTGGATCATTAAACATGCTGGAATGTAAATTATCAATGTTTGTAATACATCTCACATGGCAGGTTCAAAATTATGAAATACACATCATAAAAATGGGTTGGGTGGGGCTGGAAGGCAGAGTCAGAACTTTCAGACCAGACTATATACTTTTTTTAAAACATTCAGTAGAGACTTGTAAACCTTGCTCGGCTATGGTAGAACATTTTGCCAGTGTAAGCAAAGTACAATGCTCACCTGCATTATCTTCAGGTTGTTGCACTGGAACTTGGCACCAATGTCTTCCATTAGAAATGAAGCTGGGTAGAGACTTTTGATACATGAGCTGTCTGCTCACTTGCAATTTCAGAAAATGATTTAAACAATGCCTTAGTGTCTCTGGACAACACCCCTTACACAGTGACTCGTTTTTCTGCCTGATACACACACACACACACACACACACACACACACACACACACACACACACACACCTGTGTGTTCCTTACCAAAATACTAGTACCAATGTTAAAATTACTTGGCACTGCAATTATTTTAAGTTCACCAAGCAGCTTACCCTCAAAACCACAAGAAGTGACAAACATGCCAGTAAATATCACATCTAGACATTTACTTCCACAAAGTAACATTTATCATACGAAAACATCAGACAACACTAGTAATAGCTATATAATGTGATCAGGAATTGCTTTACCATCTCTATTAATTGTTTGTATGACTATTACTAAGGTCAGCACAATCTTCACATTGGTCAACAATACAGTTCATCCTATCAAACCATGAGCTTGATGCAATTAAAGGGCCAGATCAAAGCCCAAGCAGTCTCTTGGGGCACCAAGATAACAAGAGGGACACCAGAAACATACAAGTACAAAATTTGTATACATTGTGAATAATAATAAGTGACAAGAACTGACACAAGTAGTAATATCAAACAATAGCAGCACAAATAAACATGTGCCCTCAAAGGAACAATTTGGAAGATCATTGTGAAGATGTGGTCACAAATGCCAGTGAATAGAGCATTTTTGTTAAATTTAGATATTTGAAATGTAAACATCTGAATAAGGTCCCCTGGCTGTAAAATTGGCTGTTTTAGCTTCAGCAATAGCCGGCGCACGCACCCACACACACACACACACACACACACACACACACACACACACACACACACACCTTACAAATATAGAAATTATACATGACTTTATTAATAAAATATCTCTCTTTTGCATCACGTACAAACTTATGTTCACACAACTTAAAATTTTCGGCTGCAGCCTTCATCAGAAAAGGGCATACATAGTCACACAATCACTCAGACCTAACTTCAACACACATGACCATCTCTGGTCCCTGCACAGGAACAGCCACAAATGGTTTCATGTCTGCTTGATTTATGTCTACGTGATTGAGTGAATGTACATATATATCTTTCTGATGAAGGCTATGGCTGAAAATTTGAGCCATGTGAATGTGATTGTCTAATATACATGTTTGTCAATAGCTTGGCAATCATTTTTAAGCTGCATTAATATTTATCCACATTTTTTGTCATTTCATTGTTACAAATTTATGTTTTCGTTTTTAGACGCATACATAATAATTCCGACAACGTTTATAAATATTTGACTAATTTCATATTTACTGAGAAAATAAACTACCTGTTAGCAAGATTTTTCATGTGTGACAAAAAACAGTAGAGTCAAAATAAATAACTTTCAAATTAGGTAACTTTTTAAAAATTTCTGTCCCAGATTTTTTCTGAAGGAAATTATTATAATAAAAATTACATTATCAAAATAAAAAAAAATCCATTAAGTTATTCCTCACTTCTGGTAAGTTTAATAAAAGATTAAGATGACATTGTGAGTATGGAAGTAAATATCATTGGCTGCAGGATCCAGCATGAACCCCTCCCAAACCCCAACTTTTGGGCTGTTAAGCACCTCTACTCCACATAAATCAAGAGGCCTACTATTAAATGTGAAGAATCAATGAATGTTTGCTCAAAATGTATTTATATTTTAATGACAATGCACTTTCTTCAAAATTTGTACAAAGAGTAAGTCCCCCCCCCCCCCCTCTTGAAATATGATTCTAGGAGAGCAACAAGATCCACTTCTACTGTTCATTGAATTCCAAAGACTTTTCTACACCATTTCTTTTAACTGTGAAATATTTAAAACATTGGGTTGTGATAAGTCAGTGAATAGGTAGGATGTTGCAACACTCTGTGCTTAGAATACTCAGTTTCCCATTATTTTATCACTTTCCATTTCAACGATGAAATAATATTTTTTCCCTGTCACACTTATGTAGTATTCAATTAATATTGTTTTATCCCTTCACTTAATAATAATATGAAAACTTTATTATAGTGATAGATGAAACTGACTACCTTTAATGACAATAACTTGAGGATAAATAGCAACTCACTGTAAAGGCGATCACTGAGCTGCAGACAGGTGCATAGAAATCACAATATAGATGCATCGCTCCACCACTAGCTCTTCTGAACTACACAAATGGAAGTTGCTCTTACAACACATTCTAGTCTTGTATCCATCCTTAAGTAAAATATCGTCCCCATGTCTAACAGTTGTTCCACTCCCCATCCTACACTTCCAATTTATGTCTCATTTCCCAAATGTGTGCTGTTTCTTTCCTCCCCCTCCTCCTTGCAGCATTTTAAGATGTAGCTCACATTACCAATTCCCACCTATCAACACATTTATACTCCACCAGGCAGCAAGGTACGTTCTAGCCCCATCCTTGCCCTGCATCTCCCCACCCCCATCTCCTTCAATCACTGTTATTGACAGTCTGAAACAGTCTGACCATAGTGGCCGAGTTGTCCTTGAATGATTCTGTGAATGAATATATGCTCTTTTTTTTTTTTTTTTTTTTTTTTTTTTTTTTTTTTGTAAAGATTTTGGCTAAAAATTTAAGTTGTGTAGGTGCTATTTCTTCTATGTATTTATCTGTGACTCAGTGATCATCTTTGCCATGGGTAGATACCTACCTTCATATTACTGACATTTCAACATGGACTTTACATTGTTTGACTTTGGGGCTTCCACCCAGTCCTATAAATGGTTTTTCCAATTTGGTTTGAAATAGTGATCTACATAAGACTTCTTTCCTCTACAGAGCATTTAAACCGACAACATAAAATGTATTCTATCTTTAGACATCTTACAGCATTGTGTATTTAACACACAAGTACAACGGTGTAGTCAGTTATAAATTCTGTCGGACATAGCCTAAATCATGGAAATTAAGGAACAGATTCATTCTATACTGTCACCAACTTTGGATAAATTTATGTTGCCAATAAACCAACAAAAACAAAAATTTTTACTGTGGTTGCATATTTTATTTTATTTGTTTGAATCCAACACGTACAACAAGACCATTATAAAAGTTGAGTAAGTGTGGCTGTGTCTTAATAAATCTTTTCATTTCTTGTATGCTTAAAATACCTGATTAAATTTCTTGGAGAAATTCATAAAATTTAGATGATGTTATGTTGGTAAAAATAGTGCTCAAATGAAGAATTTAATGATAAAACACGCATAACTTTTCTGCAAACTCAGTTGCCAATTGCTTTCATTAGTGTGTTATGTGCCAAAATTTAAAAAAGGTTTCATTTTATGGTCATTACTACCTGTACGGAAGAGTGATGTCAAACAGTTACCATTAAATGTCACATATATGTTTTTTATTACAATGATAATTTAAAAAAAAAATGTTCAAATGTTTGTCATTCTTATGGGACCAAACTACATTGGTCATCAGTTCCTAGACTTAAAAAATATTTAAACTAAGTTAAGCCAACCTAAGGACAATACACACATCCATGCCCGAGGGAGGATTCAAACCTCCGACACGGGAGGCCGCATGATCCGTAATATGGCGCTCCAGACCGCTCAGCTACTCATGGATAATTTTAAAGTACATGCAATATGAATAATGAATATTAACATTTTAACATTCCAGAGTCAACAAGGTTATTTTAAATGAAGCACAAGACTACATAGGCCAATAGGAGAGAAATTGATTCTGTTCCATTCCAACAAACCACTTTTCTATAGAAACCATGGAAAACCTAAAATCAAAATTTAATTTATGGTATTCTCTTACCGAATGTCAATCCTGTTTGCTAACAAATTATTGTGCTATTCCACACAAACAACATAAAAAATAAAGCAGTGCTTTTGTCGAGTGTGAAATTATTTACGTTAATACAACACCGAAAGTATGAGGTGACATCATATGAATAAAAGTAAAACCCTTTCAAATATTCTGCTGTAACAGTGATGTGTCAACAGTCAGCTAAAACCCTGAACTTGAGACTGTTTTACATGTGGAATGGCAAATAAAATACACTATTACAAAATGGTTTATGGGAATTTTTCTGTTTTTTTCACTGTATCACACTGACAGCAGCAGCAGCTACTGCACCATACAAAAATTGGCAAATATGTACTGCCCTTGGTTGCATTGTCTTAGACAACTTGTCCATTGTTAATAAAAATGTCAGAACATTGGTACCTTTTGAATGTGTGCCTCTCAGTACATGGGAAGCAAGCAACTAATCATATTATATGTAAGTCACTAGCAACTTTGCCCAGCACCGCACAGTTAGCATTAATTACCTATGCAAGATGACTTTTCTGGAGTGACATTTTGTTTACATGCTATAAATAAATTCAAGAGAAAAATAATATTTTATTCATCATTTTTAAATAATGTCCATGATGTATGCAGCACAAGCCAGTAAAGTTGTCTGGAGGCATTAACATTATGGGAAAAGAGCAGCAGGGCCAACAGCGACACTTCCATAGGGTATCACTCAGAAGTTGGCAATGCACCTCATATTGCACACACAATTATATGCCATTATTTAACCAATGATAGGTAAGAAAAGAAAGAATGAATTTATAGTGCCAAAATTAAAGCAACTGTCCTGGTTAGTGTTTTAGCAACTTTATAATTTCGAGTCATACTTTCTCCCGTGTTTATCATTATTTTTCTTAAATATTCAATAAATTTGTTTTGTTACAAATTTGTCATTACTTATTGCAACACAATATGATCTATCTACATACACCTACTGCACCCCACAATTTAATTAAAAACACTAATCATTTAAAAAAACAATGATCATTTGCAATAGAAACTGCTTGACAGAGCACTGTGGTGAAGCTTTTTTTATGCATATTGAAAATGTTAATATTTCATCAAAAGATGGCATCTGGGTAAAAGTTTACGATGCTTCTCGCCGGGCTCCAGTGCTTATGTTGGCAACAGATGAAGAATGAAGTGTAGAATTGCGTTAATACTTTTCACGAGCTACAGAGTAACTATTACTATTTCTTTCACCCGCAGAAAAATTAATACTATACCTGCTCTATAGTTGACAGGTTCTAGTATGTACCCTTGTCTGCTCAGAAAAAATAATGTTCGTTTTAATTGAAGTTGTCAAGACAAAACATTTATTGGTTATCAGAGCTGCTGCCATTACCATTGGTGCCAACATAACCACTGAAGCCCAGAGAGAAGCATCGTAAACTTGGCACCTGTGTCCAGCTATTTCACTCTATGCCCATAAATAGACAATAAAACTAGTGCTGCTTTCTTTACACCATGCTTCATTGTGACTTTTGACAACATTACTGCCCAAAAGCACATAGCCTAAGCGAAGTCACTGGTCCTATAATAGGCTTTTATCAATTTTGTGTGTTCCACTTTGAAATGGTATTATGAGTGACATCAGATGGCAGAGAATGAAGCACACCAGCAGAAAGTAATATGTTTAAATCTACTGTAAGCAGGTTAAATTGTACGACGCTTCCTGCCGGGCTGCGGTGGTTATGTTGACACCAATGGTAATGATAGCAACTCGGATGACCAATAAATGTTTTTTCGTGACGACTTCAATTAAAATAAAAATTATTTTTTTCTGAACGGACAAGGGTACATACAAGAACCTGTCGACCATAGAGCAGGTACAGTATTAAATTTGCTGCGAGTGAAACCAGCAGCACTAACATTTACTCTGTAGCTTGTGAAAAATATTAACACAATTCTACACTTCATTGTTCATCTGTTGTCAACATACGCACTGGAGCCTGACGAGAAGCGTCGTAAAATTTTACCCTGTAAGCATTGTTTGCTACTTTTGCGTGCTCGCAGTTCATGCCTACACAAGTGACACTTGCTGTGTAGAAGTTGGTAACAGTGCAATGAATGATGAGAGGTGGAGGAATAGGAAGTAGCTTTACACTTTGTAAACAAATTGGCTTTGAGGAGATAAATGTTTTTAGATATTGCAGTCTTGACATATTCATTGAAAAATTACAGATTGCAGTTTCATCAGAAGGAATTTCTGAAGAAGTACATTGGGAAACGTTAACTATGTGGGCGTAACAGTTTGTTTTAATAACATAGTTTTGGGTGAAAAGTCTCTTAACTAAAAACTATTACTGAATAAATGTGATCAATTCACATTACACAAAACAAAATTTACGCAGATTTATGACTGGTTCTCAATACATTTGTCCAGTTTGTAATCTGGTAGCAATTTGTATTCCCAAAGAAATTCTACAAAGGTAACATGTGGAGAAATCAGTATGTCCACAATGCCGATTTGTTTACAATGCTGAAAGCTATTTCTTATTTCATTTATCATGTTATTGCCAACATCTTCACGTCAAGTGCCAGTCATGTACACATGAACTGCAACTTTACCTCCGAATCAATATGAAACCTTCCGTTGTCTCCTGTTCTCTTCAACATCTACTTGTATCTTTCATGATTCTTAAAAAAAGTTTTAGAGAAGGTTAATTATGCTTTGCGTTTTTAATTTTACCAGGAAACTTCCTCTTTCATTCCTTTTCCGCAGTCCATGTTTACCTATTTTCTATTTTCCTTCTGTTCTACCGTTGATTTGGACAGAGATAGATCTCAGGACCTAATTTTAGACTGTAAGACATACTTGCAGTAAATGTGGACTCTAAGTATACCTTATTGCTTAAGAAGTGTAGATTAAAACTGGGACTGCAAAACAATAGGAAAAGGAGCAGTTGGGACCTGGATAAATTGAAGGAACCGAGGTAATTGAGAGTTTCAGAGGGAGCCTTAGGCAACAACTGACTGAAACGAGGGAAAGTCACACAGTAGCAAACAAATGGATAGAGAGAGATGGAATAGTGAAGCATATATTACTGGGGGAAGATAGATACCACCTATAGGAAAATTAAAGAGACTTAGGTATAAAGCAAAGCAATTGTCTGAAAATTAACAGTTCAGTTGGAAACCAAAAACACAGTACTAAGTAAAGAAGTGAAAATTGAAAGATGGAAGGAGTATTAGCAAGGGAATATAGAATGGAAATAAAGGCTATACTATATAAACAGAGAATGTAGATAATACAAGAGAGGATATATGATACTGCAATAAGAATTTGACAGAACATCAAAAGACATAAGTCCAAATAAAGTCTCTGGAGTAACAATTCCTTCAGAACTACTAATGTCCTTGGGAGGGACACTCATAACAAAAATATTTCAACTGGCATGGAAAATACCCTTCGCCTTCAAGAAGATTGCAGTAATTCAAATTGTAAAGAAATCAGGTGCAGCTAGGTGTAACTACACTACCGTTTGTGAAAATTTCAACGCCAAGAAGGAAATTTATGACTGCAGTAAATTTAATACCACAGGTTAGGTAAATGACAAGTAACAAATGATTACCTTTTCAAATCTTTATATGTCCTTGGAGCCCTACTATTCAGAATATTGTGCCCACCATGTTCTGCAATACGCCATGGCATTGAATCAATTAAGATTCTGAATACGTTCCTGAGGGATTTCCCCAGTGGTGGACCAAGGGGAGTGGGGTGGGGTCTCCAAATACCTCGAAAGCAACAAGGGTTCCCCCACCCTGCGCTTGTTATCTTGTTCTGCTGTGGCCTCCAAATCTCGAAAACTACTACTTTTTTGACTGCCTCATGCCCCTGGTCCTGGGGAGGGGGGGGGGGGCCTCTAAATCTTTTCTATAGTAATATATGTATTTCCAAGTTGATGCAGGGTTTTATTTTGTTTCCCCGCTGCCCCAGCCTCCAACAGCATTAGTCCGCCACTGGATCCCCCCCCCCCCCCCCCCCACACACACACAGTTTTTATCCGTGACACTAGTTATGACACCAGATGCCAACCAACCATTTCCCAGGCACGTTCAAATGGTGACATGTCTGGTTGAACATGCAGGCCAGTCCGAGTCATTCCATGTCAAAGCAACACACTTATTTTACCTCACCATTTTAGATTTTGCTAAAATTTAGTATACTTATAGTGGGTGCTGAGAGTAAGAAAAAGTACCAAATTTCAATTTTTTTAAAATCTCAGACAATTCCTAAAATATGGCTATGTAAACTTTTGAACTTTTTTTTTTTTTTTTTTTTTTTGCAAGAAGTACATAACTGAAATTTTTCAAAATATTTTCGTAACTACTTCATACTGTTGTGAATCACAAGGCAAAATATAAATGTGGGATGATGATGGGTTCATTGTTTAAAAAATTCCAGACCTTTGTTTTTCACTAACAGCCCTAGTTTGAGCAAACTGACCTTTAATAAACAGGAATTTCATTAAAATATACTGAAAGGTAAGTAAAGAAAGTATTACAAATATCAAAACAGCACCTTATTTAAAAAAAAGTAACACTATCAACAAATATAAACACATGGGATATATGATTATCATAAATTACAGATTGCCAGAACAGAATGTACCATGGATCAAAGGTGTCAGCCCAAAAACTGTCACTTGTGGAATTGCGTCCTATAAATGACCCCTGGTTATCCACTGCATGCTATGTTAACCTGCATATATACTGCACACACAAAATACAAAAAGAGAATCCTGCTGGCTGTTGACAATATTACATCTGAACTGGTTAACGCCATTTTAACACAGGCCTACATAATTTGCTATAGCTTCCTCCCTCTGTATTTTCTCTGAAAGAAATAAATACTTGACACAGTTGGGACTGGATAGTCTTCTTGACTAGACACAAAATAACCTGCACTCTGTCCAGCAAGTGTCTATTGTTAAAATAGTATCTGTATCACCTTTCCAATCTAGTCATGTAAGTTTTATTGCTGTAGTGACTGTGAGATACAATGAAGCCCAACTGCATGAATTAGTGAACCCGACTAAATGCCCAAGTAAAACAAGGCGACGCAAGGTTTACTGTGATCCCTTATAGAATCTGGTTTATCCGATTCACAATTAACAATAGTTGTTTCAGCACAATATAGGCTAACTAGTAATTTTTGTTATAAAAACACACCCAACCTCCATGGATATGTTTGCACTAATGTGTACAAATCAGCTATTTAAAATTTGTTGCCTGAAAATGTTTATATACAATCGGCATGTAGTACGATATGAAAGTAGGAGAGTGGGAGTGTAGAAACTAATTTAAAAAATGGAGTAAAAATATTATTCTTATGCAAATAATGAATACTGAGCATTAGACAAAGCAATTAGTCCAGACATTGGCACAGGTCTAATTCAAGACTGGAGTACCACTAGTTGGCTTTAACCCATCATATCATTGGCAGTGACATACTGTACTATACAGGAAAAATGCAGAATGCAACATTCCAAAACAAAAAATACTAAAAAAGTAAACCTTCACATTACTCACAAAGTAATAGTGTTCTACCTAGAAGTTGCCATTACATTTGACCACTGCATCAAATAGTGTTTTTTTAATTAAAACATGGGCTCAGGTAGATGGATGGATGACCATAAACTGATCAGTTTGTATTGTAAGAAGTAATGTCACATTCATAACAAAGAAAATGTTCAATTTTTAAAGTCATACAAGAAAACACATCACAAGTCAAAACTGACAGGTGGTATCCTGGTCTTTGATTGACCCACTTCGAAAGGAATTAGCTTCACTGAAGTTCACAATGTAAGCTAATTAAGCAAATTATTAGCTATCTACTTAAAAAAACGACTACGCCAGTGCTCCAGAGGGTTGTAGAGTGTGAAGAACTAGTACAAGATGAGCATGTGGGTATTCACTGATATGTCATGAGAGAGGAGTGGTGTGATTGTGCACACACATTGGTTGGTTGTAAACCATAACTAAATACTATACGTAACTAGGGTGTCCAAGTATAATTTATCAGCACAGGAAGTGTATTACCACTTACTAAATGTGGTGCACTAGTATAGGGTCTCCCGATATCTTACATTGGTAACAGAACTAGGGGTCATTCAATTTTTCCTTAATTTTCACAATGTGTGTAACTAGTTCATAAAACTGTTCTCTTTCTACTATAAGCAACTGACACTGTGTGAAATCATGACTGTAGGCATACTCCTTCTACAAAACAATAAACGGCATAGGCTACACCAATGCCAAACAAATGGTTAAACATGTGGAATGAAGTCAGCACTTGCGACTGTGTGTGAAATCAGATAAGCAGAAGCTGCAAGGCTGATAAGCAACTAGACAAATCTTAAATTGCTATCATATCAGTAAACTTTTGGCGCACAAAGCGCGCAGGTGTGGCAGCGGATTCATGTAAATACCTCTTTCGCTATCTGATCTAGTGCTTGATCTTCTGCAGAATGTTTTGTTGCGACTCTTCGCCGACCGCCACCCGCTGATGGGTTATCCATGGTACAGAGAAACCGATAATATCTGAAACATTCGACAAATAGCGTGACATGAATTTCACACGAAATAAGGTTACAGAAATTATGCACATAGTTTGTGGCCGAGTACGCTAACTATAAAACTGCAATTCCTTATGTGGAACGTGAATCCTATGTTATGCTGTGTAGAATATTATGGAAACACTTAACTTTCACTTATATTTCGTGTTAACTTGTCATCCGATAGGAAACACAGCGGGACATTTACTTAAAATGCGTTACACTAACTGTTCACTTGCGTGTAATGATAGTACTCACTTCACAACAACAATAGTGATCTTCTTCTTGTGTAAAACTTCATTGTTACAACGTCAAATGGGATAAAATACATAATTTGCTATAAATAATCAATCGTTTGGCGACCTTCATGTCATTTGGCTAGGTTTACTAGTTCAGTGATGATATCGACGGAGAACACTTTCACAGTGAGTTCGCGCACAAAAGGGCATTTTAAACTCTCTTTTGCCTCACACACATTTCTGACAGAGTTGTCTAACCCCTTTACAATTGAAGAGTTCAATTAATTTGCACTTATTCATCACATGTGGGCCATTATTCTCACTTTTTTCTCCTCCACTTACACAGTAGTGCATCTTTCGACCGCCAGATAGCACCACCGGGCTGAAGTCAGGTCTTTAATTTCGCTACTCACGTATACAAAAAAAAGAAAGGAAGAATGGAAAACACAAACATTTACAAAGTGACTGAGTCGGCGTTGATTCGTACCTCCGCAGAGTTCGCCGGAACCACAAAAACCGAAACAGGCAAACGAAAATCATTTTCAGTTACTGACGATGCTGACTGTCAACTAATAGACACCGAAGTAAACAATATGCTTTTACTTCACAAACGATTTCACCTGTTGTCGATGTTTCTTAATCAGTACTTATTTAAAGAGTAATAAAATTGGTTGAAATGTCTATTTTCATTGTCTTCGCTGAACTTATAACTAGAGCTGTATGTAACGAGGTGTTTTAAATGTTAACAATTACGTATAGATCATTTTCCATGTTTTGGCACATTTGATATGCTACTCTGCAAGTGACAACTGTCCTGACAGTTAACCTCGATCGGCCGTTATTACTCTCATAATTCCGACCAAGAGTGTATGACTGTATTCCCCCGAACCCTAGAAACCGTTTGGTATATACAGCAGAATTAATAATCCAGTAATTTTACTAAATAAATTAAAATAATCGGACCCAATATTTGAAAGCACGCCAATACCTCTGAACATTATATGTTTAAATAAAGCGAAGAGTGATCGTTTCTCATTATAATATTATCTGTGGACGGCTGCAAGAATATATCAATGTTAACTGAGTTTAACAACTGGTGTACTTTTATCCTCCTAGTACAAGTCCTATCATAGGCCCTAAGTAGTGTAGTCCTATACAATAACCTTTTTATTCAGCATTATATGCTTGACCAGTAAAATTCTCTAAAGAAGCTTCACAGCTGACTCATATGTAACATTCACATAGTATAGGAAGGATGAACATTGCAAAGAAGTTTACCACAGAAATAGTAGATAAGAAATTTATTTCTTTAATGTATTTATACAACTTTACAATTCAAGTTTTATTTCAGAATATTTCATTTACAATTAGGACAGTGGAAGATAGGTAAAAGTGGATGGCATATATGCCTATCCAATTCCCTGGTAGCCAAGTCAACAGACATTGTACACATTATCATGAAACATCAGTTTTCCCAAATCGCCTATTAGAGATGAAAAACAATCATGTCGTTGGAAAGTGGTAGTTTTTGGCCATGATTGTTTTTTGTTCAAAGTATTAAAATCTTGTCTGACTTGGTAGTTACCCATTTAATCAAGACAAGTGAAATACCAGGCCTGTAGTAGTGGCATCAGTTTATAAAAACATACATTATCGAGTAGGCCCTCTTATTGTAGGTCCAACCATTTCCTTTTTAGGTTCTCAGAAGATAACGTTTTAATAGTGGCCCAGTTTGGCTTCCATAAAGGTTTCTCTATTCAGCACTGAAAAACCTAAAAACTGGAAAATTTTCAAGTAAGAAATTAATAATGCAGGAGTCCAGTGATCACCTTTATGGTGAGCTGCAACCTGTCACTACTGAGAAAGCAATATGTAATGTAATGAATAATGTTATGATTGAAAGAAAGTAGAAAAAATATCATATTAGCATTTTCTGTTATCTTGCTAAGACCTTAAATTTACTAGTTCATAAAATTGTATCACAGAAATTAAAGTGCCCTCCTTGGATTCAATTGTGCCCTTAACAACAGGAAATAGATATTGCAGTGGGACTAATACTAAATTTGGAATATTTTAATATTAAATATCATCTTCATACATACTTTGCATTTGCGTCTGTGTAAATGTGTGGGTGTGTGTCTATTTGTTTACCTTCCTTTTCTTCCCCCAAGGTAAGTCTTTCCTCTCCCGGGATTGGAATGGCTCCTTACCCCCTTCCTTAAAACCCTCATCATTTCCTTTTCCCTCTCCTTCCCTACTGCCTGAAGACGCAACTGGGTTGCGAAAGCTTGCGTGTGTGTGTGTGTGTGTGTGTGTGTTTTCTATTTATTTGTGCTACTATCACACCTGTGCTC
The DNA here is from genome assembly GCA_026315105.1 of Locusta migratoria. Lineage (NCBI taxonomy): Eukaryota > Metazoa > Arthropoda > Insecta > Orthoptera > Acrididae > Locusta > Locusta migratoria. Next base: position 43,513,131 of record CM048746.1, on the reverse strand, counting down.
CTTCGCCTGGTGAGTAATCTTCATATATTTTTTATATATAATTTTTCCTGCTAGAAATTTTTCGTTTATAATATTCGTAACATACATACTTCACCATCATATGGTGAATATTGGAGGGTATCTCATGCCACTACCAGTCATCTCTGTTTCTGTTCCACTTAAAAAAGTAAGGGAAAAATTACTGTCTATATGCCTAGTCTATGTAAGTTCTAAAATGCTGGCTCTCTAAATTCTCAACAGTTTTCCTGAGAAAGAATGTTCTTTTCCATCCATGGATTCCCACCCTAGTTTCCAGACCAAGTCCATAACATCCACATTGTGATTGAACCTATGAATAACAAACCTAGCAGTGTGCCTCTAAATTGCTTTTATGTCTTCCTATAAACTGAACTGTTGAGAATCCCAAAACACTTGAGTAGTAATCAAGAATGGGTTGTACTAGTGTTTCACACACAGTCTCTTTAACAGATGAACCAAAGTTAATGATTGTCTTCCCCACAACAGCCCTTACATGCTCTTTCCATTTCATACAATACACCTAGATGTTTAATTGACATGACTCTGTCAAGCAGCTCACTACTGATGAATATTAACATTACATGATTGTTTTTCAAACTCTCTGCATCACCTCTCATTTTTTCTACATTTGGATCTAGCTGCCATTCATAATACCAACTAGAAATTTTGTACTTTTTGAGAAAAATTCTGAAGTTTTTCGATTGCAACCTACAACAGCTGCTCCATCTCCTATCACTAATGTCCATCATTGTGGATAAATTCTGAAGAGGGTCCTAACACAGGCCAAAATCAGTAACAAAAGAAATAGAAACATTGCACTCAGTGACTGTTTTCATTCAGATAAAACTAAATCACAACACTTTCACTTAGATACATCAGCAGACAGCTGATGGTTCCTACTCCTTCTGTAGATTTATGTAGAAACAAAAATAATAGTGATCCGATCACACTACCCCGGGGCACTCATGATGATATATACCCTTATCTCTGATGAAAACTCATCATCGAGGGCAACATACTGGGTACTGTCACTTAAGAAGTCTTCCAGCCATTCAAATATCTGGGAGCCTATTCCATATGCTTGTACCTTCATTAGCAGTCTGGCAGTTGCTTTTGGAAATCAAGGAATATCGGTATACAGTCTGCCTTTTGCTCTTCATCCATGGCTCACAAGAGTTTATGTGACAAAAGGGAAAGTTGAGTTTTACAATAGTGATGCTTTCTAAAGATATGATGGTGCATGAAAAGAAACTTTTATGTCCCCAGTAATGTATTAAATTTGAATTGAGGATATGTTTAAGACTTCTGCACGAAACTCATGTTAATGATATTTGTCTGCAATTATCTTGGTCTGTTCTTTTACCTCTTTTATATACAGGAATCATCTATGCTTTTTTACAGTCACTTGGGACTTTTGCAGAGGTTCACAATAGATGCAAGTTAAGTAAGGTGCCAATGCTGCAGAGTATTCTTTGTAAAACCGAATTGCAATACCATCCAGACCTGGTGGCTTATTTGTTTTCAACTCTCCAAGCTGCTTCTCTACACCAGGGATGGCTATGTCCTCTGTTTTGGAGTGGGTGAGAAGCTCAAAAAATGGCATGTTTGTATGATCGTCCTGCATGGACAATTTCGTAAAATTTAAAATTTCAGCTTTCCTTTTGTTGTTTTTATCACCACCCTACAGTAATCAAAGAGTTATTGATATGGTGTTTGTTCTTTCAGACATGTCTGAACTGACACCATATCAATAATTGTGTGTATTCCCTCAACAGACAGTTGACAATTTCAATGGAGATGGATTGATACACTTGTGGAAATCCAGTATATGTTGTGAGCAAGAGGAAGTAATGGGCAAGGGGCACTACCATCATAGTATGCTATAAGTTGAGAATTTGGGCAGGAAGGGAAGCATGCCTAGATAGTCCATTTGGTTAAGGCGATCACTGGCCTGCAGTGGGTAATTTGGGATCAAATCCCAGCCCAGCACAAATTTTCACCTATGTTGTAGAATTTATTTCAATGTCCTGAAATGATTGAAATATTTCGAATTTGCAATCAAAGAATATCTGGATAAAGAATTTCAGTCTGCTAGTTTATTTTACATACAACCAGAATTTTATCAGATTCCAGGTCAATTTTATGCTGAGGTATGAGAATGGTAATACTAGTTGTATGCTTCACATAGTGATCTCTTTAAAGGAACACAAATCTCTAACTTGTGCCTCTCGTCATTTGCTTATTCTTTCTTGAACCAAATGTATGACTGTGTTTGCTTCCTCAGCATCTTCAAAAATTACTATTACACTACGGTGGATCTTTTCCATCCTTAACCCACTTAATCAGTCCATACTTCTTCTGCATTTGATTTATGGTGCAATGTATCCTGCCCAGTACTTGATCAGTTTCTGTTCTTGGCTTGCGTAATACACTGCTGACCATCCAAAATGAAACACTAGAAAGGCCAGAGATATCACATCCAAATTTACTTGGGAGATAACATGTAAAAGATCACTTGATTGAAAATACAGCCCCATGTGAAGTGAAGAATATAATGAAATTGGTATTGAATGTTGTCACCTGTGTTGGCTATAGCCATAGCTAGACACACAAACATTCAAAGTGGTCCTGGATGTGTTGTCGGGTGTAGCAGTCCATGCTACTTCAATATATTGCCAAAGTTGATCTGGTGTAGCAGCAGATGGTGTTTCCTAAGCCAGTTATACCACAGACATTTTCAACATGCAAGACACTAGAAGAAGAGGAGGCCAAGATAACAATACAATCCAATGGACATATGAGACTGTCTGTGAGGTTGAAGGTTATAGCAGAAAGTTTAACAACTGGTCAGCCCCACAGAAGTTTCTGTACTATCCAAAGGTCTCACCTTCAGCCCCTCACCCAAATTTAACCACGTTGGACTTGTCAAAGACCTCCTCTCCTTCTGCCAATCCGTACAGTGGAAAAACTACTTTGCCACCAATCCTTCTAATCAAAGCCAATCTAATTCCAACATTGAACTCCGCCTTTCCCAATTCATACCACCATCTAACCATTACCCTCCATCAATCCCCCATAACCACCCTCTGGTCACATTCCAGGAATTCCTCACATCCAACTTGGCATCACCATCCTTACCCAAGTCTCTTCCTAAGCACACCAACCTTTTGGCAGAAGAAAGAGCAGCCTTACACAACCCCAAAACAGATCCCAACATAATCATCCTCCCTGCAGACAAAGGTTCCTCCATTGTCGTAATGAATCACAATGATTATGTGACAGAAGGCCTATGTCAATTGTCTGATTCCTCCACCTACAAGTTGTGCCAGCATGACTCCATCCCAAAAGTCCAAAATGAACTACAATCCCTGCTAAAATCTTATGGCTCTTCCCAGGACCTCTCTTCCAAATCCATCTCCCTCCTCACCCCGCACGCTTACATTTTACATGCTCGCAAAAATCCATATGTCTAACAATCCTGGACGCTCAATTGTGGCTGATTACTGTACTCCCACTTCAAGAATTTCAGCCCTTGTTGACCAGCACCTCCAACCAATTGTTTCCAAACCTAACTTCTCACATCCAAGATACTAACCACTTCCTTCACAGACTCTGCACTATCCCCATCCCTTTACCTCCTTGATAATTACTTGTCACTGTTGATACCACTTCGCTGTACACCAATATGCCACATGCCTGCCCATGGTCTTGCTGCTCTCGAACATTACCTTTCTCAACATTCTTCAGACTCCAAGCCCAATACCTTGTTCCTTATAAATCTTACCTGTTACATCGTAACAAACAATTACTTTTCCTTAAAAGGAAAAGTATACATTCAAATCTGCAGCACAGCAATGGTGGGCACCCATATGGCACCCTCCTATGCCAACCTATTTATGGGCCGCCTAGAGGAACTCTTCCTAGCTTTCCAAAACCTCAAACCCCTGCTCTGGTTCAGGTTCATTGATGATATTTTCATGATTTGAACTCAGAGCCAGGGCACCCTATCCTTGTTCCTTCACAGCCTCAATTCCTTCTCCCCCATCAGTTTCACTTGGTCCTTCTCAACCTGGAAAGTCACCTTCCTGGATGTGAGCCTCCACCTCATTGACGGCTCCATCCACGCCTCCGTCCACATTAAACCTACTAATTACCAACAGTACCTGCACTTTTACAGCTGACATCCACTCCACATCAAAAAATCCCTCCCATACAGTCTTGCCAACCATGGACGGCGAATTTGCAGTGACGAGAGAGGTCCCTTACCCATTATACTGAAGGTCTCATAAAGGCCTTCACAGACAGCCATTACCCTCCTGACCTAGACTGCAAACAGATTTTCCATGCTATATCCCCACACACCACCAATCCTCCCCCCAACCCCAGTAACCAGTCACAACGGAGTGTCCTCCTTGTCACCCAATATCACCCTGGACTGGAACAACGTAATCACATCCTTCATCAGGGCTTTGATTATCTGTCATCATGTCCTGAAATGAGAGACATCCTACCCAAGACCCTTCCGATCCCTCCTAAAGTGGTGTTCCGTCGCTCACCCAACCTCCACAACATCCTAGTCCATCCCTATGCCACTCCCAACCCCAACCCCTTACCAGAGGGATCATATCCCTGTGGAAGACCCCGATCCAAAACCTGCCCAATCCACCAACACAGCACTTCCTATTCCAGTCCCATCACAGGCTTATCCTACCCCATCAGAGGTCGGGCCAACTGTGAAAGCAGCCATGTGATATACCAACTCTGCTGCAATCGTTGCACAGCTTTTTATATCGGAATGACGACAAACCAGCTGTCTGTCAGAATGAATGGCTGTAGTAAAAAACAAGATAGACCACACTCTGGCACAGCATGCAGTTGAGCTCAGCACTCTGGATTTCAATGGTTGCTTCACTACCTGAGCCAACTGGATCCTCCCCTCCACCACCAGCTCTTCTGAACTGCACAGATGGGAGTAGTCCCCTCAACACATTTTAAGGTCCCACAACCATCCTGGCCTCAACCTAAGATAACTTCTCATCCGTGCACCTTATGCCTAACAATTCCCCCCCCCCCTCCCCTGTTCCTTTCCCACCCATTATCCTGTATTCGTGTCTTCCTTACAACTACGTATTACCACTTACAATATCTCCTTAATTTGTTACTTTTATTTTTTATTTTTCCTCTTTTCCTAACGTTATATTTCTTTTTTTTTTTCCTTTCCTATTTTTATTTTTCCTTATTATTCTTTTCATTTCATATCCCGAAACTCCTGTACACCTCCCCTTAATCCTTTCCCACCCCCTTCCCTTCACTGTATTCATTGCCGCAATTCAAATTCCCGGCTTTAAAATCCATCATGCAATTCGGAACTTTCCATCCCCACCTTTACCCAGCATCCTTCCCCCTCCACTCCCACCTCACTCACAGTCTAGCTTGTGTTACTGGAGTGGTCGGACATGATAGTTGTATGTGTGCATATTTGTCTGAGTGATTGCGTGAATGTATGCATTTCTTTTTCTGACGAAGGCCATGGCTGAAAATTTAAGTTGTGTGAATGTGATTATCTATTTTCTTGTCTGTCAGCAGCTCAGCGAGCCTCTTTACAGTGAGTTATTACCTCTCCTCCATTATTGATATTTTTTATTTGAGATATTGTGAATATCATAGTTTGTGTAAGGAGGAGTTTCAAATAATATTATGTCCAAAAAATAAAATTACAACTACCCCTCAAAATCTTTCATAATTTGTAAACTGTGAAGTTATTTTATTTGAGGCGTATTTCTAGAAAAATGAAAAAGTGAAATCAATTTGCAATTGTTTCTGAAAAGTTACGGAAAAGGGTAAGACTTATACAATATGATCAAATATTTAAAAATGATTATTAACATAATAAACTAATTATTTTTGTTACAGATCAATATTATCTGTTGTTTGTTGTTGTGGTCTTCAGTCTGGTTCAGACTGGTTTGATGCAGCTCTCCTCACTACCAAGTCCTGTGCAAGCCTCATCATGTGAAAATAAGAATAACAACCTTAATATTTTTGAACGCGTGTACTGTTTTCATTTCTTGGTCTCCCTCTATGATTTTTAGCCCACACACCTCCTTCTAGTGCTAAGTTGGTGTTTACTTAATGTATCTGCTAATATAGAAATATTTTCACAATAAACATTTCAATGTATAGAGTTCTCATGGTGTAATTCTTGCAGCCAATTTACTTTAATAGGCTTCGTATCAAAGTAACATATTAGTGAAAACCTTGTTATCAACTATTGAAAGTAATCACATTAACCATTTTGATATAAAATTTGTAATGTCATTCTACATGATCTGACTTCAACTCTGGTAGCTATAAGTCAGGTGTAACTCACAGTAAACTTTGTCACTCAGTACATAAAATCAGTTTGTTCCCTTAGCCTTACAATTGTAATAAGAAGCCCACATTTTCTAACAACTGATGTCTGTCAAGTAAAATGTGGTGACAAGCATATGTTGATGGAGTGTGGTCACCCGCATAACTAAATTATTTATTCTTCAATCTAATAATGGAAACTCCAGGTTGGAATTCAAAAATATAATAAGGTCAGTTTACAACTCACCTCAAAGACACAAAGACAAGCTGTGACATGCACATACAAAAAGGCACAACATACAACACTTAAGCTATTGGCCATTGACCTCCTTCAAAATAAAAAGGCATTCACACAATCCTAACAGGTACAATTCACCATTACACAACCATAATCTTTGGCTGCCAGAATCACTATTTGCGATGAGGGCACACACACACACACACACACACACACACACACACACACACACAGGGGGAGAGAGAGATCATGTATATGCTCTGCTTCATGTTGTGTCACAGGATGGTCCACCTTGTTTTTGACCATGGTTTGCCAGTGGCCAATCATCCTAATGGACAACTAGTTAGTGACAATGTCAATATAGAAATATGTGCAGTGATTGCAGCCCACTTGGTAAATTAGATGCCTGTTTTCACAGACAGTGCAGCCTCTTATTGTGTGGCATAAGCCTGTCACGAGACTGGAAGTGCTTGGGGGGGGGGGGGTTATATTGGACAAGTCTTGCAGGAAGACCTTCTACAAGGCAGTGGGCTGGTGTTCAGGGCAGTATAGTGATGAACTAGGATATTATGGAGGTTGGAAGGGCAACAGAACACCACTTTAGAAGGGTGGGAAGATCTTGGGCAGTATCTCATCGTTAGTACGCTAATGCATGTGACAACAGTAACCATTATTATAATATATTGTACACATTACATGTAACATTTTACATTGGTTTCTATAAATTTAATCACTATTTTGCATTTCAAAATCATCCACAGGCAATGTGTCTACAGCATTTGAAGACGTATTTAAATTTTTGTAGAAATCATGATGAAGCTGGGGTACATACAGAAGCAAACTGAGCAGATCCTTCTTTTTTGTCTCTGTAATTGCATGTCCAATAGGATAAAGCTGTTCCAGATTGCTGATGTATGTGGATGTTCGTCTGGCTACATCAATTTCTTGAAATGGCTCCTGGCTTTGGTTTGAGTATTGATACCATACTTTGAATCTCTTGGTTGCTTCAAACCGCAGCCACTGTATGTACAACCATCATACTTTACAACTGCCAGAAGACATTTTTCGATTCATGATGTTTCTTTCGAGTTGTTTTGTTGAAAAGAAACATTCTGCAGTCACATTGAGTACCGTGAACAGATTCCTTTTTTTGGTACTCACTACTACATCATTCCAGTGTTCAGAAAGGTAAATATTAGGAAAATACTTTTTTCGTTTCTGAAGCAAGCCAAAATCCTGATCGCAGGGCAGGTATTTGTGTCCTCTAACTAAAAATTTATGGTCTATTTCCTTCACAGAGAACTCTGAGCTGCTTACAATATATTGGCACAGTACAGCAACTTTTAAGTTTCTATTTTGACCTCCACACTGATCAGAGTACATAATTAGTTTTTCAGTACTGCCAAAACTGCGTATGGAATACAGCAAACAAGAACAAATTTCTTGTGGCCCTATCGATGCAATGGATTCATTCCATAGAAACATGTATTTATCATCATCGTACATACTGTGGATGCCAAAACAATATGTCCACAACTGACGCTCGTAATAGGAAACTCCTGTTGAGATGACCGGTGTAGGCAAAGTTTTCACCAAATCAAATGTTATAAGTGTAACATTACCATCCGATTTGCTAAGGCAAGTATAACTCTGTAAACCTGCCCGTGCATACTCAGCTTTCTGATTATGAAATTCACTTTCTGCAATTAACTCTGTTCTCTCCTTATCATTATTGGCAGCTGTTAATTTTATCTGCAAAGCATCGCATGTTCGACAAGAGTCAGACACTGGTGGATGAAATGACAAATTGAAGTTTACGTTAAAAAAAATGTGGAAAATGAAATGAGAAACAGGCATTTGCTCCTCTGCACAGTACAGTGAGTACATGATTGATAAATTTAAATCTGGTCCTAAATACTTTCTACCGTCATTTTTATGGTACACATAGTGGCTTTCATAAACCGGAAATTTTTCTATGAAACGTTTTACTACACCAACTTTGTGGGGAGGTGTTTTATTACCGGGTTCACCTTTACCTCTACCATCATGAATAGGGGTTGCGTTTTCCCCTTCATTCTTGAGCACCTTATCTATTCTTCCAGCAGATACAGCTAAAGTATTCTGAAAGAATCTTTTGCACACCCTAGTTTGAGACCCATTTGAAATGAGCAAGTAATACAATCTTGTTTTATCCCTGTGTGAATGTTCCTGACCTACGTAAGACCGTGCTTTACCAACAACTTTAATCATTGTGAACAGGAAATCCGACTGCCTAAACCATAAAACTCATGGAATATCTGTTCCTGCCGTTCTTCGTTGATGTGTTTGTGACACTCATACCGGCACGAACACTCGCCGATTGTCCGCAATTTCTTTCAAGGTACAAGGTTACCCTTACGGTTGACATACTCTTGACTTAGAGCTCTCCATTCTTTCCTAACGTTACGAAGCCACTTATCTTCGTTTCTAAGGCGCTTCTTTCCTCATCTCCGTATCACAGCATCGTCGTTTGTCTCTGGCATGTCCGCTGCAAAACTTGTTGCTGCAGACGTGCTCACTCTCGCTTCTCCCGGCGCTTCCTCATTGGATGCAAACATCTCTGTAATAAAAATATCCATCCCTCAACGTAATATACACTACACGACAGTAATGGTCAATGCGGGCATTAGTATAGACTAAGCAATTGCACAACACGACTCGGCGCACAGTAAAACATTGTTGTACACATAACATCAAACGTGATTTTTTCCAGATTACACAATATAGCAATAAATAAAGTACTGTTCGTATTTAATTGTTTCTTTGTATGGACAACAACTTGCAATTTGTGAACAAAGTCACCGTTCGAGCTACCTTAGGACGTCTTTGAATATGAACACATTAGAGTACGATTGACAATGTTATCCATAAGCAAAGGAAAGGAATACAACAATAACTAACCTTGCAGTTGCTCCTCCATGCTTTTCGCAGGAGTTTCCTGAACAATCGACATAGACGTCCACGTGGTCACTGGTCCAATACGTTGTTCCACGCTGCACACACAAGTCTTTTATTCGCTAGCTCACCACGCGCAGTGACAGTGGACGGAAAGGGCAGAGCACAAGTGGGCTATGGCACATAGTCCACTGCTGCTCTCACTGGTATCTATAGACGGTTGAGTGCAACAACAGTGTTTACATTGCTCAATTGGTAACACCTTCAGATAAACGAACAGATCAACGGGCATCGCATAGTACTCGTAAACTGTTATCACAACATGTTAATAACTCAAATTCACAAAAAGTGTGGGTTAGTCCGCTTGTGCTCTCAGTGCCTCATATAATCTAGTCCCATCTCCCTAATGCATGTTTTTGTGGTTCAAACTGGTTTAGCGAGAAGACCACACACAACACATGCAATATCTTCAATTTCCAACAAAGCATCAATTGCTAATGCTATATGAGGTAGATATTATTGTCCACTAATATGAAATCTAGGTCTTCAGCACCTTGCAACAACTGAACATGATGTCTTAAGATCTTGCCATGATACCTAACAGAGTTTAACCCTTGCTGATTCAACTATACAATTTCATGAACATATGTTTGAGTGGTCACTTACTTTTAATCTGCTTTTTAATAATGTACTTGGTGATTTCTTCAAGAGAGTCACTCATATTGGGACAAATTTTCAAGTTTATTGTGGCATAAGTTAATTTCTTATTGTAATTAACTTTTTACATATGCCCCATTTACAAATACAGTATATGTTTTGTTTCCCCAATTTAAGAATCTGAAAACTTTCTCTTGTAAATCTGTGAGTAGGTTTTTTTTTAATGTAATTGACACTCCTTATCTTACCTCTACTTTCAACTCTGAATTTTTCTCACAATCCTGTTATGGTTGTATCACTGATATGTATGGAAATTCCTGGATGGAAAAATATGTAAAAATAAAGAACCACTCACCAACAAGCACACATACCTAGAAACGTACAACAACATTCCACCAGCTCTCAAGTTCTTCTAGCAAAAAAAAAAAAAAAAAAACCACACTGACATCCATAAAGGACAATCCTGTGTTTACAACAATGAGACAATTGTATTTCTTGGTATACTAACATATTCATTAAAGTAAACTATGTTTCTACTAACAATGATAAATGAGGAAACTATACAATGCATGATGTAAGAAAGACGAATGATAAGCTGGTACACCAGTATAAATGATTAAAGGAACTTACAAAATTGCTTTTAGAATGTGTGTGAATGAGGGTAGTTTCTCAAAATAGTGAACAAAATTATGACGTGGAGAAATGAAAAGGAGTTATGGCTTTGTCCAGCATTCATAGATTTTATAAGTGTTTTAGACTTTGAACAATTTAGCAATCAGACAATAAATACATCAATGTCGCAGCTTACATTACACTTTATCAAGATAAAATTAGAAAAAAAAAAAAAAAAAAACCAGGAGTCAGACAATAAGATTCCTCATTACCACAGTTATTCTTAGCACTCTTACAGGAAGTTTACTTATTGCTCTACTCACAAAATTAAGAAAGCCCCTGTTAAAGGAACTATCAGACACACCTTTGTTCTACTGAGAATGTTATATGGTTTTCTTCTAGTGCAAATATATAACTGTGTTGGTTTGGAGTGATCAAGTAAATCTGTACTGGAGATGTGTGTTAGTGCAGAAAAAGGATGCAACCCATGAACAACATTCATTGTTTCTTCAATCTTCCAACTTGGGCAGATGCAGCAAATATGCTGCCAAGCATCTCTGAGTGTTAACCTCACATCATCATCCTTGCCAGCTAAAGCACATACCAAGAATCTGCTGATGTCGTCATGACCAAGCAAACCTCTCTTGACAGAGTTAGCTTAGTTCCAATGCGGGAGCCCTGAAGTGGCAGATTGCAGAGCTGCCGAAAGTCTGAACAGTCTAAGCAGGGAGCAACAGTTCAACGACCAGACATAGTGTATGAATTGCGTCATGGGTCTATCATCTTCACAGTAGGTTCCACAAAAGCACATACATACATAGACCCGCTGTTTGTTGATGACTAGCTGCCCCCTGGAGGAAAAAGGGGGGGAGGGAGGTTATACACCTGTCTGGAGGCTGCACATGTAGAAGTAGATCTGCCACATTCTTTTACCATGCAGAAGCTTATGACAGGTGGTCAGTGTACAAGGACTCTGTTGCTGCCTTGTGGAAGTGGGTCAAAGTGCTTAAGTGACTTGTGTTGGAGGGTAATGTGGCACTGGCCACTGAATATTGTAGTTGGGGTCTGGGGGGGGGACGTTTACTCAGCATTTGCCAAAATCTAGTAGATAATATCCTGCCCATTGCTTTCCTCAAAATTAATTCCGTATACTTTTTCTGTCTTTTGAATTCTTATAATGACATTACTCCCCTTCTAGTACAGATAGTCAGGTGAATTGTGTTGATTAGTTATTACTACTACTACAACTACTTTTTTGTGTGTACAATAAGTAAATAAGTACATGCAGTCTTTAATAATTATTCATTACATTTTGTCTATACAATATCATGTTTGCTAGTAATATTATAAACAGAATTAGGGTGTCTACTTACTGGAAATCATCAGAAAGTAGCATTGATAAAATATCAATTGACAAATACTAGAAGCACCTGAAGATATACACAGAAAACCATTTCACCATTGCATTATAATTTTATTGATACAAGGATAGCTGTAAAATGGGGTGACTAGCAGATACTACACAAATTCTTGTGAATAGCACAATTTAAACTTCGAAATAACGTAATCTGTTATTTTATTCACAACAGTAGCATTTCTTACCAGATCATTTCCTTAAAGCAGATAGTACATCTTATGACAATACATGAAGAGTGCCAGTCCTGAAGTTGTTAGGGTCGTCATATTCATATCTTCTCATTTACACAAGTAATATTAAAGTAGATTTTGGGCATTTGTATGTTTTTCTGAATGGTTACACAAATTAATTTCAACAATATTTTGAGGATAGACTGGAACTCTGCAAAAAGTATATTGCTGAACTACAGTAAGGAAAAACACAGTTTTCAGCCACAGCCTACGTCGGAAACAGACCACACACACATTCATACAGGCACAACTGACACACACACAATCACCATCTCAGGCCGCTGTGCCTCAAAATTTTGAAACACCTTAAATCTGCCCACAGTACTTTGCACTATTTCGGTATAACAAAAAGGAAACCTAGTGTGTGTGGCAGTAGGACATCAGCTGCAAAGAAACAATCTCACTGAGAAAAAACCGGGGCACATAAAACGTGACCAGTCATATATGTTAAGGTCTGCAGCTTACAGCCAAATTGCTCATTCCTCGAGGCATAACTAAATGTTCAGGGCGATGGGTATTGCATCTTCCTCCTGACTCATGCTCTTTTGTAATTTTGTTTTTAGCCATTCTTTACTGAATTACTACTTACTCTAGTTTACCTTTTGCTAGTCTTTCTACATCACAGCTAGTCAACATAGCTCACCCATTTCATTTGAATCATTTCCGTGACTGCTTTTAGCCAGTGACTTGTGAATTCTACTCCTATTTTTCCACATGAAATAGTAGCAATTTTACCTTCGAGACTATATTTTTAACTAACAACAGCACTGAATGATAAGTACAAAGTACTAACTAGAGCTTTCTCGCCGTTTTCTGGTGTAGGTTTGATTTTGTTTGTATGGTGATTCTATACTGTTTGTAATTCTAATGGTTATTCCTTCATGGTGACTTACTTGTTCTACATTATTCTAGTAATATTTTACATGCATCCTAACCCTGGTCAAGAGTTAAATCTATATTTCTGCAACTGGAGGCAATTATTTTCACCTTATCAACTGGTTGCATACACTGCTCCTGAAGTGCAACCACAAAAAATAACCACCCTGAGAGGTTGCAGAGAACTTTATTTGTCAATGTATAACAATGTTAAATGCAGTAAAAAATTGGATTAAATACGTGCTTTGACTTTTATTGCCTAAAGAGAGTTTAAATATTCCAATACTGAAAAAAATAACCACCATGGAATCCTTAGGTTTGTCTATTTCATGCTAAGAACAATTAAAACAAAATTTAGTATGGTAAATATGAATGTGATTCACTAAGAGTGTTCTAACAAGATGACTTCTTCAGGCCATTAAACATGTGCATTTTTAGCCAAGTAAAACTGACAATGCAGAATTCAAAATAAGCACTCTGAAATTTATGTGATTTATTCAGCACTAGTGTGTCCCAGGAAAGCAGGACAATTTACCCACATGATACAAGGCGATATTATACTTTCAAAATTCTATAAACTTTGCCCTCAAGAAAGGACACAGAAAACACTAAATATACAAAAAATATGAACTGCACACAAAGTTTCGGCATTACGCAGATGGCCAAAAATTTAAGCTGTGTGAATGTGATTATCTATTTTCATGTCTGTCAGCAGCTCAGCGAGCATCTTTACGGTGAGTTGTTACCTATCCTCCATTATTGATATTCCATTGTTAAAATACAGGTTTATTAAAAAAATAAGGAACACATTTCAAACATTCATTGCTTCAAAACTACAAAGATAAAACACAATTACAACATTCGTAGGAAGAAGAGATCAAAGTTTTATGCATTCAATATCGGCAGTGTGTGTTTTATGACAAATACCAAAACAGTGACTCATTTCTTGCCACACATGAAACACCTTACCTCTCATTATTGAATTCATAGGCCTATCCTATCTAGACATGCATCAAAACTAGTTATTTTCTCAACTTGAAGATTCAGATGACTTCATCCAAGATGGTGTCACTCTTCATTTCTCTACACAAACCTTATTTTACCTGAATGACACCATACCAAGACATTGGACTGGACAAGGGGAAAACAAGATAACATTATTGGTGGCTCCCAGGCCTCCACACCTTCTACCTTGATCCTTATCTGTGGGTCTACATAAAAAAGCGGGAATCCCACCAATGCCTGACACTCTTGAAAGTCTACAATATATAATTGCTGTAGCTGTAACCATGATAACAAAACACCAGCTGTATCAGATGTGCCAAGAAATAAGCCACCGTTTTTAAATCATGTAATGTTGTTGTGCTCTTCTTTCCACAGACTAGTTTGATGCAGCTCTCCACACTACTCTACCCTGAGCAAGCTTCTTCATCTCCTCATAAGAACGGCAGCTTCCATCTATTTGAATCTGCTTACTGTTTTCAACTCTGTCTCCATCTGCAATTTTTACCCTACACACTTCCCTCCAGTGCTAAATTCATGATTTCTTGATGTCTAAGAATGTTTCCTACCAATAAATCCCTTCTTTTAGTGAAAGTATTCCAGAAATTCCTTTTCTCCCCAATTCTGTTGAGAACCACCTCATTAGTAACAGGATCCACCCACCTAATCTTCAGCATTGTTCTGTCACACCACATTTCAAAGGACTCTATTACCTTCCTGTCCGCAATATTTACCGTCCATGTTTCACTCCCATACAAGGCAACACTCCACACAAATTCCTTCAGAAAGTACTTCCTTACACTTAATATTTGATGTTAACAAATTTCTGTTTTTTTTTTTTTTTTAAATCTGTTTTTTCTTTCTGAATAGCACTGTAGTTTAAAAATAGGTAAATATTAATACCTTACACACCATCTGCAACAAATTGTAATATGAGTAGCAGGTTCCAAATCAACCCTGTAATTAATTTTTATTTACTAACAAATGGAGATGGAAAGAGAAGAGGGGTATAGAAGATATGCGTGTGTAAGTTTCTAAATCAATTAACATCAAATAATCTGTTTATTGATACATGAGGTTCAGTACATTTTAAAATATCAATTTTCAGTAATAAAACTTCCCCTTATTCAAAAATTTTATCAATGTATGCATTTAAATATACAAATCATATTTCCCACTCTTAAGAATTTAAGAGTTAGAATTCGGTCCCTTCCTACGACCAAATGTCTGTACAATATTGACAAATCGTCTATTATACTGGATTCTTCTCTTTGCTCGGCCAGTCTTCTTCTTTTTCTTTTCCTGCTTCTCTACCTGAAACAACAGTTAATTTATTTACTTTATCGGTTAGTAAATGTTAGTGTGTAGCAAGTTTGGAGAAATAACCTAATGAGTTAAGTCTGGGCACCTAAATTATGCATGAAACACATACCTAGAATATAATAGATCATAATATAATTGAGATTAAATTATTTTCAACCACTTCAACATCTACAAATCTTCTAGAAATGAAAAGAATATGAGAACAAAAGGATGGCAGGGGAGAGAGAGAGAGAGAGAGAGAGAGAGAGAGAGAGAGAGAGAGAGAGAGAGACGCTTGGGTAATTTGACATGGAATAACCCGCATGTAAATTAAACTATTTCCTGCTCGAATATGTCTCTCTCTCTCTCTCTCTCTCTCTCTCTCTCTCTCTCTCTCTCTCTCTCTCTCTCTCTCTCTCTCACACACACACACACACACACACACAGAATGGGAGGGGTGTAGGGTAGAGGGGAATTTAAGCATAGTCATAGATTAGAAAGTTTATTCTCACTGCATCCGTCCCTTCTAGACAAAGTTCAGTGTTTGTTGTGATGCCACACCTGCACAACATTTCATTCAACTCACTAAAACAGGCAAATTATTTGACATATTTATTATTATTATTCTTTTTTTATTTATTGGTTTTTCTGTTCCATAGGACCCAATTGAGGAGTGAAACTCCATGGTCATGGAACAAGTCAATACATTAAGTGTTACACAAGAATGGTAACATAAAATTTTTAAGTAGTCCTTTGCACACAACAATCTTAAGACAAAGTGAAAAGAATCAATGAAGAAAAAAATGAATTAGTTTAATTGTTTAACTTTTCTAGGAGTTCCTCGACAGAATAAAAGGAGTGAGCCATGAGGTAAGTCTTCTATTTAGAGTTGAAAGTGTGTGGATTAGTGCTAAGATTCTTTAGTTCTTGTGGCAGCTTACTGAAAATGGATGCCACAGAATATTGTACCCCATTCTGCACAAGTGTTAAGGTGGTGTGATGCACATGCAGATTCGACTTCTGTCTAGTATTCACCGAGTGGAAGCCACTAACTCGTGGGAATAAGCTGATATTATTAACAACAAACGACATTAAAGAAAAAACGTATTGTGACACCAGAGTCAAAATATATGCTAATATATTTTTAAAATTTAACAATATTTTTGTGAATGTTAGTTCACTTACTCACCACAGAGTCTGATGAGCCGCTGAAAGGCACAAAAAACACTTGGAGAAACACACACACACACACACACACACACACACACGAAAGCCATCTCTGCCAGCACGTATGTATGAGTGTGTTTCTCCAAACAATGAAGGCCGTATTGGCCGAAAGTTATGCATCCCCCCCCCCCCACGCTTTTCTATTATTTGTGGCTTTCAGAGGCTCATCAGACGTCTCTGTGGTGAGTATTGATCTAGCCATCACAAAAATATTGTTGAATCCTTCCTGGAATTTCCACTGTTTTATTTTTTTAAATTTATTTTATATGTTATGTAATATTTTTAACATCTATTTATTTTATCTTTATCATCTTGAAGTACCTCGCTCCCACTTCCCAATCATTTCTACACCACTCCTTTTCACTCTCCCAACCCTTTGCGTCACTGCATTCAAATCTGCCTATCAGAGCCTTTAAAATGGATCATCCAATCCAGAATGCCATCTCTCCACCCTCCAACATCTTTCTCCTTTCTCACACACTGTCAAGATGCTTGTTGAGCAAGAAACACAAGCAGGAAATAAGTTCAACCGAAGTTTTTGCAAAAGATGTAACTGTCTTCAGAAAGAACATATTAAACAAAATAGGTAGAGACATGTTTGTCGCTGTCAAAAGTAGTCTTTCGTGTAGCAAAGTTTAAGCTGATAGTTCCTGTGAGCTATTATGGGTAGAAGTTGTACCTGAAAAGCATTAGAAGTTAATACCGTATATACTCAAGTAAACCATGCACATTTTTTGCCGAATTTATGAACAAAAAACTGGGGTGAGCAGATTACTCGAATGTAGGTTGGTATTACTCCATCTGCAACAACAAAACACACTAGACGGGTATTACTCTGCTTTAAAAAACAGATCCCTTTAGACCGGTATTTGCCAATATTATTTTCGATCAAATCTTTGACAAAGAAGTATTATCATATATTCGTAATATTTCTTAGACAATCTTCATTGTGGTGTTAAAAAGTGGTATTATGGTCGTCATATTTCAAGATATTGGATAACAACAACTTTTTATTGTGGGTTGCCTAAGCCATTATCAAAAATGCATATAATTTACTTGACTGTCAGTGACAATGTATCAGTAATTTCAGGGTCACCTTATGTCACTAACCGGTGTGGCAGAGTAGCATCTGTTTCCACCAATTTCTTTGGTACCCGCGACTGGCTCATATGAACAGTTGCATTGTTGATGTAAGAATCACTAGCTGCATTTGTTTGCGATACCACCTTTCTGAGTAATAAAGTACGTTATCTACTTAAGTTGGGTATGATTCGGATCAGTACCACCATATTACCCACTGCCGTATCGTCATGTGACCAAGACTATATCTGGAGAAGACAGGGTTACAGTGATTTCTTGCCACTGGGGATAGATGTTAATTATGGCGCGACACTGCATTAATGTTCAAATACATGCACACATTGATTAGCAATAGTGATGCTAGTGCTCAGAGCAGTTACATTTTGCATTGCAGCGATCAGAAGACAAGCAACTTTTATAATCAAATATACATCCTTTGATGAAAGATACCTGTATGTCAAAGTTCTCTATTACACTATCAAATATCTTTGATGTGAATATATGACATATCAACTTTGACAAAGATATATGACCATGTAATATCAGTCTCCATTTATTTATTAAATGTTCAAATGTTTGTAGAACTTATGGGACTCAACTATGGGGTCATCAGTCCCTAAGCTTACAAACTACTTATGTACTATCTAATACTAAGGACAGCACAAATATCCATGCCCGAGGGGTATTCGAAGCCCCGACCGTAGTGGCCGTGCAGACCGTACCTGGCGTGCCGCAGACCGTTTGGCCATCACGGCCGCATTCATTTATTAACTGTTCAGATTTTATAATATAAATGTTCATTTCAGTGTATGTTACTGTGAGTACATTTTCACAGTACAGTAGAGTCCCGAAAATTCGGATCTCGGTAACCCGGCAGTCCAGGTAACTCGGCCACACCCCCGGAAATTATTCCGTGCTCACATAACGCAGGATAGAACTGAAATGGTAGCGTGTAGCAGTTACAGCCTATGTATGGACCCAGAAATCATCTTTTCGTGTGCCACCTACATTCTATTTAAGAATCCTTTGAGTTTCATTAATGCAGTATGTAGATGTTTTTTCATACTAAAAGTAGTCTTGATCAACACTATGGGAGAGCATTTCTTCACGCTGTTATTAAAGATCAGCTTAGGCATGATGGACAATAATGAACTTGCTTACAGCAGACAGAAATGACACACGTGACGGAGCCACGAGCACTATACCGCTGTCTGCCTACAGCCTTTGCCTTATTTTAACAGCATTTTGTGAAGTCCATGTGCGTGTAAGTAACGAATTTCATTTGTTAGATATTGTCTTACATTTATTTTGTGTTACTGTATTCAATCATTTGTATTGTATTCTAAAGTAACAGTAGACAGTATTTTATAACAAAAAGATGTTACCTATACTTTTTTAACACTGTTCCCGATAACCCGGCATTTTCACAAACTTGCCCAGCCTTCGGTCCACATTAGACTGAGTTTTCAGGACTCTAATGTAATATGTTACAAATGAAATGTTTTTCAGTTTATATGAGAATGTTTATAAGGCAAAATATGAGAATTTTATGGGGTTGGTATGAGATTTGCCGCGCTCTGGATATGACAACCCTGCACCCCCACCCCCTCGCAATCAGTGCAGCGTCAATTGTTTTGATATTTACATGTCGTTTTGAAATTTAAGAGAGATGACATCCCAAGATAGCTGGCATCACATACTTGTTCATCAACACAAATACGTGTGAGGGTTTTTTGCAGAAAGGTTAAAAAAAAAAAAAAAAAAAAAAAACCTGTGACGAATTGTAAACACATATCCGACTCATACAATAATAGTAGGTGGTGATTTCAATTTATCCTCAATCGGTTGGTGAAATTATATGTTCAAATCAGGAGGTATGTATAAAACATTGTGCGAAATTATATTCAACGCATTCTCTGAGAATTACTTAGAACAATTAGTCCATGAGCCAACTAGAGTTGTAAATGGATGTCAAAATACATTTGATCTCTTAGCAACAAACAATCCTGAGCTCATAACGAGCATCAAAACAGATAGAGGTATTAGTGAACACAGAGCTGTCATAGCAATATTGAATATCAGAAGCCCCAAGTTACCAAAAAAAAAGATAGCAGATAGAAATAAACTAAATCGCTTCTTAAAAGACAGTTTTGACTCATTCCAAACCCTAAACATGACTGTACACCAGATGTGGCTCCAAAGTAGTAGTATTAGCAACAATTGACAGTTTTAAACCAAATAAATTAATAAAAGAAGGTGGTGATCCCCTTGGTACACAAAACAGGTCAGGACACTCTTGAAAAAAGCAACAAAAAAAGGCTTGCAGAATTCAAACAAACACAAAATCCCCAGGATTGGCAATCTTATACAGACGCTCGATATTTAGCAATGACTTCAATACAAGATGCTTACAATACTTTTCACAACAAAACACTTTCTCGAAATTTGACTGAGAACCCAGAGAGATTCTGGTCATATGTCAAATATACTAAAGGCAAAACACAAACAATACCCTCACTATGTGCTAGAAACGGCGATCCCGCCGACGATAGCACTACTAAAGCAGAGTTACTAAACAGTTTTACGAAACTCATGCACCAAAGAAGGAAAAACCAATATTCCAGATTTCGAATTACAAATAGAGGCCACATTGAGTAACACAGGAGTAGATATCATTGGAGTAGTGAAGCAATGGAAATCATTTAACAAGAACAAGTCTTCTGGTCCAGACTGTATACCCATTAGATTTCTGTTTGATTATGCTGAAGCAATAGCTCCTTATTTAACAGCCATATACAACCTCTCGCTCAACAAAGGATCTGTACTAAAAGACTGGAAAGTTGCACAGGTCACACCAATATTCAAGAAAGGCAGTAGGAGTGACCCAGTAGGAGTGACCCACTAAACTACAGACTTATTTCATTGACGTCAATTTGCAGAAGGGTTTTGGAACATATTCTGTATTCAAGTATTATGAATTTGTGTCTGACGGGAGGCGTTCTTAGGTAGTCCTTGCAAGTGCGGTGATCACTGTGTCCCCAGTGGTGTAGAGGTCAGCACAACTGCCTAGAAAGCAGGAGACCCGGGCTCGAATCCCGGCTGGGTACACATTTTCTGCTTTGCTCATTCACAGTTGAAGTCATATATTCTGTAAATATGGAAAAAAGCAACAACTGCAGGATCAGAAGTGATGTCTGTTCTTACAGAATAGATGCCGTGTGTGTGTGTGTGTGTGTGTGTGTGTGTGTAAAATGAATTATTTCGAACAGAATGATGTGTTGACCCAAGGTCAATACAGATTTAGAAACTATCGTTACTCACACGAAGGGATGCACACTATCGACAAGGGATCTCAGATTGATTCTTTATATACAGATTTCCAGAAGGCTTTTTACATCGTACCTCATAAACAGCTTTTAATCAAATTGCATGGTTATGGAATATCGCTCCAGATATGTGACTGGATAGGGGATTTCCTGTCAGAGAGGACACAGTTTGTAGTAATTAATGGTAAGGCATCGACTAAAACAGAGGTGATATCCGGTGTTCCACAGGGTAGTGTCATTGGTCCTCTATTGTACCTAACTACATAAACGATCTGGGAGAAAATTGAGCAGCTCTCTCAGGTTGTTTGCAGATGACACCGTCATTTATCGTCTAGTAAAGTCATCCGAAGATCAAAACAAACTGCAGAAAAATCTAAATAAGATGTCAGTGTGGTGTAAAAGTTGGCAATTGATAAGTGTGAAGTCATCCACACGTGTACGAAAATAAATATGTTAAACATTGTTTACAAGATAAATCAACCAAATGTGAAGGCCTTAAACTCTACTAAATACCTACAAATTACTATTACATCAGACTTAAACTGAAAATAACACATAGATAATGTCATAGGAAAGGCAAATCAGGGATTGTGTTTTACTGACAGAACACTTAAAAGATGCAACAGAACTACTAAAGAGACTGCATACATCAAGCTTGTCCATCCTCATTTGGAGTATTGCTGCCCAGTGTGGGATCCTTATCAATTGGGCTTAACAGAAGCCATCCAAAAAGTCCAAAGAAGGGCAGCCTATTTGGTATTGTCACTATACAGGGGAGACAGTGTCTTGAAAATAATGCTGGTTCTGGGATGGGAATCATTACAGTAACGACTTATCACTGCGGAATGGTCTACTTACGAAATATTCCGAATGCGAGAATATATTGTTGACTGCCACCTACATAGGTAGAAATGATCATCAGAATAAAATACAAGAAATTAAGAGCTCGAAGGAGAGATTCATATGTTCTTTCTTCCTGCGTGCTGTTGGAGAATGGAATGGTAGATGAATAGTATAAAGGTGGTTCGATGAACCCTCTGCCAGGCACTTAAATGGGATTCGCAGAGTATCTCGTGTAGATGTAGTGGCCATAGATGGTGGTCAAGTGAGCTTCAGTTACGCCTGAGTAAGTGTGTGAATGTATGTTTCTTTTTCCGAAGGAGGCCACGGCTAAAAATTTAAAGTTGTGTGAATGTGACTGTTTATTTTACTTGCCAGTCTGTGGATCTCAGCAATCATCTTCAGGGTGAAATATTGCTAATACTAATTTTTAACTTTATTGCGTGCATTTGTATTTTTATTATTGTACCCTACAATGAAACTACACTACTATTCTCCATTGATGTCTTTCTCCTATTACAGTTAATTGGAAATTATCTTCTTTATAACATACATTTGAGCAAATGTCAATCAAGTATAACTTATTGAAGCATGTTGTGTAATTGTAAGTTGTTATTTATACACAAAATTTACCAACCAGAAATTAAATTGTAAAATAACACAATAGGCTTAAGTGCAGAATACTACTAGACACACTGTGTTCAAGGTTATGCAGAGTTGCTTATAGGATGTTAATAAAATGGTCATAATTGAAGATTACGACACAACCCATCGGTTTTGACCCATGAGGTAATACGAGTTTCACAAGATACAATACATAGATATAACAACTACCAAAACAAAAACTATCAACAAGTATAAACATACAGGATAATATTGTAATATCTACGTATTGTAGATAATAAATAATATGTGATTATCCTTATAAATTACATATTGCCACAACAGAATGTACTAACAATCACAAGTCTCAGCCCAACAATTACAGCCTTTGGCGTTCACTTAGAAACACCTCTTTGTTGACCTATACCTATCCATCAGAGAGAAACTACAGATCACTTTTTAACCAAAATCTTATTCTATGTTCTGCTGTAAACAAACTGTCGTCTTTAACTCAGATATGACATCATTGGTCAAAGGTGATTGGTTGTATCGTGGACTTCAATTGACCCATAAATTGGGTAAAGATTACAATGGACTGTCCATGAGCTATCTTGTTTGCAGTATAATGGAAGTGTTGGCAGCACCTCTGCCTTTTTTGGCATCCAACTGGTACCCAGAAAATACGTCTGAACTGTGGAACATCTGCAGCAGTGGTGGGCTGATTGTTTAATTCATATAAAATAAATAATATTACTTATGGATTATTAATGTTGTGGAAGAAGAAAAACTGTACTGTAATCCCAAACCAAGGTTAGGTTGGGAAGAGTTTGGAGGCACCCATAAATGTGAATGCAGAGAAAATGATTAAGGTAATGTGTGTAACTCCATGACTGCAAGTAAAACACTCATCACAGGCATTATTATGGCCATTGAGGACCTCGAGACTATAAAGAAAATTAACTACACATTAAGTAAGTGTAGATTACATTAACAGTATTTGTTAAGGCATGTTTTAAGGCATTATTATGCTACTTCCTTCAGCAATTGAAGCATTACCTTTGGCGTCTGGCCCTTAACTTTTCCTGCTCGAGCCAATGATCCATGGACCTTTCCTCCCTTTAAGCTGACGGTGAAATCTAATTCCAGCGATGGCAATGCAGACACTATTGCATCATCTGCTAATGGGGATCCAGAACAATACAAGAAAGCATCACCAACATTCTCTACACCTTCCAGGTGACAGATGCGTTCCTGCAAGAAAAAGTAGTATGCATACATAAGTCCCATGCAGACATAACCGATATAATCACTTTAAAGTTATTTAAAATAAGATAACAAAAAACTGCTGTAACTTCTAGTCAAGACTGTTTATTCAAGTTCTGACAAAATTGTGTAACAGTGATGTAGCGCATCACCTGACAATTAACATTTCGTATTAAGTCTAAACAGTATTTAATTGGCAGAACACAGTCTCTCAACAGGTACACAGGGGATTTTACATGTATTGGTGTTCTACAAATAAGAATACAATGGTTTTTATGTACCTTTACTATCTACACCAGAGTCAACGTCTTCAAGGACATATAAAATTAGAATTTGGACACTGCCTAATAGCTAAAGTCTAGATGAGGGCCAGTGGCAGGTAATGCATCACATAATTTGTGTAACTAAGGGTATGTTACTTTCACATAGCCAAGGAGAAGTGTGAAAAGATTGATTGAATAAACAGTGCTGAAACATCTTTCTTGGTTTGGTAGTTTCTCTGCTTTATAGTAAAAGTTACAACTTTTGGCAAAACAAACTAATCCACTTACATTCATCCATCCACATACCTTGTCCAATGATTTAATTATGAAAGACTATTTACTTGATACACTGATTATTTGAAATGGAGAAGCGCCGTGCTATAGCACTGACAACACATCTTGTGCCGAATATATGTGCCACTGGACCTGACGTGTGCTAAGTAATCTCTCTAGAACTGTTCTGATGATGAAACTTCTTTAACTAGTGACAGTTACTAAAATCTCCATCCCTTACAGAAAAGAGACTTAACGGCACTTCTCTGAAAATGTTTATTTTGATATGATAGACAATCAGTCAATTGGGCCCATCATGTTACCATATCATCTATCAGGGTTCCTTTATCTAGATTTTAATAAAAATGAACTTCCATCATTGTTAGATGAGGCTCCTTTGGATACAAGGACAGGCATGTTCTTCCAGAATGGTGAGGCACATTCTAGTCAATAGGTGATACATCTAAACCCATCACTTTCTAGATTATGTACCTGCAGAAATGTTCACAGTTCTATGTTTCCAAGGCTCCTGGACCTTGCACCTTTATATTGCTTGTCTGTAGGATGGAAATAAGTTTAAGTACATAACAAAATGTTCTCATAAAAGAATGATAATATTACACCAGAAGAGCTACACACAATGATATCAAGAGAATTCGAAAGTGCACTGAAGCTTAAGGCAGAATTTATGAAAAAACCAACAGCAAAAGTCTAGATTATGGTCGGTACTTCTGTATAATTTGTAAGTTGGAAACACACAACATTTCACATACTCAATGCCATGCCACTTTGGCATAACCAATGACAGCCAAGAAACTATGGAATGAATTTATACCACTGAACTTAAACCTACTGTCTGGTTTGTTGTTAGTGTATTATACTTTCATGGCATTATGGCAGGCCATTCAATTAAACTGACAGATGAGCAAAGTGCCATCACTTTTTACACCACAACCAGAGTCATTTACATTCACCCATCTACATACATGAGCCCCATGATTTAATTTAAAGACACTACCAGTAATCATTTGCAATGGAGATTTCTCTTGTGTTAAGAATGCCTCATTACTTTTCGCAATAACATTGACCTATTTCCATCCACCTATTGAGTTCCATGATCTAAGCGAAACATACAAATCACTTTAAACATTCATAATTTGCAGTGGAAATTGCTGTTTGTTGAAAATTTAATATTTCCATTATATTTTTCTTTGGAACATGCCTGTCTCACATGGTGTACATAAACAAATGAGCCACACTGTTTTGTCCCAACATGCTACACAATGACCGCCAGTAACACTGCCGCATCAACATCTATAAGTACAGGACACAGCTGACTGTGATCTAGACTTATATGAAAAGCAAGTTCGATATTAATCATTCGCCATTGCTTATCACCTTCTGTATTTATTTGGGTTACATCCTAAAAACTGTGTTTATATGACAGGGGCATTGAATCGGCCGCAGCATATCTGACAAAACATGAGCTGACAGAATGAATAAAGGCAAACAAGGCAAGAGGTATATTACTCAGCTGAACTACATATTATGAGAATAGGATGCAACTCACTGCAAAGACAATTACAATACCACAGACACACACATATTCCTGCAACCACACAGGTATAAATCACTAACACATATCTGTCATATCCAACAAATGCATACTGACTGTTGCCCCACCAGCACTCCCACTGAGAGCAAATTGGAGTGGGAAAGGGAAAGAAGGGGAGTGGGAAAGATGCAGAGCGAAGATGGAGTAAATATACCAGTGCCTGATGGAACATGCAGGTACTTTATCGGAAGAAAGAGATACAGCTTAGCAGAACACAGAGAAGAAGGGGTAGGGAAAGCAAAATGGGGACGAGTAGAGAAGGGAGAATAGTGCAATAATTTGGAAACAAGACATGAATTGGGAGAAGGGAGAGTCGGGACAGTTGGTTACTGTAATTTGAGGCATGGATAATCCTGCAACCAGAAAATGAGAATTTACAGCAAGCATAACTCCTATCTGTGAAGTTGAGAAAAGCTGATGGCCAGGAGATGAATCCAGATGACCCAGGTTGTGAAGCAGCCATTAACGTCAGGCATTTTATGGCTCAGCTACAGGTTGTGCCACAGGATGGTCTGGTTTAAGTACCTTAACTTTGGCAAGTTTGGCACTGGTCATTAATTCTGATGGGGAGCTGGTTGGAAGTAATACCAGTATACAAAGCTGTCCATGATTGCAGCAGATTTGGTAAATCACATGGATGCTTTCACAAATGGCCTGCCCTAGGATTAGGAAGAATAAGCCTGTCCTGTGATGACAATGGGTTAGGAAAAGGTGGGTGGGTGGATTAGACAGGTGGACCTGGATTGGGACAGACTATAATGCTGTGGAAGTTGGGTGGGCAATGACACACCAGCTTCTGAGGGTTGGGAAATATCTCGGATAAGGTGACTCATTTCAGGGCATAATGAATAATAATCAAAGAATAAATGAGGAAGTAGCTCACTTTTTGATCATGTCCTGGATGTTACTGAGTGAAGAGGTCTTGGTCTGGTTGAGGCTCATTGATGATAGTTTCATGAGTGGGCAAGGACAACTCGTTTGTTCACCTTCTCTCCCATCAGCTTTCTCTCATCCTCCTCAACCTGAAACACCACCTTCCTATCTGTAAACCTCCACATCACTGATGGATCCACACACACCTCTGTCCACATTAAACCTACCCACAGTACATGCATTTTGCCAGCCACTATTGCTTCTGCACCAAAAGACCACTCCCATACACCCGAGCCATCTGTGGATGGTATATTTCCGGTGACGAGAACTCCCTTGCCCAGTAAGCTAAAGGTTTCAAAAAAGCCTTCACAGAAAGGCGCTATCCTCCAGAAGTAATATGCAGACATTTCCCATGTGATATCCCTCCTCCTCCCCCCCCCTCATCTTAATAACCAGCTATTGTGGGGGAGGAGGAGGAGGGATATGGCATGGGAAATGTCTGCATATTGCTTCTGGAGGATAGTGCCTTTCTGTGAAGGCTTTTTTGAAACCTTCAGCTTACTGGGCAAGGGAGTTTTCGTCACCGGAAATATACCATCCACAGATGGCTCGAGTGTATGGGAGTGGTCTTTTGGTGCAGAAACAATAGTGGCTGACAAAATGCAGGTACTGTGGGAGGGTTTAATGTGGACAGAGGTGTGTGTGGATCCATCAGTGATGTGGAGGTTTACAGATAGGAAGGTGGTGTTTCAGGTTGAGGAGGACCAGAGAAAGTGGATGGGAGAGAAGGTGAAGGAACGGGTTGTCCTTGCCCACTCATGAAACTATCATCAATGAGCCTGAACCAGACCGAGGTTAGCGGTTTTGGGTGGATATGAAGGTTTCTTCTAGTCGACCCATAAACAGGATGACAGAGGGCGCCATGGATTTACTGGTATACCTTTCCCTTAACAGAAAGATGCTGTTATGATAGATTTAGCCTGATATTACACTATCCCACTTATTGGTCGAACTTTATTTGCTCAATATATTTGATATAGTGGACCGAAGTACTTTTGTCATATGTTGCGTTTTGTCCACTTTCTTTGATCAAATCTAGTGCCTCACCTTACTTCTGATCAAAGAAAGTGTTTGTATTCTGTTCCTTGCAATGACACATTTAACTGCTCGGAACACTGGCACAATGCAACTCTTTGATGTTGGTAGTGGGAAACATAGTTCACAATTGACAGAAATGTATGTAGTAGGCGAGTTGCTCTATAATTTACAACACCCAGAGGACGATGTAAAAAATAAATCGTCTATTGGTGAACAGGCAATACATCTCACAGATCTCACCATAGTCATATCTGCCTCTTGATTCATCCAACATTGAATTGTAATACATAAGCATAGAGGAAGATAAAACAATATAGAATTTAAAAGTTTAAACATATTTGTCGATTCTTGTGTTTTCATTCTCCCGATGCTCCTAATTATGAAGTACTTCATCTGCTTTGTACATTTCGGCTGAAGTGCAGTCTATAAGCCCGCAAGTGGCGTTTCATGTTTGGACGTTGGCAACGGCGCTGGAGCCAATCAGCAGTCGTGTTCGTGCAGCCAATAACAAATAGCTTTCTTTTTATGGTTTGTAAACAAATCACTGTAGTGGATGTAAAGATCTTTAGATCAACATATTGCATTGCAATAAATGTGGGATTTATATTTAAGTTCTGTAATGGAGATTGAGCGTACAGGCTGTACTATGTAGTCAAAATTATTTTCACCAGTGATTTTAGTTGTGATTGCATGACTTTTGCAGCCTTTACGAGCGCAACTACTTATACTGAGTGTTTCTGAATCGGATATTCAGATGCAACTACGAGACAAAACTTCTTGTGTAACCTATATACGTAACCTTAAGGCTGTGCTGGCCCGTTTTTGAAGTTATCAATAGTGTGTTAAAAGAGTAGTCTTAAAGTGTGTTGAAAACATCCTTTCATTTAAAAAAGTGATCTGTAGCGTAGCCTGCAAATGGTTAGATATAGGTTAAACGATAAATCTATTTTTTAGTATGTGAGGGCGCGTAGCGCCCGAATCTCCTATTCAGAACCGGAACTTCGAGATACACAGATTCTTCCAAATTAACGAACAGCTGGTTTTTTTCTTAGGGAAGTGAACACAAATTTTAATTACGTTCATTATTCACATATTGCAATTCACTGGATAAATTGTCAGTCGTATTATTTGAGGCAGAAACACTTAATTTACACTGCAAGAAATTATTAAATCTGAATGAAAAAGCATGTGCCAAAAGGCCAAATTCACAACACATGAAACGCGGAACCTGATTGGCCGCCTTCACCCGAGTCATTCATCCCTCCATTACCAATGTCTACGCATAAACCACAACTCGCAGACTCATAAACTGAACTTTTACTGTGCATTTCTATACAATTTGCAGATGATGGAATGTCATAACTTTCAATACAATAAATAAATATAGACAGTACTTAGTAACTGTAATGCACAAAACTGTTTTTATATTCAAATATTCCTCCTCCAGTGCTTTATAAATAACTGCACATGTGTATGGTATTATTACCATCAATGTACACTGTCGTACTCAAGAACTATACAGTAAATTGGAGTAGCTTTCATTGGCTGTAAGTGATACGGTAAGCCTTGACTTTCAGTACCCATAAGAAATTTTATTACATGCTTTTATCATTTACAGTGAGACCCACGACTTCACCCAAGTATGATTCTGTTTCTTATTTATTTTTACTCTTCTTCCATGGACAAAAACAACACATTTGATGTATACACAGCTACATAACATAATAAGAACTTGTCATGCACCATGTGAAGAAACACAGATCAAATATTGGGTGACAGTGTATTGCCTCCTTTGGCGTCTCATATGTGGGGTGGGGTGAGAGTTGCAATGGAGATGGATTTGGGCAATCTAAAGTACTTCACAGTGGATGACAAAATAAGTGAATAAGGGGACTGGCAAAAATGTGGTTACATTTATAATTAGAAAAAAATGATTTCAGATCTCTAACATTACATATCCAACAATATAATAAGGATAGTTTGCAACTCAGCATACAGACTTATCTCGAGCTGCACAGGCACATAAAAAAAGACACTCATACACATAAAGCAACTTTTGGCCATTAGCCTTTTAAAAAAATACACACAACATTTTACACAGAACCCTTATCTCTGGTCGCTGCTTACTGAGTAAGTAGTATTAGTAGTAGTTTGTTGTTGTTGTTTGTGGGTTTGAAGGGCACTCAACATCGAGGTAATCAGCGCCCACACACAACTCACAGTGGCAAACGGAATTAGAAAAAACAAGAAAAACAGGAACTGAGGAAAAACAGGAGCCGTATAAAAAGCACCACCATTTCTTTCAAGATCTACCCATAAGAACACTCACATTAAAAACTTGTTTAAGTCATGGCTTAGTATGGGCAGGTCCGCCCAAAGTAAAACTAAGAACATTGATGGG
Source organism: Locusta migratoria (assembly GCA_026315105.1). NCBI lineage: Eukaryota > Metazoa > Arthropoda > Insecta > Orthoptera > Acrididae > Locusta > Locusta migratoria. The sequence goes on along the minus strand of CM048746.1, from coordinate 43,482,632 downwards.
AGCCTTAGGTAGAAATGACTAGCTGACCAATAAAAAAAGACTAAAGAGCTAGTCGACCTAATGATTCCTTAGAACTGTTGCCCTAAAATTTTAGGGAGTTAGCCTGACAATTAACAAAATTTTAAAAGGTGAATCACATTTGATGCATCATCACTTAAAATAGAGGGCTGGTAACTTTGCAAAAGAGCTGCTGCCCTTTGATCTGCATATAGAAGAAAATCAACCAAAACATGATGCACAGTGAACAGTACATTACAAGCACCACACCAAGCAGCAAGAAGCCATGTGTCATGGGGGCAGTGACCAATACGAAGACGAGTGAGGAAAACTTCATCCCACCTGCGCAGTTTGAGGGATGTTCGCCACAGCCGTGTGGTGCATTTCACAACTTGCAACTTGTTGTTCAGTATTTCCCGCCACTCATCCTCCCATCGACACACGACTTTTCCCCAACAGTCTGGCCAGAGCATTCAAGGGAAGAGGTCACTGAGATACCGTACTTGCGCAACACTTCCCCTTTGCTGCAACGTCAGGCCTTTCGTTCCCTTGAATGCCCATATGACCAGGGATGCAGCAGGACACCACCTTCCCCAAACTTTGTAGGTGGGAAAGGGCATCCTGGATGTTCTGGACTTCTTTATCTGGTGGGTAAAGGGTTTGGAGGGATTGAAGGGCACTCATTGAGTCTGAGCAAACAAGGAATTTAAAACTTGCTACACGTCTCATCTGCTGCATTGCCCACAAAACGGCATGAAGTCCACATCAAAGACAGTAAACTCCGGCGGAAGACAGATCTTGGTAACCCAATCAGGAAAAACAACAGAACAATCAACAGAGTCCCCTTGTTTAGACCGATATGTGAATACATCTACATAGTCGCATTGCTTAGTTAAAATTTCATAAAATAACAAGGTAAAAACAACGGCAGGAGTGCCATTTCTGCTGTACTGCACTAAATCTAAGATTACTCTGGGCCTCTACAGTAGCCAGGGTGGCAGGCAGTTAAACCATATATATATATATTCACTCAGTTTTAAAAGTTATACGGTAAATTTGTAATTACAGACACACCCATGTAGTGCGATGTTGGTAAGCTCTGAAAGCTTTTTTGAAAACCCACTCATATATAATGAGACAATAATTCTTTGTGATGACTGAAATAAATAATTACAGTAATGCTGTACCTACTCTATGGAGGACAAGATCTTGTATGTAGCCTTGTCCAGTCAGAAAATCAATTATACTCGTAATGCCAGCACTAGTACACTAAGTTGTGAAGCCGAAAGTAAAATTTAACCAGTTACATATAGGTTAAAAAGCAAATGTAATTATAGCAGAATACCTAATTTCATTGTCAACTATAAGGTAAGAGACTAATTTTAAACAGTCAATTTGTCTCTATATGGAAAGATGAAAACCACAAAGTGTAAATTATTTCAGTAATAAAAAATGAAATCAAATCATCTGGTCCAAATATTTTGTCATATGGATTATGTTTCAATTTTAAATTAATAATGATCGGAAAAGATTAACATGTTATTTGTAATTAGGTCCATTGGAGACGGCCAAAGAAATAATTTCCATGCACAAAGATTTTGATGCGTTTAACGTTGATAAATGAGAGGGAGATTGCATAGGAGGGCTAGAACTACTACTATCACTAATTCAGGACATTTCGAAAATCGGCCAGGGTGCCACTGGACAAAGTACACATTAGAAAAATGAAAGAACTACATGCCTTGATTTGTGCAACAGATTCACTGCCTTGACACTCGACTACGTGGTTAGACACACCACGAACATGAATCTGCAACATCTTTCTGAAAAAGATATATAAAGTATTACGTTATATAAATCATATACACACAACAATTTCAAAACAATTTATGTACGGTCTGCCATACGGCACACGAAGATTTTCCCGGAGTTGATGGTACAAAACGAGATCCATATACATAATAGTTATTACTTACATTTCTGTGATTCTAAAGAACTAGTCTCCTTTAAGAATCGACAAAACGTATAGCATAAAGACAAAAAGTTTTAACAACGTGTAAATTTTACAAGAAGTTTATTTTTCTTCAATATTCAAAGAACTTCACATCACAGACACGGTAGTTCCTGCTCAACTACTTGTGTCTACGGAAAGTAAATCTTGGTGCCGTGTAAGTACATGTTATTAACATGTTTACATTAGAAAACAGAATTTTGTTGTTGTTGTTGATGTTAGGTTGTTTAAGGGGAACAAAACTTCAATGGTCATCAGTCCCCCAAAAACAGACTTTATCTTGCGCAAAGGACTGTAAACACGAGCGTGGAAATTTTGAGCCCGTGCAAGTCCAATGTAGCTTTTTAACATGGCGCCAACTAATGTGCTACATGCAGTCATCCGAGTAGTGGCTTTATTTGGCAACTAGACAATCAGAGCATGTTTAAACAGAAAGAAGAGAAGACGCAAATGTTGTATATGCAAGCAGATTGCGAGGAGGAATGAATTGGAGGCGTCAACGGTGTTGATAAGGGAACTGGAAACCGAGGATGAAGCGTCCTTTGAAAATCATTTTAGGATAAACGTGACCAATTTTGAACATGTATTAAGACTGGCCTTCTATTCAAAGAAAGAACTCTCTAATGCAGTATGCTATTGCTGCTCATTTAAAGTTAGAAGTCGCTCTGAGGTATCTCCCTTCTGGCGATTCATTTGCTCCACTGCAATATATGTATCGCCTTCCCAAGTCCACCATATCCAAGTTCGTCCCTGGAGTGCTGGATGCAGTATAAAAGCCATTAGAAGTGCATCTGAAGGTAATTTTCTATTCTTTTTTAATCACTATATTGAAGACTGTTATGATACACTTGTAAATAGGCAGATGTATATTCTACAGAGATGGATGCACTTCATATAGATCATATAGACCCACCCTATCTTTCAGGAAAGGATCAGCTCAGGATGTGTGGGATACGTGGACAGCTAAAACAGCTGTACAGTTTAGTAATACAAGTTTTATTTACTAATATATACAAATTCTCAACTTCTAGAGAGTAAGTCTGTTCTTGTGGTGGCATCTTCTTGCATGATTCTAGCTGCGCTCTGTCATAGTTACTGCCTAGTTTGGAGACGAGTTCAGAGGGGGCCTTCCAGACGCAAGTTGGCCTAGATATAGCTGTTTGTAGAGGGCGCGCTTCTCGGTTACTCCCTTCAGGAGTCGCGGCGCTGGCGTGTGATTGGCTGCCTGTCGCCCACTGCCTTCTTCACACACGTTTCCTTGCGTCTGGTGTGTGGCGCTGACTTTACACCACAATATCCCTCACCCCCAAAGTTCTCGCACATTGTCGTGTAAGGAGCTCGACAACGGTGCAGGAGGCAGGCTCGTGAATGTAGTGATGGACTGGAGTCTGTAGCTGTGGAGGATGGCAGAATACTAGCTGGTTCCCACCATCCAGCCTGAGCTCGCGAGGGAACGACCTCTGAGGAAACCTCCGAAGGGCCCACATCAAGGCCTGGGGCCCAGATGATAGCGTAGATGGAGACGTTGGTGTCGACATCGGCGTCAGATGCTGTGTGGCGTGCTGGTCCAGGTCCATGGGGATGTAGAAGGGAGACAGAGGTGGCGAGGGCTCTGCCTCCATGAAGTCGGGCTGTGGTGCTGTGGAGATCTTCTGCGGGGGCGGCTGCCAAGGTCATGCGGGCGGCAGAGGCTGCGCGGTCTGCATGTTGTGTGAATCTGCCAAGAGAAATGCAGAAGGATCACGGGGTACACAACAAGGGCGAATTTGATTGCGGTGCCTGCGTACAACTCCCTCAGGTCCTGAAATTTCAAACATGGAAGCACTGAAACATTTTTTCATCTCAACCCACTCCCATTGCCTTCCCAGGAAGGCAAATTCCACTTCTTCTGCTGTAAGCACATTGCTTCTACATGACCTTTCTTGCCACATGCATAGTATTTTGCTGACCGGGACAGATAGTTCTGCCTTTTGTGCCATGAGAAACATTTTGGGCAAGACTTCACTTCCTTAGCAGGCAAGGCTCTGTGTCTATCAACTTGTTTACACTTAGCGTGGACAGGAGGAGATGCATGTCGTTCAACCTTGTGCACGCGGGTGTGTCACGTCGCTACAGTACACAGTGGACTTGAATCAAAGTTTTCCACTGATGCAGTACCTGAATTGTACTGTTCAAAAACTGTTCTACTTTATGGAAAGACGGATCTGACATTCTTAGAATCTGCTCTCTAAGTCTGCAATCAGATATATTATAGACAAAAGCATCACATCCGAATACAAAGCTCCACACGAACACTTAAATTTGCACTCTCTAGTAAGACCTTGAAGATCTGTTATCCACTGCCGGTATTATTGGTACAGACTTTTCTTACATCGAAAGAACTGATACCTAGCGGCTACTACATTGATTTGCTGTTCGTAATACGACGTGAGGACTACTATAACAGAATCATAAGAAAGTTCAAAAGGCTTTGCGGTGGGAAACAGTTTTTTGACAAGACGGAACGATGGGGGGGGGGGGCTACACATAATAGAGAAAAAGGTAGTTTGACAGTTTGACAGTACCTTGCGCACTGTTGCATAGGCTTCAAAAAGTTGCAGCCCTTCTGTCCATTCGTCTTGTGCTTCGCCATACTGGAGGTGGTAGCTGTTGTAGTGGAACTTGTGTATTTTGTGTTGCAGGTTTAGCCAGAAGTTGTTGTACTGTCGACAGCAAGGAGGCAATTTGTTGACGCTGAAACTGAGACATCCGCATCAACTGCTGTGCACCCAGCCCAGGGAGCTGTGGCGCAGTTGCAGGGATGCTTGCGTTAGTAGGGGTTGACATTCTGCAAAAACAACAAGAAGAAACAATGCAAAAATATAGAAATTGACGCTGATCCTGTAAAATGAAAAGATTATATAATGCAAAATAATGTTGCAGTGTAGTGACAGAGAATTAAGCGTCCACTGAAATTTAACGTCTCATTGCCACGTGCTTAGTTCTCGTCGCCATGTGCTTTGTCCTCCCTGGCCTATCTTTCAGGAAAGAATCTGCTCAGGATCCATGGGATGCATGGAAAGCTAAAACAACTATACAAGTAATACAAGTTTTATTTACTAATATACAGAGTGTATCACCTAACATTTGCATCGCAAATATTGCGGAAACGAAAAGTGTGATTGATGTGCGGTTTTCACAGAAAGTATTGGTAGTCAGGGGATCTTATTTTTAGCCAACAAACAGATTGTGATATTACTTAGAATGTGTATTTTTATGAAAACATACAGTTTTTTTTTAAAATGGAACAATGCCTGTAGACACTAAGAAACTAAACGTCGGGTGCAACAGAATATAGCAGTGTTTGCTGCAGGTTTCTAGTGCAAGTCATTTACGAGATATCGTCTTTTGAAACGTTCCCACACCGACTCTTGTACAAAACCTGTGGTAACACAAAACTAAAGAACAACACAAATGCATACATTTGTTATGTGGATTCCAACCAGTAACACGACAAATGACCATCACAGGTTGTGTTCAAAATGACCACCGGCAGCAAAAATACACGTGGAATGACCGCTGCACAAGTTCTAGCATTTCAGCGGATCTGTTCGAGCAGGCTGCAGTAATATGTCGCTGAATATCATCGGGAGTGGTTGGTATTTTCTTGTAGACGACATCTTTCAGCTTTCCCCACTGAAAAAAGTCAACTGGCGTCAAATCCGGGGAACGGGCAGTCCAAGGGACAGGTTTTCTGCGTCCAATCCATTGATTTGGGAACAATTCATGAAGACATGCTGTAGTAATTCGTGCATTATGGGCTGGGCAACCATCATGTTGGTACTATAGATTCCTCCTAGTCTGCAGAGGAAGGTCTTGTAGCATTCGTGGAAGATGGTCTGTTAGAAGGTTGTGATACTTGTCAGCAGACCAATGATGCATGTTTCTGCAGTTTACCTGGCCATGATTGGTAAATATGGCTTCATCACTAAACAAGATACATGATACATCTAGATTATCCTGTCGAAACCTCAGCAACAGAACCTAATACGATTCTCAAAATCGTTTCCATGCAGCTCTTGATGGAGAGAGATGTCATGGGGATGGAGAATGTGTAGGACACTTGCCTAACTCATGCCACTACCTTGTGCGATTGCACGAGTGCTGACATGCGGGTCAACTGCAATAGCAGCAAGAACATCAATTTCCCCCTCATCTGTCGTCACTTGTCTCCTTCTGTTATGTTGTCTCGGTGTTACTCTACCACTTTCATATAACTGGTTGAAGAGGTTGATGAATAACTGTCGAGATGGATTATGTCTATTGGGATATCTTGCCGCATACACCGTACTAGAACGAATGGTATTCTTCCTACACTCTCCATACATCTTGTGCATGTCGGCTTATTCTGCATTGGTAAACTCATCGTACACTCACGACCTACCGCTTGGACTCTTACATGGTAACTGATTAGGGAGCCGCAGTGAACTCAAGGAACAAACAAGCACGCTGTAAGCCAACATATCTCCACCGTACCTAGCAACTATGTCGGTTGACTGGCACACACAAATGTCAATGTGGGAAAGTTTCAAAAGACGATATCTCGTAAACGACTTGCACCAGAATCCTGCAACAAACACTACTGATATTCTACTGCACCCTAGTTTCAGTTTCTTAATGTCTACAGCCATTGCTACATTTCAAAAACGGTATGTTTGCATAAAAAATACACTTGCTAAGTAATATTGCAATCTGTTTGTTGGTTAAAAATACGAGACCCTGACTACCGATGCATTCTGTGAAAACCGCACATCAATCGCACTTTCTGTTTCCTCAGTATCTGTGGTACAAGTGTTAGGTGATTCATGCTGTATACAAATACTCTACTTCTAGAGAGTAATTCTGTTCTCGCATCGTCGTCGTCTTGCACGATGCTAGCTGTGCTCTATCATAGTTACTGCCTAGTTTGGAGCCGAGTTCAGAGGTGCCCTTCCAGATGCATGTTGGTCTCGATATAGCTGCTTATAGAGGTCGCGCTTCTCGGTTACTCCCTCCAGGAGGCGCGGCGCTGGCGTGTGATTGGCTGCCTGTTGTCCGCTGCCTTCTTCACGATCGTTTTCATGCGTCTGGCATGTGGCGCTGACTTTACGCCAAAACAGTCACAAAAGAAAAACTGTCTATTTTCATATTTGAAGTTACGAATGAAATAGTCCACAAACATTCTTGTAAATTTAATGCACAGCACGCTTTTTACGTCTTATTTCCTAAATAAAATAAAATTTTATTGTCTTACTCTGAGGCTATCGTTATTCTACAGTTTAGGGGTGCCAACTTTTAGAAATGGCTGATCGGTTCTAGAGTCCATGTTGCAGCGAGAAGTAGTCGCTCATGTAGGATACACGCCCATGTCACCGAATGTCGCTGCTTGTAGCTGTAATGTCGTATAGCTGTATGTCACACGCTTTTGTCGCTCACTTAGGACATAGCCTTAGCTTTTCCACACGCCGATGTAGGAAACGTTATTTATATGACTTTCAAGATGGTCCCTAGTGAAATTTTTCGTGCGGGAGCTGTACACGGTTTACTGTAGAGTTTATACAGTAGCTGACAATGAAGAAAAACAGATGCGCTAGCATCTAGACTATGTCCTACATGAGCGAAAAAAGTGCACGACAGCTTCAAGCGACAAAATACCACATGTACAATTCAAATGTTCAAATGCTTGTATAGCTTATGGGACTTAACTACGGGGTCATCAGTCCCTAAACTTACAAAGTACTTATGAACTAGCTAACACTAAGGACAGCACAAATATCCATGCTCGAGGAGGGATTCGAACCCCCAACTGTAGTGGCCATGCAGCCCGTGACTGGTGCGTGTCAGTCCTCTCGGCCACCGCGGCCGGCCCACATGTACAGTTACGGAAGTGTCCTAGCTGAGCTTCATCCAGCACACTGCCTGTCACCCGAGACAAGTGGCAACGTTTGAATCTTGTTGCTGTTGCACACGTAACAAAGTGTCGAGTTCGTTGAGAATCGTCTTTTTGTCGCAAGAATTCTGTGAGCTAATAATTCCTGAAGTTTATGAAACTGCAACTGTTTCCAAAATAACAGAATATAAAATTGCAGTTGTACATATAATTAATAATTTCGATTGGGATAAGAAGTGTCCAAAATCTGGTAAATTTACGACTGATGTTAAACTTTTAAATTATTTCTAATATGACAGTCTTTTGTTTCTATTCTATTTATTATTTATCTTGTGGATCACATGTTGTACAAAAGTATACATGATATAGGGCGAGCTATTTAGTGTTTTAGAACACTGTACTCTCTTGAAATTATATGATGAGAATGGAAGTAGAAAAACTGCTTATTGACAAATGTAGTAACACACAAATTATACAAACAATGAACATGAATAACTAATAATTTCGTAGACAATGGATTTACACTCAAAAATTTACACAAATAATCAAAGGTACAATATACTGAAAATAATCACTGGAAATATAAAACAAAGAGACCTACATAAAAAATATACATTAAAGAAATACAAAATCACTGGGAATGTACAGACAATGAAAAGTGCTACTGAACAAGTTGTAACAATACATAAAGGATATTAATTGTATAGATTACAATAATGACTTTTAAATTGTCTACTCGTAAGCATAGAAGTGTTCATAGAATGCAGACTCATTAGTTTTTCATTTACAGGAATTCTCGCATTGAATATAAGCAGTGCTTTGTCAGAAATGCCTTTAATTTCTTTTTAAATATTGGACCTGGATCTGGAATCTTATTGTGTAACTTAACACCAAGAGGAATTATTGCTTTTTGGTATGATTTTGTCCTTGAAACGTTTTGGTGGAGATTTGATTGTCCTCTGGTAAAATGAGTGTGACTATCCTTGTTTTGGATTAATGTTCCTGTTCTCATGAGATATTCCTTGGTGACTATGATAGTTGCTTCGATGAATAGGCATGAGACATTCAGAAAATTCATTTTTATAAAGTGACATTTACAGGATTCCATCTTTTTGAGACCACAAGTTATTCACAGTGCTCTTTTTTGCAGTTTCAATATACTTGTATTGCAAGTTGAGTTTCCCCACAAGATGATTCCATAGCAGAGCCGGAAGTGAAACTGTGCATGGTACATTTTTACGACTGTGGATTTACTTGTAGTAGATTTTTATATTCTTAATCAGTATCACAATGGAGAGAGTTTCTTTGACAAGTTGTTTATGTGTGTAACCCATTTTAAATTTTATTTAACCCATAAACCCAAAAATTTTGTTTCATTTACATTTTCAATTTGATCATTATTAAGCTTTACAATGATAGTTTTTTTGGCAGGATGATGGAATTAAGTTGAAGTTGATACACAAAGTTTTCCACTATTAACAATTAGGCCATTTTTGTTGAACCACTCAAATAGTGTTTTCATACAGTTATCAGACACAGACTGTAGGTATTCAGGACTAGATCACATCAACACTATGCTTGTATCATCAGCAAAGAGTATAGTTTTTTGTGGGCTCATATGATCAACAAGGTCATTTACATAAATGAGGAAAAGTAATGGTCCTAGAACAGAGCCCTGAGGAACGCCATATTTTATTGCCCTTTTCTCATGGTGGAAAAGTTTATTACTGATTTTGCTCAGTACATTAATATCAAATTGAAGCGATATCTTCTGTGTGCGCTTTTGTTAGTAAGAGTATAACCAGCTTTGTGCCATACCTCTTATCCCTCTCGTTTCCAGTTTATCAAGCAGTATTTTGTGATCTATTACATCAAAGGCTTTAGAAAGATCTAAGATGATACCAGTAGCTATATTGTGTTGGTCGAGTTATTTTACTGTCTGGTCCAACAGTTCAAAAATTGCTATTTGGGTGGACATAGATTTTCTAAAGCCATACTGTTGAAAGTTGATAGATGTATGCTTATTTACATAATTTATAAGTCTATCATAAAAAGGCTTTTCTAGAATTATTGAAAAGATGCTTAAAATGGATCATGGTCGATAATTGGATACTAAATTGGATACTTAAATTCTATCCCATCTAGCCTACAGCACTCTCTGTAAGTGCTTGTACCAACAATCATTTCCCAGCTGGTTTCAGGACTACACATGCTATCAACAGTAACCTACAGCAAACGGATATAGCCATTCATCTTCTTTTACTAAATGTCTAACCCAGCTAGCATGCGACAATCTCTGTATACACACAACAACTGTGTTGTTGGTGCATCCCTCCCGAACATCTAATTGATTGATGTTGCATATTTTTGCATCATGTAGTCCACCAGGCAGTATTTCTGAAACATTTTCTGTCAGTTATTAGAGTACCTACCTCATGTATTTAACAATCACTCGCACACAAGCAGCCATCGTATTCCCCCTTCCAACAAATCATTAATCTCAATAAACATCTATTTATTTATTTGTGTATGAACTACATCACAAATGTAACTGAAAGAAGCCAGTACATAATTAAAACTACAATGTAAGTTCTTTTACATAAAACACCAGTCAAATACAAAGATAAAATATAAAATACAGATATAAACAAATACAACATATAGTACAGATTAATCATATTTCGCACGTCCAGGAATTGGTGTAAGATGTGGCTGTCCCGGTCTATTTCAGGAGTTCCTCTTGAGAGCACTCTCTAGATGCGTGCACTGAAGGGCACTTTAGAAGGTGTTCCATCGTCTGCATTGCACCACACTCACATTCATCATTGTCTGTGTAGTCCCACCTTTTCGTAAGTTGTTTTGATCGCCACACGCCCACACAAAGTCAGGGGTCATAGCAGAAGCATTTGGGATTGCAACCAGTCTGGTATCAGTCCGCAAATTCTGCTACAAGACGACTAAACATATGTCACACAACCAATTACAACGTAAAAAGACTGACACACACACACACACACACACACACAGAGAGAGAGAGAGAGAGAGAGAGAGAGAGAGAGAGAGAGAGAGAGAGAGAGAGAGAGAGAGAGAGAGAGAGAGAGAGAAGAGCTAACAAGGAATGATCCAGATCAACACCATGTTCTGTTTCTTATATATATATGATCATTACAACTAGCAACATGAAACAGTCTGCTCTATTTAGGACTGATTCAACACCCAAAAATTTTTATCGAATGACAAGAGCAATCCTTTAGATATTAAATATACGATTAAACACACTTCACAACCAAAGTAACCAGCCCGCTTTAAGTCACCTAACCATAGGAGATTTATAAAACCCGTTGACTCTCGACTGAAGAAAAATAATTTACCACTGTAAGCATCTCATCTATGCTACTGAGACGCATCCACTTGTAACGTAAACCACTAAAAGTCGAGATAAACACGCCACAAGTCTAACACATACCCATACTACTAAGTATCAATATGCATTTCCACAAATGTGGAATGCCTCTGTCTTGCAACGAATCGTACGACTAACCGGTTCGAAACCGGTATTTAGCACAAGCCAGGTTACATTGTCTACACCAGATTACAAAGATCCGAGAGCTAATTTTATGAAGACACAATTACTTTGGTTCTATCAACAGATATAAGAATGTAAAATGATCGAAGTGGTACAGCTATACCATCGCTCTTAATGCACCATCAACCCAATATAGACCATCTCTACCTAGCCTCTACAGGTCGGGTAATGTTCTGCTCACACAACTTGACGTCAGTTTTTCGTCACATGCTGCATCGAAGACCGCGCTAACAGCTCTCGACTATTACCTGTTACTCGATACTACTATGTGATAGACACCTTCTTGATTTGCCATATTTCTAAGAGTTTTAATACTATTATATGCAGTAAGCCGTTTCATGGAAACAACACATAGGTATGTAAACACATATGCACTGCAAATTATGTTATATAGCAACTGATTGACATTACAAGATTATGGCTTTGTAAAATGATTCTATTCGACCAGATGATGCTGACATAGTTCAGCGAAACCGGTCGTCTTAAATAGAATCAAGAATCAAGAATCTTTATTGGCCATTGATCACGCAAGGTGAAATAGGCTTCGTCATACATTTAGGTATACAGTTTCTTACATTCAGTACATTGAATTGTTCAAAAACAAGCAATTTCTAATTATCATATAGAAACTAGAAGTGAATTAAGTGCAAGTACACATAAGTATTGTATACATTTACACCAGAAGCTGCTAAGTACATACAGTATGAACTAAAAAAAAAAGTGATACAGGAATTAGAGAAATTAATAAATTGGTGTGAATGATCTATAATAAAATCATAGAGGGTACAGCTATTGTTTTACATTCATATATCTAAGTGATGAGGTTACATATATACATATCCACAGTACTTATAAATTTATTCCAGCATTACTCACGTCATAAAACTCATTCAAAGAGTAGAATGGGTTGTCACATAGCCAACTGTACAGTCTATCTTTAAGAATTTTACATGGCATGGCTCGAGCTGCTGGTGACAACCTGTTGAAAATTTTTAGAGTGTGTACTTTGTGCAAGTTACCAGTTTTTAACAGTCTGTGTCTTGGTATATCAAAATCTGACTTCTTTCTTGTGTTGTGATCGTGAATATGTTCCCTGACAGCCCATTTCATACCATTGTTTTTTACATAAATTACACAACTATATATGTATAGGTTTACAGCAGTCAGTAGCTTGAGCCTGGTAAAGAGAGGACGACAGTGCTCCCTGGGGCCTCTTTTGCATACTATACGTATAGTTCTTTTCTGAATTTTCAGAATTCTGTCAATGAAAGAAGTGTGTCCCCAGATTAGAAGGCCATAAGCTATATATGACTGGAAAAGTCCAAAATACATTATTCTAAGATAGTCAATACTGATCATGTCCCTAAGTTTCCATAGGAGATAGGAGACTCTCGAAATCTTTTTGCATACTTGATTTACGTGCCCTTCCCAGTTCAGTTTTGAATCAATATGGATTCCCAACAGTTTTACTGACTTGTTTTCAATGTCACTGAGCAGCCCTACAAAAATCTGTTGAGTTTTAACAGGATTACAAAGTAATTTATTTGCTGAGAACCAGCGGAGGGCAGAATTGAAAGACACCTGTGTGCTGTTACTCAGGGCTGCAATGTTTTGATGTGATGTGAGAAGAGTTGTGTCATCGGCATAGCATATCACAGAACTGTTTATGTGACAAGGCAGGTCATTAATTGCAATTATGAAAAAGAATGGCCCAAGCACAGATCCCTGTGGTACCCCAGTATTGATTGTTACTACAGGGGAGAGTTTATTTTTAACTGAGACAAACTGCCTTCTGTTGTGAAGGTATGATTGTACTACTGACAATGCTGGACTACATATACCGTAGTGTTTTAGTTACCTAATAGTATGTCATATGGTATGCAATCGAATGCTTTGCTTAAATCACATAAAACAAGTGACATCAAATTCCGGTTTTCAAAGGCAGTTAATGTTTGGTCCACAATTTCTAAAACAGCTGAGGTGGTGTTTCTACCCTGCCGGAATCCAAACTGATTGTTGCTCAGAAGGTTGTATGACTCAAAATAGTTGTTTAGTTGTGTATACATAAGTGATTCAAATATCTTTGAAAATATTGGTACTATTGATATTGGACGGTAACTTTGAGGTAGTTGTTTGTCCCCTTTTTTATACACAGGAATAACTTTGGAAATCTTGAGGCAATCTGGAAATACTCCAGATTGTAAACATTTGTTGAGTATGAATGCCAGGGGACTGCAGATAAGATCTATAGTATTTTTCAGAATGTAATTGGAAAGCCAATAACAGTCCATAGCCTTAGAGTCTGATAATTTTCTGACTGTTCTTTTAATTTCGATGGGTGTGATTGTATGCCAATTAAAGACATGTTCTGTTGATGGGTGGGCCTCAAGAAATTCCCTTGCAGAAGTGTCAGTTGCTTCTATCTTATTTTCAATTTCTTTAACTGAGCTAATGAAGTAGTCATTCAGTTCATTGGGGCACAGCTGTACCTCATTTGGACAATTAGTGGCAGTTTCCTGAGCTATAATTTGCCATGCTGCCTTGCATTTGTTGGGTGCACCTTCAATGTATTTCTCATAAGCAATCTTTTTTGCCTGTACAAGCTTTAATTTGTAAATGTTTTTACATTTTTGATATATTTCATAGAGAGTATTGCTCTGCTCTGACTTTTGCTTACAGGCATTTTTATATGTTGAGTATAGCAGTAGCATTCTTTGTCTTATCTGGCTAAGTTCCTCAGTGTACCAGTTAAACTTACTCTTTTTGTGTGTACTGGAGGAGTTAGTTTTTATTAAAGGTGAGCTGGAATACCATAATTCTACATATTTCTTAAAAAAGTTATCAAACACAGATTCAACATCAGCCTTATCTAATGTACATTTATAGACAAAGTCCCAGTTTGTATCTTTTAAATTATTAATAAAGCACAAAATATGTTAATCTTTTTGTTTTCTCACCCACATCGAATTGTGCTTATTAGAATTGCTAGGTTGCTTAACCCAAAGTTTGAAGAGCAATGGGTCATGGTCTGCAAGACATCAATCTATAACATTTACTGTATAGAGGTCTTTAGGAAAATTAACTATTATATTATCTATACAAGAATTATTCCGTGTTGGATGCTGGTTGGAACAGTATAAGTTAAGGGACCTCAATAAATCAAGAAAAGTTCTTGGTGGTTCTTTATCAGTGTTTAGCATTTCTATCTTATAATCCCCACATATGGCAATCCTAGTTTTATAATTTAGTATTTTCTTAACCACTAATTCAAATTTCTCAAAAAATGTATCAATGTCACCACCAGGAGACCTGTATAGGCTTACAATTATGAGGTTTTCATCTGGCATTTTTATACAGCTAAATTCTGCATCTAACTCAGAACAGTATATAGTTACATCGATTTTAGTAAATTTTAAATTATTTCTGATAAAAATCCCAGGCCCACCATTTTGTTTCTGTTTTCTACACATTACATCAACTGCTATAAAACCATTAGGGACAAAGACATCTACCTGACTTTCCTTTAACCAGTGCTCACACACACATATGACATCAACATTCTCTTCAGCACAGAAGTGTTCTAATTGTAATCTCTTATTTCTAATAGAACAAATATTAATTTGTAATATTGTGAGCACCTTGTCTTTGTTTTTGTTTGTGTGGAAATCACTTGATTTTGAAGCACTATATATATTCCCTGAGTTAACTATATCTGGTGTACTTGCCCGATTGCTGATTCCCATGGTGGTTAGGTTATGCTGCTGCCATACTTGCCCCACCAAAAATCCTTGTTTCTCACTGGTGGTTGCCTTCTTCTACTTGGTCGGCTACTGCTGGATACAGTGGTGTGTGATATTGTGGCTGCTTTGTTTGCTGCAGGGATTCCTTTCTCCCTGGTGCAGCTGTCTGCATACATTTCTTGTTGGAGGTTGTCTTGATGTCTCGTACTGCTGGCTTACTTTCCCTTGTCGTTTGTCTTGATTTTTGGTTTGTACATCCAGTCACAATCTCTCCAGTTAGAGTTGTTGATGTTCTAGCTGACAGAGAGCTTGTTTTTACTGAGTTTGTTGGTATCAGTGGTGTACTCGGAGCTGATGTACTTTTTCTGTTAGAAGACTTTTTTTTGCACTGAGAAGTTGCTGGGTGGCACAGCAGCTGTTGGAGATTTCATGTTTCTGTACCCATTGGCCTTCTTTGCTTCTCCTTGTGCTCTTGGAATTGGATCTGCTACTGTTGTTGGTGTAGATGATGCTATTGTAGAAATATCTGCCAGTGCTATTGGTTCTGCTGCTTCTTGTGCTGAAGTGCCCAAGTTCTGTATTGACTGTTCTGCTTGTTTTGATGTAGGTTTCTCTGCTGATAATAAAGGTACTTCTGCTTCAACCAGGGATGTATGTGATTTTTGTACTGATTTTTCTGTTTGTGTTGAAGTTTCTCTTTTTGATGATTCACTTGTTACTATTTCTTCTTCTTCTGTTATTGTTGATGACGTTCTTACTGCTATAGCATAATTTGGTGATGGTACTGGTATTGCTTTTGGAGTTGTGGAAATCTGCCGCTGCCTCTTGATTACATCAAGTATTTTCTGTGTCATAAGTAGCTTTCCTAGGCCATTCAAATGCTGGCCATGAGAGGTGTGAAATCTTCTTCCTATGTTGGAGATATCAACAACAGTAACGTTTTTGAACTATTTGCATATTACCAAAAACCGTTTGTTGGCAGCAGTGATCTCTTTGTTAACACAGGACAAATGTGGCAGATCGTGTCGGTGTGGTATGTTCACAATGAGAACATTTACGTGAGACATGTAAGCAAGATGCTTCCTTAGTTCACAGCAAGCAGTTGATGTCTCATTTTTGTATACGTCATTAGAGCCATCAAACAGTGCTACAAAATCATTTGCAGACAACCTCTTTATCTATTCATTGTGGCCTGTCTTAAAGATCTCTGAGAGGCAGGCACCAGGTTTAATCAGACTTGTAGATTTAATAACTGATGATTCGTTAACAAGTGAAGCAATCCCACGACCGTGGCTATCACCTATAATATAGAGTCTTTGTAAGTGATCTTGAGTGCTCCCTCTTCTTTCACATTCTATTCTTTTAGGCTCTTCAGTTGGGTTTCCTGACACAGATTTTACTGCTTCACAGGCACAGTCACTGTATTTACGAGTGTGCTCGTCATGTACACTGTTTCTTAGAGTTTTTTTGGTCCAGTTTTCATATTTACAATCACCACAGTTCCATATCCGAAAGAGAGATTCGTCATTTTTCACTGAGGGATTCACTTGACTGCAGTGCAAATGGAATATTCTGCTACACTGCACACACCTAATTCCGGCTTTGACACTTTTACAACACTTTTTGCAAATATTGGCTCCCAGAACAGTATTTTGGCATGCAGCTTCGTCCCCTTTCCTACCCTGTACTGGCCTAGGTTGCCTCTTGTAAGTTGTCTGCCGTTGCATTTCACTATTGTAGTTTTGCATACGTAAAACTTCGAATGTTTGTTTTAAATAGATAATCTCATCTATTAGCACTGTTACAACATCGCCAATGTGGTCTTTGTTTCTTAGTTTATGGCCTAAGGTAGCATCACATTTCGCACATACCCAGATTTTCTGCTTTGGATCAGCACTCACACAACTACTGTGATATATTGTTTTGCATTTAAAGCACAAGACACCTTTAGTAACGCGTTTTTTACACCAGCAAAAGTTTTCTCGCGAGTATTCATAGTATGATGTACTGGCTGAGCATCCGATACCGCTAAAGGAGCTTTCGGTCTTGCTATTTTTTGTTACTCTTGATATAATGAAACAAGTAAAACATTTGTAGTCACTGTAAATGGTGCCGTTTTGGCAGCAGCGACATTTTCCAACGGTGCTACTTGTCGTAATTATGGAGCTTTCCAAATCACAATTTTCATTTGGCGGCATCTTGAAAGTGGCCAAATAAATCTTCAGTTGAACAGTTGTTTACACTGAACGATGCTGTAGCAACCTGCTACTGTTTAGATGTCGGAAGGAAACGGTTTCCATATTCCTTCTTCCTGCTTCTTAAGCCCTTTTTAAACGATGAACGAAGGTGAACAAGATAGGTAATAATCTACTGAAGCGCTCCTAGCGTACTAGCCCTGAACTACAAACTCAAGCAAGATCTTGTGGCAGGGTGTTTAGACGATAAACGTAATCGAACAGTAATACCCGATGTTGAAAGTGAGGTTATAAAAGCCAATTTGTTATGTAGGAAGTCATAGTTTAATACTGGAATTGAGGAAACAACGCTAAATGTTATTGACGGCCAAAGAAAACCTTGCAATCGATGTTTTTGATCAACTTAGTGTGGTAAAGTTATGGGTAGTGAAATAACATTTCAAAACATTCACATCTATTTTCAAGCGAAAAAACTTATGAACACATCAAGCAATATTTATAAGAGCGTAAATAGACCTTCTTTACTTTATGTACTACGATTTGCCCAATGACATTGTTAATAACGTCATGCACAACTGAATTTTTGTCTTTCATTTGGTCTGACTTCTTCATTTAAAATGCTATTTAATGAAAGTTGCATCATCAAATTTCAATCTTATTCAAATAAACAATTGTCTTCAGTCTTTTCTGTTACGATATTGCAAATCATAAACCATTTTTCGGTTTCAGATGTACGACCTCAATTTTCGGTGGACAATAATTGAGATAAATATTTAAGTCGTCATGAAACATTTGCAATTTACCGCTAAACCAAAGTATAATAATAAACTAAAGATTAATAAGACAAGTTTACGTCCAAACCGTGTATTTGTCGACTACAGTATGAAAATCGCGTGACGAAAATAGGTTAACTTCCGATGTCAGCAGACGACCGTTCAATCAAAACAATCTTCTTGAGAAAATTTATCGTGACGTTGACGTTAGATGACGTCTGGTGACGGACAGTGTGAATGCCGTCATTAGAAATACATTTTGTAATACATTCTGATCATAAGCTTCGACATAACGCAAAATATACGTAAATACGAAAAAAAATGGCGGACTAACTGGAGCGACGACTGCAGCAGACAGCTGCTAGCTCGCGCATGTGCAGTGAACCCACTAGTAGCGAATTTAGAACTCGTCCTATTTCTTTATCGCTATAATTATCGCGCTTCCATACTAGCGCGATCATACTAGTGCAGCCGTTCAAACGACTGACGGCCGCCATTAACGCAACTTGTTAGCAATCTATTACAAGTTCGTTGATCGTTTAAAACGGGCTTTACGTACTTAGATGATACACAATTCACTAAGGTTACTTTAGACACTGGATTTTTTCACACACTTAACACTTTTCTCACTTTTAACGCATTTATTTGCGCAACTAAATATACCCACGATTTGCACCATCAGCCAGAATAATAAATAATAATAAAAATTGATGATCAGCGATCTTGACTTTTTTATATCTTTCTACAATTACGTCTTTCATTTTGTAGATAAGGCCCACAAACACAGTTTCCTCATCATCAGAAATTTAGAACCTCTCTTTATTTCATCGGCACGTTCCACTTTCTTAGCATTATTTATTGCCCGGTTTCACCAAACTTACGAATCACAACAACTTTGGCTGTACTGAAAAACCCGCTATTTACATAGCGATATTCATTTGTTCAATCGAAAACGTAGATAACAACAATGAAAGGAAACGATAAAACTCGATAGTATCGATTTAATACACGATACTAGACGCCGTTTCGATTGCAGAGTAACATAAACGCCTCGCCAATTCAATGAGAATTTGATACTGGCAATGATGAAATGTTGCAGCTTTTGGAGGTACGTCGAAAATAAGGGAGAGCTTAAGCTCACGACTTTGGGAGCCAGCGTGACGTCATTATGACGTGTACATGCTGTATCGAAGAGGCCACATAATCACATATCGACTTTTGTGAATTTCGAGATACTGCGTAGCGCCTCCTTCAATTCGTTGTTCTAGCGTTTTGCGTTTCCTTCAAACGTTGTTAGTTATCTTGTTTTCAATCGCTTTTCATAGTATGTCGACTTACTATGAGAGCACAATGAGAGAAAAGCTGAAACATTTCAGCGTTAATAATGACGGAAAATTGTGTGGCTACTGCGAAATACAAGAATAAGTTGATATGCTTCTTACGCAGTTCAAGTGCATCGGCTACTCTTACTCCGTGAGAGATAGTACACACTACACAGCATCTAAAATAAGCAGGTGAAGTCAGAAGTAAGGTAATGTCTTGTTTTCGTTACTGTAGTCCGTATATCGCTCAATTTGATTTTAATCTTTCTGTGTGATCACGAAAACGCATTTTGGAGTGTCTACCAGTTGTACATAGCTAAACAAAAGTAATTGTAACATATGTAGCCGATAAAATAATGTGTGTTCAGTTGTTTAATAAGTTCCTCTGATTCGTTGTCTGTGAGAAAATAATTTTTCACACTGTCATGTCCGATTCTTTGGCCGTTTCGTTAAACCATTTTATTTGTACATTTGCAGGTTGTCCAAAATTCTTCTTCACCCAAAGTAAAGGGAACGTTGAGATCCGATTTTACGGATTTCCATCTTCTATAGTAAGCACAAATCACCGTAAATGTATTCTTGGACCTAAGTATTATAAAGACAAGGAGGCGGCAGTTCCAGATCACCTGGTTGGTAATCTCATTACTTCATTTCTTATCCATCTGTAAATAAGTGTTCGTTTACAGCGTAAACTAAGAAAAGTAAGGCGTAATTGAAGACAGGGTATATGCTGTCCTGCAATTCACTATTAATTTGGTATTATAAAAACCGGGGAAAAAGGGAGGTGACAAACCATCTCCCCCAACAAGCGACTTCTTCAATTCAAACGTTTTTACAATCTCTCCCCCCTCCCCCACACTGTTCTTTGGAACTTGTTTCTTAAAGTTGCTTTAATTATTTTAGTTGTTTTACTATCAAATTAAAATTTGTTTGACATAAATCAGTGCATTTCTGTTAATTGACTCTTACGCTATTTTGAAGTCCATAAAAGTACATATAGGTGTATATTAAGTTGCTACTTTTATTCCTCTGTAATTTAACCTCGGATAAAAGCTTGTAGGTCACTGGTAGGAGGAAGAGTCTCCTGTAGTTGTTAGCATCTGTTTGCTTCTTTTTTATATAGTGGATGTATTAGTGCAGATGTCCATACTAATGGTGAACTGTGTTTTCCAAATTTGATTGAATATTTCTGATATAGTATTAGGTGTCACCATAGTACTTCTCCAGATGAGTTATTGTTTTTGGGTAATTGTATTATTTCTCTTATTGTTGTTGGTGGTTTTGACTTTAATGATTAAATCAAATCATAAGAAATTGTTGTTGCTCATAATCTGTGTAGCATGAAAATTTGTTTTAAGATCTATTTATTTACCAACAAATTTTTAAAGTGTTAGTTACAAAAATTAAACATAGCATAAATTTACCTGAATTATTTGCATATTGCATGAGCAACTATTTGTACTAGCATAATTGAAACTTTTGTATTCTGTTGCAGATAATTTTAACATGAAGCAAAACATTGACTCAATGTTGATTTTTTTTTTTGGCATTTCTGGCCATAAGATCCCAGCTGGGATCGTGTTCGGCCTGTCTGGTGCAAGTTTTTTATGTGACGCCACTGGGGCGACTTGTGATTGAGTCAATGAAGAATCACTAGATAAAGTGATAAAGTAACTGAATAACTTAAAATATTGTATTAATTATCAACAACAATCAACCTTTCATAACTTCTTGAGAAGCAGACCAGATCAAATCTCTCCCCCCACCTACTAATTGCTACTGCAGAATTACATATACCCAATGGAGGTATGGGATCACTGCTGAAATATATGTTTCTATCTTTTTAAAAGTTGATACCACTGCTAACGGAGGTCCATTGCCTGTAGGGTTTGATACCTTCACATCATGTTGCGAGATTTCAAGGTGTTCATTTTTGCAACTGTTTCAGTACTGCAATTATAAGTCAGATTTATTAAGTTCTTACAGACCTCTCTTGCCCGTTATGTGCTGCGAAATTAGTGCTTAATGTTTCAGAAATGTTGAGCCATGCATTTGCTCTAGATTGCTGCTAGTATTCTGTAACCCCTGTGCTGCAGTGTTTGTGTACTATAACTGCTTCTTGAACCAAACCCATATATTTCATCTAAACAAATTGAGGATTAATCCTATAAGTGAAATTTAATTTGTCAAATCCCCATTCAGAGAAGAAACAGAAGATGGCACGAAAGTATTTGCACAGAAACTTAAACTTTATGAAATCTGGACATGGACAATCAGGTTTTGCAAAATCTACTTTGTAAAAACATTCTTCAATTTCTGCACTGGTTACATGGAAAAAGTCCTGTAGCCACCACAGTTACTGATTCTGCACTTAAGTAAATTTTTTCATATTACATCATCACATGCTTAACAAACTTTGGTGTCTTCCTATACAGGATTAAAGAGATGTCTTTGCTGTAAAATTTAACTGCGGAATTTAACTTGCAATACTTTTCAATGGGGCTAGGAAGGTAACTGTTAACTAAAACTGCAATGAGATCTGTTAATTCTGTGTTTGTATTATGCTCTAGGTGTGAATGTTTCACCAATTTGTTCATTACTGAAACAGCAAACATACTTTTGTACTTGAAAGCCTTCACCCACCTTTTATGCACTGGAACCCATTGTTTATCAAAGTACTGCAAAGCAGAATCATTTGGTTTATCGAAAACATGGATTCTCAACTTTAGTAAATTATCAATATACTCTTGCTTGAAAGACGACTCTGCATTACCGTTCCACAGATTAAAAATTCTAACTCACATTTTTTTGTTCTTTTGTGTGAGACCATAACCACCTTTCTCAAATCATTTCTCTGTTAAATGAACACAGATACACTTTGAAACAGGGAAACAAGGACTGAATTGTATTTATTTTGGACGCAGAGAAATCAGTAACCCAGTATACAGGATTCATGTTTTTGTTCCACTCCTCGAAAATATTTAATGCTTCTGAAATTGACCATGTGTCTTCTATTTGAATGTAAATAGAACCTACCACTAAATAGCACACATTTGCCTTTACTGTTACAAAGAGTAGTGGATTATCACACTTGATGGTCTTTTACGTTGTATCAAGCAAGCGCATTGTCCCATACTTTCTCAGTAGTTGCCTTTGTCATGCAATCTGATAGCAAAAGAAGAGTGGATGTACTTCTCCATCAACCTCTGTACAAAGTCTGAAAACAGGCACTTCCACCAGTCATCATCAATTTATTTTATTTTTTATTTATTTATTTATTTTTTCCTTCCTTCACTAATTTGCCTTCACTTGCGGCATATCCTGATCAATTGCTGTTTCCTACAAAATCAGTGTATTTAGTCATGGTTGTTAGGGATTTGCTTTGCAGGGGAAAAAAGTGGAAATCTTACCAGCACTAAGATACTAGTAAAATAAAATTGTTACCAAGTTAGTATTATTGTAGGACAGACAAGTGTCCAAAAAAATCCATCTGGCTTGTTGGACCCTGAGGCCTGCTTCCAAGGGCAAAAATAAACATAAAGTAACTACAGCCAAATCTGTTGACTTATGTTACTGAAAGATCTAACAGATAGTAACAGAATTATTAAACATGTAGGGCTTCTCCAAACGTTATTCTAAATGATTTATAGAACTTGAGAATTTGTTGATTACTGTTATAATTGATGTAGCCTGTGAAGATTTGTCTTCTAGTTTCTTTTCTAGTATGACAGAATGTATTGTTTATTATTCCTTTCAGACATCTGATTTTTCATGTAAGCTTTTTTTTCTGTTCTGATTAATTTCCAAGGAATGCACATGAAGAATCATATTATTTTTGCACATCATTGTTATGTATTGAACAGAAGTAACAATTTGTTTCGCCTTTGAAGGGTGATGTGTTCTAGCAGAGTTTGGCATTGTATTCTCATGTGTATTTCAAACAGAGCTGAAAATGAATAAAAATTTTCACTAATTGTGGTATCATACTTAGGATTTATTAGTGTCTCTTGTATGTATGTTTTGAATGTAAACTGGACATAAGTTGTAAATCATCTGTAATATTAACATGTAGTCATAGATTATACTGAATAAAATGCAATTAATTACCATTTACTGTATTTTTGTCTTTTGCAAGATTTCATTAAAATTGACAGCATTTGCAATACATTCTTAAAACAATAACAAATTCAGAGCAGAAATTGTGTAAACAGGGATGTGCATTTTTTATGTCTTCATGCCATGCATTACTTCTGTCTACATTTCTGCAGCATTTTAAATTTTTGTGCCCTACAAATTCCTATAATCTATTTTAGGTCTTTTGATTTCTTCCAAAATGTTATCCTTGTCACAATTAGGCACTGAAATTTTTCCAAAGTTCTAGAGAGGACTGATGGGAAACTAAAATGGCAGAACAGCTTGTTTGTTAGTTAATAACAGTTTTACTTTCAAATATTGTACTTTAAAAATCATGCTTTACTACAACCAATTTTGCTGCTCTCACAAGTGACCAAACAACTATTATTTCAAAGATACTGGTAACTGCGCTAATCCAACAATATCTGAAAATCACTAAAATAAACAGTTTTGCTACCATATCTAATCTGATATATAATTTCCAAACATTTTAAAATTTGAACAGAATTTCATAGTATTAGACAATGTTCTATACATGTTGAGTATCAAATAAAATGAGATGAAATATTAAAGTACAGTAGTTGGAAAAATTACAAACAGCATACTAGCTTTCAACTTCTATGAGCAATGTCGCATGTTTTGTGTCCAAGGAAGACTACTTTTCTTAAGTACATTCTCATTAGTTATGGTGTAAGTTTGTGATAAGTATTGTAACTCTGTCACCCATCAGTAATGCCATATAAGAAACAATACCCACAGTGATTAATGCATTGCACTGTTTTAAATTACAATATTTATATTTTGGTTTTGAATGTAATTTCAATAACAGGATTGAAAACTACCAAGGGCACCCATTTCCAATGACAAGGGGACCCTGTTTTCTTATCTCTCAGGAAAAGGAAAAAATTTAGTGCAGTCAGCAGTTTTTCTTCCCATAAACTTATTTTAAAGTATGCATTGTAATAACAGAACTAAGTTTTTAACAGGTTGGTACTTGAACTTCATTATGACTACTTAAAAGTAATTGCTTGCCTTGCAAACTGTTACAAATACTTTTCTCCCTGGTTTGGCTTTCCTTAGAAATTATCATATGGGCACTCTTCAGAACATCATAGCTCTTTGGCTGACATGATGCCATGTTGGGTTTGTGTACTGCTAGGATTTCTTATTGATTTATTTGCTGAGGGACTGGTAAAAGGTAAAGAAGTAAATACTCTGAAGACTGGTATGAATACCATAGTGGTTTACTAGGCATGGTCCTGTTGGACTTGGTGTGCCATTGCATTCCTCCAATCTTTGAATTGTGTTACCCAGTCAGTTAAAGGGGAACTTATAGTTTACCTGAGCTCCAAATCATGATGCTACTCAGCATTTTTGCCGGAGGTGAAAGAAGTGAAGTGACATATAAAAATCTTAGAACTGAGCAGGGATCAAACCTGCAGCCTTTGGATTCATAGTCTAGCACTCAACTATGTTACCGAGAACCACCTGTGAGATTGAACTGAGATTATGAGATGCAGACAAGCAATCTACCAATCATCTTTTTTGTCTAGTTGCTACTATGTGGAAGAAATTCAGAATGGATTTCATTACTTCCTGGTTTTAAAGTTTTAAGATCAGTAGAAAATTTAAATACAGAGAACGTTTTCTTTAGTGTTATTTTTGAACAATATAAGTTTGCACATGTTGTGTATTTTATCCTTGATTCCTGGATATGGACAGTAAATGTAATAATATTAGCTGATATGTTGTCCCAAACTTTTGTTTCCAATCAGGTTTCGTAATAATGGCCATGTTTCTCTACTTCGTGTTTGAAAATTTAGAGACTCAACAGTCTTAAACACAGTTGGCTTGGGAGGGGCTTGACCCAGTTGAGCTAAAACAAGTACTTTTAGAGGGGGCTAAACCAAGTTGAAAATGGTCTTTATAAAGAGAAAACCACCTCTGGATATGCTGCTGGTCCAATTACAGAAGCAGTCTTTACAAGATCTATGTCAGATGTCATTTATGATATATCATATATGATTTTAAATGACAGATTCTCATATTAACAAAAAAAAAAAAGGGGGGGGGAGGGGGCAACACAGAAGAAAGTGCTTACACTACTGCCTATATTTACTTACAACACTTCTGCACAGTTAAATTTTACTAACCACATTGGCAACAGGAGTGTACAAATATTGGAAATGAAATGTTTGCAATGGTAATTAATATACTGGCTGGATAATTACATATTTCATGGTCAATATGAAAGGTTATTCCACTCATTCTTTCTGATGGGGTTTTCAAGGAGCATTCAATGGTCGTTGCCAACGTCTGCACAGTACACTGCAGATGTGG
Source organism: Locusta migratoria (assembly GCA_026315105.1). Classification (NCBI taxonomy): domain Eukaryota; kingdom Metazoa; phylum Arthropoda; class Insecta; order Orthoptera; family Acrididae; genus Locusta; species Locusta migratoria. The sequence goes on along the minus strand of CM048746.1, from coordinate 43,456,626 downwards.
TAAGTACAGTTTTACCTTCCAGGTAGTTAAACACTTTCGCTGCAGCTGATACTTATAAGCGTACGCGCTCACTGTAGAATAGCATCAGCTGCAGCGAAAGTGTTAATTGCATACTTTTTTCAATTCTATCGTAAGGTAAAATAAATCAGTCAACACTCTGAAGATTAGGTTCAATACTATAATGCTTTAGTAGATATGGTCCTGTTTTGCAGGCAGTATACCATTCAGTTTAAAATGAATATTGAACCATGGTGGAACTCTGCATTTTTCACACCAATAACAGTGTGAAAAGTTAAAAGTGACAGATAAAACTCTTTGGTTTGACTGAGGATTGAACCTGTGACAGTATAATATAGTCTGTGTTGGTTAGCTGCCAGCTCAGTTGTGTGGTTTGAATCTATAAAGTAGTAACTTCTTTTACAAAATGAAAGAGTGCAGTTTCTCTGGACCTACAGTTGAGGAACAATGGAGGAATCTTTGTTTTCACCCCTTTGCTGTGAATAGGTGAAAATTCTAACCAACTCTTTTCCTTTCCTGTTTTCATAAATAGTTTAGATTTTCCTGGCCATCAGTTTGTATAGTTATACAGAAATAGACATATAACAAAAAATGGACATTTATGATCTTCGACATCATCTCTTCGAGCCAATGTTCTGTTAAGTTCAGCACAGAAATAAATTGCAGTTAAGTCTCTTAACACATTTCGTTGAAGCACTCGGATATTTGCACACAACTCTTAAGCCTGTTACACCACTGGGTGGTTATTTCCCTGTTGTGCTATTTTTTTTTTTTTTTTTTTTTTTTTTTTTTTTTTTTTTTTTTTTTTTTTTTTTTTTTTTTTTTTTAAAAGTTGCAGGAGACATCATAAAGTAAGGATGCATGTGCTGCTAACTTCCTGTTTGATACACACAGGGGTGATGTGCGTTTCATGTTTTTACCCATCAATAATTGATGCTTATTTCTGTTGCTCATCTTTCTTCCATCATTTTAGTTTCATTTCTTCTTGCACATTTTTTCGCCTCTAATTGAGGAATATGTGTAACCATCTTTTTGCAAATGTAGACCATACAGACTGATTGCTTTTTTAACACCTCTCTCCTTACAATGGAGGTGTCACCATAAAGCTCGTGAGACGAGTTCTACATTTTCAAATGAGAAATTTCGACAATGCAAGGTCCAGATTGAAATGTCAATAATATGGGGATAGATAATAACTTGCTGTAAAATCGATCACTGAACTGTCAGAAAAGAGTTAACTCATTCACACATGACAGCCAACACTGGCTGCTACGGCACAGGTAGCTTTCATGTGTGGATAAGTGATTGTGTGAGTATACTGTTTTCTGATGAAGACTGCAGCTAAAATTTTAAATATCTGGTTTGAGTGTTTGTCTTTTATGTCTGTTGGTAGCTCAGTGAGTTTCTTCTTATGAGTTGTAACCTACAGATTTCTTTGATAAGAAAAGCATTCTACAATATTTTCACTTTTCTATATGCTCTTAATGCTAGGGTCCAAAGTTGAATTGAGCATATGATAACCAAAATATGGTTTCCACAAGAATGGACAAGCTTTAGCCTATTGGTGCCATTTTCTTCATGCAACAAGATTTCGGCATAGTTTAAACTTCCCCGTCGTAATGAGAAGCATTACACATTTCACGTAATCTTGCTTTTGCAAGTAACTGTTGACATAAACTAAGTAATACAGTGAAATTATCTGTTACACTCTTCCATTTTAAAACTCTTATTATTATATTCATCAAGTCATTTGCTTTCGGTTATCACACGTATATGGACTTGTATAACAACAACAGACATTTTTACGTTTAAATTAATCTTTGTAAACTAGCTTTGAAATACGTTCTTTATTAGCTAAGCACATAAACACATGTAATGATTTTTCATTCATTCACAGTCGTACCCAGCAGTACATAAATTGTGTATCTATTGTGTATTCCACAAGACGTTTACAGTACGGCAACAACCCAATCAGCAAATAGGTAGGTTTTCTACGAAACGATTACTTCCTGAGTTTTTTCAGTGGTATGTCGCGAATATTTGTATTAAAATCTAACTCCTTTTAATCCTGCTTTGACGAAATACGTAACTATATGCCGCGGTACTGTCTTTCTTCAGCTGGAGACGTCAAAACAAAACTGTCATTTAGTTCAGCATCTCGAATGTTAACCGAAGTCGAAAGGTCGATGTATGGCTTCTGTCTTCTTCGATACAGCATGGCTACGTCATAATGACGTCACGTGGGTTTCCATGGTCGTGAACATAAGCTCTCCCCGAAAATAAACGAGGCGTTGAATTTGATGTTTGTCTAACATAATTAGGTGACGTTTGGTGAAACCCGGCATCAAGGCCAATTCACACTGTCCGTCACGTCAACGTCACGTCACGGAACCGTCACGTCAAGTTGTATTCACATTTCACACTGTCCGTTAGTGTCCGTCACGTCAATTCGCCCATCTCAGTACGCGATGTTGAAAGTGAGGTTATGAGTGTCGATCTGTTATGTAGAAAGTCATAGTTTCATACTAGAAAGGGGGAACAATAACGGTAAATGTTATTAACGGCCAAAGAAAACTTTACAGTGTATGTTTTTGGCCAACTTACTGGGAACTGAAACAACATTTCAAAACATCGACATCTGTTTTCAAGCGAAGAAATAAAAAAATATGAAGACATCAAACCATACTTGTAAGAGCATAAATAGCGCCTGTATACTTTAACCATTACGATTTGCTCGCTGACATTGTTAATACCGTCGTAAACAACTGAATTTTTGTCTTTCA